>JAHMRZ010000007.1:0-1200000 GCA_021020635.1 Fusarium sp. PT | reverse complement strand
CTTTGTGTGCTGACTTGGCTTCTTCAAGACTTTCTGCAAGAGATTTGATGCTGTTGGCTAAGAAAGCATTAAAATGGTCTACCACAGGTTGCTGGTCTTTGGCGGTAGCATCACGGGCGGTGGATATGGCACTCTTGTTGTCGGCAACCTTCTTATCGGAGGCAGAAGTCGCTTTGCGGATGATCTGGAGGATTTGACCGATAGACGAGGATGTAGAAGTGGCCATTGAAGTCTCGACCAATGCCGTGGATGTGCCATCCTTGGCGGCAGCCCTGTGAGGAGATGAAGAGTACTTGGCAGAGTCGGATCGGTTGTTTCGAGCAGGGGGATGCTGCGAGAGTAAGTAGTGAACAGCGAGATCGAGATGGCGAGATACACACAGCAGCTTTGAGGAGAGTCCTATAATCATCAACCTCTTCAATCTCGAACTTCGGGGCAACATAAACATGCTTGGTAAGCCAGCGACGTTTGACACCACGAGGGAGGTTCTTAGGTGACTTGTCCATCCCGGGTGTAGTATCCCCCTTTTTCGAAAGGGGATCATCATCATCTTGTACGTCTTCCTGCTCATCGTTGTCCGCTGCGGTGTTGCTGTCGTCACACTGGCTGCTGCAATAATAGTGGCGGGCACGCACAACGTCCTCACGCTTGAGTTGATGGTTCTTGGGATCGCGCTGCATCACGGCATCGTGGAGAAAGGTCTTCACCTCATCGACATCGTGATGTTCCACGAGGGTGCCTAGAGATTCGATGATGAAGAAGCTCCACATATTGGGGAGAATGTCCTTGAGCCAGACCCAGGGCCAGTCGCCAACGAATCTATAGATCCGTCGAGCAGCGCGACTGCGGCGCTTGTCGATCTCATTAGGGTCAGAGGTGAGGTTCAGTGCGACGGTGATCTCGTGGTCGGTCAGTTCGTGGGAAGCAGGGGAGGGGTATGCCATGATTTCAGCGAGGCATAGAAAATGTTGACAAATATAGAGAATGAGTGTGAATCAGGAAATCAGCGCTGAAGAGCGGAAAGAGAGCGAGCGAGCGAGCGAAGAGGAAAGCGCGTTACGTTGATATGCAGCGGGAGCAAAAGCAAGCGAGTTTGCTTTGTATTGTTTTTTTTTTTCGCGAGGCCCGAGGCAACAGCTCCAGCTGCCTTACACCTCAGACCAACGATCGCGCTGTGAGGGCACCAACTGTGACCATGACGTAGCGTCTGGTTGAAGAGCGTAGCCCGTTAGAAGAACAGCAGAAAATACTCCTTTTTAAAGGGGTACAAAATAGTGAGGTTATCGCAAGTGTCTCATGATGTGGCTATTTTAAGCTTTTTACCTTTCGGGGTGGTGTGCAGATCACCCCTGGTAGCGCTGCAACGGTCAGATCTTGGGCTTGGCGGAGCTTAAACAATCATCCAAGTGGAAATCGATAGGTCAGATGTCTTGCGCACAGAGATGAATACAGCAAAACTAAATCTAACATATATTCTGTGGTGATCATGCTTGTAGTGAGGGTAAGCGTGCCAGGGATCTGGTATTGCTAAGCCATCGACAAAGGATCTAACTCCTTAAGTGGCTGGCGGCATACCATTACCCAAGCAGTTTTTCGCCGCGCACTGCTACGAAGTCTCCATGTAGTTTCAAAGAGTCTTTCTTATATGAAAGTCGATCTACGATGTGTTAACATTCGTGCCGACGCTTACCTGCCCATCTTTGTGTTTGCCCCTGAAGCTATTGAGTCATTTCTATGGCTATTGAGGAAGCTATGGTATGTACCAATACGTTGGTGTTTGGCTTCGGGGAGGTGAAGGTATCAAGAACTGGCCTGTCAGACGCTCAGGCGACGTTTGTGACTCTCTATTATGTGATTCTTGAAGAGTTGTTACAAGGTTGGAGATTCACATCCATGTCTCTATTCGAAGCCAAGAAAAACTGCATTGAACAGCCTGGGTTCCTTGTGTTACTAGTACCTTTCCAGCCGTTCAATGATATGGATGGCAAAGCAGCATGGCTATCAATTCACTTCCTCACCACAGACGAGAATCTAAAACCTAAGCAATACAACTTGAGTGTCTGTAGATGGTTAAAGAGAATCTCGGTCAGTAGTGGGCTGTGGCAACACAGTAATAGCCTCAAGCAAAAAGAAAATCTCGACAGAAGACGAGTATAAAGTGAGTGAGCCACGCCCCGGACTCGAACCGAGAGCCTTTGCTACCGGAAAACAACGCGCTACCATTGCGCCAACGCGGCTACTGTAGTATAATTATGTATTAGCACGTTTTTCCAATGACTGTTGTACCACGGTGCTGCCCAACTCACGCCCCTACTATCAAGAGCCACATGCCGCACGGAAAGTTGCTATGGGGTCTCAAACTGAGGTTGGACTATTGACCTAGCCTGTGATGCTTCTGAATGAGATCTCTGGTACAGATTGCGAACCTTGCAAAACTGTATCCCGAACAGTCTACTGTATAATCGTTAGTCTGCAACATGAGCTGTTATCAGTCTTAAAGATTGGGCCTTCTGCTTTCTGGACATAGGGTGAGAATTTGCAATCCCATACACAACAAAAGGTACTGTGGTCTAGTTGGTCATGACATCTCGTTAACACCGAGAAGGTCCCCGGTTCGAGCCCGGGCAGAACCTCTCTTTTTGCATTTTGTCCTGGCCCTGGAGATATCTCACTCTTTGTTATTTCCATAGATACGTGGCGATGTGTTTGATGAAGATGAGGATGATCACGGCTAAACGAAATAACCTTTCCCTCATACCTATAACCAGCCTAGATTGCTAAAAAGTCTTCATATCCACAGATTTGTATAACCTAGAATTTCAGAGTAATACATATTTCCCATTTACAAGGTATGTGTTAATTGTGTATTGCCTTAAAATCAATTTTAGAGCTGTGCAAGCCTGCCTGAATACCTATGAATCTAAGGAGAAGCCGAACGTTTTCGCTTTGTGTGCATAGCCCGCAGCATTGCCTTCACATCTTCAAAGCCATATCGAATGCCCACGAACTTGAACTCCTCAGGTAGGGTCAAATTGGGATCAGGTTCAATGCCTGGAGAATGCACCATTGCACGAGGAAGAGTGACGGTCAGGTAATCCTTGCTTATAAAGCATATCTTGATTTTGGATTTCCCACCGTGAGTTTTCAATAAATGCTCTCCTGGTCCATAGTACTCAGGAGGCCAGAAACGTTTGAGGCTGCAGCCGCTGCCGGCATTTAGGTAGACGTGGCCCGATCGTTTTGTTCTCTGTGTATTATCCAGGGGCTCTGTCCTCTCGAACCACAACGGGTCCGGCGGCTCTGCTACTTCATCGCCATAGAATTCAATGTATTTCATGGAGAAGTTATCGTCAAAATAATGATCCACAAAGTCAACGCAGTATAGCTTAAAGTGATGGTTGTTGAGAAGATCCAGCTTTGTAGGGACCTCTCGACTTGAAGATTCCTGCAGCTCCTTATAAGCCTTTTGTACCTCAATCTCCTTTGTCTTTTCGAGATCTCGCTGCTTTTCCTTTGATTTGTTACGGGGAACCACAAGGCGGCAGTACCAGCTTGGTGGCGTCTTTCCAGGGGCAGGTTGAGCTGCTTTGGTGCTGTTCTTATTTTTGGGAGGCATTGTGGTCTGGAACTTCCAGATAGTGAATAGTAAGTACTAGCCAAAGATGGGCATTTAGCCTCCGGAGGGATACCAGAAAGCTCGTGATAGGATATTATTTAGGCATGTTTCATTGAGTGAGATCTTTGAGAATAGATCGTAAAGTTAGATGTTAATTTCCAAAAATTATCACGACTTCGGTCACGTGACTGAGAAAGATATAAACCCACAATTATTACCCCCTGGGACAACACACGACAGCAAACCAGTCAGAAATGCCTTTGACCAACCGTGAATTTAATAACGCTGGAAATGTAACAAATCCCCAAATGGTAACTAGGTTTCCTCTTGGTTAGTTTTGCGATTAGTCTCACGGCAAGAGGTGTCTTTTGTATCTAGTTGTCCCGTTCTTTGTTGGTCGGAAAAGACCAGATCCGCGTCAAGACGGAATGGAGTGGTCAAAACAAGTCGCGCGTCGCTTGTTTACCGTCAATTAATATGGCGATGTTGCCTCCATCTCTCATGCCGTTGCTGTTGCTCTGTTACGTATACTACACAGCAAAGACCCCGTGCCACACCAAGATCAGAAGTTTTAGAGTATTTGGAACACTGTGGTGAGAAGCAAATGACCGAAGATGTCGGTACTGGTGTGACCAAGTTTTGCTTCGCTGTGGGATTGTCATCGGGCTCAGATTGCTGTTCATGGCATGAAGGTGCGCGTACTACTTGAAGCTCTGCTGAGTGGTTTGATAGTGAACAGCGGAGTATTAGTGGTAGAGACGGAGACTGGTATGCCCGATCTGTCAATCTGTCTTATGATTCGACTTTTCACATCCTTATGTGTCCGTCTTTTTGAGTGAGTGGTCGGTATGATCAGGGCGTAGTGAGAACATTTGATCAGAGACCTTCTTAGACTGGTAGACGACATAATCGAGGAGGTGCAAAGACAGCCGATAGGCGAGCAGTGAGAATGGCTGGCATGGCTGTTTGTATAGTGGTTTCCATGATCCCTGGTCACCTTGATGGTGCTCCAAGGGCGACGAGGGTGAATGCCACTGTTTCAGAAGTGTTGCGTAGCTCAGATGAAGTTGAGACCATTGACTGCAGCGGTAGGAACAGTCTGCTACCCTGAGCACTTAGTACACCAACCATTTTCTCCTACGGGCACTCACATGTGGCATGCAGTACTCACTCTCCCTAGTCTCTATAACCCTTGAAGCATTCTGAAGTCGTGACGAGATACATGATGTCATAGACTAAGTCCAAAGAGTGGTTCTCAGAAAGCTTAGGTTTAACCTAAGACAAGTTACCAAAAGCAGCCTCATTTACTCCCGCCACTTTTTACAATCACATCGTCATAGATAAGTGTTCTGACTTAAAAGTAGGAAGTTTTGAAATAGAATGCAACCAAAGACACAAAAGACATACATAACATAAACAAACAATTTCTTTACGCCAGCATCCAAGCTGTTCTGCATCAAACTTATCCACAACCTACTACTCAGTCAATATTTAAAAAGGACCATAATCTCTATCATGTCGAAATCAATGGAAGCCCGAAAGCGCCAAACTATGGCCCCAGTCCTCGCGGGTATAACACTCCTGGGCGCAGGCGTCTACTACATGTCCCGGCAACCAAAAGAAAACCTCCCAAGCATCGAAATCCGTGGTGCCAATGGAGTCATCGGAGCAGGGGGTGCCAGTACCGGAAACATCAGCACAAAACTGCAGAGCGCATTTGGAACCGGCGGAGCGACGGCCGGGGTGGGGGCAGAGGATGAGACCAAGGATACCCGTGTGGCTAGCAACCTGACGGGATTATACACGAAGCGGGAGGCGAATAAGCCTGAAGATAGAGATTTCCGTAACCCACGAACGCCAAGAGGTGAGAATGCGAAGGAGAAGGAAATTACTGGGGTAACTGGGTCGCCAGGAAAATAATGATCTTGTGAGGACGTTCCTGTATTTCATATATAACTTAACCAGTCCGGTGGACTTACCAATGGAACCATTGCATAATTCGTATTGAAGTTCCCTTGTATAAAACTTCACAGTATAAGACTGTGGATCTCTTGGACTGGTGATATATCTATTATGTCGCTGGTGCCACGGTAAAATGACGAATGGTGGAGGTCATCCTGGATAATTTGATAAGGTGAAGAGTTGTGATTGCGAGGCAGCGTCAGTCAACGTGACGGAGCGAAGAGTAAATTCACCCCGCAACTTAAGACATAAACCAAAAGACACAGGCGACAAAAGCTCATACATGGCGGGCCATATCAATATACAAACATGAGGTCACTGTACCTATCCTTTGCAAGGGATAGGAAACAGAGTCTGCGAGCCGAGGCCACTTACCCTACAGTTCAGCAGCAACAAGATGATACCACGGGCTAGCGAAGATCAAGATAGTCCACGGTGCTAGGTATCAATTAGCGACGATGGAAGAAACAGTAGTAGTTTCTTTATGGCTCCCTTCGGCTCTGGCTGTAAAGCGAGTGAGAGTTTGTTTGCCATTTAGTTTGCGGCGAACACCGTTGGCATAATTTCCCCACAAGAAACCTTTCCACCAGTCAAATAATGATCAGAAGGCTTGACTTGTCTCAACGCGGCGCCATAATACCAAATTGCTACGAAGTAACTAAAGCCTGGCAGCGTCGTGCATACAAGCAAAACACAACGTCACGAATCTAGTGTTCAATTTTGGGTGTCGATGTCATCAAATAGGTCGCGTGGCCCAATGGCAAGGCGTCTGACTACGAATCAGAAGATTCTGGGTTCGATCCCCAGCGTGATCACATCAGTACTAAAACATCTCTCCATAAGCTGGAGACGTTCTTAAATCTTTTGCTTCCATTCAAGACACCTTTTTTCGCACTCCACGTCTAGTTTCTGGATGCCTTCAAGCGATAGCAAATCTCATGTCTATGCGAACCAGAAACCATTTGTATTAATAACGACCGCTTTCATAAAAATTATCTATCCCCGCAAAAGCTTTACTTTCATCTTTTTCAAACGCCTACTCTCAAAGGCCTTGGTGACCATCCAATTACTGATAATCATTATTAAAACAAATAGAAAGATAAGCAACGCGCCTATGAGAGGCACAATCAACGTAAACACGGTGAGTCCGTAGCTGACGTCTTGGAACGCCTGATTTTCGACCAAGCGATCCACGCCTAAGCCGACTTGCATCGCCGTGAGTGCAATGACAACGTAACCAAGAATACCTGCAAGTACGGAAAAGTTGTCGCGGATAAGATCTCCGTAGACAGTGTGCGATGCAACTCTTGAGTAGCCGCGTAATAAAAACCCCTTGCGAAAGGCGTAGATCTTGTTGAGTCTGCTCAGTCGCAGCTCACCGTACCAGTACCGCGGATTCACGCGATCGTAGCGGTGGCTCTCCAGAACCTGAGCGGTAAACGCTTTCCAGCCATCCCAAGTCACCTCTTCTGGCAGTAGTCCGAAATCCTTTGCGATGCGAAAGTCGCTTTTGTAGGCGACAAGCGCAGCGTATGAGAAGAGAAAGCCACGCGCCGAGGCGTCGAGATTTCCTTGTATAGCGTCAAGATGCGCCGTGTCACAGATGTTACTCGTCCAGAAATCGGGATCCATCAAGAAGGCGGGCATGGGCTTGAGAAAGATGCGATTCCTCCACCAGACCATGTGGAGCTCAGCGTGCTCGCTGATGATGATGTCCCGGGAGATAAGGCGCTGGTGATGCAGCGGGCGAGGCGGCATCGGGCGACCGCACATCCAGAGCCATTGCTGCACGTCGTTGAGGCGTGATACTGAGAGTTCCCGCTCTAGGAAGTTGGGGTCCGTGGTTGGGACGACAACGTCATCGTTAAAACGATTGCTTGCGGGTAAGAGGCAGCTGAAATCGCCCTTTGACACGGGCTTGTCGGCGAGGAAATCTGACTCCAGCACACGGACTGTAAAGGGCGGGGGAGGAGTAGCCATAATGGATTTACTGTTGGGAAATGCGGCGCAAATACGGAGGTCTCTGGGAAGTCGTAAAAACAATAGATAAGCCTTCGACGACAAGTGTTTTTGCCTCAAATCAAGCCTCCGAAAACCGCGTGAGGAAGAAGAAAACGGCGGAAATTGAACCCCATCAATTACCAAGCAAGGGTCACAAGGCTGGCTCGCGTAAACACCCTGGCGAGAAAGGCAGTCGGGGCAAGATATGATTGGGTTGTTTACCTTCGGGAAAGGGGACCACCCGCTGCGCCATGCTGACCCGTTTGAATCTACTTAAATTAGACTCGCCAAATGGAGCAACCAGAACGGCCGATAACGCGGTTGAAGGATGAGACACTAGCTGATGGCCTGCTGGAGACTGCTCCATCAAGGCTTACTCCTCGCAGCTGTTGTTAGGCGTCTAACGCGCACCCTTGGGCATTATCGAAAGTTGTGCTGACATGCCAAGGCGGTGGGGGGCTGAAAATGAAACAGTGGTGTAAGCTGGAATAATCCCTGACCGCAGGGCTGGCTTTAGTGGCGACAACTTTGGGGGCCGGAAATTGGGAAACTCGCGTGCCTTTCCCAACGTTGTCAGCATCAACACCAAATGCTCAGACATTGTCTCGAGTAAATCGACCCAAAATGTCGCTTCGTCGAGCACCCACGCGACGCGGCCCCAATCCCGGGGTTGCAGCCAAGCCGAAGAAGGGTTATGAGAATGTCGAGCAGGGAGTGACCCAGCTTTATCCCGAGCCGAACTCGACCAGGAAGACCGACATGGAGTAAGCGTTGCCTAAAGACACGGTTTTTGAAGCATCACAATCTAATGCGCGACCAGCATCGTCTTTGTGCCTGGCTTGGGCGCACACCCTGTGTTGAGTTTTAAGTCGACTACGACCGATTTCAACTGGATGAAAGAGGATGGCATTTGTCGCGATTTCCCCAATGCCCGCATCCTTCTCTATCAATCTGAATCGTCATGGACTGGTGCTATCAAGGTGAAGCAATTTCTGAGCAATCTGGCACAGACTCTGCTGGAAGGATTAAAAATGCTCAGAGAGGGAGAGGTACGGTTCACTATCCTCCAGATTATGAGGGAATAAAGTAAAGAAAGCATGAATCTGACATCAAGCACAGAATTCGAGCCCTATGAGACCGATCACGTTCATCGGTCATTCAATGGGAGGACTCGTTATTGCAAAGGTTCAAATCTCCCTCTGTTGCCTGACTGAATATTCTCTAACATATTTAGGCCATTTGAATTGCCGAATCTCGACAGGATCTTTTCCCAGGTATGTTTGCAGATATAGCTGGCTGTGCCTTCTTTGGAACCCCATTCCGTGGAGCCGAAGCTGCCTCGCTGGCTTGTATGCTCTCATCAGTCGGAAAGAAAACGGGCGCCGCAACGGCCTCCAAGCTTCTCGAGTTGATGAGACCCGATGACGAAGGCCTCAACGAGCTCCGAAAAGAGTTCGTTCGGCTAGCTATCAAGATCAGCCCCAAGATAGAGATGCAGGGATTTTGGGAAGAACATCCCACCACCATCAAAGACTTGAATGGCATGCCCCAATTTCTCTCAGCCCTGAACATACCCTTACCCAAGAGGTATGCAGAGTTTGTCACTCGGGAGTCGGCTATTGTGGAGGGCGTGATGGAGGCAATGGGCCTGGCTGCCAACCATCGCGACTTGGTCAAGTTTGATAGCTCAAAAGACGAACGATACACGTTGGTGCGAGGACCTTTGAAACGCCTCATCAACGGATCACGTTTGAGAGTCAAGAATCGACACAAGGCAACACGAGGCGATGCTCAAGAGTCTTTTGACAAGGCTCGGAAGACCTTCGAGGGCGCACAGCCACACAAACAAAGAGAGATGATCAAGCAAAGTACTGCTACTTCGACGTGGTTTCCAAAAGAGCCCGAGTTTCTGGGTTGGTTGGCGCCGCCTGATGAGAAGCAGAGCACTTCGTTGGTCAAGAAGCATGATTGTCTTTGGGTTCGTGGCCGCGATGGACGCGGCAAAACCAGCGCTGCTCTATCTGCAATTGAGGAGATCGAGAAATGGGTAAAAGAGGACGAAGAAGAGGAGGACGCTACCGCAGACAAACCCGTCCAAGTCGCGTCTCGCGTCTATCTTGTCTACTTCTTTTGCGATAAAGCAACGGACTATGGAACAGCCGAGGAGCTACTGAAGTCTCTGATTTATCAACTTATCGAAAAGCAGAAACTAGCAGCAGTACACACCAACTTCCTCCTCAAGAAGAAAGGCCGAGAGACCCAGCCTTTACTGACAGTCGAAAACTTGTGGCAAGTTCTGCAGGACATCCTCACTGATGATGTTTTTGTTGGGACGAGAATTTACTTCGTTGTCAACAATCTTGAGGCCCTCTCACAAGATGCTGTGTCTACCACCACACTCTTGAGCTTTCTCAGCTCGGAACTTGAGCAAGATGGCAGCGGGAGACGCTCGATGGTACGGTGGATGTTTACCAGTGGCCAGTCCTGGGACATCGACCAAGCGCTCAGAAAGCCTCTGGTTCGTCTAGTCGATCTCGAGGATGAGAAGTACGGCGACCAAGTCCAGCTGGAGCTACGCAAGCACGCGCAGACCAAAGTCCTGGAACTCAAAGCCCACAAGAACTACAGCAGAGCTCTTGCGTACTTCGCTAGCAGCGTGATCGGCCAGCGCGCACAGAACACGCAGTGGATTGACATCACCTGTGATCATCTCGAGGAACTTCCCCGGCACGAGAACGACCTTCAAGTCCGTCGTCTTCTCGAAGTCGTCCCTCAAGATCTCGACGCTCTGCTCAATGCTGCATGGCAGTCTGTGTTTGAGAACAACCGCGCCAAGACTGGCGAGATCAAGGAAATGCTGCGTGTCTTGGTGCTCACCTACCAAGATCCAACCGAGAAGGAGCTTCGTCTTCTTGCTGGCCTTGACGCTCCTACCCCCGAGCAGGAATCCGAGTTGCACGATCTTATCTTGAAGTGTAGACCGTTGATTGTACTGAAAGGGGGCGACAGCAGTTCAGAGTCAACTGTTTGTTTTGCTGAGGCTGTGGTGAAAACACATCTTCTCGAAAATGCTCACAAGTTGCTGGGTCTTACAGGTGAAGATATCAAACTACAGCACGGTATTCTGGGATTCCGTGCTTTCAGTCACGTTTTGGAGATGTTTGACTTCCCACTCGATGTAATTCCTGAACCGCAGGGAGATGAGGCGGGCGGAAACGCTGGTGCAGTGGAAGAGAATGTCGCTGAAAGCAAAGATGACGATGACGAGAATAAATCAGCAAGCGAAAACGATGACGACGATACTGCTTCTAGCTCATCTGGGGAGTCAAGTGACAATGGAGAGGCAGAAGAAGAAGAAGATGACGATGATGGGGAAGATAAAGTTGAGGAACAGGAAGAAGACGAGGATCCCGAAGCTGCATACCTTAAGAACATCGCCGAAGCATATGCCGTGAAGCACTGGCTTTCTCATGCCAGCCAAGCCACCGCGGATATTGCTGAAGCACTCAGCTTGGAAGACAAGTTCTGGGAGGGAGGTTCCGTCCTTCGACGTCGCTGGCTTACGGAGCACAATCGTCTTACCGACTCCTTCAAATACTATGGTCGCTCCGAGCTTACTGGGCTTCATATCGCTGCTGCAATCGGGTTCAGACAACTTGTCTCGGCTCTTATGGATAACGGATATGACGGCGATAAGTTTGTATTTGACTCTGATTGGTCTACGCCGGTAAGTGGTCATCAAGACTATTACACTTGGATTACTACAGAAAAGAGGCTAATCTCATACACTGTCTAGCTCCATTACGCTGCAGCGTTTGGCAACGTCGATATTGTCGAAGAATTGCTTGACAGAGGTTCTGACATTGACGAAGGCGTTCAAGACAACTATATGACTCCACTGCACAGAGCAGCGGCAGAAGGTCATGTGAAGGTCATGGCTAAGCTTTTGCAGAGAGGGGCGGATCCAAACGCCAACTGCCTGACATACGGTGGTGTGATATGCGCTGCTATTCAATCAGGAAATTGTGATGCTGTGAAGCTTTTGGTTACTCACAATGTCTCCCTCGTCAGCTTGGCCGAAGATGAAGATGAGAAGAATGAAGACGAGGGAAAGAAGGATAAGGGCGACAACGAGGACGAAGACGGCAGCGAAGACGATGAGGTGGATGACGACGACGACGAGGACGAGGACGAGGAAGTCATCACGTCCCCCCTGGCCTTAGCAGCCATGAGAGCCGACTTGACAGTTTTCGAGTTCCTCATCAAAGAGTACTCAGACAAACTGCCCCCTAAAGAGTTTCACATCGCGCTCGTCAAAGCCGCGGAGTACGGTCGCATGGAAGCATTCACACGGCTCTTCAATGATTTCGAGCACACCCAGGAAGCCAAGCAAGATGCCTTGGATGAAGCATCATATGAAAGCCACTGGGAAATCGTTTCGTTGCTTCTCGACAATTGCCCTGATCTGAGCTGCGATAAGTCATTCCTACATACCGCGCAGGACGACGATGATGACGACGCTATTCGCATCCTGGAAGCAATGTGGGAGTACACGAGTGGGAGTATCTCCCCTGAGGCACTAGATGAGTCATTGTATGAAGCTACGGATAATGAGAGTCAACGAACGATCGAGCTGCTTCTGAGATACGGAGCCAGCGCTAACGCAACTGGCGAAGAGTAAGTTTCTTCTTGCATAACATGAACAAGAACGTGATCATCTAACTATGAACAGGTACGGAAATGCCCTGACAGCAGCAGCGTACGATGGCACCATCGACATTATAAAGATGCTTCTTGACGCCGGCGCCGACATCAACTCCCCCGACGGTTGGGCTCTCCAACACGCCGCAGGAGAGGGACACGTTGACGTGGTCAACCTTCTCCTAGAGCGAGGAGCCAACGTTAACGCATGCTCAAGCCATAGTAACATGCCGCAGGGAACAGCACTACAGGCGGCGGTTGAGTCCGGCCAGAGTGACATTGTTGATATCTTGCTCGAGCACGGGGCCGATCCCAACCTCGGAGGAGGCGAATTCACGCATCCCATCATCGCTGCAGCAAGCAAAGGTGAAGAGGCCATCTTCAAGAGACTTCTTGATGCCAAGGTCGATGTGACCGTTGTAGGCGGAGAATACATGTCCACTCCTCTGACCTACGCGGCGATCTACTTACCCACAGATTCGATCCGTCTTATCCTCGATGCTAGCGCCGACATCAACCATGTCGATAACGAAGGAGACACAGCGCTTATCGTGACAGCAGGCCTCGGCGACCATGAGACTGTCAGACTTCTCCTCGACTACGGTGCTGATGTGTTGGTGCAGAACAACGAGGGGCTGAACGCAATGCGCAAAGCCCTTGCAGCAGATAGGCCAGTTTGTGTGAAGATGCTGGTTGAGCATGTTTCCGACTTGATGGAAGCTATGAGGGTCGCTATTGAATCCGGAGATTCTTCTGTTGCTGCGGTTGTTAGGAGCGTGCAGAACAAGAAGCAGGAGCTCAATTACGATGATCCAGTGGTTCCGGAAGCACCAGCAGAGCCTGTACATGACGAGAGTAGGAGAAGCTCTGTCTATGGACCAGTTCCTCCAGAGAATGAGGGCCACGCAGTCAACCCTGAGCCAGTTACTTACCATCCCGAAAAGATCGTCGTGGATGATCATCAGAATGCTCCTAGTCACGGCGTTACACTCCAAGAACCTATAACCAGACCATCTATCACACCATCTGGACCCTCTGCCACCTCTGCCACCTCTATCCATGACCTATACAGTCCTGCCCACGAAATCCTCGATTACCCACCCGACGGACTATTCAGGCGTCAGTCCGAGACTTCTACGCCTACCGGTGGTCAGCCCCCAGGTCCTATCAGAAGGAAACCCATCTCGGGCGGGAAGCCTCCTCTGTACAGACCATACCAGCCCAACGGACCTGGAGAAAACGTTCGACACTCGAGCCCACCTGAGGCGTTGGCAAATGCGTTTCAGGCTTACCAACCACTACAGCCGCAGGCACAGCAGGAACCTAGTCCTTCAACGTCGCCGCCGAGCCAGACTTCACCTGAGCCAGGGTTCATTCCGTATGCACCTGGACCTGTAAATTATGCACAGCCTGATTCAGAGGCACGCCGGAAGTCGTCGCGGCAGTCGTTTATGGGGATGAAGGTTCCGTGGTCGGATAATCGTTTCGGATAAGGGCTTTTGTGTATGAGGAATGATGATTTATGGACATATGCTGTGAACTGGTTAGGAATCATAATGGGGAAGATTTATTTTCTCGTCTTTAAATTTGCCAGTAGATTTGATTACGATAACGGGCGATATACTGTATCGTGCCCCGCCACTGCTTCTTCATTTTGGTATCTTGCACCTGTTCTAGCAAGGGTCAAGATCCTTGGGAAAGCCGTCCAGCTTCATTCAGCATAGTCGCAAAGCCAGAGGAAGTTAGAAACTCTCGTATCAGTAGAAATCCACCTCTTCCATGCAATCACCATCCTCCATCTGCATCGATGGATCAAACACAGGGTTCTTGTTAGGTGAGGGTGAACAAGAAGTGCGAAGACCGGATCAACTACGCCGTGATTTCGGACATTAGAGTGTCCGAGGTGCGCAATTCAGGAAGGTATCCATCGATGAAGCCCGGTTACCGAGTAAGTGAGTCACTTGTAAGAAGATGACAAGATGTTATCTTGGAAGAAACAAGAGGTGACTCACTTACCGAATCAAGGAGGAAAACTAGAATATGGGCGGTTGAAAGAGCTGTAGTGTATTATTAATTAGAATTGGGAAACCATACAATTTATCCGGAATTGAAGGTATTGGTATGTTGAAGAACAAAAGGATTATTTCTATATTGATACAAGGTAACAAAATGGCTCAGTTTAGAATCTCCTCTGCTTTTAAACAGCCTTAACATCCATTGCAACAGCATAATCCAGTACAAAAGAATGAGAGAATGTCGTCATTGTAGCTTTTGTCAGCGCCCAAGATTTGTAACGCTTGGCCAAAGATAGTTTAGTGGCCTCTGGCTTAGAAATTGAACCGTCTCGGACTCCCCAAGATCGTGCTTATGCGGGTCGTATTCCATGCATTATCAGTCGGTATTAGAGAGGGCAACGAGATTACAAAGGTCAATGCTGACATGTGTCGTAGAGACCGAACACCGAGCACGCAATGAAAATATAGAATAAGCAGGTTGTACCATGAAGGCCTCGAAAGGATCGATAATTGTGTTGAGTTAAATAGCATCAGTTCTCACCCTCGATTTGAAGAAGAATAGACACACACACATCTTGCATCAAAACAGCCTCATCGCTTTGCACCATACTTCAATTTTATTGTAAAATATACTAGTGAAACAAAACTCCATTTCCAGATTCTCGATAGCGATGCGCCACTCAAAGAGGACTCAGATCGCTGTGGTTGATGGTAAGCCTCCCCGGTCAGCCTTGTCACTCGAACTGCTAGTTAACACCTACAGCGGGTACAGAGAAGCACCAATACGCACCAAGCAAAAAGTCACCAGTCTCAAGAAAAAACACTGGATCGTCAACAAAACAGTTCCAACAACTTTTTAGACTATATGAAGATGCGCTAGACACGTACAATCAATCTGCACTAGCAAAGACCATCGAAGACATGCTGCGAACAAAAAGCAGACCACACATCACCAAGATTGTCTCACTTGGTTTGGGGAGCTTATTTGACGCCAAGGATCAACAGCGCCGTGTGAAGCAGCTGGTCGTGCTTATGGCCATCGCATCTCACCTAACGTTACCGCTGGGCGATAAGAGCGCGCTACAAATTTATGCCCAGGACCCGACATTTACAGCAGCAGATGAGACTTTTCTGCAAGGTCTTGGTATTGCCGTCCTCAAAACACCATCCATCGCTGATCTGGGCGAGGCTGGACGAATGATGGATGAGGAAACGCTTGTCTACAGCCCCTTCCTCACCCTTGAGACCTACAAATTACTGCTCTCTTCATCGCAATCCTCGAATGTCCCAGTTAATGTGCCAATACTGGTCAGCGACGACTTCAATTCCCTCAGATTGAAGTGGAACAAGCGAACAACAGAGCGAAAAGACGTTGAGGGTCTGATCCAAGGAGCGCGAACAAGCAATTATCGCCGACGCGCTGTCAATGGAGAAGGGTTCTGGACTGAGGCAGATCGGCCATTCCCAATGGCATTATATTGGAGACAAGCAATTCAGCAAGAGTTCCCTGTCACTCGGAATGTGGAGTCTGCCGTTCGATCGGGCACGTTCACGCAATTCGAGCGGCAGTCAATTGCGATACATGCTTAGAGCATTCCCCGGAAGTCAGAGCGTGCAATTGCCGCTGCAGTGTGGAGGGGTGATGATTGGGGAAGCACAGCAAGGGAGGATGGTGATCCTTGCATCGGGAGGAATCTTGCACGACGGGGCCGGGAATGTAAAGGAATTGGTCAACACTTGGAGCGAATGGGATGATTCGAATTTAGCCTTTTGCGATATCTCGATTAGCGATGTTTCATAGCAATCCAAAAAAGCGTTGTTGTTTTTCTCGACCTTTTCCTTATGCTGGAATTGAGCTCTGATGTCTTCCCACGCGAAACCCCTCGGCTTGCGAAGAACTGGACTGATCTGCAAGACCTAACTTCAGAACCCCTTAGCTCTCCAGAAGGTGAAGATAAGAAAGAGAGAAGACTTGCTTGACAAAGTTCCGGCATTTAACGTCCGAATTGTGCGTAGATGTGGCTGTCCCAGCAAGCAATTTAAAGATAGTAGTTCCTCGTTAGGGTGGGGTCTGATTCAGTGAACTTCGTGCTGACTTTGTAATCAGAGCGTGATATAGTCCACCAACACTGACGACATATATACAAGGGATTATATCGCGGTCTTGTTGCATGTCACGGGGAGGGGATCTGTCTTTTAAATCTTTATCATAAAGTCGCAATACTTGGTGGCTGGATCATTGGGAATGAGCATGTTTTCCAGTCATGAATGCTCGGCAGATTGCTTATCGTGACCTACAAATCCCCGGACTCCCCGGAGCCAGTTGAACAAGACAGGGGGTTTTCAGCTTTCAGCTTTACAGACAAACGGCATTGGTGCAGTATTTGGCTTCGCGCTAGGTGTGTTTAACGTTAAAAGTCTTTTTACCCCTGATTGTTAGCCCCAAAAAATAAAATTCTGGCACATTGAACGGTGCTTTTTTGCAGGTCCAAAGCGCGCATTCTAGGCCCCAAATGCTTAACTAAAATATCTACCTAGGAAACGCCAGTTGGTTCATAGCTTCAATAGTCTGGTGCCGAGTGGGGAAACCACCAGCTATGGGGCCTATGGAATGTCTTCTGAGACATTTCCCCTTCTGCCCGTTAATAAAACCACACAGAGCTTGTCAAGCCACTTCACTTGACCCCTTTACCGATCCCTGAATTATTGATCTGTGGCAGTAACCTAGAGAATTATCGAAAAAATGACCAATCGAATAAGGATCTACAGCAAGCAAACTCAGGGCAACGGAGACTCTAAATTCCAGTGGCTTTGCTCCCCTTTTCTCTGCAGATTGGTAGATCTTGTTGCCCAGACGCTCCCCCAGATATATAGACTCCACAGGTGAAACCTTCCCTTGGGATTCTCTCTGTTGGACCATCCACTCTCTTTAACACTCCTTTGAAAAGCGCAGTAACTCAAGCTCAGTCTGGTCAATTGCACCCGTCGAGTGGTTAATCTGCTTCCTCTCTTTTACGCCATGACCAGCACACAGGAGAATCATGGCTGGTTGCGCCAGATGTTTGGCAACACTGGCTACCAGGAGCTGCCCACGACCACCGTGAAAGACCATGCCGAGTCGAGCTCCCAGGTTATTCCAAAGCGGTTTCTCCGACTCTCGACCAGGGGATTCTGTCTTCTCGTCGCGGCTATTGTTCTTGTCCCCACGCTTTTAGCTCTTGCGGCACTCGAGGTATGGATCATTATACACTACTGTGAGGTCGAGTGACTAACCATTGCAGGGCCGACAATATCTATCCGATGGAACAGCTGATGTGTTCGATATGTCCGGAACCGTGGATTCAGTCAAGGAGGTCGGTAAAGAAGTTGCCAACATACCTGGAAGCGTCCCAGTGACGGCCAACCCTTTCGCAGCATCACCGCAGAGCATCCTCAACCGCAGACTCGTCATTCTCCTCCCTGCCAACTCCCCCGGCGCCAACCTGTGCAAGATCATGATGACAGCCATCGCACTTGGATATCCCACACCAATTATCATCAATTGGGGCAAGGATGGTTCTCATCTTGCCAAGATCGGCGGTATCCTCGACTACCTCGACTGGAGCGTGCGTGAGGGCCCGAAAAGCGGAAACCGCCTGGAGGAAGATGATCTTGTCATGGTAGCCGATAGCGCCGACTCTTGGTTCCAACTCCCACCCAGTGTGCTGCTCCACCGTTACCATCAAACCAACGCCGAGGCCAACGAGCGACTACAGAAACAGTGGACAGGCAAGTCCGAAATGCCTATGAAGCAGACCATCATTGTATCGGCCCAGAAGAGGTGTTGGCCCCAGCTCAAGGCTGGCTCCAACCTACACTGCAGTGAACTTCCAGAGAGCCCTCTCCGCGAAGATATGTACGGACCCGAGACAGACAATGATCCCGATGGGCGTTACGTCAACTTCCGAGTCAGGTATATCAACAGCGGTGCTTTCATTGGACCCGTTGGTGACATGCGACGATACTTCCGTCGTGCGCAAGAGCTGTACGTGGCTGGCAAGGCTATCCAGGGCAACCACTTTTACAGCGACCAAGGATTCTTCGGTGAGATCTGGGGAGAGCAGGAGATGTGGCGCACATGGCGACGAGAGATTGGAGATTCGATCGATCCCCATAACAATGTTTCCTCTATGGTTCGTGACCAGTTCGAGTTCCATGTCGGCCTCGACTATAACCAAACCATTTCCATCCCCACCGTCTTTGAGGAGAACGATGGTGATCTCGTGACTCTCAACAACCAGTCCTACATCGCTGAGCGTTCCAGAACGCTTCAGATCGAGCCTGTTCGCCTGACCAATCTCCCGATTGAGATCCTCAACGCTACAAACCCCCTGGAGCGTATTATGAGCCCATCAGAGCAACGCACCCTCAACTGGGGCGACATGACCATGTATGCCGACTTCTTCACCACCGCCATCCCAGTCAACCTTCACCACAACGCCCACATCAACAACCTCAAGCAACGGCTGGTCTGGTGGTGGCCCCGCATGTGGTTCTTCCCCCACCTGCGTGAACTCGTCACAGCCCAGCTCAAGGAGCCTAGACAGTCACCTCTAGGTCGTATAGAGACCCTCGAGGGCAAGGCTGTGTACTGGGGCCTTGCGGCGTACAAGGAGATCAGACGATTTATGCCCAAGCAGAAGGCTTTGGTGAAAACAGACTTTGATAGTATCTGCATGTCGAATTGGGCAAAGCAGAAGAAGCGGAACTGGTGGGATGTGGTGTTTATGGATGGAAAGGGAAATCTTAAGCTTTGAGCGTTGTTTATAGGATTAATTAAGACTGTTCGCTACCACCTATCTTGTACTGTGACTGATGATACCTGCTAATGCTGAATTTTATTTGAGCTGTCAAACCTTGCAGTGATTTTCGAGTAACACATACTAGTCTTACAAGAAAGCTGACATAGTGTACGCGACCCGCTCGTTTTTCGTCCAGAGTCATGTGTGCTTTCGAGGTTGATTATTAAACTTCCCATATTTCCATTGCCGATGATCCCGTTGCTTTGTAGGTCATGTAAAAGAATCCCATCCATAACTCCTGCAAACGATTATGCTCCATCACCCAAATTATTATCATATACTCTCCCATATTACGTCGTACTATATGGCAAGTCGGTTCTCAAGACTGATGTCAAGACAAGTATGTTTTCTGAAGCGATGCATCAAAATAAATCAAACATCAACTGGTGAGTCTTGGCCAGGGTTGGCTTCTTCGTAGTGCATCAGCTTGACCAGGCGGAAATAACCAGCAGCAAGAGCAGCCCCGAGAAGCGGACCTATCCAGTAGATCCAGTGGTAGCTAGGGAACTCTCTAGCACCAACAGCACAGCCGAAAGATCTTACAGGGTTGGCTGATCCTCCAGTCACAAAGACTCCTATAAAAAAGCGTTGTTAGACTTTTCTTCGAAACGAAAAAAGAAAGGGGACGTGGAATGCTGCTTACCTGGAATGAGGGCTACAAACAGAGCCAGACCAATACCGACGGGGGCCAAGAAGGTATCACGAGATTTCTCTGCAGCCAGCATCAAAACAACAAAGACAAGCTGGGCAGTGAAGAACATCTCAAGGAATACTCCTTGGACCACTGAAGTGTCTGGTCCAAGTACAGTGTTTGCTAGAGACGCATTGCCAGGAAACATAGCGTCAACGAGTCCACCAGCACACATAGCTGCGATGATCTGGGCTGGGAATAGGAACAGAGCTCTGACCCACGGCAGTTGGCCAGCAATACACAGGCCAAAAGTAACCTAGAGGGCGGCTGTCAGTATGATCAAGATTGCATGATAGAATTCAACTTACAGCAGGATTGAAAAGTCCACCACTGATTCGGAAGAAAGCCCAAACATTTACCAAGAGGGAAAATCCATAGGACATGGCAATATACATGAGAGTGCTATTGGCCAACGAGCCATCGCGGGCGGCCATAGGCTCTTGGAGGACAGCAACGATATTTCCAGCATAGGCAAAGTACAGGAAAAGAAATGTGCCTGCAAACTCTCCCGATGCCGCCACCAGATGTTTTTGGATATCACTCAGGTGACTCCTCTGTTGTTTGTGGTTATAGAGGGTGCGGCTGTTGCGTTTGCTGTGGCCACGGTCGCGGTGACCATTATGCCCATTATGGACAGGAGTTCCATGAATATCTGCAGTCGACGACATTTTGGAAATGTCGTGAATTTTTCCTGTGAGATGACTGGTTGGCTTCTTCGTGGTCTGGACCCTGAAAGGAAATAGAGGTCGAAAGAGAGAAAACCGGTGCGAGGGAAAACAGGGAAATGGGCCAAAAGGAAAGAAAGGGGGGGGGGTTGGTTAGTGTAAAAGTAATGATGTAAATCTGGGGGAGGTCGAGGAGGAATGCTAAACGGTTGGGACAGTGACCAACAGAGTCAGACGCCCAGATGACGCTCCCTTGAGTAGAAGACGTCGTCACTGTTTTTTATCATTGTTTAAATTGGAGTGGCTGCAGATATGACGCGCACAAACGCGGGCCTCTGTGAGATGGTAGTCCGCAATCCGCAGTCGGCAGCACAGCTGAAATAACGTCAGGATTGCAATATTTGGAAAAGCCTACTGTAGCTGAATTCCACACTGACATCAAGCCCCTTCACTTGGCGCCTGTCTTGTGTGAAACTATCGAATTGAAAATGGAGCTGATCGTCCGTTTATTGGATGGACTAAGCCACTAGGCGGACTTGACGTCCGGGAATGAAGATCCATGAGCCCCTAACGTGGAAAGGTGCGCTTCCGAGCTGTCGCGTCGTACTAAGTTGGAACCGTTTTATCAGCCCATCGGTCGATCTCTGGTCTGTGGGCAAAACCGTCACATCATATGCAGCGTGCCGCGTTTGTCGGTTGAGGAATTCTTTATAAGGTCCAGGGTCTGCTGGTGCAACTTGATCGATCGTCTCTTGGCACACGCAGTGGACTGTCTCTCTACTGTTGGTGTGGTATTTTGCTGACATGGCCGAGCGAAAATGCTGGGCAATTTGTAAGTGGCTTGTCGATTTTCTGACAATCTGGCTCTTGTTGAATCGCGATTCCACCCTTGACGGAGATCATTCGGTGCTAACGCATACTAGGGTAACGCGTACTAGGGCGGGCTTTTGCATAATGGAGTAATTCAGCATCGCGATTTCCATTGCACTGCACCTACATTCTTTTTGTCGGTCAATTGCTAAGATAATGCTGGAGACTAACAACGATCGGCCACCTGCATGGTCGAGCATCACAGACTACCCCGCTGCTGACTCCTGCAACACACGTACTACAGATTGCTCCTTCGAGAACCAAAATTCCATGACCCCTTCCATCGTCGAGCATACCCAGCCGTCTTCCTCATGATCATGATTAGGGTCGCATCCGGCTTCGACGCGAACAGCCGGGATATCTCGCCTAATCCCCGATGCATGCCCAGCAGGAAAGTAGCATATCTGGGATGGCCTCAGATATGTCTTGGGGCGATCTATACCGATTCGACAATTCCCTAATGCACGACGAGCTCCGTTATTGTAGTCCAACAGGATGGCCTTGCAGAATCCAGACTCTTGGTCTTCTAGAACCTGCACCCGAATAACGCCCTCGAGCGGCGCCGATGAAAGATTCACATGCTCGTGTAAAGGTGGGTTACTCGACCAGGGGTGACGGAAATGCTCAAACTTCTCGTCGCTGTGCTCATCTCGGGGATAAGTCCCAAATACAGTGGCCGGACCGACATCCGCAGCGCTGTAAATGAACAGTTTTGGACTTGACTGGCTGAGGACAACATCTCTGTGTTTCCCCAGATGGCATGGGCCGACTGAAACATCCCCAGCTAGTTTGGTACGAACCTACTCGTGTTAACCTCGTGCTCCGTTATGCGCGCTGAGTAGGGAACCTTACCAAGAAAAAGGGCTTCTGGGTTGTAGGACCGCCTCCCTGGTCCTTCAACCGCGACACGATTGCAATGATCTCTTCACCTCTGGGTATCGGTAGATGGATCCATACCACATTCTCTTGGCGCCTTGCAGGAAGCCGTTCGAACGTTCTTCTCGCATACGGTCTCGTTTGTGTGTGCGCATGAATGGCGTAGAGCTTACTGAAGGAGAAGAAAAAGGTGAGGCCCGTCACACCGCGCAAGTCGATTGTTTTGAACTGCATCGACTGTGACACGCGACCGTAAAACTCGCAATCCTCAAGATGAGGGGGGTTGGGGGTATCCCATATTTGAAATCCTCGCATGGGTTCTGGGAGCTGAAGACGCAGGACGTTGAACTGTTCCAAGTCAGAACGTGGGCAGGTTGATGAGGGATTTGATAACCTTTGGTACTGTGGCAACATCTTTAAGGTGATCCTGATGCGCAATCACGAAGGCATCCTTGTCTGACCGTCCAGGTTGATAAACTGGCCTTTCGGGTAGCCTCTCTATCTTGTGTATACCTCGACAATCCAGTGTCATCCGAACAAATGGCGGGCACTCTCTTGACAGTAAAGCGTTGGAATCTCCCCGTGTCCAAGCTAGCACATTACACAGAGGCATCGATGTGATTGGCGAAACAACATCAGATTGCAACTGCGACAACTCTCTGGCCAGACTCAAAACCAGGATATAACGCCAAAATGTGGCGGATTCGCTGTAATCTTGTATCATCTGAAGAAGCTCTACTGGGAGCAGTCTCAGAAGCCGAATGCCGTAAATCTCTGCTTTTTCACGAACAATGCCGATTTCAAGACCTGGTTCCCGATCCAGCTGAAGGGTCGGGGCCCCTCTCCAAAGATTGCGTTGACCTACCGTTGTCCATAATCGGTCAAGAGCCGTATCAATCCTGCAGTGTTCCTGGAATATATTTAGGCAGTCCGAGTGTATACCGACCGCCTCGGGCGCATCTGCACATCTGTAGCAATTTGGCGCCCAGCACAGCACCTTTCTTCCAACACTGATACTATTGCTGCGATAGTCCGGGAATACCGCACGGTCCAGACAACACCCTGCTTCAGGGTCAAGTTCACTTCCCAATACTTTATAAAACAATGTCAGCAACTTGACTAAATCCTACCGGACGGTTCGGGTGGGGATTTACAGGGTACAAAGCTAACACCCGCGGACAGGGCCTGGCCACAAATCCCGCATTGAATCCGTAGACGATTGTGTCTTGAGTCTTCGCTGGTAACGAGACTCATGTTGTTTTCTGATGAAGATGCACTCATGAGGAGGGGAACGTCAATTGATGATTGATGCAACCTCGGCCCGGATTATTCGTCGGATAATTTTGGAACCGAGGTGCAGTTGTCAGCAAATTCATGCTTACGCGGGTGATTGGTTCATGAAATAAGGTTGTACAAGAGCTTCCAGTACTCTTGAGTCAGATCGAATTGAACATTTAACGAGTTTTTAAGAAATTATTGAGGGAACTTGGCGGGTTTCTTAATTCATATGGCAAGCTGTTCTAATATCCAAGGATAGGGTAGGGCTATTTCATGTGAAGTCGGATTATGAAACTATCACAAACTCTCGATTGGTCGAGCTATAAAGATTTGAAAAGATATTGACTTTAAGTTAATAACAGTATGATAGGTTTTTTTCGGGTTCTATATAGTCTAAAGTCTAAATGGATGAAATTAGTTTGATAACACATATAGACAGAAGCGTACTGGCAAAAGCCAGGTGTCGACTGTACATAATGAATATAAGATACAATTAGAAACTGAAAGCTAGAAGCAACGGTAGCTAAATATTCTTCCCTCTAAACATTAATTATTTGCCATATAATTTCTATTGCTTTGATAAGGTCTTTAGCTTAGTAGTAAGTAAGATTCATATGAATGTGTTCGTTTTTAACAGACTGTGATACCAATAATAAACCCCAAGTTTAATCATCCATATCATATTCTGGCTCATTCGCAAGACAAATTTATTTTAGCTTTGCAAATACACCTACTGCAGAGTCTATTCACAGTCTACATTCAATATGCGATTGACATATGATAATTTCACGGCCAATCACCGAATTCACCAGGTATGGAACCATTCACAATGTAAAGTAGCTGTTGAGAACAATAATTTATTCATTAAGATGGAAATACTTCACATGACCAGCACCCTGATTTAAAAACCAGAATGGATCGACCACGTGCAGAAGCAAACATCACATGTTTAGCTTACCGCCTCGCCATGGAAGCAACATCCCCAGAATCAGGCAGGCTCTCATCCACAAATCCAAAACGCTCGTACAACGCAGCTCCAGATTTGCTAGCATCAACATAGGCTGCAACTCCGTCGGCATCAGCAAGATCGCAACCCCATTTCATAAGCATAGAGCCAGCTCCACAGCGTTGATAGTCAGGATGCGTGACCAGTGTGTCGAGATCTAGTCCAGTCGAGGTTAGAAAAGTCAAAATGGTTAGGAATTGAGGTCCATCTGCCTCGGACTCACAGTAATGTTTCTGCTCGCCCATGACCCGGAGCCGTTCGTCCTCCTCCTTGGCGATGAACTCGTCGCAGACCTGGCCAGGCTGGTCGTCCGTCCAGGGGGGGTACCGACGGCCTCGCTCCCGCGGCATCGATGTGTCCCATTTGGCAAATGCTGCTACACGCGGTCGGCCGAGTTCGTCCTTGGAGTCCGGATCGACGATTTTGATGTAGCGTTGGAACGGTTTGTGGGTCAGGTCGTGACGGTTTGCGTCGTCCCACCACCTGCGAACGGATGGCGTATCAGGCCAGATACGTCGAATGCCGGGGTCCGTAAAGGCTGCGAACCATACTTGGGTGAGGCCGGGTATGTCTTCCAGCGTTACCTCCTCTAGCTTGAGGGTCTTCCGGGGTGTTGATGCCATTTCTTCCTATGCGCGAAATGGCGGTGGTGGTTTCAGAGATGAAGGACGTTCCCGTGGGAAGGGTAATCAGCCAAGTCACGTTGTGCCAGGACCAGGGTTTTAGTTTTACGTATAATCAAAACTCCTGATTAGGCAAAGTCAGATCCCGGTTTTTCTGTCAAATCTCAAATTTCTTTACTAAGACAGGCCGTGATGAAGCAACTCTTTACGGTCGGCACCCTTATGTCTTCCTTCTTCAGGACAAGTGCCGGCTTTGGTGTCATTCCCAACTCCCAACCCGCATTGCATCAGGGTTTCGTCCCAGGGATGGCGAGCGAAATAGGTACAAGATCGCTAGGTTCTCATATAAGATTCTAGCTTATTCCCCCCAAAAACCCCTAGCTTATTTCCGAGGCCCTGCTAGCAGAGTAGCAATGAAAGTTAGTGCTGGCGGTAGCTGTGCTTCGCCCGGGTTTTGGTTTCGGGTGTCTAGTTCCGTCCACAGTTTCTCTAGATTAATCGTTTTCTATAGTGGGGGACTCTCAACTAAGCATGGTTTTGCGAGGGCGGCGAAAGCGGGGAGCCTAAAGCCTTGGCTATATCCGTAGGAGCATCGCCATTTTCTGCTGCGACGTTATGGAAATTACCTCAATGCAGTTCATCAATCATTTGCCAGGGATGAAAACGGCTGAGCAGGTGTTAAGCGTTGAAATGAAGACTAGCATCAGGGCCAGTCCGACTTGCTTGATCCCAGCAGCATCACTTCACAACACCACACCAGGGTCTCATTTGGTCATTTGGTCTGACTTAAAATATCATCATATTAATGTTGAAATTAGCAGTAGTATTATTGTATTAGACAGAGGATGCAAGGGCCCTCAAGTTATGAACAGACCCAGCATATGCTTTTATAGGAGCAACCTGTCGTAATGTCTCCTCCAGCAGACCCCGCAAGTCAACGCCCATATCAATCATGTAGGCCTGAGCTGAGTGCCGCTGGGCATACAAAGCTATAGTGTACAAGTAGGCGTTTACCATCAGCGTGCCGGAGACGTTCTTTCCAGCTAATAAGTCGTTCAGGGGCAGCCACAGTTTGTAGTCTCGTAACATTCTAATCCGTTCGAATTGTTTCTCGGCGGGCGTTGAAGAATCGATTTTGGTTAGATCCTCCGCTAAAGTAATCAGTAGCCGAAGCTGACGCCATGTGCCGTCATCAGGTTCCTGTTCTTTGAGGATAGCCCTAAATTTATGCATCTCGCTTATGATGTGGTGCAACCTGTTTGATCTCTCGCTACTCGGCTTTTGGCTGGTGTGCCGATGAGACGGTGGGTGCCAAGCCTTGGCAATCATATGGTAAAACGCAGATTGGTGACCTAATCTGCGGCAAGCTTGTATTATCTGTGGTTTGATAAGCACAGGGGTCATATTTTTGACTGCCGAATTGAGACTTACAGCAGAAATTCCTTCAGAGATCTGTCTTCGACTTGTCCTGGGCTTGTCAGTATTTCCAAAATATCAGTAAAAATATGTTTGACACTTACATATCTTCACAAAGCCAAAGTAGTGACATTGAAGCAACTAGTGCCCCGTCTGCATGTTCGGGACCAAAGTTGGAAAGACACTTCCTGAGGTCTTGGATGGCCAGCATCTGATATTGATATTCCTTTTTTCGAGCATGTTGACAATGGGTAACTGAGGCGACCTGGTACGCCGATAGGGCTAGAACTCCATTCATTGCCAATCGAGATGAGGAGATGATGCGGAAGAAGCTAGATTGTAAGGGTTAACTGGTGGACGTGAGTCTGCATGGTGCACCAACGCACCTTGGTAAGTAAGAAGATATAATGGTCAATTCGTTTACGCCCATTTTCGTGAGTCTGTGCTGGTTGCTTGCAGCCTGGTAGATAAAACATAAATCGTCTTCGGAGTATATCGTGGGTTGCAAGGATATTCTGATACGCGCATCTGGGATGGGCATTGACCCTGTCCTCCGCCATTGCCTCACCTCTGCCCTGGCTTTGGCTGACCACGGTCGACGGGACTTGGGCGCGGACGAGGGTTGGATTTGCTGGTCTTGCGGTGGCATTTGCACTAAAAGCTCTTCTTGTAACGGTGTATCGTGGAACGAGCATTTGACTTTGTGTTTTGTGCAGTTTTTGCTGCATGTATATGAGTCGATGTCCTTTTTAAGTATTCGGGATCGACCTACCACTGGGGATAACTCTCGTCGCATCGGATATGTCGGCGTTTGCTGAACCGGGCGGACTCTGATTAGCTGTTTCGACTAATATCGAAAGCTCGGAATCTAACACACCAAGTCAAACAGCCCATTCGAGACTTTGTGTGGCTTCACATGGTCAGCTAGCACTGGCAGTAAAGAGCCCGGACATTGCTTACCTCCGTCTATTTCCAGGTCTCGCCTGAGTGCTTGATGGTGATGGCATTATCTCAGAGGGTGAGGAGCTTCTCGCAGGCGAGGGGTAGTCGTATTCCGACATCGTAAATTCACAAATAGTCATCAGGAATGGAGCAGAGGCGGCGAGCTTTCCGACTGGGGACAGAACGGTATTATGCATCTACTTAAATAAGCTGCCGCTTAGACGCTTTGTAGCGCCACTGATCGGGAATAGTACAAGGCTACATGGCACGAGGGAAGGCCCCTTGTCTCTTGAGTCTAGACCCAAATATTGACTGCCATACTGGACGCCGCACACTGCAATAGCTGCATAATGAGGAGCAACTGACGTATGCTAGTATGGTAAGTGCATTGGCAAGTGGCAGATCATTGCAAGCTCGTAGTAGTGCAAGTCTTGGGCCGCAGGGGCTCTGCGGAAGGCGTTCCGACAACCTCAAGCGGTCCAAAACTTCAGGGGGCCGGGCCAGTAGGGGAAGTGAAGCATCTGAAACATAAAAGGGGGTGATAATGGATGGGATAAAAGGCAGACTAGTACTAGAGAATGACAAGCATTTCTGAGTGGAGGATGCACGAAAAGCTTGGTATCCTTGTTGTACGTGGGATTGGGTGGAGTCGGATGATCTATTGGAGGTCTAATAAAGTCGGGCTGATAACAGGACAATCACGGCTGCAGAGCTGACACTCCCGGGAGGTCTAAAATATTATTCTCCTCCAAAAGAGGCAAGGCGTGCAACGCCGGGGATGCACTCATTGGCACAAGTTTCCCGTATACCATGTCGTGGCGTCTGGGACAGAAGTTGATACGATGATACTATGATTGTTTGCCCGTATCCCAAGACACAACTAAGAAAGGTGTTGGTTACTGGTTATCAAGCCATACAACCACTGTCCACTGTCCACACACACACACAGTCACACACGCACTACAACAAGCGCTGTCTAAACCGCATTCGACCCTAGATTGCGAGCTTTAACCTTTTACGGATCGGCAGCAGTTATCGACTTATCACGCTATCGCGCTTGTAGTATTCCCACCAATATTATCCCTGGCTGAATGACGCGTCTGCTGACTCAGAAACGCCATCAGTAACATGCCAAGCTTGATTGGCCTCCTGTCCGAGTAATCCTCAGAACCTTCTCATATTCTCCCCCACTTCCCTCTGCACAAACGAGTACCGCATACCGCACAGGCAACACCCAACTTAAAAAGAAGGAAAGAAAGCCGTCAAAGCGTACCTGGAAAGTCTTCAACCCCCCGGCATACCCTCCGGCTAAGCCTGGTTGATGGTCTTCCCCGGCACCCTCAGCCGGGGCTGTAGCCGTTGCCGCAAGAGAAAAATCAAGGTGTGTATTGGTTGATCCAAAGTGTTAGTGCGCGGTTCAACTTGAACCCCATGGTATATTGCTAATCTTCTCTTCCCTTTCCGTGAGTGCGATGGGAGACGTCCAGGATGTAAAAGATGCGAGCTCTACAAGGCACCTTGCCCTGGCTATGATCGCCCTTTAGCGTTCCGATTCCACGGACAACCTGGCCAAAGCCTTGTGCGCGAGAATCCCGGTCGGTCCACTGCCTCGCGTATTCTCACAAGCGGCAAAGTTATAAACGAGAATGAGGGTCAGCATGAAGGGACGAGGGGTGCGAGGGCCGCGTCCAGAACCTCAGGGGTAACAGTCCACGGTCTTCGCCAACCACAGCCTTCCTTTGAAGATGAGTCCCTCGCTTTCCTCCTACATGAGTACCGCGTCCGACCTGCCCCGGGCGTCATTCGGGGCCACCTCGATTTCCTCGAGGACATGTACAGGGGCTCCGACCGTGCGTCATGCATACGCCCGGCCACCCTCGCTGTGGCCTACATGTCACTGTCACGGCACTACAAATCTTCAGCACTTTATGTCACAGCAAGAAAATACTATGGGGCTACTTTGCGATCAATCAACAAAGATCTTTCTGCATCGAATAAGCAAACCCTGAAGGAGGAGACACTGACATCACTCATGCTGTTGGGCATCATCGAGGCAAGTCACCAACCTTCATGATCTACATTCTTGCTGACGATACCTACAGGATCTCGAATGCCAAGGCCGAAACATGAAAGCTATGCACATGAAGGGCATAGCACATCTGTTCGAGCTTGTTGGCCAGAAGGTGCTGGCCAATATATCAACTTCACTATATGGCTGGATCTTCGTGCAATTGGTAAGTAGATCTTACCACAGCCCTCTTAACTGCCATGGATACTGAGACAAGAATAAGCAAGTCCCCTCGCTTACCTCCAAGGAGAGTATGGAGTGCCTGGTCATTCCTGACGCTCAAATGGATACGTCGAACCCTTCGATGCACCTGGCCCTGGTCGCCACGCACTGTGGTCAGTTTTACAGGGCAGCCAGGCGAATCACGGCTTCAGATGAGCCACCACTCACCCTGGCCGAGCAGCGCATCATGCTCGTAAAAGTTCTACAACAAGGCTTGGCAATTGGCGGGGAACTCGCTGCGATCGAAAAGGGCACGATGCCGTCAACGCTACAGCCACAGCAAATAACTGACAAACGCCACATTACTCCTCAAGGTGACCCTTTGATTTCTTTCAATTCACAGTGGACAGCTTGCACGTGGAGCTTCTTTTCGTCGTTCCTGATTGTCTTCTTCTCGACAATGTACAAATGCTCAATCTTGTTGCTTGAGCTCAGTCCGGCTGATGGTCCAGAAAAGCAACTAGCCCAGACCACGGCCAGAATTGCTGACGGTGCGCTCAAGAAGACAGCTCACATGTTCTGCAGTGCGTTGCCCTTTCTTTTCGGCGAAGTTGACGTGAGGGGATTGCCCTTTGCCGTACCGCAACGGCAAACAGTCATTATGTACCACATGATATGGCCGCTTTCGGTCCTCATTGCGAGTCACCACAGTACCCCTCATCAGGTGGCCACCTGCCAGATGAGGCTCAACATGGTTCGCGATCTCTACGGCGTGAAATACGCTTGGTATGCCCCGGGTCTGGCAAGGGATTTGCTAGCATGGAAACAAGTCAGCATATGAATTTTGTGGATCACACATTTAGACTCATAAGGGAGATAGGCATGAAACATTTAATTCTAGCCCTTGTAGATCTCTCTGTCCCGTCATCTCCGGCATGCCACTCTAGTCTGGCCTACGGGAATAGTGTTTGCCGGATTTAGTAGCTGAGACGGGTTAAGGGGCCGAGAAAGGGTCCCTCAGACATTAATCATAGTACCTTAAGCTTTTTTAGGGTATAAAAGGAATCTAGACACATGCCATGGGTTAGGTATATAACTTCTTATCTAGGATGAAGAACTTTTTATGTGAAACAGTAGCGTGTAGATCGAAAGGAACCGTTTCATCACTCTATGCGTAAACCAACTGGTCCGAAGGTTTTCGGCTTTTTTTCTTTTCTTTTTTTCGCTTCTGAATCCTGCTCCGAATACGCGCATAAACTTGCTAGACCGGCAATTGAAATGGAGGCTGGGTCATATCTCGATAATGGAATATTCTTTCAGCCTTTCCGTGCATCATTTAGACCTAATGCCGTAAGTTCTGCGAGGCCATTCATCAATTACCCCCGTACAGACAAAACGTAGGGTAGGATGGTAACGATCAACCACCGGGTTGCACGTCCAAATTAGGAAACGCCGTTCTGATAAGCAACCTACTCCACTTAGCGATACCGCATTGTACGTACTGTTAAACTTCCTCCTCTATTAATAATACCACCACCACCTAACTCGTCTTGGACAAACATGCGAACCTCCCTCCGAAGATCATGCAATGCCTGCGCAAAGGCAAAGCATAGCTGTGATCTCGGCACTCCGAAATGTTCGCGATGCGTCAAAAGAAAGGTCACGTGTATCTACGCAAACGCGCCTTTATCTTCTTCAACCTCATCGACATCGACGCCGGAACCGTCGGGTTGTGGCAGGTCTTTAGACAGGAGTGAAACAAAGAGACCACTGTTGAAGAGTCGAGATGGGTCTTCTGATAACTCGATGGGCCTGTTGAAACCGCCTGATACGTCCTTTGATCCCTTTGACTCATATCCGTCAACCAGACTGCCCAGAGTTCATGTTCAGCGGTTGATACAGCACTGTAAAGCTATTCTCACAATGCATATACCAACTACTCTCTGACATATCTCTCAGTTCTTTCGAACATTTCCTTCCAATACTACCCTTTGGACCTTAATATGATGTCGAATCCTTTCATTGTGTCTTGGTGGCCATTAGCTCTAGCAGACCAGGCCTTATTTCATGTCTCAATACAGACGGCATCTCTCGATGAAGAAAGACGTGCTCAAAGAGGCTTTCCGATATCAGAGATTCTCATGGCTGACTCCGTGTCTCTTGTGCGGAAAAAGATTGGGAGTTCCTTGCTCGCTATTCAGGATGAGACGCTCAACTCTGTGGTTACACTAGCTGCCATTGAGGTGAGTCACCACCTTAATACCTCAAAGTAGTTTTGATTTATTGACACTTCCACTCAGCACGGGAAAGGCAATATCGATGCCAGTAGAGCGCATATAGATGGTGCTAAAAGAATTGTCGGTATTCGGGGAGGAATTGACCAAGTCAAACAAGCAAGTCCGCTCACAGCGAGGATGGTTGCCTGGTTAGTAACACTGCTCAAACTCTCCATGACTCTACTGATATATATCTCAACAGGGTGTCGTTATTAGTTACAGGATCTCCTCAGTACCCGGTACAGGATGATATTGCTATTGGAGACGGAGTGGCCCCAACGCTACAGTGGCTCCTTGCAGCAACCTTCCTGGAGACTCAAGATCCAGTTGTTCAGACTCTTCAGCTCGAACCCGACGTAGCAGACATCTTGACTCGCTTGCGTGGTATATTTCACCAACCAGACGCCCTGACCTTCTTAGGCACCGAACTTCACGACCTCACATGTTTCGTGGTACACAAGCTGCTCCTCACCCCTCCGCTGACGAATTCCCCGCAATCCGAATGTCTACGCTGTGCCATGGCACTTTACATGCTCATCATTCACGGCACAACTTACTATACTCACACAGAGCTGGTCAACACTATTATCCAAAGTTTAAAGGATCAGCTCCCCGCCCTGGCTGGCAAAACTGGCAGCGTCTTGTTCGGCTCGCTGCAGATTTGGGTTCTTTCGGTGACAATTGCCTCGGCTACAGATCCAACGGACATTCAATGGCTTACATACGCAGCCAAAATTGCGGCAAATGCTATGGGGTTGCAGTCGTGGGATGATGTCATTGTCCATCTGAGGAACATACTCTGGTTGGAAACTGAAAGGGCAGAGGTTTTCCGGCAACAGTGGGATGCAATTCTTACCTGAAATCGCAAAAATACCAATCAATTCAATCAATGCGCACACGCAAATCAGCCTGAGAATGGGCTCACACAAAAACATACGACGCGTTCATTCGATATCGCGTATTCGTGTTCCTGACTTCCATCGGAGACTAGTCCCCTTTAGGCTTAGTCTCCGCGACGTTGGAGATGCGAAGCGATGCGGCAAGCGGGAATAAAGAGGAGAAACGTCAGGTCATGGCCGACATCTGCTGACTACAACATTGAAATTGGCAGAGATAATACTCCGCCAGAAATAAGGAGGAGTATGTGATATCTTGAGGAACTCACGGAGCAGAACCGTTCAACAGAAACTCGGATGGCTGGAATAGATGGAGTTATGGGCAGCCGTTTTCAAAGCAAGATACCCTCGATTTTGATTTCCTGTTCCTAGAAGCACCTACAAAAGAAAATTAGACTTGGATGCGTTATAGACCCTTCCTTCATTCCCCACCTTTCAGATCGGAGTCTAGTACATAAAGGGTATGTTGAATCTGTGAAACATCAGCCCATATCAATTCAATGTCCAGGCTGAGCAGGTGTATCTATCACTTCCCCCTGCATCAGGCGTGATGCTTACATATTGAATCGTTCTTCGTATTCTTGTTCTACTAACCGATGAGTCCTGGATGTTAAGCCCCGAGACAGCCATTCCCCTGGGATCGATGATGGCGCCGTAGCTACCAAGATCTATAAGAACTCTGTCATCCCAAATCTATCATACGTTGCTATGCTTGAAATTTCTATTATCTCGTTTCTTCACTATGGCTTCAGTCGTCAATACATTACATGACCCTTTACCAAACAATGCGACGTTCATCGCAGAGAACGGCGGCTTAGCCAAGGATGATGGACTGTTATCAGGTTTCCTCGATGGCTACAGCACCACTCAAATAGTCCTCACCATCCTGGCTATCTTAGTTGCCTACGACCAATGCATGTATCTCTGGCGCAAGGGTCCAATCGCTGGCCCTGCGTTCAAGATACCCTTCATGGGACCATTTATCCAAGCACTACACCCCAAATTCGACGCCTACCTCGCTCAATGGGCGAGCGGCCCTCTGAGCTGCGTATCGGTATTCCACAAGTTAGCTTCCCCGTTCCTAAACCAGAAAACTTCTCACTAACCCGCCTCAGGTTCGTGGTTCTTGCCTCCGATCGTGATATTGCACACAAGGTCTTCAAGTCCCCAACCTTTGTCAAACCATGCATTGTCCCCATGGCCGAGACCCTTATGCGACCAAGCGCCTGGGTCTTCCTCCAGGGAAAAGCACACGCCGAATTCCGTCGAGGTCTTAACGGACTTTTCATGAACAAAGCTCTAAGCACATATCTGCCTGTACAGGAGAAGGTCTATGATGACTACTTCGGTCGATTCGTCGCTGCGAGCGAGGCCAACAAGGGCAAGCCGATGGCTTTCATGCGTTTCTTCAGGGAGATCAACTGTGCTCTTTCTTGCCGAACTTTCTTCGGAGATTACATCTCTCAGGATGCCGTTGAGAGGATTGCCGAGGACTTTTACAACATCACAGCAGCACTGGAGCTTGTCAATGTTCCCTTGTCTGTCTACATTCCCTTTACGAAGTGCTGGAGAGGCAAGCGTACAGCAGATGCTGTCCTGGCCGAGTTCGCTTCTTGTGCCGCTGCCTGCAAAACCAACATGGCTAACGGTGCTAAACCACGATGTATTGTTGACCAATGGGTCTTGCACATGATGGAATCCCAGAAATACAACGACCGTATTGCTGCAGAAGAGGAGGGAGTTGAGAAGCCGAGAAACCTCATCCGCCAGTTTACGGACGTGGAAATTGGACAGACCATGTTCACATTCTTGTTTGCAGCCCAAGACGCCTCGAGTAGTGCTACCACGTGGCTGTTCCAGATTCTTGCTCAACGACCTGATGTGCTCGACCGACTTCGGGAGGAGAACCTTGCCGCGCGCGACGGTAACAAACAACAACCATTTGAGCTATCAATGCTGGAATCACTCCCTTACACCAATGCAGTCATCAAAGAGCTCCTCCGTTATCGCCCTCCTGTCATTTTTGTTCCTTACGAAGCAACCAAGACATTCCCCGTCACTCCTAACTATACAGTGTCCAAAGGTTCTATGATCGTTCCCTCCTGCTATCCCGCTCTACACGATCCCCAAGTCTACCCAGACCCTGAGACCTTCGACCCCGATCGATGGATCACAGGTGATGCTGAGTCAAAGACCAAGAACTGGCTTGTTTTTGGCGCTGGTGCTCATGACTGCCTGGCTCGAAAGTATGTGCCGCTTACAATGGCTGCTATGATCGGCAAGGCATCTTTGGAACTTAACTGGGTGCATCATGCGACGAGTCGCTCGGAAGAGATCAGAGTGTTTGCCACATTATTTCCTCAGGTATGTTTAACTCTTTGTGTTCTGTTACGCATGTACTGACTTGCCTGACTTCTAGGACGAATGCCAACTCGTCTTTACCAAGCGAGAATAGGTGGTGTCAAACGCAGAAGCGATATCTTGTGGAGCTTGGGTGAAAGACTTCAATAGTACTACGATGTTTATGTCAGTCTAGGATAGTAATCGGGATAATTGAGTATGTTTTTTTTTATTTAGTCAGACGCTGCGTTCCTGGCCTGAGCCAGATAGTATTATGTCACAGTAGAGGAGCGACTTTTCCCTCACATGAAGGCTAGCTTGGAAGATTCTGAACAATAGCCGTACGGTCTGCCTATCTTGTATCAAGAGTTGAACGACTTTATTAAATATTCGGCGAGATAATTCAAGCTTACAAAAGGCAAACTAAAGATGGTTTCCTTTGACTTATTACTGAATCATGCCTATTTTATATAACGAGTATCATGAATGGTATCCTCAAGATGTCGTACCAGTGACAAGCTTCAGTGTCAGCACTGTACTTTACGGAACAGTTAATGTTTCAATCTGAGCGTGGTATTGTCTTTGATATGACCGCGGCATGCGAAGCCGCTATCTAGATAAGCGATATGAGTCGAAGCGGTTGAATTGCCGATTGTAGCAGTAGCTTGTCAAGGAACCTGGCGTCTCTTGTTTCCGAGCCCTTCTTTCGGGAGCTGATAGAGAGTGGTCCAAAACTCCCAGTATACTCCCGCCCAGTGCCTGATTTAAACTCCATGCTTGTGAGGTGCACTGATGATCCCAAGATGTGGCAATTTGTGTATTCATCAAGTTCGAGTTTGATCTTGGATCATCGCCACTTGAGTCGACGAGACTAATTGAGATAATCACCAAGTGAAAGAAATCAGTTTACGTATCAGTGCTCGTACAGGTGAGCTATGTTGATGCATTGATCTAAGCTAGTCCAAGAATGAATATTGGTATAAGTAGTTACATGAAGATTTATATTTACGGTGCAGGACGGCCAACCCCCTGTTACAGGGCAAGTCTAAAGCGACGGGACGCCGGCTGATTATACATTACGGCAAGCCAATTCGATTGGAATACTCGCAACGATGCTCTATGCAAAAACGCTCTCAAGGAGGAATGCAACCTCTTCCTTTCGGACTGTGTCGATAGCAGTGTAGGACAGATCTGTCTCGTTGGCATTGAATACAAGGTTTTGGGGAGCGAGCAGAGAATACTGGGGCCAGTCAATATGGCTGGGCGCAGTCTTGACAGTGTTGGGGGTCAAGTCGTGCATGAAAGCAACCCACATCTTGCTCATGAGGTCGGCGAGCTCGACAAAGGTCTCGGGCTTGTTCTCGAACGGGTTAGCAGCGTAGCCGACACCCTTGATGTTGTTGAAGACGAAGGCGACCTCCTGGAAGTGAGTAGATCCGATGATGGCGGGAATACCGTTGACGTAGTTGTTCCAGAGGTAAGAGAAGACAGGAATGGCAGAGGCAGAGTAGACCTGGGCCAGGAGTCGGCGTCCAGCGTGCTGCTGGAAATCACCGGCGAAGGCAGCAGATCGCTTCCATTGAAGACCATATTCGTTTTGGGGTCGGCCAATGAAAGAGGCGGGGATACCTTCATCAGGAATGTCGGGGTACAATGCAGTAGCAGTGGCGACCTGAGCCGCGTTGAGGCCGAGGCTGGACAGCCAAGACTGGAACTGCTCAGTGGTATTGATACCCTTCTTGCCGTAGGCAGTTCCCTCGTCGAAGTTGTTACCCATAAGAAGAGGAACATGAGCGAACTTGCCAGCCAGGAGAAGCTGAGAGGCCTGAGCGGTCATGAAGTCGCCATCGATGACAGCAGTAAGAGGAGGAGAGGCAACGCTGAGGGCAGTGGTGCTGTTGAAGACATCGTTGAGAGTCTCCCAAGGAAGCTCACGAAGGCACTCCAGGCTGCTGGAGGCAGAGTCGCATCCAGTCTTCTTGACAAGAGCGTCATAGTATCCCTGCCAAGAAGAAGCAGATCCGAACAGGGCTACGGGGCTACCTGACTCAAGGATGGCAGCGCGGAAAAGACCGTCGTGCTGACCATCGTAAGCCACGAGCTGCATGCCCAGAGATCGGGCACCGGCGGACTCTCCCCAGACGGTGACCTTGTCGGCGCTACCACCGAAGGCAGCGACGTTGTCGTGGAGCCACTTCAAGGCCATGCGCTGATCCTTGAAAGCGAGGTTACCAGCGCCCTCCTTCTGCATCTCCTCGCTGAAGAGGAAACCCCATTGGGAGACTCGGTAGTTGATGGAGGCAGCGATGATGGGCTTACCCTCCTTAACAGACTGGTCAACGATCCAGCTGAGGTTGTATCTAGGGTCTCTTGAACCACCGTTGGTGTAGCTCTGAAATATTGTTAGTGTTTGCGAGGTAGTATGTAGAAGGGATCACTTACACCACCGTGAACCCAAAGACCGACAGGAAGCTCATCACCAGGCTTGACGCCAGAAGGACGAACGATGTTGATGGTCAAGCAGTCCTCGTTGACAGGGCTGCCGAGGTTTTGAGTATCGGAACCGTAGCCAATGCACATCCAACCAAACTCAGTAGCATCACGAGGCTCCTTCCAAGCCTCATTGAGGGCCTTGGGCGAGGAGAATCGAAGTGAGCCTACGGGAGGCTGGGCATAGGGCATACCAAGGAAGAGATCATGGTCAAACTCCTCGTTGTGCTTACCCTTATAGGTACCATTGGCCAGCTGGACTGTAGGCTCACCGGCAGGCGAAACCTGAGGAGGGGAAGAAGGTCCGGGAGTGGGAGTGGAAGTGGAAGTGGGAGATGGAGGACCGGAAGGAGGAGATCCGCGAGGGCCATGAGGAGGAAGAGGGTAGGCACCAGGGAAGCCAGGGAAGCCAGGAACGTGATGTCCAGGAGGTCCAGCAGGTCCATGAGGTCCAGCAGGGCCGTGACGCGGAAGGATTGAGGCCTCAGAGAGTGTCAAGCCAGAAACGGCAGCCAGGAGAAGGCTTAGTGTGTTTGAATGCATGTTTATGGCTTTGGGCTTGCTTCTAGACGAGATCTGGAAGAAAAGGAAGAACAAGAAGAAGAAGAAGAAGCACCTCGTGTCAGACAAAGCTGCATAAGTGGCTGGCTGTCAATGCCGATCACATTGGCATGTCTGCTTTTAAGTGCAGCAGACCTTAGAGCCCCTGGTGGATCACGACATGGGGAGCTCTACCGCATGGTATCTATGCGATGAAGCATGGCCGACATGCCAATGCCTGCTTTAATTACCGCCTGTTGGTTCATCCACTGTTGACCCGAAGAAGTTCCTCCGCTTCGCCTAAAGACTGTGACTGGTTCTGGTCGGCGAGAGCATTTAGCCACTATGAGGGGATATATGCTTTGCTTAGCTTTGTCGATCACTTCCGTATGCTTCATGTCGCCGCCCGAAGGACGCTGATCGTGTTCAGCTCCCCCACCATGATTCTGCGATTTCGAGTCATTGAGATTGTTGCGCGCTAGAATCATTTGAAAAGAATATTCTCCATTGACGCATTGGAAATAAAATAAAAAAGCGATTGCGGTAGCTAGTATGGCCGTGACTAATTAACGAGCTGTTGGCGCGGTAGACCAAAATGCCATGCAGGGGAAAGACAAGGTCCCTGGAGAAAAGCCGTTGGGCGGGTGCGAATAAGGCCCCGAAGCGTCGGGTGCTTCCATCCTGGAGTCCAGGGAGTCGAAGGGTCATGCCATGTCGCGATTGACGCCATATATGGCTTAGCTGCTGTGCTAGGAAGCATGGTCAAACCGCCCTAAAAATGACGGGCCAAGTGCCCCATTGAAGGAAGTACCCGGATCATTTGGGGGATGAAATGTCACGTTAACTCACAGATACAAAGGTATATCCCAGCTGACTTGAGCTATAGCCCAAGTTTATGCTCTATATGGCTTCTTCCTTTACCCTAATCTCCCTTCGATCGACATTCTCCTCTATAGAAAGTGCGGCGTGGAAAAAGAGACGTGAGCAAGATTGTTGATGTTGCATGACTCAGAGACAGGTACCTGCCCAGAAGCCATATATGGGATATGGAGCATTGTTCCAACATTAAAACATGCTTCTTCCTTACGGATAGTCTTTGTCTATTTTTCAAGTGCTGACATCCAACTGCCCCTAAAAAATAATGGACAGCACGGGAGGACAGACACTCTTCCGCCTCTTTCAAGTGGAGGAATAGGGAATGGTTCCCCTGTTTTCAGGCCCTGACGCTTAACTCAGATCGGCTGGCTCCGGGGCTGTGGTCCCCTGGCCTGTCCCATCATTGCAACCGTCGTTAGGTCCTGTAGAATTTACGCTTGGTCGACAAGCTGCTTGTTCAGCTCCTTCGTCTGTCTCACGATTGTGGAAATTTCCATCCAACTTCAGTCACCGTTATGCCAAGAACTCCTCTCCGGAAAATCCCCCCGAGGATAACTGTTGGAGGCGAAGATCATTATGGAGGACGTGGACACTCTGGAAGTGCTGCCGTAGCCCGCACCGAAGATATGCCCGCTTTCTTCCCCATAATGATTTATATCCCAGTCAAGATGGATGAGTCGTGACCTCTCGGGGGTTACATTCGGCACGCTTGTCGTTCGATTCTTGATCAGCATGTAACCTCACACGGCTGCTGCTATTATTTGACATGTAATATTCGCGAAGATCATGGTTCATGCGCGTATTCGTCCGAACCATCCATGCGCATAGATTCTCTCTTATCTGGCAAAGGATTCAATTGCAGTAAAGATCATCTCCTTTTTTCCGATTCAATTATGCACACGTGGGATCCTGTCTGGATATGCAAGGATGCATTCATGCAGCAGCCAAGTCTACCTACATATGAACCTGTCTGTCGTTTCACGAGCTCTGTAGGCAAGTTAAAGGGTCTCTCCTCGCCCTACCAGTTTAGCAGCGTGTTTGATGTTGACAAGCTTCACCCGGTCGGCCGCGGTAAGCTCGGCTCCGCAGCCTCCGCTGACCTCGGGAAGCCTTTTCCAGATCTACAGGCTACGGCACTCCTTTGACGCAGTACAATATTAAGGCATTGTCTCTAATAACACTGTATCCGCATGCTACTGGGTGTCGCCAAAGATCTTTTCTCGTAACTGCAAACTCGTCATTAGCCACCAAACGATGCTAAGGGGCTTAGTGGCCACAAATCAGCTAACCAAGATTAGCCCCGATAATAGTACAGCTTCCATTATCCAATATAGAATCCGTCAGTGGGAAAAAGGGGCCTTCTTTAGCCACTAGCCTCGACTAGCTTGAACTCTCCCCCGTCATTGCAGTCCAAGTCCTGGGGACTCGGTGGGTGCGCCATCAAAGCGGTGCTTCAGAAGTGCCATGCAAACCAGGTGTTCCACGGAGGTACTGCCAATCTTTACCCAGTCGGACGTTGATGGCATGATTTCCAGGCCGAGGAGCCTTTGACTCAAGGTTGTTCCATGTCTGCCGCTAAGATAGACGAGGGGGGGCTGCTGAGGGTCGATACAACGGTATATAAATCCTCGTGGGCCACTGAACTGGGATTTCGCGATCTTTTTGCTGGGATCGGCGAAATTCTTGTCATATCGCCGTGCATAGAGATCGATGATCTCTAGGCCTCATTGCTTCTTCGTTCCTTGACTCGTCGTTCGTTTCTTTTAAATATTAAACATGAGCGATGAAAGAGGCACAAGGCTGTTAGCCTCAATATGGACTTTGGCTCTTCTGAGTCTGATCTTGCTGTTCTTGCGTGTTTACTGCAAGTTATGGCGGGGCAAGGGTTTGTGGCACGATGATTGGTGTCTTATCGTGTCTTGGGTACGTTAATCGATCTGTTTCTCCGAGTATTGACTCTAACCGTTGGGTGTGTTTTGTGAATAGGTGTGCCTTGCGGTTGCTGTCTCCATCAACACATATACCGTCTCCCTAGGCTTCGGACGGCACGCGAAGACGATCAGCGACGAGAACCTCAAACTTATCAACCTCAACACCATCGTCGGAGCGGCTTTCGGAATCTTAGCAACTACGATCAGCAAAACTTCCTTCGCCATCACCTTGCATCGAATCTCCACCAATGCGTGGATGCGATATTTTCTCATCTTCGTTATCGTCACCATCAATATCAGCATGAATTTGGTCTGGATTTTTGGTTTGGTCAAGTGCTCACCTCTCGCGAGAGTCTTCGACAAGAGCGTGCCCGGAACCTGCTGGGATAGCTCGAAGCTTCTTAAATACCAACTTTTTGCTGCTTGTACGTCATAATGGGCAGGCAACCAAGGCGATAGATCGCACGGCTAACTCTTTCAGATTACTCGGCTGTTCTCGACTTTGTGCTTGCATTCCTCCCGTGGGTAATTCTCATGCGTATGACAATGAGACGACGAGAACGGCTTGGAGTTGCCGTTGCTATGAGTTTGGGCGCTATGTAAGTTTGGACTCTCCCCAAGGCTCTTAAGATTTTGAACTAACCAACATGAAACACAGTGCTGGTATCACTGCTATCGTCAAAGCTGTCTTGGTCGTCAGCATGAAGAGTGACGACCTTACCTACGATCGAGTCGACTTAACAATCTGGACCTTGACTGAACCGGCCGCCTCCATCATGGCTGTCTGTATTCCCGTTCTGTAAGTGCCACGCCTTTCACTTTCGCACATATGATCGCATTACTGATACAAAACAGGAGAATGCTATACAGAGAACTTAAGTTAAGCTCAAGAAGTTACAATCGCAACAAGACCAATACGACTCCTCACGACATTGACACGAGACATACGGCAGCGAAGCGATACGGCCCGAACACGAGATACGGCCGTAACTCTATCGTCATCATGTCAACAAATGGTTGGCAGGAGTCGCAAGAAGCCCTCCAAGATTCTGATGGAAGCATGAGCAACGGCAAGGCGTCTGTGAGCTCACAGGGTGTTATGAAGACTGAGGAAGTCAGAGTGCACCACGAACGTATAAGCGCATATGGTGACGAAACTCCCATAGAGCTGCGGGAGCTGCAGCATGCGAAGGTTGCGGGGTCGTTGCAGGGCAATAACCTTCGAAAGTCATCCTTTTAAATTAGCGTAATTAATTAATAGACCGTCTTATGACTGAACTGTCTACTCGTGTCATTAAAGGCGAATATGAACTCATATGTCCCTTGGTGGTGTTGTCCCGTCAAAGATGCTTCGTAACCCCTCGTTGACCCCCATGATCTCAGGAATCAGGGAGATATGGAGGAGGTAATAGTTCAAAGGCTTATCAGGCACTTATGCAGCATATACACTGATCTCAATAGCTGTAAGTCTCGAGACAAAACAGTGCGATAGTTTGCATACTGGCGATGTCAGTTGTGAATGTGGCCCTCGGGGCGAGTCATTCAGACGCATCAGATACACCGAGTCCTAGCCTTCCAAAAAGAAAGAACAACTACTATTGCCTTTTTGAGCCTACGACTTATCAAAAGTAAGGAGTGACGAGTGAGGAAAGACTTTTAAGATTTTAGGTTTGGATTCTAGAAGGTTTATAGGTTTTAGGAAGAATGCCACTCGACCACTCCTCGCTGGGGTATTAGACTTACTTTGGATTATAAGGACAAGGTCTTGCAGAGTTCATGTTCGACATCTCCAAACCTAGAGCCAAGGAAATATTCGAGGAGGCTTAAAAAAGGTATAGAGTTCCACGAGAATTCATAGACCGGGACATCAGGGTTAACTACCATTCGTCAGTTTGCAGACGATATCTTGAGTATTAGTCGTGGTTCTGTTGAATGGATAGCCCTTTCAAGGGACACCCATTGCAGGTAAATGATGGCATGAGAAGAATAGGAATAATGCATAGTGTCCAGCCTATGGCAAGTCCTGACCAAGCAGGAAGGGTATATCAGACCACCTATTCAAGCTCACATGTCTTGTGTATTTCAGTACTCGTATGAAACAAGGATGTCGAAGAAAGAAAGAAGGAAAAGAAATTCCCATATTTCTCTCATCTCGAACGTGTTTTAACACAGCAGCGGCGCGGAGTTGGAACTTGCTTGGCATGGATAGTTCCGTCAACCTTTCTTAAAAGTTTCTGTTCTTTTACTAATGACAGTTAGTTCTTGATGAGTCAGTAGCCCACAGCCAGCCATTGAGTGCCTGATCGGTGAGCACATCTCCCGTACCGGATCTTCCGTAAACTTACTAGCATAGCACCATAGCCGATGTTATTCCATGCAGCCATATTGGAGTTCAATGGGGTCAGGTAGTAATTTGTGTTTCTTATGCGATACTTATAAGCCAGTCCCTAGCTACCAGCCTGCTGTCTGCAACTACCATCATTTGTTGCTATTGATGGTGCTCAAGTCGTCCCAGGTCAGTTCCCTTCTTAGAAATTACCAACGACCACATGACCAATGCACCGCAAATACGACCCTTAGATTATATACCAGCGGTGAGCAGTAATATATCCGGCATCTAGCATAAACGTTCTTGTTTGAGCTTCCCAACTAGGGTTGCAATGCCCACCTGAGTTACATACTTTAGCCAGATGGTCGGCTGACTTCACAAGCTACTGCGTCCTTAATAGGTTCTCCGCTTCACTACAACTCTGACATAGTCCATACCAGCGTTACACTGCATATGCATAGGTGATGATACTACACGCTGGCATCAGTCCTCACAATCAGCCTAAAATAGGAACCATCAGCAGATCTAATGAGCGCCACTGGGAGGGTTTTACACATAACACTACTACACCGGCTGGTGACGGTAACTCATTGGCATCATTAAAGGTATATATGGTGTGATGATACAAAGGTTCGTTAACCAAAGACTGTCATGTTATTGCGTGACTTTATACGATTCATAAAAGAGTAGATACATGAATAACACAGCTCTGCTGCGTTTTAAAAATGAACCGACTGGCGGCAACCAATGAATATCGAAACCCAGAGCATGCCCATTGCCCAGCTCCTTAGTCCTAAGCTCAGCTTAGTGCTTGAAACCACCTGCCTGTGCCGTCTCGAAAGGGTCTTAGATAGCCTGGACGTCGGGGCCGGGGATGTCGTAAGAAGAGAACTGTTGGTAGAGGTTGAAGAGGATACCAGGGTCGGTGGGGGTGTAGAACTTGGTGAAGTCGCCACCGCTAAGGGCCTTGGAGCCGCTTCCAGTGACCTTGAGGTTGATACACTGAGGGTAAGCCTGGGCACCGTTGGCCTGGCCGGCAGAGTGCAGGCCAATGATCTCGTGGCGGAGAACGTAGTTACCGGCCTTGAGGTTCTTGGGGACGGTGAACTTCCAGGCGAAGCCGTCACGGATGAGGTCGTCGGAGGCCCAGTCACCGGGGTTGTAGCCAGACTTGAGGCCCTTCTCAGCGATCTTGGTCCACTTGAGGCTGCTCTTGTTGATGCTGGCAAATTCGCCGCTGACGGGGGCGAGGTACTCAGTGACGGGACCGTGGTGGGATTCGGGCCAGGTGTCCCACTTCAGGGTGACAACATCGCCGGCGGCAACGGAGACGGCGTTCTGGACGGGCTTGGCGCTCTTGTGGCAGATGATATCGGCAGTGCTGAAGGCATCAGGAGAAACGAAGCCGTTGTCCTGGTTGAGAGCAGCCCAGCCGACAGCGTCAGCGGGAGCACTGTGAGGAAGACCACCGGTATACTCCTTGCCGCCTGCGACAACAATCTTGACGTGGCCGTGAGCGCTGACAGATCCAGCGAGGAAGGCGACGAGGCCGAGAGAGAGAGTGTTGCAGTGCATGATTGTGGTTTTGGAGGCCGGGTTATGGACAAGACTTTGTTGGGCAAGGTCGGTTGGTGAGAATGGAAGAGAAGCTTGTTTGAGAGGCTGTTCTAATATTGACTTGGGGAGTCTTTAAGATGGTTTATATATCTAAACTAGTCACATCTATATGGAGCCTTTGTTTCAATGTGAGTCTATACACAAAACAAGGTGACCCTTTTCGTCGACGGAGAAAAGAATTGGAACTGGACGAATTCGTGCCCTCTCAGGCAAGGAGATGCAACATCCGTGTTTCCCAAAGAGAGGCACGATCGTCATCAATACCACATAGACAAGACGGATATTAAAGGATGTCTCCTCATGCAGCCGCCAAGCGTTTTGTCTTAAGTCCCAGCCAGACAGCACATCGCCTGCCATTACTCACGGGTTGTAGTCGAACCAGTCAGACGGGCTTACCAGAGCCGGAGCGTTTTCGGCCATCGGACAGAAATGCCGGCTGTCGATTCGCTGTGTCATGTTTCAGGAACGAGTCGTGACCAGGGAAATCCGGCACTGGAGCCCGGTTTGCCGTCAGTATAAAAGCAACGTCTTGGCATCTTGAAGCATAAACGGACACTGTGGGATCCATAGCCCATCTCAGATTGATTGAACCACATGTTGGTTTTTCGTAAGTCAAAGGTTGCATAAAACGATTCGTCAACTCTTATTCGTGGAAATATCGTTTAAATCGGTTGGTTTCACGGCTGTTACTTTACGATTAATTAAATCGAGGCGGGTGTCCCCGCCTTAACTCCTGTCGATCTCGTGGCAGGCTGACCCTAAACTTAATTTCCAAGCGAGTGGTCAAGTGCATGAATCATAATGCAGTACGAATATGAATCGTGGCGATGCTTGGAGACAAGATGAAGTTTGTGGCACAGCTCTGCCGATGAGGATCAGACACGTTCAGCAGCAGAACTAGAAAGGTGATACCAAGATGATGGGATCCCGTTTTCCTTCCTCGTTGGGATACTCACGGAAGAGGCTACAAATAGACAACCGCACACGTGGGTGGTATTGAATCGATCTCAAGAGTCACGCATGGACCAAATGTCACTGTATCATTGCAAATTGATGGTGTTGCTGCGGGAAACGCTATGGCCAAGTCGCAAAAGTTCTCCAGTCTTCCTGTTTCAAGGCTACGCGGCCCGACAATATTTGCATCTTTTTTTCTTTTCATCGTCTTTCCTTGGATGGACTGCGGATAGCCTAACGGGTAGTGATGGCATAATCAGGTAAGGTGGTAATTAGTGAGCCATCCCATCATTGTTCGGGCTACAGGGTTAGTACGGCTGAACGGGGTTTTTAGATCAATGCATGCAAGTCTAAATTCACATGGTCAGCTACACAAACCAACGACTACACAAGATAGCTGGTTGTCGTGGGCTGACAAACCTTGGCCAGGCTATTCCAAACTGTCTATATATACCAAATCTACGATGACAATGAGCACATACGACCAAAGGTAGTGGAAAATACGGGATCCCGTCCGCTCTCCCATAGTCAAGCCACTAACCGGCGGATTAGTAGTTGGGTCGGTGACGACCAGCGAATCCCCGCTGTTGTATGTTTTTTTTTCTCTAGTCGGGTAGCTTCTTTGGTAAACAGACCCAGCTGTCCCAGGAAAACCCATTGAATGGGACAGCTGGGTCTGTTTCCAAAATGTGCTTCCAGAAAAGATAGTATGTAATTTTTGTAATTGCTGACCTTTTAGGATTTTCCCGCATGTTTGGTCTCGGTAGAAATTTTCATGTCATATTTTGGTACATGCCCAAAAGTATCCGTGCGAACAATATGGTCTCTCCACTTGCTGATCCTTTGATGCGACGCTGTGTCGACTGCGGATACTACCCTGTATTTGCAACCACTGCGCAAATAAGCCATTAATAAAGGGGAATGCAAATTGAATAGGCTGTATGTGTGATGTTGGTATTTTACGCTTAACGAAAATGGATAGAGTGTCTTTTTAAGCCTTTTGTGTTTGCAGTCATCGATATGCTTGACATGAAATCATGAGAGGAGTGTTGGACGGCGACGAAGCGATCTTTAGCTAACTGACGGCATAGCTTGGATGCGATGCGAGCGACAAACACGTTGGGGACAACTTTTGCGTTTACGCGTCTAAACGGCAGTAATACGAAATTTGATGGAATCCCACCGCCTGCCTTTCGCCGTTGGTAAGATTCTAGCTACGCATAGGCTGCCTTTAAGATCCATCATGTGTTCTGGTTTGCTCCCTCAGAATATTTCTTGACTTTGCTGTCATCCGAGTTCTTCTCGAGTTTAGCCTATACGTCAATTCAATAATGGGTTCAAATCACCATTCCGTTCGAGCATGGCGAGATGGTAAAAGTCTACGGATATCTACATCAAACGACTCATTGCTTTAACCATTCAACAGGACTGATCATTCAACTCTTCTTCACAACCCAGGACAAGCCCGAGATAGCAATGAAAAGGCTGAGCTCAACAAGTGCGCGTTCGCGTCACCTAGAGGTAGTGTAATACTAGGGACACAGTGGGCGAGATCATGTGCAAGCACAGAGGAAATCGCCCGAGGACCAAAAATAGGAATAATCAATGTTGGTCTCCTTAGAGACCTTTCAGAGATTAAACTGAAAAGAACAGATACTACACTTGATCTAAGCCAAAAGGCAAAGAGAGCTAAAGAGAAAAGGAAAGAAAAAAGCAAAGCTTGAGAGGGCTCGGCGAGAATTTTATACTAATCGACCAGGCGGTGAGGGAGACGCGACTGGCAGAATACGAGACTAACCTCAGGCATTGTGGTGGTGAAATTCAGTGGCTGGGAGAATCGAGACTCCATCTCGGTTATATCAAGCGAAATTTCATTACGTACCGGTGAAGGCCGGCAATTAGAATCTTACAGATGGACGAGTGGTTAGTGACTACTGACAGCAAGAGATATGGATCGCACCCGGGCCATCTGATGGACACTTACTCTGCACTCTCTTGGTTGTAGATTGTAAAACTCAGAATCGAACAACCCGCTCATAGGGGGACAATTTATGACAAGAACTGGTTCCTCAATTTGTCCACGCGCAGTTCTACATACATGTGCCGAACCTATCCACATTTCCAAGTTAAATCTTAAGAGACTCCACAGTCAGTTTTTGAAACCTGTCAAGAAAGGCTGTTAAAGGTTGAACCCTCAAACCGGCCTACTATCAATCGGTTTGTATAATGAAGAAAGTCCCTTGATGAGGTATAATAATTGGAAAGCAGTGTTCTGTACGGCTGTAGCTTATACAGCTTCGACACAGGAGACTACCTTACGGTGAAGTTTCTCTGTCTCTGGGAACCCTGCATATCTAACCTGCCATAATCTCTAATATCAAATCTCACTCAGTAAGGACAGAGAAGACAGGCGTTGTTAACTGGGTACCCTTAACGCGCTCGTGTGTATTAATCCCACGAGAAGCAGACATTAGCTTCAATAGAGTAGCATGGATGCAGCCAAGCCAGTTGAAATATTACTCTTTCATGTTACTTTCAGACTAACATAACACAGTCAAGCTCGATAAGAAGATCCATAAATCGGTTCGCGTAAAGTCATTATACCGGAGCCTGTTTTCTCATCCACTGAAATCAAGCGCAACCATCGGACTTATGTACAAGAGCCGCCGGATCCTCTTTCTGCAAATAATTCTGCTCAATCAGAAACTTGACATTGCCAACGTCGCCTGTGAAAAATTGTGCTCCAAGCCCAGGCTGACCGAACCAAGGTGCGATAGGTCCTCCCACGACTGTCAGCGGTTTGATGACCCGGTAGACATGGTAGTTGTAGGGAAAGTCTGGAGTATCAGGGTTTGTAGCCAGGTTTGACGGTGGGAGAGCTCTCTGTGAGTAGGGAGCGGCGGCAGCAGAGATGAAAGATCCTGATAGCGAGTTAGACTAACTTGAATGGCAAGGTGAATGATTGTCTTACCATATTCACTTCCGAATCGATCGACGAGGGTCCCAACTGGAAGAACCATGCTGCCATTGATGGCTTTTCCATGTTCATCAAGCTGGAAGCCATTCTGAGGCGGGTACTTATAGCTTCCCTTCTCATCGGTCCATGCCTGGAGGAATTGAATCGGTGTAAGACCTCCAAAGCGGTTATAGCTTTCAACGAATGTGCTCAAGGGTAGTTTCCTTGGAAGCTTTGTAGGACCTAGTCGAGCGTCGCGGCAGATATATGACTTGGAACTGCGACCACCATCGCGGGTGCCAGAGCAGTCACAAGCCGCTCGCTCAGCCAAGTTTGGATTAGGCAGAGCTGAGACTGTGGAGAGGCATAGCAGCGATGAGAAAACGAACGAGAGAAGCATCTTGAAAGTGAGTTGTTCTTGCACAGACGAGGAAGAAAGCAATGGGTTATTGTCTGGTGGGAGTCACAGATGTAGCCAATTGTTTATATAACGAGCCGGGAATAGACCAAGACTCTGTCCGAGCCTGTATGTACTCCATCTGTTGTGTCTCTGGTGAGTGTGGTGAGATCTGCATGTCTCCGCCGTTACTCGGACAGCCTCAGACGGCTCACCCGAAGTGCGCACAATGTCTCACTCACCCCTTCAGTCTGCTGCAAGGATATGACGGTCTAGTGCGTGCAGTAATGCCGGCAATCGAGGCAGTGACTGAGAGAAGTGTCCAATTCACACATATTAGCAAAGGACTAGCGTACTTCATTTCTTTTTCTAAAGCTTCGAAATCGCCATAATCTTTGCGACGAGTTACAAGTATAAAGCATTGTAGACGGTGAAGAGTTCGACCCTGAGAGCCAAAACAAATCCCCGATGCCGATCGGGATAGCGCAGGTGTACCTGGTCTCAGGCCTAGAAAAGACACCAACCTCCCGTCTCCGCATTCTTTCACACAAACAGACAAGGTAGCCCTGCAAGATCGGGAAACAAATCCCTAACATGCAGATGGCTGAAATCGAGTCCCAACCACGCTGTGTGCGATACAAAAAAATTCAAGACTAGCGGTGATGTGCAGCAAAGAAATTGCCTAAACAATCCAGGGATGCCTCAGCGCTGACAGCTGAAGTCAGTCCAAGCAATTCTCTGAGTGAACACCGCCTTTTACAGGTCAGCAAAGATCTGGTTGCCTGGCCCCGCCAGGGATCAGTACGAAAGCTGAAAAGATGATGATCGACTGTGGCTGGCTGACTGACCTGACTTTGACTCAATTGTTTACCAACCTCACAAGCGTGCATGAGAAGTAGGACATAACCAACGGGATCCCCTGTGCCGCCTTTTGTCTCACGCATTATATTATGCACATCTACAACGCTCCCTGGTTGTACCCCCGGCATTGTTACTATGGTAACACATAACACATTCATATGTCACCACTGCAAGGAAGCATCACACAGACCAAACTCAGTAGCAAACTGCGACCATGAATCAAATATTCAAGAGCACATGTTTATGCCTGATGTTGCTAAGCTACTCTCACTCAAGCCCCACAATCTTGAGGGAGTCTTTCCAAAGCCGAGCCTCACTCTCGGGGTCATACGCGTGTGCAACATAGCCTTTGCCAAAGTGAGCATTGGGGTTTTCGCAAAGCGGTGCCTCCTCACAGTCCGCCAGATATCGTCCTCCAGCACTCTCCCACTGCTTGCCTATAGCAGCCCACACAGTTGTCGCAGCTCCCTGCTCAGGATTCTTGAGCAGGCTCTTGGCGGTGTCGTTGCTAATGATAGCTTCCACCTGCGAGTCAGGAAGATGTCTTGCAAGCTCAGTGAGGATGCCGCCAGGATGAACGCTGGTCGCGTGCAGACCTTGAGCGGCGTACTGGCGCTCTATCTCGTTCGCCAGATATATGGTTGCAGTCTTGGACTGACCGTAGGCACCGAAGGGGTCGTAACCTCCTTTCTGAAAGTTGTAGTTGTCGGACTCGTTAATACCACTGTTATGATGTGCTGACGAAGCAAGAACAACAACTCGAGCGTTGAGCTCTGGAGTAACGGCTGCGAGCAATGCTGGTTTCAGCAGCTGGAAGAATAGGAAGTGAGACAGATAGTTGGTTCCAAACTGCATCTCATGACCATCCTTTGTGAACTCGAGGTTCTGGACAGACATAACTCCTGCGTTTTCAATAAGGATATTGACCTTATCTGTCTTGTCCAGGATATGCTTGGCGGCAGCACGGACACTATCAAAAGAAGTCTGATCCATCTCCACAAGCTCCATGCGGTCGGCATCAAAGAATTCCCCCAATGCCTTCTGTGCCTTCTTGAGGTCTCTTGCTGTTAGGAAGAATCTCGCTCCGGTTTCCAAGAGGGCGCGGACTGTCTCAACACCGATGCCGGATGAAGTGCCGGTAATGACTATAACTTTGCCATTGAGAGTGCCTTCTGCATGTTCATCTTTGATGATTTGTAGAGCAGTAGGTCTGGCGTCACCAGGGCCTTGGGGTTTCTCATGTGCGGATGCGTATCGAGACATGACGAAGAGTGTATAGTAATATGTGGTAGTAGGAGGATATTCAAGTCCGATAATGAGGAGAATTCGATGGTGATAGAGAATTTGGATGTTTGAACTGCGGCTGGGAACCAACTTATATACCCATTTTGGCTACCTTTTAAGGCCAGATTAACCAACTATTCCTTTATATTTCTATGAACGTCTTCTTAGTAGTATGAGACGCATTGAACAGAAGCCAAGCCGTCAGTTTTCCTCGGTTGGTAAGTGATCGAAGCATGATGAGACAATGTAGATGACATTTATTGCCTATTGCGGTATAGCGTCGGAGTTTGCGGTGAACCAACTTGGCCGTTTGTCAGCCGGCTGACACTTTTTACCCTTTCTGGATCGATCTTTATATATGCCACCGTCCCATGGCTGACAGTTTCTTCCTGATCTTGAACTTCACCAGAAAACACATTTTGTTAAACCCGAGACACTTTATTTAGCTACCAAATGAGGGCCATTCAGCACGAGACTAGCGATCAAGACCGGAAGCAACGGAAACGGCTGCAGAACCGATTGAATCAAAGAGCACGGCGTAAATATTATCGCATCCTAGTGATGTGCAAAGACACTGATCATATCCGTAGGGGAACGAATAAAGGCTGGCGAAGAGAAGAGTTTTGAACCTGGTAAACGACCTTATCGGATCGATCGCTGGAGGCTTGGCGCGAATGCTACCACCAATGCCGCAACCAAGCCAAGCCAGATCTGTACCGAGTCTCGTATAGATGACCTGAATAGCATCGAGCAGAGAAGCGAGACAACTATAGACTCACCGGGAGCGGCTTGTACCGCAAGTCAGTCCATATCCGTCGATCACATCCTTATTCACCTCATAGGCTACAATGTGTGCCGAGGCTTTGGAGCCAACAAGATGACGATGAGGTCCTTTACAAATTTCATCATGGCTGTAGACTTTCCGGTATTGTGGACCGGAAGGTTGACTTTCTGTGAGATCGGTGTAGTTCGCCCATTTGAACAACATAGATCACTACCATCCTGCCTCAAACCAACCCAGCTTCAGATGAACTCGCCGCATCCTAGCTGGATGGACATACTTCCCTTTCCAGACCTTCGAGACAATCTGATTAGAAATCAACTAAAATTCAACCACGTTGAGCTTCTGGAGAATCTCGTGGGTGATTTTGTTCACGTCCTGCCGCCGGCAATACCACAGGAGAGTGTGCTGTCGTCCACAAAGATGGAGAACCAGTATCATTCGAAGGAGGAGAACGGCCTGATCTTATGGGGTGAACCGCATCTGTGTGAGAGCTGGGAGATGACTTTTAGCTTTTGGATGAAATGGTCACATGTTACTGGAGAATGTAAGGAGCTGGTTCGATGTTCTAATCGCTGGAGGTTGAGTAGAGGGGAACGCCCACTTCCAGCCTAGAAGAGTTATGTCGGGTCAGTGCAGTTGGTCAGATTGTTTGGAAAGGCCTGAGTCGGGAAGAAAGAAAAAAAAAACCAACTCTTATTGAAAATTGGCAAAAATAACATCTTGATGAGACTGGGACTCGAACCCAGGAGGATTGCTCCACCAGGAAATTGGTGTTAAGGTTAACCTTAACCTGGCGCCATAACCAACTCGGCCATCTCACCGATCTGCTTGCTGACAAAGCATCAAAGGTTATACAGATACCCTGAGACGGTGGGAAGAAGGAAGGATGTCTTAGTTGTTCGTATAATTACGTCAATTTGCCCAAGTGTTGACACCTCAAATTGGTCAAGTTACACGCATTCATCATAGTATGACATTCGCAGCAAAGCTGTCATTATTTGTGCGACCAGAGTAATATACAGCGTCACACGAATGTCCAGCAGTGTGCGGAAATGGGCTGATTATTGGCGCAAAAGTACGAAATAATGGGTGACCGTTGTGATCGGCATAAAGCTGAAATACACCAGAATCTTGGAACCCGCAGTTACGGCTGAAAAGAAATGACCCTTGCCGAATTAAAAGAAGATACGCGATCGCATTGAATGTGCGGGTAATGCATTTCTCAGCGACGATCGAATGTGATTTCCGAGATCAACAAACTCGGTCAGGAGATTGTTGCGGATGCCGACCGGTCTTTTCACACGACGGTGTTTGCAAATGACCGAAAGGATTCGCTTGACTGCAATTTTTAAGCATGTATTTTGTGTGTGGACCCGAAAACCTGGCACAGGGCCACAGATAAGATAGGGCAGTCTAATCTGCCTAATCTACCCGGCTTCTAGCGCTTTTAGTGCCCTCTCGGCCTTAAGCACAAGTACTCGCGACGCGAAGCTAGCACGAGGGTTCCGCTATAGTCACCGGCCCCGGTGCAAATAAAGGGTTTTTGACTAATCGGCGACTTTCCTGGAAAATCGCTGTTCGGACTTGCTGCGAATACCGATATCCAGGCCCAGAAACAGCCCAGAAAAGTCCATGCGTGCTAACACTATGAAACAGGAACGCACCACGATGGGTCTTTTTACTTAAAGTAAAATGAGTCCCACGTTTTCCTTAGGCTCGGCTTTATTAATTAACTAACTAACAATTCACTATCAATAGTGGCTCTTGCTTCTTTCTTAAAGATCTGGCCAGGTCCCTGAAGATCCATCATCACCTCATTCCCACTTTTATCTCCCCAACTCACTCACTCTTCCATTCATCCAAACAAACCATGGCTGCCATGGACGAAGAAAACCAACGGTCGTCCTCACCGGCGCCGACATTACACGACGATGAGCCTGCTATGGCCAATGTGGAGCGAGTCAGCTCAAGGGCGCCTCAAATGCGCGGCCCTACAGGAATGGTCCTCAAGATTCTCACAGCAGTCATGGTGGCTATTCTCGTCATCTTCCTCGCCGATCTCTCATATCTTTTTGGTTCCACCTTCAAAACGAACGAACGAGTCTCTGCCCTGAAGATCCTAGTTGTCGATTACGATGGTGGTGCCGTCGGAGAGTCTGTCGCCAACGCCTACAAGTCCCTACAAGCCAAGACTTTCCCAACCCTCGAGTTCCGATCGGCCGACGAATACCCCGAGACTTCAGATGTCAAGCGTAGCGTCTGTAAGGCTGATTACTGGGGTGCTCTCTACATTAGCAAGGATGCCTCAGACCGGCTCGCTGCTGCGTACGAAGGAGGCTCTGCTGCCGAGAACTACAACCCTGCCGACAGCATCACGTACATCTACAACGGTGCAAGATACCCAACCGTCGCTTCTGGCTACCTGATTCCCAACTTAAATGCCATCATCGGCGCGTCTCGCGGTGGCTACTACCAGACTCAGGAAGGCCGCTCTGCTCTGCGCAACGTCAACAGCAGTGACCCAGCTGCCGTTGAGGCCTACCTCAACCCCATCACAGGTACTCCCGATGTCATCCGACCTACCAACCAAGGATCACGAAATCTTTACAACACCATCAACATCGTCATGGCTATCCTCGGACAATTCTTCTACGTCCTCGCCATGAACGGCATCTACGACAAGTTCGGCCTTCACAAGAGCATGAAAGTCCGCGATGTCTGGGTCATGCGCTTCATCAATGGCAAGATCTTCTCCATGCTGTTTGCCGTAGTGGTCACAGGATACATCTGGGCCTTCCGCGAGGACTGGGCCGTATCTGGCGCAGACTGGGCTCTGACCTGGTTGACATTCTGGCTTTTCATGGACGTCAACTTCCAGGTTCTCGAGACGTGCATAGGAAGCTATGTGCCGATGCCTCTCACCCCCTTCTTCCTACTCACATGGTTCATGGTTAATGTGGCCTCTGTTGTGTTCCCCTTTGAGCTTACAGCCGGCTTCTACCGAATTGGATACATGTTCCCTGCCCATTCGCTGTGGATTGTGCTCATTCAAGTTTGGTCTGGATGTGGAAACTCTCTTCACATTGGCTTGCCTATTTTGTTCGCTTGGTTCATTGTCGGACATGTCACTGCTTTCTTCGGTGTGAGGAAGAGGTGTCTGGACCAGACACAGCCCCAGGCTACTGCAGAGGAGAAGCATGAATGAAGAAATGGAGCGATAGAGTAACGAGCGACTAATGAGCCATTTGCGCACTAGATACCCCGGATTAGACTAGAGCAGAGAATGATATCTGCAATACTTAATACATACCCAATATGATGAACTTGAATGTAGCCTGAATGATCATTTTCGACAAACGTGAATGAAAGATAAAATCCATTAATTGATTACAAAAGCTTCAATCTAAAAGACAAGACGCACTTTAAGCTTGTCGCCGTGAACAATCTCCTCTTTCTTTGACATAAGCTCAGGGAGATCCCAAGTAAGGTTAATATATCGACCCACCAGCCACGTTCGCCTCTCCGACGCAAGAAAAACCAAAGAGTTGGCACAGAGTTCGGGGGTGTCAACGAACGCTAGAGATACAGTTAGCCAGGGTAATAGCGAGAAGGATGATATTATGACAAACCTGGTCTCATTGGCTCCGGGATACCTTCAAAACCACCGGACATCTCTGAGGGCGTATTTCCAGGGTGGACACAATAGGAGATGATGCCTTTGTCCCCATACTCCAAAGCAATAAACTCCGTTAATCTGACGATTGCCAGCTTGGATGTCTGATAGGCGCTGAGGCTGTGCGATACAAGGTGAGCCCCGACGCTAGCAATGTTGATAATGGTCCTGGTCTCGGCCTTGAGAAGTAGAGGAGCCATGGCCCGTGCCACAAGGTAAGGTCCAAAGACATTCGCGGTAAGGGTTTGTAACCAATCGGCAGGATCAGACTCAGTGATAGAGGCCATCTTCATAAAAGCAGCGTTGTTGATTACGACATCCAGAGAGCCGTATGCCTCGCTGATCTTTTTCGCCAGAGCATCGACACTCTCTGGGACGCCGACATCGGTCTTGATGCTGAGGACCTCAGGCTCTGGATGACCAGTCTCCTTCGCCGCAGCTCTAATGGCGTCGGCGGTAGTGGACATGTCAGACCGAGATGCGAGAACAATGTGGGAGGCACCAGCCCGAGCAAAGGCTGCGCACATGGCGCGGCCAAAGCCTCGAGACGAGCCTGTGACCAGAATTGTCTTGCCCTTCAAGTTGAACTTGGTGGGGTCGATGGCTGGATAGGTGTCAGAGTGTACGACGGAGGTCACGTCGTAGTCACCTATACCGGTTAGTAGTGGGCATGGGAATAGAGAGTGGTGTGCTGCTGACCAGGGCCTTCCAATGGGTTGGGTGTTCCTTTGGGAGGAGGCATTGTGAAGGATTATATCGTTGAGTCTGTATTGGCAATGATGTTTAATGTCTTGAGAAATCGAAGTTGTCTATCATGCTCGAGAATATGGTAGTTTTATATGTTGTCCATCTCAATAGTTACTGCATTTGTTTATTAATACATGTAGTGGTACTTGGCTGAGACGGAATTTCCGGTCCGCCGATGGGAACAGGTTAAACCAACCATGCACATACAAGCCGGTCGTGGCTTTCTGCTGTCAGCATGTATGGCTAAACTCTTGGAGGCACAATGATGTAATTTTACGTTGAAGGACAACAAAGATTTAGGAACGGGACTAAATTAGAAAAGACTATCCGAAAAGTTGTCCAAGTTATCGTATTGTGACTAACAACAACGTTGTCTCTACTCGGCTACCGTAGCAATCCCAGCTAACAACTCTTCCCAAGTACCATCCTCAATTGCTTCAAAGTCTAATACCGTGTCCGGCTGAACATTTCCGGATCCATTACTCGATAGATAACCTCCGGAACTACCTGTCTCGGGCGAGGTGTACTGTCCATCACTAATTATAGAGAAATCCAGCGGACCTGCTTCTATCCCTCGAGACTGTTCATACGCAGTAGCAACAGCCCATATCATCTCACCAAACCCAAACATGATATCAGCCTCATCAGTAGTATTCTGTACCAAGGGCGATAAGTTTCTGAACTTTGCCCGCAATCGTTTCGCCTCCCCCCTTAAATCGGCCGCTTGTTCGATTGCAACAGCATCATACATCGGAAAGACATGGTCCGCAAGATATGGTCCACTTGAACGGAACCCAGCATCTCTAGAGATATCTGCGGCTATCTTTCCAGCGTTGGAGAGGCATAATAGAGTACGACAGACTTTGGCAGTTGTGTAGAATGTGATGTACCAAAGCTCTTCATCAGGACACTGCATGACAGCGTCGTTCAAAGACTTACAGCTGCGGAACAAACTGAACAGTATTGAAAGCCGAGTATTGGGGAAGAATGGCGTATTGTTGGCAGGGAATAAATTCTCCGTGGCCGAACGATCCCAAAAGTCTTCGTGCAACGCAACCTCGCTAATCAGCGTATCGAGCAGATACAACTCGAGTTGGAGTGCAACTATTCTAAAGTTAGCATCCGAGAATGAACGAAGCAAGAAACTGCCATGACCTACAGTTATCTTTAATTGTTGGGGGGATAGACGCTTTGAGTAGCATAGACTCATTGCTCAATGTCTGTAAAGTCATAGCACTGACAAACTCGCCCCTTATTGCCGAATTCTCCAAGTCATCATAGCCAAAAGTATCACATGTACGACGACTCAGTTCATTAACGCGCACGAAATATGCGATGAGGAGGTCGCTTGGATACTCAACCTTGGCTAGCAATAGTTCCCAACTCTGCTTGATATACCCCGTGTAAGGTATCGCGCAACGAGTTCGGAATTTGGTAGATACCCTTAGTTGTTAGCTTTTGCTCAGCGTTTGCTCCTTAGAGTGGTAGCTACGTACCAGGAAGCTGTGCAGTATGTTCCAAGAAGGGCCCGCAGTTGATCTGTCGAACGTGCACCCTTTCGACCTGGTGCTGTCTCGTCAGGGCCTAGGTCGACTTTCCGTCTTACGTTATTGGGGTTCTGGTCAAGTCCTAGGTTTTGTACCATCGAGACACATAATTGTGCAAGTTGAACAATTTGCTGCTTCTCGTAGCTGAAAAAGTACTGGTACCAAGCCAAGTAGATCAGAAGTCCTTGGAGGAGCTCTAGGCTACTTTCTGACTCCATCAATACTCTTTGATGTGCTTGGATCCGAATTTCTTCACCAATTTGTCCCTGAATAGTGCAGTTGTCGAACTTCATGGTAGCCATGATGCACATGAACAAGAAGGGCTTGTTCTCCTTTAAGGACAAGGCGCTAATATCATGGCTAATTGGGACAAAGGGGAAATGTTGTATGGATTTACTGCGGTAATTATCCAGCAAGATCTGTGCCTCGGCAATGGTGAGATAGCCATGATCAATGACATCCAAATTTTGCTGTAGGTTGATGTTACGAGGTACCCTCGATGGTGTGGCTTGAGCATACCTTAGTATATCAGGATCAAGGTCGGTAGCAGATAGCTGAGTGATAAAACCGCTCAAAGGAGTACCCCTGGCTTGCTCACTCAGAAGAGACAGGATTCTATTCAATCTTTGTTCGACCAACCTTGCACGACTGAAAGATCTCGTCAATACACGAATTGGGCTATTGGAGCCGTGAAATGTTCACTTACGATGCACTAGATGGACTCTTGCGTTTCTCAACAACATTCAGATAAGTGCATGTTTTCCCCAGCCGGTAACAGCGCTGGCACTCATCAACTGACAGGGGAAGACACTTCGATTTAACCGAGGTGCAGTTGACACACGCTCTTCGCCTGACACCCGATGTCTTGGAAGGGTTGTTTGTCGACATTTGCTACACATGCACTACTCAGACTTGTTATCCTTACGTGCTATTGCTGATTTCGATCCTTGGAGGGTTTCTAAACAGCCAGGAACGGAATTTCCGTCGGGCGAACAAAACCGGGATGTAATGTGCAAGATGACGTTGCGTCAGCATCGTGTAGCCAATAAGCTTCTTATGTATGCAAATGTAACATGACGTTTATTAAGCTGACAGAAGCCCCAAGTTCGACTAATAAGAGAAATACTAGATACGATGGATTGATGTGAAGACGAGAAACAAGATTGTGAAAGTTAACAGAAACATTACTCGTTTATTAATTATGTATATGTGTTGAATGCGAAATGATTATTTTTTATACCAGCCGCTGCCCACAGCCTTGGTCTTGGCAGGGCCAACATACTTCTTCTCGTACGCAGCAAACTTCTTACTTGCTGATGATCCCTTAGCGTCGGGGAAGTCAACCTTGCAGCCCAGGGCCTTGTATCCAGGAACAAGTGCACTTGAAATAGGGTTGAGAATCGACTGCAAGAGCTTGACAGAATTGAAGAGCTCTGAAGGGAAATTGGCGAAGACAGCGTTGTACAAGAAGCAACTCAGTCCCTGCGGATCCTTGGGCAGGTTGAGGGGACCAACCACCCAGCTTCCATCAGCTCCAGAGCCTCCAAGGGCTGGCAGCGCGTAGAGGTAGACATCGAGAATGCCACCCACAGCCTCGGGAATGGTCATGGGCGTCGCGCGACGGTACCAACCCTGCTCGGGAATACGCTCTGGGACGTGTGTGTACTCGAGGTTCTTATCCTTCCAGGCGTTCTTGCGCGTTGGCTTCGCGCCGTAGAAAGAGGTGATGGAAGCCTCGTTGGCGATGCCACCGGCGCCAATTGTACCGTTGGAAAAGAAGCCAGGAATGAAGTAGTACGCTCCCATAACGACAGCAGCGCTGGGGACATTGAAGTAGAACTGTTTGTTGGCAGCTTTGGAGTCTCTATATCGGTTCTTGAAATGTTCCTTGACCGCGTCGACATTGTAGGTACCGTCGCCCTTGGCTAGAGCCTGTTGGTGCAGCTGCTTGAAGAGCTTTGACTTGGATGAGATGTTGTCGCCATGGAGATAGAAGTCTTCACGAGTAGCAGATGCGTCGCCTTCGTTGAACTTTCCTATATTGGTGGTTAGTAAGCTGGGCAGGAAGTTCGTGGAAGTAGTTACTTACCGTGTCCAGCAATTCCTGATGGCTTGCCAAAGATCTTGTTCAAGTCACCGTTGAGGAGACCGACGCGATCGTCAGGACCGCCTATGCTCATCTTTTGTGAAAGGATATCGCCTCCGTCGACCGCACCGCCAACAGCGAGGAGGGCAGATAGATCCGCGCCCATATTGAACACCTTCGCGGTACCAGCTTGGATCTGACCGATGGTGGCAATACCGTTTCGGGGAATGTCTGTACATTGTAAGCTTCTGCATAGCAACTCAAACCATCATGAACTTACAGCCATGGTTAGCCAAGGTGTTGAGGCCAGGGCAAGGACCTCGCTGGTCAGTGCTACCGGGAGCCTTGAAAGGATGGGAAGCCTCAGGGAACTTTTGTAAACCCTTGACAGCCTTGTTGGTAGGGATGAGTCCCAGAACGTTGTCGACGACAGCTTCGACTGTGCCTCCAAGCAGCGATACAACGCCGCCCACAACGCCAGTCTTGAGTGCTCGAGCCTCAGGTTGCTTCTTCTCTTGGTCTTGACCAGCTTGATACTCTTGTAGACGACGATCGATCTCTGCACGTGCTTCGGGATGGTCGAGTAGGGCATCCATTCCCTCTGGGGCTAGCCAAGGGAACGATAGGGCTGAGGGCGCGCAGAGCGCAGCGACGAAGAAGGTGAGACGCATAGTGGGAGCGTTGAGTTCGAATCGATAACTCTGGATTGGTCACTTCGCAGTGCTGATCAGAATATTGAAGACAGACTCCTGTCCATCTATATATACTCCAGCAAAGACATCGGAATCTTCCCCTTCCAGTCCCATAGTATGACCTTGCATGACGCACGATGGTATCTGACGTATTCAAAAATGGATATTACAAGGAAACAAAAGGAGTTTCTCTGGGACACTCATTACACTGAACCTCTTGAATGAGTTGTCTTCGAAATGACTGGCTCTTAACGAGCTAGACGGAACACTAGAAGCAGACTATCGATCCTCTAAAGCGGTTTGGGTAATTGGTATCCGTCACGATATAAGAAGCATGGATATATTTCCCAATACAGCCATGGGGCGTTGATCGAAATGCGGAGGATTAGAAAACCCTTCTGTCGATTGGTCCGGAATTAGGACAGAGGCCAGACCGAAATGGGCCCCTCCGAGCAGGCAAGGGATGGGACCCAGATAGTCACATCGAGCTGAAAAACAAACAAGGAAGAGGAGCAAGATCTCAACAAAAGACTATACAGCCTGGATAGCTGAGCAGCTAGGACGGCTCCTCGCTAAGCGTGAGGGTGGGTTCGGTACGAGATGCAAGTTAGGCGGTAAAAAGATCAACGCACGGGAGGGAATGGTTGATCGCCATTATGCTCTAGATCTATCTTGGCGAGAGATCGAGTAAAGTTAATTAATAATTGTGCTCTACTGGTAAGTTGCAGTGATTGTTTAGTTTATTATGGAACAGACCAGTTGAAAAGTCTTGCCCTTTGTCCCTCGATACATGATGTGACAATAAACGGTCTCGTCCCAAGTGGCAAAGTCAGTAAATGAACTTCAGCTCTTCCGACTCCGCTCTTCGGATGTTGAGCTATCCGCTCCCACAAATCCTTGAGCCTGCATGTCATTAGCCATTACTTACCCTATTGACGTAGTTGTATGATCATATTGACAGAGTTGGGACCACTACTCGGCTCCGGCCTTGGACTGTCCCTTGAGCCCAGCCCACTCTGTCAAACGCAAAACCTGTCAGTCCGTGGATTAGCTTAGCTCGTTTGGAGCGCCGCTAAAAATGCTTGAGCTTCAATGACATGAGGCGTCAGGCGTCCGCTAAGACTTTTGAATGAACCCTGCCACGTGGATCTTGCTCGGGGCCGCTCCGCCGTTTTTGATCGCCGTTTCATCGAGATCGATTTTGGCGTCTCGCCAAGACATTATCCGTAGCGATTAATACTGTAGATCACGAATTCAATGTCTCGAATGTGAATCGGTGCAGTTGGTCTGAATGTCAAACATTTGATAGAATTTATGGCCGAGCGCTCTTGATAAAGACTTGCAAAAATTGGGGATAAGAAGAGGACCCACAACACAATGCTGCAAAAATGACAAAAAAGAAATGCTTCATAGCAGCTACTGGTTTCGATCCAGTGACCTCCGGGTTATGAGCCCGGCTAGAATGAGTTAGTACTAGATCATGTTTGAGCCATGACGTTGTAACATACCGCGCTTCCACTGCGCCAAGCTGCTTTCGCTTGAGCTGATGTAATCACCAAGTTTTTAATTATGTATATAGACCCTTCGCTGCACCTCAATGGTACCTACCACATGTTCGCAAAAGCCTTTGTTCGTCACCAGCTAGATTATCCCCTACACCACCTTGCTTGAAGAAAACGCCTCACCGGTTGCTCATTACTGCTCGACAGCCTCTGGAAAAGTGCTGTCCTTTGTGTGTTACAGGGATGACATTTAGTGATTGTGAATAAACCTCTCAATAGGAAACGATCGCGAGATTGGTGGCGCCCACAAACGTTGCGTTGCAGTTTGCTTTTGAAGGATTGCACATTGTTGTCAGCTGTTTCGGAATCGTCGGATCAGGCTCACTCTCTATTGGACAAACATGAACTCGTATCCTGTGATACCCCAACTCCCTTCCCCCATCCCTGCCAAACACGGTTTCAAACCCCAGGTACTGAGCCCCAAATCAAGTCCCATTTGTCGAACACAGCCTTCGACAGATGCACGTTGGCCCGCTGGCAAGTAAATCAAGGCCAGAAAAGCTTGGCTCTGGTGCGCCTTGCAGATCTAGCGCTTACTCCCGCTGACTTGTGGTGCTCTCGGTAGTTTAAAACTCTCCGAACCGCTTGACGTGTCCTACAGTTAATAAGATGGCTGTTCGCCGACAGAGCCGGATACCCAACCGCTGACGAATGCAATGTCTCATCTCCCAGCTTACTGCTTTTTCGCGTTGCTTTACCGCATTTTCTCCCTTCGCCAACAAACACAGAAATATCATGGCAAAAATTAAAGGCCGCAGAAAGTCGGCCTGGATGAGAGTTAACAAAGACTCGGCTGCAACAAGAATCCTAGCCGGCATATGGCATGTTATTTTTATGATCATTGTCTTTATAATATTTGCTGCGACGTGGCTGGTGCAGGCCAAGGTTATTTTCATGCCAGACTGGACAAAAGACCTGCGAAAATATGACCATGATGATTGGGCCAGATATTCATCAATATTGATCGTATCTGTCAGTGTCATGTTTATTTTGACCTGCGTCACTGGCGTGGCCATCCTCCGAGCAGAGGGATATTGAATCAACTCAGCCCACACTTCTCCGTTATGGGGACCTGATATCGAGGATATGGCCACCGAAGGAGAGAGAACATGCCGAACAGCAGGGAGGCTATGGAACGCCGAATACCAGCAGTTTACACCGCCAACAAAATCAAAGGCCGGACTATCACGCCATACCTGGAGATATCACAGCTCATATGTCCTGCCAATCCAGCTCTGAGCCACTGTGCAGAAAGTCGAATTCAAAACACGAAATACGCACGAGGCATGACGAAAACTTGCCATGCGAATGAGGTCGATGGTCCAAAGCATATGCCGGGTAGCGGAAAGATGGCAAGATGATGATTCTCTTCCTAGCACTGTTGGCGGTGATGAGCTGGATTGAATTGTACCTACAGCTCGGAAGATCTGACCATTTTAAGATTTGGACGAACTTGATTTATTGCAGGCTGATTAGAGTGGAAGTTATGATATCGGTAACGGCGCAATTGTCGACCATTTTACAGCGAACAGGAAGCTATTAGGATTGACTTTAGAATAGTCTTAGATGAACATATAATGCTTTAACGAAGAGTAACGCATTTCGAATTCGAATTAAGGAGCTACTTCTCATCCTATATATTCACCTGACGAGGTCTCATTGCCTCCCCAAATGCTTTATTCAACCCCAGACTCCAACACAGCAAAGGTACCATTTTCAGAATCAAGCTCAGCCAAAGCATCGTAAGGGAGAGTTACCATCGGCACCGTATGCCCGATATCCACGTTGAACAGAATCGGGAAGTTCTTCTCCGCAAGACGGCCCTCGCAGAAAAGACCTTTGATTATACCCGCATATATCTCCCTATCCTCCTCGGAGTCATACCCGTAAGGTCGGCCCACAACAAGTCCTGCTGCTTCTTCAAATACTCCGTGAGCTATCAAGTCTGCAAACGCCGCCTGTACGCGGTGGGGAGGGTTTCCGCCGCTGCCATCCTCGTTTGTAGCTGTCTCGAGGAAGACGATTCGGCCTCGCCAGTCGGGGACGATAGGCGAGATGCCGACTAAGCGCGCCGCAACTGTGAGACAGCCGCCAAACAAACGACCCTGAGCTTTGCCGCGCCTCAACCACTGCCATTTGCTCGTCTCGACGACTTTGGGTGGCTCTGTGGACTCGGGGTCGGCGAAGAAGGGCGCCCCTCTTGGAGCGTAGTAGTTGGATCGGGGAATCTGGCCTAACGGCTCAGGAGACGCAATGGCGCGTAAGAGGTTGTCAACACAAAATGCCAAGGGAGTATCCTTATTATTGATGTCGTTCGGTTCACCAATCTCAGGAACAGCACCTGGTCCGTAGAAAGTCCTCAGGCCGGTCAAGGCATGCAAAAACCAATGGAGACCCGTGATATCAGAATATCCAACTACAATCTTGGGGTTGGCACGAATGATCTCGTGAAGCTCTTTGTCGGCGATCAGAGACGGAAGAAGCTCCGTGAAGGTTGTGCCACCGATGGTGGTGATAATGGCAGAGATATTAGGGTCTGAGAAAGCCGCGCGAATTTCCGATAGGCGATTGCTAATGCAGGACTGAATCCCTTTGTCTTCATTAAAGAAGGTTTCGACCTGATAGCCCTTATTTGTGAGAACGGCAGTAGCTCGATCTATGACAGCAGGGAGTGAACTGTTGATTCGCTCTGAAGGTGAGATAAATGCTATCTTGTCACCTGGCACTAGGTGCTTTGCTCGAATGTTGGAAGGCATAGTGAATGTTGTAAGTGATATGGTGGGTTTTGGTGGGCTGTCTGTTTCTCAAAAACCCGATGGCGAGGAGGTTAATTGTGATTTCGTGATGAAGGCGTTTTGTGTGGATGATGGAATAGTTGATTGCCGATGTGGATGATGGTATCAAAAATGACAACAAGAGGGGCGAGAAGCGGATTTTAATATCTCCGCCGAGAATGTACAAGTAACGTTATAGCATAAAGACAACCGTGGCCACATTCGGTCTTTTTAGATAAGCTTACCTCATACAAGTATGCCAGAAGAAGGCATCACGCCCTTCGGATGACTAGGGGACTTTTGTTACGAAAAGTACCATAAAATTGCGACATATAATGCTTGTTCCGCGGATGTGGTTAACCACAGGTCCACAGATGAGCTAGCCAGATATTAATTCGCATAGTTGATTATAAACAAGTCATTTCACGTTAGCTCGTCGCCCATTATTTGCGTATCAACAATTGGAAACAAGGACATGGACGTGTCAAAAGAGTCAAACCAGAGCATATTTGGAGAAATTCCCAAAAAAGCATCCGCGGAACCAGAAATATCGATCTCCGACTGTCCTCCACCCTCCAGCGAGAAGCCTTGTTCGTCTGACATCTCATTATTAGGCCCTTGTCCAGCCCTAGGTGTCTGCGGTTGCGTTTGCACCCCCTCAGTAGATGTGATTCGGGAATTCATTTCTGGTTGCTGGGAAGGTCGATCAAGCGATTTGCCGATGGTATGAATGCTTCCAAACAGACCGTTGACGAGGTGCCCTTGCCGTTCCATACGGAGTCTAGCTCTGTTGTCCATATATATACCGCATGCGCCTTGGAGATGATCCAAGATCATCAGATGGCGCTTGGCCACCGCGTCGTGGCGACTGAAACGCTCGAGGACTCCCCTTGTGCCCTGAAGACTCTTCTCGAGCGGGAAAGAATTGTCAAAGTCGCCAAATATGGCCGCGCCGAGCACGAGACCGGAGACAAAGGCCGAATTCCCTATCATCGGCAAACGCTTTGGTATAGTGCCGGTTTTGCCCAATGTCTGGAGGAGGTCGACTGTTCGGACTGCGGACTCGAGACAGGAATGTACCAGGATTTGGTTTGATGATGATGTACGCTTTGCAGTTCCTTGTGAGGACTGCTCGTTTTCTTCAACGTGTTGAGAGACTGCCTTGTGCAGAAACGGAAGTGAAAGCAACATGACCGTCCAGTGACCTGTCAGTTTGAGGTGGATTAAACCGATGTTGGGCTGTTCATTGCCGTTTCCATCACGTATCAAGTCTTCCTGCTCGATGCCATCGACAACAAGACCCTCACTACATTGCGCAGTCCATCGTCGAAGATGTTTGCTAATCCGTTCCAATATCTCCGGAGAAATCATCCTTTTGGCATATACGTCTGTTAGAATCGACTCAAAGATCATTGACAAATCGTTACAGGCCGAGTAATTTTGGGGATTTGTTGTATCTCGAAGCTCAGATGTCGACGGAGGCCGACCTAATGATGCGCTCATGAACAAGTCGAGAATACGTATGCCTTTCCATAGCTGTTCCCGACTGCGGCCCTCGTTTGGCGGGAAGAGGGAGGATATATCATGGCGATGGATGCCAATCGCATACGCAGCTCGAACGCCCATGCCGAGGTACATGAACGCTGCGTTGCGGCGCGATGCACCTAGCAGATACATCGCAATGAGTACCAGTGCTTGGATGGTAATTATGCCTGGCTCTTCGATCAGAGTATCGACTGTTAGGTATCGAGCATAGTTGAAGAAGCTCTCAGCCAGATCGTCTTTATCCTCTGGCCCCGTTTGTGCACCAATTGCAAAGACAAGATAGTAAACAGAACTCGCAGGATCTGCAATGTCCTGTCCATCTTCTATCCACTTGCGAATACGGCGATCAAGGTCTTTCTCATCGAATAAGAGGAGTACACAATTGGCCGATCGCATGTACCACCTCACAAGATAGTCAACGTCCTGGTCGGTCTGGCCCGGAGGTGGGTTCTGAGCGCTTGAGAGTATCCATCCTCGCCGCGTTTCAGGCGACGCTTCAACAATGCCGTGCCGCAATGGGTCATCAACAAGAGCGCAGTCTCCTATACTTCGTCGTACAATTCTGCGAATATTCTGAAGAAAAGACAAAGTTGCCGAGTCGCCAATAAACATGTATTCGCCTCTAGTATCTTGCACAAGACGCGACATTCGAGGGAGTCGCTCTGGTTGGGTGTCGGAGAGCAGCTGTAGGGACGACGATGCCCCATCGTCGACATACGTATCCTCCGCCGACGTCAATACTGATCCAGAACCGACGGTTATACTACCGACTGGTGTAGTCTGTTCCGTAATATTGCTGAGTCTATCCGGGTCTGGGCTTGGCAAAGACGAGGCGACGATGCGACGGCCCCCAAGACTTGAAGTTGATTGCGGCTCGTGACATTGATGACCAAGGCCTCGCTTGATGCAGCGGGCGCAAGGCCGACGACCATCGCATCTCTGTTTGCGACGCTTGCAGCTTTCGCAGGCCTCGGCGCAACGTCTTCTTTCGCAATCTCGGACCCTCCTGGTAGGCATCTTGTCGTTCGAAGTCGAGCTCGTGAGGGCCTGGCTGCTGAAAGAACCGCGGGCCGCCAATTGTCGGATATGGCCAGGTCTTTATTGGTTCACTGGTTAGCGATACGGGGGACTAGTTAGCGATAGCCACCGCTGACGTAAATAGGCGGGGCTGGCATTTTCCGTACTTCCGACGGGTGTGCCCCGTAGCCGACAGTGCTGTAGCCTCTGTAGCCACCGCCATGCGTCATGCTTTTACGGGCTACTAAGCTAACTATGACGAGCACCACGGCAAAGATATCGTTCGACAATTTGACAGACTTGCATCAACTAATGAGAGTCAATAATTAACTTGGACAGACAAAATTTGAGAATCAGCTTTTGTGTAAGGTGTTCAGTCCCTAAAAGGCTTTCTTTCGCACGACCTTCTAGTGTTTACCCGGGAAAAGTACTGCAGGCAATGTTACAAGGTCTTGTCAAAAATGTGTTCTTTATTATAGATTGGCCATATCCGTACACTAAGATAGCTGAGATAGAAACTCTTGTATCTTAGAGCTAACTTCGTCTGCCGCCTCGATGCAATGCCAGTGCCCAACACCGGGTAGAATATGTATGCTCTTCGTTGAATCGCTGCACCCCCAACTATTACGGATATTAGGATCATAACCATATATCAAGGAGTTTGGGATTGTGATCAAACTTACTCGCTCATGATCTTCTTCGCATCTGGGACAGGGCTCGTTTTGTCCTCTTCGCCAGCAAGGATAAGTAAAGGACAGCGAATACTCGAGTATGAAGGTAGCTCTGCTTTCGCAATGGCCTGGCACAATGCGATATATCCTTCTGACTTTTGAGACAGGAGAAGTGCCCGAATGAATGCTTTATGTGTCAAAGTTGCTTTAGAACCTGTGGCAGCGAAAGGAATGCTGTTTGCCATTGGCTCCATGCCATCTATCATGTCCGGTGTTAGTACCTGGCTATATATAGGAAGCTGCAGTTAACTGACCTTTTCTGACTGTTTCTATACGTGTGTTGAAGACATCTGCCAATGCGGGTTTCGGCAATACAGGGCCAATGAGTACTGCACCTCGGAGGTTGCACTTCAGTGCAAGCTTTGGTACAATGATGCCACCCATTGAGTGCCCAACGGCGACAACATCCTGAGAAGGAATATTCAACCCTTTTAGCAAAGCCTCAACATCATTTGCGATGGTATCGAACGTAGGAGCTTCACCCTCAGGCGATAACTCAGACAAACCACTCCCTAGATAAATTTCAGCTCTGCGTACTGGGCGTTCACGAACGAACTACAGCTTACCATAAACATCCAGTGCGATTGAGGAGTAGCCCAAAGTTGCGAGCTGATTCATCACAGGTTTATAAAACGAGTGAGAGGATCCAAGGCCATGAATGAAGACCAGTACTGGCCCAGAGGTGCCCGGTTCTGTCTCTGCATCGACTCGGGCGTAGAACAGCCTCTTATTTTCGACTTTGAGGAACGGCATCTTGCGTCAAGATTGGGCTGTTTGGCTGATTAGAACATGTATCAGAGAATCGCAAACCTAAGGTACTCACCAAGATTTAGTAGGCCCGAAATTGTAGTTCAATAGATACTGTCTCTTGTGAAATGCCTGAAAATGTGTTAGCGGCAAAGGCCACTGAAGGTTCTTGTTTTAGTGTCGGAAGCCGGGTGAGGGCCTTCGGCAACAAAATAGCCGACCTCCAACGGAAATATGGGGCCACGAGCCAAAGTCTGGAAATGCAATCACTAATGACACTATTTTTGCGCACAACGTGTCACTGGCAGATGAAGAGCCCGTAATTCATAGGTAATAGTCATGTAGTCAAAGTGGGTTTGTCACTAATCCGATCCACCGTCGGTTTCCGCTGTTCGTCTCTAAGAACCGAACCTTGCCTATCACCGTATAAAGACTCCTCTTAACAAGCCTCTTTTTAGGTCCCTTTGGCGCATACCTCATTTTAGCCAGTAACCTATAACTTTATTCCAGAATGGGTAGTCTCAAACAACACGATTATTCCTCAGTAGAGGAGAGTAAGCGAATCTTCGACTATCTCTGCGGACAATTCGACGAGATTGCGTTTCCATCAGCTATCAAAGACCTCAAGTTAAGCATCAAGTTCACGTCAAGTCGTGATGCACCTTACTTCCCCATTCCGTTCAAAGAGACGGAAACAACCGCTGCGCTGAAGGCAGTTGAGGGCGCCGTCGCATGTCTGCTGGCTGATTCAGTGGTGGAGAAACCTCAAACCAGGAGCATCAACATCGACCTGGAAAAGACCACTGCTTTTCTATGTCAGGCCTATATGGCCAAGGTGGGCGGACTGGGAAAGCTTGATCCTGGAGTCAAGGCCATGCTCAAAGGTTAGTCTATACACTAAATCCTTTCGTATCTGTGAGGTACTAAGAGTTCGACCGTCCCTAGATACGGACTTACTGCAAGCACAATCAAATCCATACCGACGCATGTCTGCCAACCTCTATGAAACCAAGGACCCTGGAGAGTACTACCACATCCATGGATCACTGGAAGCGTCGACAACTCTCAAGATGATCGGCCTGGAGCCCTTTATGCCAGACTTGAAATCCCATGAAGACATAGTGAATACTATCGAACCTGCAGTTCGCAAGTTCACCATTCAGGAACTAGAAAGTATGAACGCTGCTCATCGCCAGGCTGGCGTTCCTGCACTGAAGCACGAAGATTTCGTCCAAACAGAGCACGTGAGTACTCATATCCATGGAGTTCACGAAACAATAAAGCTAACTCGCGACCAGGGGAAAACAAACATGGCACTTCCGCCGTGGTCGGTGGAGAATCTAGAGTCTGAGACACCTAAATGTCCTCTGACACCAAGCTCAAGCCAGCCAACAAGATTGCTCTCAGGCATCAAAGTACTTGAACTCTGCCGTATTATTGCCGGACCAATTGTCACCCGTATTCTTGGCGAGTATGGCGCCGATGTACTCAAGATCACGAGCCCCAACCTGAGCGATGTACCATTCTTCCAAGTTGATGGAAACATGGGAAAGCACGCTGCAGAACTCGACCTCAAGTCCCCAGAGGGACGAGCCGAGTTTGATCTTCTTCTCGCTGAAGCAGATGTTGTCGTCGATGGATATCGTCCAGGTGCTCTGGAGAAGCTCGGATATGGGGCTACTGCGCTTACAGAGCTTGCGAAGAAGCGCGGCAAGGGCTTTGTATACGTCAACGAGAACTGTTTTGGCTACGAGGGGGAGTGGGCAGGACGTCCTGGATGGCAGCAGATTGCGGACTGTGTAAGTGATCTGGTGGCAGTTACCTAATCAGGACCCTGATAAGAACTAACACCACTGATAGGTAAGCGGCATTGCTTGGGAACAAGGCCGCTTCATGGGTTTGTCGGAGCCCGTGGTCCCTCCTTTCCCCATATCAGACTACGGAACAGGTTGCATCGGTGCTATCACAGCATTGCTGGGTCTGTACCATCGAGCTAGTATAGGCGGATCATGGCATGGAAAGGCTTCCCTTCTTCACTACGACCTTTTACTTTTCAAGGTCGGCCAGTACCCAGAAGAGGTCAAAGAAAGACTGAGGAAAGATATTGGCCCTGATTTCCTGGCTATAAGGCACGCACATAGCGTTGACCAGATCTCGGGCACAGCATTACTGAGGATGCGAAACCTTTACCCAGAGTTGTTCACCGGGGATAAGTACGTTGAGAAGTGGTACTCAAATGCGTACCAAGCTGAGGTCGAGGCTGTACCGCCTGTTGTGGACATTGAGGGCGTGGATGTTGGATTCAGAAGAGCCAGTCGGCCTAATGGTGCGGACAAGCCAACTTGGGATTTCGGCGACGAAGGCGACCGCAAATTGCAGAAGTAGGTATTTCTATAGTTAAATTAATTATTACATCGCTTTCAATAACTAAATGCTATGATGTCCGAGTATATACTGTTTATCTACTGAACCACCTAACAGCGACGTCATAAGAACCTGCAGACATTAGGTTAGGTAGCAGCACTCTGCCTTGGTAACAACATTTGAAGTTATACATAAGAACTAGCTGTATCCCAAACTTATCAACTATGGTACGAAGTACGGAAACATGACACTTCTTCCACGACGTTTTGTTTGCAGTTGCAGTGTTTAGCAAACCAGAGGCTTCAGGTGGCCACGGCGGCTACAGAAGGCCCATCCCACTAAGCCGTGAAGTAGTGGCCCCCGCACGCTTCATTTTCCCCGCCGTCGGGGTCGGGGTGCTTTGTGTGCCTCTTCTACACATCCGACTGTATCTTCCGACATCCGAAGGAATTTGGGTGTAGCCCCGTCTCACCTTTGCCGAGACTTGTAAATGCAATCATCCACCGTCTGATTGGCTGAAGAGATACCCCGCAGAATTGCTGTAGCATTACCACTTGCTCAATGGGCCCATCATGATCGATTGCACACACCCGACGGTCCTCTTTCGGGAGACGACCTTAGCCGCTCCTTGTCTAAAGGTTGTTTCTATATCCGAAGTGAACCATGCTGACTGTAGATTATGCGGGGTCAGGTCATCTGCTCGACACCATCTTTAAACACTACAAATGATAAGAGGAGTTTTGAAGCACTCATAAGAAACGATAGCAAGCCATCCATCCATCCCCTCTGCCCACGACCAACAAGAACCCCATCCCATTGTCACATATATTGCAGTAATCTATAAAGTAACCCGCTCTTCTATCACATCACTATCTGCACACCACAAACAACCATTGCAAAATGACAAACTCAGCAGAGACAACCGGCGGAAACTCCAATGGTATTGCCCAGGAGGAGGGTCTCGGCCAGGCCTTCACACAGCAAGTGATTGACTCTTTCGGCCCCAAGGCTGATCCTCGACTTCGAGAGGTCATGTCCTCATTCATCCAGCACATGCACGACTTTGCTCGCGAGACGCAACTCACCTGCGATGAGTGGATGGAAGCTGTCAAAATGGTCAACTGGGCCGGGCAAATGAGCAACGACAAGAGAAATGAGGGGCAATTGATGTGCGACGTTATCGGACTCGAGAGGTAACTCACTTCCATTCAATCTGAAAATCACTACTAACAGCCCAGTCTTGTGGATGATATTACACATCGTCAAGCAGCCAAGAACGGTCTGTCAGGGACTGAAACAGCCATTCTTGGGCCATTCTGGCGCCATGATACACCCACCCGTGAGAATGGCACTACCATCACTTTTGACACTCCCGACGACGCCAAGGTCGCTTATCTGTACGGTACTTTGACATGCGCATCATCTGGAAAGCCTATCCCCAATGCTTCTGTCGAAGTCTGGCAAGCATCTACCAATGGTAAGCTGCTACATCTATGACGCATTCATCAGATATTAATGTCCTTTAGGTCTGTATGAGCAACAAGACGACAAACAAGTTGAGCATAACCTACGTGGCAAGTTCATCACAGACGATCAGGGCAAATACTCGTTCTACTGCCTACGACCGACTCCTTATCCTGTAAGTATCACCCAAAGTCCATCCATTCAAATAGACAACTAACCGTGTTCAAAGATTCCCGAGGACGGCCCTGCCGGCAAGCTTCTTCATATGCTAGACCGCCATGTCTACCGCCCTGCGCATCTACACTTTATGGTACGTTAATTCAGAAGCTCGAAGAATGATGAAGCCAACTCTAACTCCCCATAGGTCATTGCCAAGGGCTACAAGTCTGTTGTAACCCAGATCTTCGATTCTGACTCTGGTTATCTTGACAACGATAGTGTGTTCGCTGTTAAGGATGGGCTAACGGTTACCTTTACACCGCGAAAGGATGACCCTCAAGCAAACTGGGAGCTGGAGTATAACATGAGCCTTGCGACTGAGTCATAGGATCGTAATTGTATTTCCAAGTTTATAGCGAATTTCTATTTGATATATGCCGTTGTCTGTGCCCATCGTCGACACTTGTCACTCGAACCAACGCGCTTGCTGATCAGCAAAGAATGCTATATTACCGCCGGGACGTGAACTTGAATACTAGAGTTTTAACCATTAATCAACAACCAAACTAAACGTCATCATGAAGCATTTGGGTTATCGGTGTAAGGCTTTGTTTGCGAAGTGGTAATCATGAAAGTCACAGCCTTGGCCCAAGTTGCTTAGTTCTACTCGAAGCTCAACATTAAGGCTCCTACCCATCAGGAACTTATCGAACGTAGATTTTGGCCCGTCACGCCCAATTATAGCTTTGGCTCCTGTCAAAAAAGACGCGGAGCAGCTCCCGAGGTCCATATTTCATATCAACAATGATCTCATATATGCGGCGTCATCGTTCTTTCTCACACTCACGGAGGTCATATCCAAGATCAGATACTTGATTAGTGACTCTAACCTTAGAAACAAGGAAACTCGCTTTGTACAGGAAAGTCTCAATTGTGTTATTTCAAGAGAAATGACATGTCGTCGCTCCGAGAATCATATTGAGGTTTGTGGTGTTCAAAATTCAAATTCTATTTCACTGCATAGCCGTAGTATCTATTTTAAACCATAATGTCAGCCTCGCTAAGCTCCCTGTATGAAATTCTATTTACTAGCTCATGTGGATATTTCAGGCTTGTGATTTAACCAATACTCCTGATTTCACATGCATGGAGCTTTTGTAGCTGAACATAGGGTAGGTCTCTGATGATCCCTGTCCTGACTAAAGTTTAAATGACTGTCTACCCCGCAAGATGGAGAAATGGAGTGCTACAATTACCAACAAATAACGTAACTTTAACGGTGTTTGATGCAACTAGATAATACTTCAACGGGTGTTATTGGAAGGCGTGTCGACTTCGGGGCCAGGTACCGGAGGAGATCGGTCTGGGGTAGCAGGTGATTGGCAGTGAGATCCGACACGTGAGCGGTCGCCGGTTGCTCGTCCGACCCACCACCGGTAGCGAGTCCGGAGATAGAGCAGATGGCTACAATTGGCTGGCGCAAGGATAATCCGCTCCTAGATAAGACGAATTAGGCGACGCGGCCAATAGGAGACACTCTGTTGCCAATTCGCAATTGACTTTGCTTGGCTTGTGATATAATATCACACTCAACACTAAAAAAGGGGATCACTTTGAAGAAATAACAACAGAAGCAACATTTTTTATTTATCCTCAGAATCTGCAATGAGCCGTGCAGGGATGAGGCAGCTTTCGCTGCTTCGGGCGTCAAAGCAATGCTTATCGACCCGATCCCTGGCAACTGTTGCAAGGTGGCCGATTGCTCGCTCAGCATATGTATCACCGACTTTGTTGGGACGCCAGAGATCTCAACCTTTCAGCACAACACGACCTCGAAGGAACGAAAATGAAGAAGAGGATGACAGTTCTTACAGCGAAGCCGACCACGAACATGCCGTCATTTCCACTTTTGACCTGTTTTCCATTGGCATTGGACCCTCGTCATCTCACACCGTTGGTCCTATGCGTGCTGGCAATATTTTTGTCAATGACCTTATCGACGCCAATCTGCTTCACAAGGTCAACAAAATCCGTGTCGCTATCTATGGAAGTCTTGCTCTCACTGGCGAGGGCCACATGACTCCGTCAGCTCTTCTACTCGGCCTTGAAGGCGCCGACGTGGAGACAATCGACACAGGATACGTGCCCAGTCGTTTTGACGATATCAAGGCCAGCAAGAAGATCTACCTCGGCCGGGGACTTGCCGCAGATGGATCCAAGGGTAAAGAGATCGATTTTGATTATGAAAGGGAGTTTATCTGGGAGTGGGGTCGCAAACTGCCGCAGCACAGCAACGGTATGCGCTTCACCGTCTACGACAAAGAAGGCTACGTCCTGGCCACAAACGACATGTTCAGCGTGGGCGGCGGTTTCGTCGTCAACGGCGCTCTCAGTATAGCGCCCCAAGAGACCCTCTCTCCGAATGCCGCGCCCCAGCTTGAAGCAGCTGATTTGGAGCAGACGGCCCACCCGGCTGATTTGGCCGAGAACATGTACTACAAGGAGATTCGGCGATCCGATGCCGCAGGAGATCGCAGGACAGGCACCGAAGTCAAGGCTCTCGACGAAGCAAGTGAGGGCCCGAGCGCTCTTCTCGGAGACTCATCTGAGCCTACTGCTGTATCTGCCGATGTCAAGTCCGAGACCAAGAGTACCAGCTCGTCACCGCATCCGCGGTACCCCTTCCGAGATGCAGCTAGTCTACTCTCACTATGCCGCAAGCACAACCTCACCATTGCGCAACTGGTGTATGAGAATGAAAAGAGTCTCGGCTACACAGATGAGGATATCTACCGGAAGATTTTCAAGATCTGGGGTGTTATGGATGCCAGTATCCTAGAGAGTGTGCAGGCACCAACGGGCTCTGTGCTTCCGGGCTCACTCAAGCTTCATCGCCGAGCACCTGCTCTATACCGGCGACTGACCCGAGGCTTGTATCCCTCGTCTGCTGCCGAGACATCAGCTGCGCAACTTGAGCACAAATTCTCCTCACCCGATCCTAACATCAACGAGGACGGTGCTTCATCACCTAATGCTCTCGCGAAGACATCAAATGCTTCGGTACCTGAGAAGTTCATGCCTGGGGGTCTTCGCAAGCGTGGTCCTCCACGGATACATGGTTCTTTGAACCATCCAATTGCGCCAGCTCCATCACGCCGTACCACATTCCCTACTATGGACTACCTATCTGTCTACGCCATTGCCGTCAACGAAACTAACGCCGGCGGTGGCCGAATCGTCACTGCGCCCACCAACGGCGCCGCGGGCATCATCCCGGCTGTGCTCAAGTACACCAACGAGTTCATCAGTGACGACCCCGAGCGCGATATCCCCACATTCCTTCTCACAGCCGCCGCCATCGGTATGCTTTATAAGCGGGGTGCTACCATCTCAGCTGCTGAGGGTGGATGCATGGCCGAAGTAGGCGTTGCCTGCTCCATGGCTGCCGGTGCCTTCGCAGCTTGCATGGGAGCCAGCCCCGAGACTATCGAACAAGCTGCCGAAATTGGCATCGAGCACAACCTCGGACTGACATGTGACCCCATTGGCGGTCTTGTCCAGGCTCCCTGCATTGAGCGAAACGCGCTGGGCGCTACAAAGGCTATCTCGAGCGCCAACCTGGCTCTCAGCAGTGAGACGGGCACGCAACGTGTGAGGCTGGACGACGCTATCCGGGCGATGCGGCTGACGGCCAAGGGCATGAGGAACGAGTTCAAGGAGACGAGTTTGAGCGGATTGGCTACGAGTGTTCACATTAATATTCCGGTTAGCGTGCCTGATTGCTAGAGGTTTGTATTCAGCGGAAATCATGACAAAAAAAAAGGGACTTATGGTGGCGCAGTAAAGGGTATCTGTTAGACTAGAACTATTGAAATGTTACATCGTTGGCTGAGTAAGAACTGTATTCCTAAATCCTTCGCATGGTGGACCTCACGTGCAAGGACTAAAACAGCTGGGTATAGTTTCGTGCGGAGAAACTAGTGAGGGTTATTATCCACCCGATCATTTATTCTTTGCTCTGCATATTGGAGCAACCTAGACCGTGTACCCCATGGACGACCAATACAGCGAAGACTCGCAAGACAGCGAGCAAGCGTCATGTACATGCTGTTTTGACTTGGATCGTGTTCTGGTCTCACCAGGAGTTCCCAATGACGTGATACTTAATCAAAGAGAACTCGTGGTGCTGGTACAGCGAAAGATTGAGCATTTCAAGAACGCGGCGGAACTTGGCTGTAATATCTGTTCTTTCATATTCAAAACCCTTGACTCCCCCAGCCTTCATCTAGATACAGAGGAAGCTATTCATCTCAGACTTCCGATTGGACAAGGAAATCCGGAGATATTATTAGGTTCATCTTATCTGGAGACGCGAGTCTTTGTGCAGCTATATATTGAATATTGTATTGATTTCCCTTCTCCGTTGGGTTTGCCAAGCTGACTTGCCATAGCCCAAGGAGAACCATGGAACCATGTACAGCCTCTGCCAGAGATATGCGACGATCATTTGTCCACTCAAGGCTTGGGCTTTATAAACGCTTGCTTGAGAACATGCCTGGAAGGCCATGAGCATTGTAGGCAGGATAACCCCGTTCTGCCTACATGCGTCATCGATATCGGCCCTGTTGGAGAGGACTATGTACGGCTTGTCGAAACAGAAAATAAGGAGCACGGAAAATACACAGCTCTCAGCTATTGCTGGGGTAGTCAGGCTTCCGTCAAAACTGAAATTGGAAATGTAGAGAGCATGAAATCCGGAATTGCAGTCAAGGATCTCCCGCCAGCGTATCAAGATGCAATAGCACTCACTCGAGAGCTCGGTATAAGATACATATGGATAGATGCATTGTGCATTATCCAAAACTCCCAGGGTGACTGGGAAAGAGAGTGCTCCAAGATGGCCGAAACATATGCTAATGCTTATCTCACGATTGCTGCTGCATCCTCTGCGTCGGTGACGGGGCACTTCCTACGACCAGGTCTTGAACTGCCACCGCATGCCGTACAAGACCAGCGGGTAATTCACAGCGAATCGATGCCAGGCCCAAATGGACCAGTGTTGCTGAAAGCGAGGATCATGTGGCCAACTGGAGCTCATTGGAAGTGGCGGGATGGGGCTGATGAGCAACGCCATGTCGAGCCTCTCAGCACGCGAGGCTGGACCTTGCAGGAGAAAGTCCTCTCAACCAGACTCCTCTCTGTATCTGCGATGGAGATGGTATGGACTTGCAAGGAACGAATCTTCTGCGAATGTGGCTCTTTACTGAATTACCATCGCGAGTTTGGACAGACACCACTTAGCCAGATCTCGAAACCTGATGAGGCGTTCAATTTCTGGCACAAGGTGGTTGAGAACTACTCCAAGAGAAGGCTAACGCAGGCCGGGGACAAACTCCCTGCGATATCTGCTATAGCTGCCAATATACAACAGAGAACAGGCTCGGACTACGTAGCTGGACTATGGAGAGACAATATCGATCAAGAGCTACTATGGTATCGACCAGCATCGAGCCCAGTTGGAACCGTCAACTCATCATACACAGGGCCGAGTTTTAGCTGGGCTTCCATCACTGGAGAAGTCGACTACTTGTGTTTCAGAAATGGAAAGTACCCGTACGAAAAGACTTCCCAGGTTCTTGAACTCACTTCATCCACTGGCCCCGGCGCACCTCACGGGAGAGTCAGCAGCAGCAAGCTCGTAATCCGAGGCCCATTGGCCATGGGCTCTATCGAGCGGCAGCCGCGCCACTCGATATCTATTCGACTAGGAAAGGAACACCTGTGGTTCTGCGTAAACCTGGGAAGCGCGCTGATGTGGTTTCACCCAGACACTGCACTATCCACGATTGCGAGTGTTTCGGATGGCGTACCGGAGACTTCATCATCATGCAGATGGTCCCGTGCGCACAACGGGGGAGATCTGCTAGAGGAGTTGGAGAGTCTAGACCAAAAGCAGCATATCGGGCATGCACACCATCTGACCGACGGCAGGGAGGGCAGTTCAGGGATTCGCTGTTGGGTAATGAGACTTGGAGGGTATCATTTGCGAGATGGAGAAATGGATTACGAGTATCTGGTGCTGGGTAGAGCGCCGTCGCAGCCAGATCTTTTTGAGAGACTTGGGTTGGGATTGATGCTGAGCGACGATGATGCTGCGGATGAGATATTTGCGCAAGAAAACGCGGCGACTATAACGATAGTGTAGAATGGTGCAAGCCCCCTCAGTAGACTACTACTAGTCAAGCTATTTACCGTTGAGCGGATAATTTACAGGGCGAGCAGCTGGTGCTGTAGCGATACCAGGTAGCTGGAACAGGATATCCGCCTCGAGGTCGAGACTTGAGAAAAAGCCCCGGGCTTTCCGCCACGCTCGTCTATAGTCGACTGTCTCGTTTGCTGTTCTATGGCTGAACCAGGTCTATGCGTTTTCTGTTCTGTAAATGTTATCAGGATTGTGGATCATATGCACGGATGACAAGGCCAAGCAAGGGTGAAGGGGAGTGGGCCAAAATAGTCAAGCCACTGGACCGAATGTGTTTTTATTTTTTGGGGGGAGGGGGGTGATTTTGCACAAAGAAACTCACCAGGCTGAAACAAAGGGCGGCGCCTCAGATGGGAAGAGCAAAGACGCACGGCTAATGATGGATTGCAATAATTTAAGAAATGAACAAAGGGGGGATAAAACATAAATTGTGGTGTAGGTGTGTCTTGTGTGTGTCTATCCGTATGTGCAACAGGTTTAGGATCTGTCGGGCAAGGCTCAATCTAATTTGCAGGGCTAACGGGCTAATGTCACCATGAAATAATCCCCCCACAACCCTGTCCTCTGATCCCTCATTGCCAAGCTTACCTTTGCCCGCCAATGGCCGTGGAAAGGACACACTAGGGGGGGGAGAACCAGCCTCTCTTGGCCATAAGCTCATGTCTCAGTCAATGGGAGGCTGCAGCTGCACCATCTCAGCGCGTTTGCGTTTAGATTCGCAAGTGGGAATGATAAATGGTGTTATTATGTATGTATGCCCGTGCGGGGTCAATACAGTATCCGTCCATAGTAATTTCTAGGTATCAACACGGGAGTGTGTAACCTTTTTGCCCTCGTCTGTTTGGTTGGCTTGGCGTCTTGTTTGCTTTTCACACCCCGACATGGATGGGGGGCTTTTGCTCTAGGTATTGTGCCTCTGCTGGCGCAGTAGTTTTTATTTTCACAGTACAGCACAGCACTGCACTGCAGCGATGTGATGACTCTTCTGAACCTGAATCACCTTTTTTTTTTTGTTTGGTTGGTTACACACTTTCACTTTTTCTTCCCAAAGAAAACCCCAGTTCCACGCCCCCCAATATTCTATTTTCCTTTCCTTCCGCATTTTATCCTCTTTCATTACGACTCTTGCAGATCGACGGCAGTTTTTTTCCCCTTGACCATCTCAATTATGGCACGAGTTTCCCGCTGACGACATGGGAGTACAGCCTGGGCCGAGTTTAAACCCAAAGCCAACACAACCTGCAGGTCTCGCACTCCTCGATCGCATCGAGCAATTGGTAGCTGCATGTCGGCGGAGCATACCCAACCTAGAACTATCACACAACAAATACGATTTCATTTCCCAAACTCTCACCAGAAACCCAGACTATATTTGCCCGCCATTTTTTAGGACCAGCAAAAGCAAGAGCGACCGGACAAGCTCAAGCTGAAAGAGGGGAGCGCTCTGCTCACAAGGGAAGGAACGTCTCGAACACGATTTCCAAGCCACGTGCAGGGATGCGCTGGTGGCGTATGAGCGCGACGTCGACAACTCGGTAAAATCTCTCATCAGCAACCTTTTTGCAACGTACAAAGAGGCCCGGTTCCTCAACAGCGGTGACATGATAACCGATACTGATCCCGTTGATCTCACGCGAGATGGCGCGCCGGGCTCAGAACGTCCAGAGTCGCCCTGTAGATCGCGTCTGAAAATAAAGACAAGGGGCGCCACATTTACTGCCAACAGATATGGTGTTTTTGAGGTCCGGCTTACGTGGTCTCGACAGTCATTTTTATCCTCAAGCTAACTATCCCAACAGACGCAAAAGAGAAAGAGAAATGATGGTTTTCAGAGTAGCCAGAAGCGACCGCGCCTCGAATGCACGAGAAAATCAATGCACTACGATGCCGTCTACCAAAACAGCCGAGCCGTGAAGAAGCATATCATCGTCCGGAGGCCAGACGATATCTCCCGTCCAGGCAGATATTACATCATTCGGTGCGACCGACATAATGTCAGCTTCGAGGATAACCCACTACAGTCAGCTTCGACGCATCTTCGGATGAAGCACAAGGCCATCAAGACTTTTACTTATGATTCAGTGGTCGACCATTTAGGCTGTGAAGTCTTAGGCTGCGATGATGAGAAAGTCGAGGAAAACAACTCTGCAGCAAGAAAGGCTTTTGAGAGAGGAGATGAGGGACCAACCGGCGACAACATCAGGGTTCGCAACAGGTCATATTCACCAGAGCCGCAACAGCGCAAAAAGCCTAATGTCCAGAGTTTGAAAGTTTACGGGTCTAAAGGCAGACGGACAAGGTGGCCGAGGCGTCATACTGATCAGCAAGACGATTCAAGTCACAAGCTCGACTTCACGCCTGGCAATGTTTACATCATCTACTGGACCGAATCCAAACAATGGTTTGCTGGGGTTCTTCTCCCGCTTCAGGACCTGGCGTCAATTGGTATCCATGATTCCATCGAGAAGATAGGTCTGCTTAAGAGCCTACCTGATTGCTACCAATACGACACCTCGGATATGTCGTTTTCATGGACTAAGGGCTACGAAGATGGCGGTCCTATGAGTTCGGAACAACAATTCGCTTTCGTGTTCTTTGAGGGTGTTAAGTTCCCCGAAGAGAGCCACGTGGCGTGGATTCCAATTCACGATATTAAGGAGTGGGATGAGAAGGAGGCGCAGATGATCGAGCATAGTGAGCAGGCACTCGAATATTTGACGGCCCGGGAAGAGAACGAGCCGCGGGAGCTTGGAAGTAATGCCGAGATTCGAGATTCAGCAGATGGTAAGTTCTGTCAGGAGTGTTGTGGAAAATCTCTGACAAGATCTCTTGTCTGCACAGACTCGGAGGATGAACTCAGTCTGTTTGGACCTCAATCTCCTCTGGCTGAATCTTCAGTAGATCCACCACCTACACAAACCAATGACCCCATCACGCCTGACACAGCTGAAGAACCAGAACCGACTGAGTTGGAACAATCACGACAAAAGGAAGAATTGCTACAAGAAGAGCTGCGACAAGAAGAGCTGCGACAGGAAGAACTGCGACAGGAAGAGCTGCGACAAGAAGAACTACGACAAGCAGAGCTACGACAAGAAGAGTTGCGACAGGAAGAACTGCGACAGGAAGAGCTGCGACAAGAAGAACTACGACAAGCAGAGCTACGACAAGAAGAGTTGCGACAGGAAGAACTGCGACAGGAAGAGCTGCGACAGGAAGAGCTGCGACAAGAAGAACTACGACAAGCAGAGCTACGACAAGAAGAGTTGCGACAGGAAGAACTGCGACAGGAAGAGCTGCGACAGGAAGAGCTGCGACAAGAAGAACTACGACAAGCAGAGCTACGACAAGAAGAGTTGCGACAAGAAGAACTACGACAAGCGGAACTACGACAAGAAGAGTTGCGACAGGAAGAACTACGACAAGAAGAAATACAAAAAGCAGAACTACGAAAAGCGGAACTACGACAAGAAGTGTTACGACAAGAAGCGTTAAGAAAGGAAGAAATGCGAAAAGAAGCCGCTGCCGAAGCCGAGGAGTTCTTCCTGAAACAGTCCCAATCGGAAGAGCAAGACGAATATGTTATCATGGATACCCAGGAAGACGACACCGAAGCTGTTCCTACAGTTGCAGAACAAGGCCCTGATGGAGCAGACGATGTGCTTCAAGCGCAAGAGGACAAAGATCTAGATATTGTCATGAACACTCAGGAGGACATAATCGAAAGCCACTCGGAGCAGAGAAACGAGGAAGAGTTTGTCAGTATGCCGTGTCATGCGGACGAGATGGACGAAGAAATGATTGTTGAAACCCAAGACTCGATTCCCAGCACTCCGGAGCAGGATCCCCTGAAAGAAGTTAAGGATGTACCGAATGAAAACGTCCAAGAGATGATAATTGGTATTCAAAAGGGCAAATTCGACGATATTGTCCATGAGAAAGAGTCCAAAGCGTTTGAGAACGAGGCCGAGGAGAACGAAAAGGTTGAAAAGATGGAGGAAAATCGCCCACAAATGTTTATCGATGCCCTTGAAGACACAACTGAAGATCTTCTCCTGCAGGATGATCCTGAAGATCAAGACAATAGCTCGTCAAGAGAGCCAAGCCTACCTCACAGACCAGATTCCAACCGTCTGTCGTCTGCTGACCTGGCAAACTTACTTTCAGAGTGCGAAGACCTGGAAATGCACATGTCGCAATCCGAACAGCCAGACTTGGACGAAAGACCACTCATCTTGAGTACCGCCAAGCCAGCTCCATTTGCCACGATGGAGATGAGCACTTTGGATAGGGAGCTGGGTGATGGCCCGACTTCAAATCCACTTGCTGATATCGGCCTGCCTTGTGGAGAGACACCTCAACGACTCACCCCATACGCTGAGATGGGTAAAAAGGCCTCCGCGTCTCCTTGCACTTCAAAGTCAACACAACACCAAACAGCCGCGAGGGAGAATAGTGTAAACCCCCCAAGACCTGTCACAAAGCTTCCAGGGAGTGAGCCTTCGGCTGTTCAAGGCCTGGTGAAGGAGTCCGAAACGCACAAACAATCAGGCGTTCCTTCTCCAACATTATCAGCATCACTAGTGTCAACGCCAATATCCTCTGACTCAAGTTGGGTGCAAAATACGACGCAAGTGGCGTCGTCTGCAAAGATTCCGTTTCGCGGTTTGAGGGCGCCGGAACACCAAATGACAGAAGAACCCGCACCACGGCGCACGGTGCTGCCAAATGCGCCTCAAGCAATTGGAGTACAAATACCATCGTCCGTGGCGGCCTCTCCACAACAGTCATTTGTTGATGTTTCACCTCGCAAAATTGGATATCTTCAACATCCACACGCACAAGTCGTACAGTCACAACAGCAGGCGACAGAAGATACGTACAGACGACTTTCCGTAACCCCCCGAAACCCTGAGGCTATGGCAGAATCACCTAGACGGTTTGATTCCCGACACAATTCTACGGTGTCGGAGGATTTAAAGCCTCAACCTGTTTTTTCACCGGGTCCAGCAAGAACAGATATTTCGCGTTCTCCGTTCATCACTGGCGAGTATTCGGCTTCAGGACCGCTGCCTACCATGCCACAGTCCCCCAAACAAATTGTTCAACCTAGTCCAGCCCGCAAAGCACCGACGACTCAATATCTGAGCTCAGAAATTCCTCCGCCCGAGCCTATAGTGGCACAACAGCCAGCAACACAACGAATATCCTCAAATCGACCACCTTCTATCCAAGTCCCCCAATACACACGAGTTGGCTCAGCCTCGAAATCTCTACCGTCCCCAATCCGATCTGGACCAGCTCAACGTGAATCTGCAGCTCCAGAACATCCAGGGCGACAGTCGATGTCACCGCCTCAACACTCTCCAGCGGCTCAGCACGACTCTGCAGCCCCATACCAAACAGCTTCGCAACCAACACCTTCTCCTCGACAGTATGCCACGAAAGTCTCTCGACCTACCTCTATCATCCAAAACCAACCAATGCCACACGTTATGACATCTCCAAGACTCGCTGCCATGAGTATATCGCGTCCTGGATCCGTGATCTTGTGTCCCCCACCATCCCAAACGTCGCAACCGCCCTCGCCACGGCGGTCGGCAATGAACATTTCGCGTCCTGGGTCTGTGGTTCAAAACATTACAGCACCACAGGTGATGCCTTCCCCCAAGCAGTCAGCACGTGAGATCCTGTGGCCTAGTAGGACAGTTCGGAGTCCATCTTATGTGTCATCGTACCAACCCAGCCCAGAGCTTTCCCGCTCATATTCCCAAGCATACGAACACCAAGGTTCACACATAGCCTCTTCGCCCAGGCAAGCAGCAATGTCTATTTCTCGACCTGGCTCTGCTACACAACACTTTGTCTCATATGTTGCGCCTTCACCACGGTTAACAGAAATGGAGCTGGCCCGCCCAAACACTTTCGACTATAGGCATCAATTGCCTCTGATGGCATCTCCACGTCCGGCACCAATGAACTTTTCTAGATCTGGGTCTGTTGTGCAAGCAAATGCAGCTTCACAGGTCATGGAGCCGCGAGCCATAATGGAACCTCCTCAACCCATTCCCACGGCCTACGGGATCCAAAGGTCGCCGATGATGCCTTCACCTCGGCAGATGGCTGGTAACCTTACCAGATCTAATTCTACGAGGCAGGGATATCTGGCTTCGCAGGTGGCAGATTCACCGTTACAGCCGTCCATGAGTTTGCCTCGACCGAATACCGCCCACGGCCAGCTGCCATCGTCGCCATATCAAGCTACAATAGGTCTTCATCGACCAGGTAGCTCCTTCGACATGCAAAGTTCATCAGCCGACTCGTCGCCACAGATGTCCACAACGGGGTTCCCAAAAACGAAACCAAGGATGAATAATCGTGGCTCGTTCCAAGGCCGTTCATTACCGCCCCCAATTCCTTCCATGAATAACTACGTGCCAACCGCCCCAGAAGCGCACCGTTCCTCACGACCCAGACAGGAGGCGGTTTTGCATACCAATGAACCTCGCAGGCACTCTTATAGCGCATCTCCCAGTTATGACCAGCCTTATTCCTACCAAAGTCAGTCCCACGCCGTCGAGTCAACACCGAGATCATACCAACCAGCGTACCAACCCGCAAACGCAAGGAACTTCAATGTTAGCCCCGTTCCACTTCTTTCGAGTTTGCCTCGCCATATCGCAGATTTGTTACTCCAACGTACTGGTTACACTTGGCAGAACCATCCCGATTATCAGCCGAGCGATTTTATCAATTACGAGGGCCAATACCAATGTCCTTTCTGCAGGATGAGGATGTCGAAGGCCGGGATCTTTGTAGATCATTTGCAGAAGTTGTGTCCAAGTACAGACAAGTTGTCTCAAGCTAAGAAGCCTAGAGCACTTCGTCGCTGAGCTCGATAGGGATGTCTTATTTATTGTATAAGCACCGACTGTTACAGGTGTTTCACGAGTCAATCATTGTCGACTTTCAATTATGAATGATGGATGCAGAAATCATGATCATAGCTCAGGTGGAGTTGTGTTATTATTTGTTTTGAGATGGAGTTCGGCTGTTACAAGTGGTGCCAAGGCAGGCATTGTGGCCTCGTGCTGGGGGCGGAAACGTAGCAATAATATAGAAAGATGGCCATCTTGTGGTATCGTGTATCAACAAAATGGTCGGCACTGTCCATCATTTTCCCTTTCTGTTAAAAGACAGCCTTAAGTTTTGAGTAAGACTAAGCGATCAGAGACAAATCAAAGAATTATCTTATCAGCATTAGTATCTTAGAAGTCCGGTTCCATGATAGATTATAGAAGTAATCAAAAAGCTCAACATTGGTGATAGCTAGGAAGTATATGCCACTAAATCAAAATGGAGACCACCTTGCATGGTGGCTTACTTCTCCTCCGTCTTACTGTTGACCGCTCCTTCGACGCCAGGAATGTCAAGTCCCAACTGAGCCGTATCCCAGCCTTGCCTCTGGAGATATTCACGAAACTTTCTATCTTCCAGAGTAATGGTGTCCTGGCCAACATGCGGGATAAAGAAGAACACGATCAAAGCTGAAAGAAGACATAAACTTGAGGAGACGAAGAAGGGATACTGGGCACTTTGGGTCTCGTTCCCACCGGCGGCTTGGATATGCGGGAACACGTAAGTCCCGACAAAAGCTCCGATCTTGCCGACGGCTGCTGCAATACCGTAGTATCGTCCTCGGACACCAGTGGCGCAGGTCTTTGCCGCAAGAAGACCGATATTGTTACCGGGCCCTAGCTCACCGAGGGCCTGGAAGATCCCGAACACGACGGCGAAAGCGGCGATCTGGCCAGAGATCTTGTCGTACACGCCGGCCATAATAAAGCCAACGATGGCCTGAAGTGTGACGCCGAGGATAAGAGTGTATCGAGGACCAATCCAGTCACTGACAAAGGCACCGATTATAGTGCCTGGTAGATAAAACATGTTGACGACGGTGTTCCAGCCAAAGACAGTGGTGAGATTGGCCCCATCGCCATAAATTCCAGAAAGAATGGAAGACGAATAGATACCGAAGGCGTAAGACGAGAACTATCTCCGTTAGCAAGGGCTGAGCTGCGACTTTTAAAGACTTACATTGTAGAGAAACCACACCAGACTGACACAGAACAATCTGAACCAGTAGTAGCGCAGCACAAGCCAGTAGGGAGTCTGTCGTCTCATCGATTCCTGAGCGAATTCTTCAGGCTCCTTGAGCCTCAATCGCAGGACGAACAGAACAAGCGGGAAGACAACACCAATGCCTAGACTAGTTCTCCAGATGGTGCCGAAGTTGCCGTTGTGGCAGGCGGCGGCAACAACATCTACTGGATGTTAGCAATGTTCTGTTCTACAAGCAGGAACCAGGCGGACTGACAAGGTACAAAAGCACCAATGACGAAGCCGAAGTCGATCATTGAGTTTGTGAATAGGATGAACCATCGGTTTCTGGTGCCCTTTTTCATCTGGCCACTCGATTCTGCGCAGCCAACACTACCCGCCGGGTATTCACCTGCAAACTATTAACATCACGCACATGTAGATCCTAAGAGCGAATTTCGTTACCTCCGATACCAATACCGACGAAGAATCTCCAGGCAGTCAGCATGTTAAACATTCCAACAGCTTGCCCGTGCCAGTAGGATCCAGCTGCTAAAGCAGTGAAGATGATGAGGATAACAGTAGACACCATCAGCGTGTTGGTACGCGACCAGTGGTCAGCAAGAAAGCCAAAGACGAGCTGTCCGACGACCGTTCCGACAAAGGCGATGTCAGAAACGAACTTAAAGGCTGTCGATGAGGTGTAAACATCTCCGTATTGTCTCTTGAGTATAGTGTTGACAGAACCAATAACCTGATCGCGTTAGGAAATTCACTTTGAGTTCTTCACAGCGGTCCTCACGTTATTGATGTAGCCGTCAGAAAAGAGACCAGCGCCACAGGCAAACACCGGAAGAACGGTCTCAATCCAAGGTCTCTGCGGGATGTCGTCGCGCGGTATGTGAACATCATCATTACGGGGAGCTTCATCTGAAGCGTCGCCCTCGAGTTTCTTGTTGAACCCGAGCATCGTAAAGGAAGCACGTGGATTCGCCTGGTCACAGTGGAAGTCGGTTGGGCTGCTGTGATTAAAAGTGCATGCCTGGTCACTGTTATATGAGACAAAGGATAAGGTCACGCTTGTTATGTTATGAGCAGGAGTGATGATGCCTCGGGTAGGATCCAAAGGCTCGGTGTCACAGGATTAGTAGACTTTAAAAAGAAATGACGACCCATAGTATCAGTGAGGTAATACATTGAATCTCGAGGCAGATAAGCTTGCTGTGGAACAAACGGTATCCGTCATGGGGGGATAGGCTATCACCGACCAACAGCCACTATCCACCCAGCCCAGATCCTTTTGAGCAGCTCGTAAGGAGAGGAGCAGGCCTACCAATGATAACTATTACGTACACGTGCGCAGCGGTCTTTGCTATTACACGACAGCCAGACAACAAGAGGGAGAGAGCGCGCACCGGACGTAACCGAGCGGGACTCTCCCCTGCGCGTGGAATTGACTTTCACTTTTTTGATGATGCACATGGGATCCTTCTGAGCACATCGGCCGTCGATCAAATGCCGAGTTGGGCTTTTGTGGCGCCAGCCGCGTTTTGCAGCTCGGCTCAGAATTGCCGGGGGAGAAGATTGACAGTGTCGGAGCGCCAGGGCTAGGACGGAATTGTTAGGTGCGGACAGCGGTAAAGCCGTTGGTCTCATTATCAGCTGTCAATTTTTGTAACGTTGGCGAAGGCACGTTTCTTTTACTGTGGATATTTACTTACGGAGTACCTAGAGGAGCTTGGGATGGAGAATGGCTGGGGAACGGGCTTTGTCTAAGCTTAGATCTAGTCGATAGTCAATTTAGAAAAGACGGGGTGTTTTACTGTTGATCGCTTAAATTGCTGCATAAAAATGTTCATTCCAAGATAATGGCTGCTGTCGCTGTTGGTGATGGGAGACAATTGACTTGGTCACACGACCAGTTGCTGCAAGGAGCTCTTTCGGGTTATTCATGATTGAGCAGGTTGGTGATGCAGATCTTGTTGTCTTTCAGTGAAACGCACCATATATAGAGTCTCATATTTTGACTCACGTCATTCAGTAGCCTCTATAGCTCAGTGGTAGAGCGTCGCACTTGTAATGCGAAGGTCCATCGTTCAATCCGGTGTGGAGGCATGCCTTTACTTTTGCATTTTGATTTCGGTCTTTTTTATTTTCAGGGATGAATTGAATTATTACCCAGTCTTGTTCATTTGACAGCACACATCTTCTGTTATACAAGACAGTCTTGGTCCATCCAGCACGTCTATGCCCTAGACTAATACGCTCAAAGAGTATACACGAGCTTTCCACCGCTAACCTTGTTCGCCCTCAACTCATCCATACCCTTCATAATACCCTCAAAACCACTTCCACCGCGATTGACAAATGTTTGAGGTGCCTTGAGCTTACCCTCCTCTAGGAGCTGACGGGCTATCTCCCAGAACTTCTTGGCAAACTCAAACTCATCAGGCTTGGCAGGTGTGTCCTCGGCCTTGACGAACCGTTCGCCAAAGATGGAGTACATAAGAGTAGCATGAGGTCCATCCACTTTCGGGTTGACGTCGAGCAATTCCTTCTTGTCAACAGGCATGATGGTGGCATATTTGCCTCCCTCGGTACTGAAAGAACCAGCACTGATTGCCGCACCGTTACCCGTACAGTCCCAGGCAAGCTTCAGGGAGTTGTTGGTGTATTTGCGGATCTCTTCTGCAACATTGGTCGATTTGTAATCGAATACAGCTTCCGCTCCAAGGGACTTGAGGTAATCGAAGTTGTGTGGTGAAGCTGTCGCGACCACTCTCAACCCTGACAGTTTGGCAAATTGGATGCCATAAATACCAGTTGCAGTGCTTCCGCCGTAAATGAGAACGAAATCATCACTTTTCTTCGCATCTGTAGGGAGTGGTAAGCCCAAAGTCTTGTAAAGACCTTGGCCCTGAACACAAAATCAGCGCTGTCTTTTCATGTCTGATGAACTCATGCATACCACAGTAGCGATGGAAATACCGAGGGTCGCAGCATCCTCATCAGTCACATTATCGGGCGTCTTGATTTGGATATCGCCCTTCGCCACGATGTACTCAGCAAACGCTCCGTTCTCGTGCTGAGTTCGGTCGCTGGAGCTTGTCAGAGAAGTATGTTTGGGTGTTGCAGATTATACTGACCCTCCATGGACTACTCCACTGATTCGGTCGCCCTTCTTGAAAGGCTTGGTGACTTTACTTCCGACTTCTTCGACTATACCAGCATAGTCACATCCCGCTCTCGAGCCAGTATCGGCAACACCAAAGTCGATATGCTTCCAATCCGTGGGATTGACGCCCACAGCGTTCACCTTGACAAGCACATACTCATCCCGGAGCTTGGGCTTGGGCACCTCTTGGATGGTGGCTTTGCCCTTCTCGACGAACACGATGGCCTTTGTAGTCATAATTGGAGTTTGAAATAGTACTTAAGATATCGATCGAGAGGCGGCTGATGATGGTGAAGTAATATCTTGTAGGAATCTCAAGGAAATATTTATACTGGAAAATTGCGTCATGTTGGGAATTTGGAGATAGTTCATTTGAACCGCTGATTGGTTCATCGATAGTCAAACTGTATCTCGACGCTATGCCGTGGACTTCAGATTACCAATCGAAACTTTATTTATAATGTGCGGGGCACAGATGCAACAACTGGCCAGTCCGAGGTTAGCCAAGATCTAGTAACGGTAGAGACGTCAAATCGTGAACTGTCATCATTCTTAGATTATGTGATCAAACCGACGTGAGCTCATAAGTCGAAGTCCAACACTATCTGGTAGCTATGGCGATGGAACCTGCAAATCTCATAACAGTATCACCATCGTCATTTTTCGAGATACCATTACCGTTCAACAGTTGTTCCACGATGTCATCAACGGCCTCTTCCCACTTCTCTTCATCCTCTTGGAGCCATCCTGACGGTAAAACACCCAAGTAGCTCCAGGCTAGCTGCGCCCACCGCTTCATATCCGGGACGGTCACATAAGCATCTTTCTTGTAGATCTGAGTCTTGGCAGGGTCGAATCCTGCTTCGTTCAGAGCCTGCTTCATGTGATCCTCCTCAAAGGACATATCTTGGAGCAACATTGGTAGAGGGCAGTTCTCCTCACGTGTGCGCCGGTGGGCATGCTTGATAGCATCACTATGTGGCATCTCATTCCAAGCAGAGACCATAGCGATGCCTCCAGGCTTGAGAGTCCGAAAGACTTCTTTCAAGCCAGGCTTGGCAACTCCCATGGAATGGAACGCGATGTTGTTGAAGGAATGGGTGAAATGATTGTCAGGAAATTGGAGAGCCTATTTGTACTGTCAGTAAAGGCTTATGCAGAACACGGTAAGGTCAACTTTCCCTAACATCCATCACTTGTGCTTTCAGAGGCCAGTTGTTGAGCTGCGCAAGCTGCTCGCAACCCATCACGAATTGGGGGTTGATGTCAGTTGCATCGATCTTGAAGCCCTCTGAAGACGATGAAGCCTTTGCTAGTATGGCTTGAGAGACAACTGCAGCACCACAAGCGTTATCGTGGATGACATCGGTAGACTCGATGAGAGGGATCAAATCAAGGGCATATTCGATGATGGTTTCGCTGACGTTCCCCATTAGTTCGGCCAAATGCGAGGCCTCATACTGGGTCACCTGTTTGGGTTGAAATCCTGAAGACATTGTTATTCACAAGCCGTCACTATTGCTGCTTATTCTAGCTTTGACTAACAATAAGTTATCTTGGGGGAAGTGGTAGTATTTAAGAAAGCCATAGTGTGAGATCGGTTGAGAGAAGCCAGTGCTATGGTAAGCTGATGTGAGGTCAGACACATTCCCAGACATGCCTTTCAGGACATTTTGGTGTTGTGTAGTATGACATAGATGTTTTCTAACAATATACGCAGTACCTATAGGGACAATGTAATTATATCACAGTTTCTAGCAACGCCAGACCGATCTCTGTGACCGAGGGCTCGATCGCGGCCAACATGATAGGGTGAGTAGGCTGGAAAGTGCGGTTAAATAAAACGCCGCTGTTTTAGATAACAGGGCAGGTACTAATACACGGGCTTATCAACTGGCTTCATAATCCTTCACTCGGAAAAGACGGCAAGCTATCCGTATGCTGCCTCGAGATCCTATCGACAACTCAGAGGCCCAATGTCCAATAAGATCCCATGCCATGTGGGCTGAGTGAAATGGACCCATCTTATTTACCCAGAAAACATAGTGTCTAGAGCGTTAGCGCTTACATCCATAATGCTTCTCTGCCAGATAATCCACAGGCGTTTTGCTCTCTCTCGTAGCACTCATTGCCTAACCTTTTAACTATCATCCTCAAAAAAGACAGAAGCATACAAAATGGATGCCCCACCAGAACTATTTGTCACGCTTCCCAGTCGCGTACGAATCTGCTACCAGACATTTGGTGATCCGTCAGACCCCGCTGTTATCCTTGTCCCAGGAAATGGTGGTGGGATGCTCACCTGGGCGGAAGGGCTTATTGCCAAGCTGCAGTCCGCCGACAATGGCAAGAAATACTTTGTGATCCGTTTTGATCAGCGAGACACAGGCCTTTCCACCGAATTTCCTGTCCCTGCGTTTTACTCCATTGTGGATATGGCGAGCGATGTGGAGGGGCTGGCTGACCACCTCAACCTCAGTGGCCCCTCTAAAGGATTCCATATCCTTGGTCTCAGCAAAGGTGGCCCAATAGCGTACACTGTCGCTACACGCAGATCTAAGCAGGTCAAAACCCTCACACTCATTTTCACGTCTCCAGGCGTAAGCCCCGAGCTGCCCATCAAGGACGGGCTCAATCTCGGCTTTCAACCAACACTGGCAGGTTTCGGCAACTACAAGGAATCATTCATAAATTCCGGGATGAAACTCTATGACGCTCTCACAACACAGCCCGACCAAGAAGAAAGGAAGCAGATGCTGGAGACGGTGACACGAATGACGGAACGGGACATGAAAGGTGGTACACTGTACAGCAAGGCGGCGAATCACGGCGCTGCGTCACACGAAAAAGACGGCTGGCCGGGAGTAGATACCCTCCAGAAGATCAAGTGCCCGACCACGGTGGTACAAGCGGGCAAGGACCAGGTCTTTGGCGAGATTCACGGTGAAGCGCTTGTTAAAGCTATACCAGGCAGTGTTGATTACGTTCTGTGGGAGGATGTTGGTCACGAGCTGCCGCGACGAATCTGGGGACGAATGGCCGATATGCTCCATGGATTCTGGGAAAAGAGTGAGGTTGATACTAGCACAGAATAGAATCTACGATTGGGGAACGACACAGGTCGACTGGCTTGTTTATCGCGACTCATGTGACACATGGAACACTACCAGTCAAGCGGAAATGGATTCAGACTTGATACGTTTCTCGCTTGATATTCAAATAAACCTTCAAAGATCGCATGTAGATTGTATTAAGTCCGGTGCTAGTGACTTGATAGGAGTAATAACTAATACTTAAATAACATTGTCAATATCTCGAAGAGATATACCAAGGCTGCACAGATAAAAGAAAATCACAGTTTCCTTTCTCCCATTAGGGCATCATATTATCAACAAGCTTTCTCTCTAAGAGACCACAGTGGTCGGTTATATGTTTCGACCTTGGAATAAGTATTTACGAAGGGCACATATATGCTTCTTTGAAAAGACCGAAACCCCCGGGTCTCTGCCAAATCGAGATTCATCTTGTGTTAGGCACCCGATTCAGCGGCAGAGCTTCTAATCTTAGCAAATTCGGCTGTAGCTCCTGGGCTTAATCTGCAATGAGGTCAGTTGATATACGCCGTTGGTGATTCACGGGCAAAGAGCGCCCATGCATTCAATTCTCGTCTGTTCCGAACAGTGTTAATCAGAGTCTTGGCAATTCTATAAAACAAGGCAATCTTCCTAAGCTGAAGTTGACCTTACATCTTCACCATCCACAAGCACTTTCAACATTACCTAGCTATTCAACATGCGGTTCAGTCTTATCCTTGGGTTTTCGGTGCCCTTTGCTGCAGCAAAGATCTCGTACGATGGCTGGAAGGCGTTTTCTATTGCCACAGGCAATTCCAACAAGAACATCACGGCTCTTGTCCAAGACCTCAACTACGTAACACTCAGTTGCGAAAGCCACCGGAATACTCTCGAAATCGCGGTACCTCCAACGAAACTCCCTGGTTTCGAAGCTCTTGACATGAACGCTACAGTTATCAGCCATGATCTTGGAGCCGAAATTGCCGAGGAGGGAAAGTTTGAACATTACTATCGTCAGAAAGCCATAGTCAAAACCTTGAAGTTGAAGGCTGACATATCCTAGACACACCAAAAGGTCGGGGCTTCAAAGCCATGCTACCCAGCAAATCTTACTTCAATTCTTATCATAATTTTGATCAGCACACCCAATTTCTCTCAGACCTGCAGGCCTCGTTCAAAAAGAACTCTGAAATCTTCGTCGCCGGTACAAGCGTACAGAAGAGAGACATTCGGGGCATTCACTTGTGGGGCAATGGCGGGAAAGGACAGAATCCTGCCATCATTTGGCATGGGAATGTGCACGCCCGAGAGTGGATAAGCGGCATGGTAAGTGAAGCCCTTCCGTGAAGAATTCGGTATGTGTTCTGACTGTATTTCAGACAGTTGAGTACCTGGCATACAAGATCATTCAAGGCTACCAGAAGAAGGATTCTCTCATCCTGGCTACGCTCAACAACTTCGACTTTTACATCTTACCAATCGTAAACCCGGACGGTGAGTATTGGCTTGGAGCTTGAATAAAACATCAATACTAATATCTATGGTGCAGGCTTTGTTTATACGACAACGAACGACCGCCTTTGGCGTAAGAACCGCCAGAAGAGTGCCCACAAGACTTGCGTTGGCACTGACATCAACCGAAACTGGCCATACAAATGGGATATCCTAGGCGGCTCCTCGACCGATCCCTGCAACGAGACCTTTCGTGGACGCAAGCCTGGCGACACACCCGAGAACAAAGCTCTGGTAAATCACACAATGACCATCTCCAAGACCTCTGGGATTCGATCCTACGTCGACTGGCACGCTTTCAGCCAGCTCATCCTACTGCCTTATAGCTACGACTGCTCCATCAACGCGACCAATGTCGCCGAACAGATGAGGCTAGCGGAGGGGGTTTCAGACGCGATATGTGATGTCAACGGGTTGGAGTTTGAGTATGGTCCTACCTGCCAGACTATCTACCAGACCTCAGGTGGAAGCAGCGATTGGGTCTACGATGTGGCCAAGGCGGAGCTTGCTTGGGGGATTGAGTTGCGCCCAAACATGTTCCGGGGCAACGGCTTCGTTGTGCCGCCTAAGCAGATCATCGAATCTGGTGAGGAGATCTGGGCGGGTATGAGGTATTTGTTCAAGAACCTTTGAGGAGCTTGAGTCAGAAGACATCAGGTTAGGCTACGGAAATGGAAAGCAGGTTTAGCTAGAACTCTGCAGTGGTGCTTATAATGCAACAAGAACCACGGTTTCATTCGACTACAAGAAAGATATGTTGCCCAGAGGCAAAGACCTTAAATGTCACTATTCTAAGAATGAAGAAAAGTCGGTCAGGTTTGGTTTACGGAATCTGGGCATGAAGTATCCATGCAAGAAAGGTCTGATGTCTCTGATGACTTTTGTCAGTTGAAAAAGGATATCTACCAATGGATAGTAATACTCCCCTAGGGTTAGAACAACAAACATGGCCGTAAACTTGACGTGATTATGAGACCTTGATCAGCTGCTTCCATTCTGACAGGTCACATACATAATGCCATCGTCGATCCTTCATGAAGTGGATTGACTGTCTGTAGGGTTGTCTTCCCCGCTTCCCCAGTGAGTATTGATCTATGGACAAAGTTCTCCCTGATTTTTCATATCGGTATATCCGCCCCGATGGTCCGAACCTAATAACAGCGGCAGGCAACCGGTTATCCGCAGGTAGGCGCCAAGCCATGGGCAGGTCATTCCTCTCGGAGCATTTCCAAGATTAAGGTTAAGGCTAGCCGTTCCGCTGTCACCCCAACTCTATCACATTCTTCAGTTGTGATTGCCAACAAATCTAAGCCCACAGTTCACAGACACAAATACAACCTGGCATGTCGTGATTTGTTGAGTCGACGCATCTTGATACCACTAACAAGAATCGAGCAACATTATTCATTTCATGTAATAATTCGAAACAAGAAATCGGATTATCGGCTGTTGATAGGAGGGCCTGATGAGAGCTGAAAGTCACATCTCCACTTCCTTGAGACTAGGCTTGCCAGTTTGAGATTATTGCAGCAAGAGTCTCACAAAACCCCTCAAGTTTAGAAACTCAATGGCCCTAGTTAGCCCATTAGACAATTCTATGACATCTGATTTGCCGCCGTTGAGCTTGGCTAGCCGGCGTTACGTATGTGTTCGGCCGGCAACGTCAGCGGATGGCCAAGGAAGTGACTAGAATGCCGCCCGCGACGGGCCGCTCAATCTAGATCCCGGAGGTTAAATTCCTCAAAGTTTCCCCCTAAAGTATGAGCTGAGAGCCAAGCTCCGACTCGGGGAATGCCGTTCAGCGGATATCCACTAGCAGAGTCCCCAGGCCACTCACGAGGACATATCCGAGACACTGGGGTCTCCAGCCGCTGTCTACGTGACCTAAACTTTAAGACATACTGACAAGGCAGTTCCCACATGTTCCTATTCTGATGGCTCGCAGCTTATGATCACGGAGATGCAAAGATTGATGGCCCAGTTATGTGATTAGGGTGATCCCCCGACATATATGTTAATAATGACAGCGCAGGGCTGCATAATCCTCAAGCAAACCAAGGCAGGGATATCCCATTTCGTCAAGGTCTCATCTACGATGTGTCGTACGATCTACGCAGGGATACTCGTATGATCCCTTATCCGATAAAGTACCATTCAGTTGCGGGATCTTCATTCCTTAACCCGGCTTACATCCACCAGTTGATGTTCCACTGCCCTTCTTCCTCCGTTCACGTGTGAGTCGTGACAACGTTAGATCAGGCCGTTGGCCCGCTTGTCGATCTTAATACAACTGACACATTGTGGGGTTGGTTGGTGTGCGGCTGAAGGGCAGCTCAAGGGTTCAATATCTGGCGAAGACAATGGTACCAAGTTCACTGCACGCACTAACTCCAAGTTCCGATTATCGATCTTGACTTGAAGGAAATGGAGCCTTAAATGTACTCCGTCTACGAACAAACGCATACACGAAACCTAATAGTCTCAATAAATCACTTCAGTAACTTCTATTTTAGGCTTCATCCAAAGACATTGTTCACCGCTCCTAAAGTGAGTATGCCAAGTGCTGCACCTTGCAATGTTTATCACAGTAAGCTCTCTCATCGGAGGTTAGAGACGCTATATCCAGATCTACAGACGATCAGCCGTTGCTGTCTCGTTCATACCACGCCTCTGACATAGAAGGGATACAAAAGTCTCAGAATGACAGGAATAAGCGTGAAGATTGCCCTTAAGAGATATCACATACCAGACATTTCATGCCCCCGTACCAAAATGGAAATACAAGTCCACTTCGCGGGATTCTTCTTTTGGACTACTGGCCGCCTGACAGATATGCCAACAACTTGAGGTTACCATGGCTTGTATCTTGTACTGTACATGCTCGTGCCTCAGTGAGGGACTTGGGACAATCCCAACACTGACCACTCATAGGAGCATCATCAGTTCCGATATTGTTGGGACAGACAACAGAAGGTGTCTTGAGACTAACATCTTAGAAGCTGGGGTTTCATGGTTCTCAAAATCTATAAAAGACCCAGGCCATCCCTCTCCTTCACTCAATCATCAGCACTCACAATCACACTCTTCCATCACAGCCACTACACAATCAACACTCTCAACTTTCAGATCTTTCAGATTCCCCGGACATCATCAACATGAAGGCCTCCATGATCATCGCTCTCCCCGCCCTTGCCCTCGCGGCTGCCAGCCCCGTTCAGGTCGAGGAGCGACAGGTCCCAGGCCTCGATCTCGCTTGCATTGGCAGGATCACTGGTCTCACCCGATGCGTCAATGTCACCCCTGACATCCAAAACCCGCTCTTCCTGCTCCAACTCCTTGGATGGTAAGTCTTTCCTCGACAATAGCATTTCGCATATAGGATCGTCGACTAACACACCGCAGCCCTGCCCAGGTTGTTACCGACGTTCTCGCCTGCGTCCTTTAAAGGAATTCTGCAAACATAATATTCACTTCTTGGAGGAAATGTTTTAAGACATATCGGTGTTGTGGAGAAAACGCCTCGGCCATAGAACAGATGCTTGAATTGACAACATTCTGAGGCAAACTCTAGATCCTGAAGTGTGATATTACGGTGCGTGATGTGTCAGTATAGGCCACAAGGGTTTGAAAGGCTATCTCCGCCTTCGAAACTGTCTACTCCGCTATATAGAAACATCATCATCACCAGCCTATGGCGCAGAGGCGAGTCTATACACATACGGCGAATGATCAACAATATAGCGGCTGAAGTACTAAACTAGCCCTTTCAAACCCTACGGCCTGTAGGAGTTGCCTATCTAGGAATAATTTTTGCAAATTATTTCATCTTACTTACATCACTTTGTGTTTCGATCAAGTTCACAAGAACATGATGGAAACTCTTCTATTAGCAGTTCAGCTGCCAAGACCTCGGTGGTTCTGTGAGGTTCTGTGGCCCAAAACAGGGATGTAGCCTCTAAATTGTGGCAAGTATAATGCTCAGCCACAACATCCACCGGGGTTTCGTGAATAATTTTACGGAAATCTTTCTACACTCCTATACCCATAACAATTCCCATCAACGCCCTACAGCCTCTACAAAAATGTCACAAAAGACCGTCCATTTAACCACCAGCTCTCTCAAAACTTGGATCGAGGAAGTCGAGGCGGGCGAACCAGTGCATCAATTGTTTCTCGTGGGTATCCACGATGAGGATGGAAAAAGACGCTTACGCGAACCCCCTGCGACGCGTGAGGAACTAGTCAATCTACTTACACAGGCTTTCGATGGCCTCGTGAAAAGCGTTGAAAACCCTCTGAGTTACCTCGACTTGAGGATAGACAGCATTGGTCCTCTTACGTCCGGCCACCACATCCAAATCAAGACCGAGCTAGAGGCCCGGTCTACTTCGAAGAGTGCATGGCAATGCTCGATTGACACTTTCTTTGTTGCTATGCACGCGTTGGCTGCGAGTAAATTGCAGATCGAAAAGCTTAGCTTGCTGAACGATGAAGATATGAAACTCTTCGCCTTGCCCAGCGACCAACTCAATATCATTGATTGGGATAATCCCGATATTGGTCACGTATTGGCGGCTCTCAAGACGCTACGGGTTAATATCTCAACCCCAGTATATGCTTTTCATCAGGTCGATGGCGAGGGAGGGTCTCCAGACTGGTTGGACAGAGTCACCGGATTGACAGCGAGCCAAATTCGTGACGATATAGAGAAAGAAAGCAATTTCGATGGTCTAGCAAAGTTCATCGCGAAATGTCCCCAACTCGACGACTTTGAGTACCGCTGGCTTGGAATTCCTCTCCCCGGCTTGAGGGAGCTGCAGGGATTAAAGTTTCCAGGTTGGAAGATCCTGCACCGCTTGACGCAACTACCCAACCTCCCCAAACTCAAACGATGCACTTTCGGGCACCAGATCACCAGAGATACCGACATCCTCGAGTTTCTAAAGAGTACGAAGCCAGACGAACTATTCTTTGGCCCCATGTGGCTCGAGTCTGGAAAGTATCAGCCCATCTTCGAGTACTGCAACAGCAAAGAAGCAAATATGACAAAGCTTCTTGCCAAGGGGCCTCTGTACCAGCTAGGCCGACCGGATCGCGGTCAGGTCCATTTTCAGCGTCAAGAGTACGATGAAAATGCTGAGTGCAGTCCTCACTTGCGAAGGGAGGGTGATACAGTTCAACGGCCCATCCATTTCCATATCGATCCACAAGGCTTCGTTGAGCCTGGATCAACACATTGCGATGTGGTATCTGACGAAGGCAAAGCCAGTACTTTCTGAACCAGACAACAATCCGGGTTCGCTAGTCCAAATTCACCCTAGAAGGGTTCGATCATGAAATGATAACCTTGAACGCCCAAGGATCTAAAATCTCACATTGCAACATAACTTTGCCTTGATAGTAGGATACCTGAATAAAGAAACTTCTCTTTACCGGTCCTCGATCTCTCTCATGTCTTGATGACTCTTCGTTCGTCCTTCTGCAGTATATTTGAGTTCTATAACAGTGTTATTAACCCGCGATAGTAAAACGAGGTGAAGTGTTGCGTAGTGAAAACAAGGAGACGCTTGGAACAGTGCTTCACCTCGACTGTAAAACATTGTACCAAAGTACATACGCGCGGTGCCAGTAATAATATGAACTAATTTATATTTGAATGTTTGAAGGGCTATTGATATATCGTGTCACTGATAGCGCAGTGTAAAATCTGTTCTCAATCAATGTCTGCATGAAATATGATCGTGTCGGGTCTGCATTACAAATTGATGTCTTGGGACTGGTCATTCCCCTCATTGCCTTACCAACTCCCGAGTCGATCGCCGCGGAAGAACGTGGAGACGATCTGTTTCCCCGCAGACGAGTCCTGTACCAAGACGCCGACTCCAAGATCTCGGCATCGGCAAGCAGCAAGTGGGGGTCGGAAGCCGGGTCGCATATTAGTGTCTGTCATGTTTAGCTCTAGTGAAGACTCGGATGCGTCTATGACGGCGGTTGGGGGAGAAGCTCGAGCGAAAACACCAAAGTTATTTTAAGCCAGCTGAATTTCTCCATTCTGCTCAACATAAGTCGATCATTCGCATTAATCAACACCACTCGTGACTGTGACCATATCACCAAGTATGCCCAAGTCATTCGAGATCGCTATCATTGGGGGCGGCATAGCCGGGCTCACCCTCGCTATCGCCCTGCATCACCGCAATATCCCCGTTGCTCTCTACGAACGAGCTGACAACTTTCACGAAATCGGGGCCGGCGTCTCGTTCACTCCGAATGCGGTGCAAGCGATGAAGATTTGCCATTCAGGTATCCATGATGCCTTTGAGAAGGTGTGTACTTGGAATGGCTGGGAGTCCAAGAGCAAGACCTGGTTCGACTTCCTCGACGGAACCACCGAGGACGACACGGTAGCCTTCACCATCAAGACCTCCCTAGGCCAGAATGGTGTGCACAGAGCTCACTTCCTCGATGAGCTCATTCACCTGCTGCCTTCAGACAAGGTGCATTTCGGCAAGCACATCGACAAGGCAGAGGAAGACTCAAACGGCAAAATCCGTATGAGTTTTTCCGATGGCTCCACAGCGTATGCCGATGCCTTGATCGGCTGTGACGGCATCGGGTCTCGTGTTCGAAGAATCCTTGTGGGTGAGAACCATCCATCGGCACGGCCAGGTTATTCCCACAAGTACGCGTATCGTGGTTTGGTGCCTATGGACCAGGCCATCAAAGCTGTGGGGGAAGAGAGAGCACGTAATGCGTGCATGCATGTGAGTCATTAAGCTCCTACTACGTCTCCGATGCTGACATATCTAGATGGGACCTGATGGCCACGTCCTGACGTTTCAGGTAAACCATGGCGAGAAACTCAACATTGTCGCGTTCCGTACAGATCCCAACGAATGGAGTGACCCCAGCAAGATGACAAAGACTGCGCATCGACAGAACGCTCTGGATGACTTCAAGGGCTACAACAGTCTTGTGAGAAATCTTCTTAAGCTTACAGAGGAGACGCTCAGTGTGGTATGTACCCGAATTCTGCAGGCACAACCAACGCCTACTAACAAAAACAGTGGGCTATTTTCGACACCTGCGACAACCCAGTGTCAACTTTCTACAAAGGCCGAATAGCCATTCTCGGTGACGCCGCTCACGCAACCAGTCCTCATCACGGTGCCGGCGCCGGATTCTGTATAGAAGATAGCGCCGTCATGGCAGAACTGCTTGCCGATGAGCGTGTACGGAACCCCTCAGATATCGAGGCCGCGTTTGCGGCATTCGATGCGTCTAGAAGAGAGAGGACCCAATGGCTTGTGGAGAGCAGTAGATTTGTTGGAAATGCCTACGAGTGGCGAGCGAAGGGTGTTGGAAAGGATATCCCCAAGATTGAGCAGGAGATTAACGAGAGAATTGCTGTCATTTCTAACCTCGAGATCGCAAAGTCCTGCGAGATGGCGAGAGAATTGTTAGGAGAGAAGCAAGCTTAGCGAATATGTCCTTTTTCAACAATTTACCAACATGTTGGAAAGATATACAGGAACCGAAGTGACGACACAATGAATGGAAACAGTATAGTACACTCAAGACAGAAACCCCAAAAGCATGTGATATTCAATCTTCACATAGCCGTTTTCTGACGCATCTGATCACATCATATCCCAGCCTCCTCCAGCTCTGTGCACCTTGTGTCAGCCAGGGATTAGCCAACATTGGTTGTGGAACTTACTTAAAAGAATACTGGTTCCTCTCTGCCTTGGTAAATTTGGTAATATCGTACTGGTGACCACCAAGCTTAGCCCGAGCAACTCCAATGTGCTTGGTGGTATAAGCCTTGACCTATGAACATGTTAGCTGTCTGCTCGCGTCGAAAGAGTGAGCTCGTGTATACCTTGGCAGGCCAGCTGACTTTGTCCCATCTCTTCATCTTAGCCCTCTTGTCACGGTTATCAACAATTTCATCGTAGGCCTTATCGAAGTTGTGCGGAGCGGCGAGCTGGACATCAGCTTCTTCGGCAAGGTCAATAACCTTGTAGATCCAAGAGCAGCACTCCCCGGAGAAGTCGTAGTCGATTTGTTCACGGCCCCACCTGATGAGCATGAAAAGAACAGTACCGAGGTTTCGGATTTCTGAGTCGGGCTTGAAGACGTCCTGCTTCCTGAGGGCGTCGATGGTGGCGAGGGTGAGATAACCGACCATCTCGCTGATGCTCTCGCACTTATCAGGGTCGTCGCACACTGGAAGTGTCAGTATTTGATACGCATCGTTAAGGATCAAGGATACTTACTCATGTAGTCAATAAGGCCGCTTCGGAGGACCATAGCCATACCCTCGACCTCGGGCCAGAAATCACGGTAGCCAGCCTTCGGCTTGAAGACTGAACCGAACTGGGCGAACTTGTCCCTGTGAGCTAACATGGATCAGACTGAAGCATTAAGGGCAACTTACGATGTTCTCCATCACCTCGTGCATACCGTAGCCGGTGAAGTCATTGTAGATGTGCATGGCAAACTCATCCTGGTTACGCTTGAGGGCCTCTTGCTGCCACCAGTCAAAGCGATCGATACCGCGCATGGTGAAAGACCAAGGCCAGTCTGGGTGGAGGGAGGCAAGCTTATCGTAGGGCTTTTCCTTGTCGTCGTCCTTGTCCTTTTCTCCGTCTTTGCCGTTGCCCTCGCCTTCTTCGTCTTCACCATCTTCGTCTTCACCATCTTCGTCTTCATCATCTTCGTCATCCTCATCTTCATCCTCATCATCCTCATCACCAGAGACGCGAGCGCGTTCTGACCTAGGGATAGGATAACAAACAAAGTCCCAGTCATCGGCACCCTCATCGTCAGCAACGGTGTCGTCCTGCTTCATAGCCTCGTCCCTCATCTTCCACTTAGCTTCTGGGAGCTTAAGAGCCTTCTTATTAGCCTCAAGCCAAGGACCGTGATCCTCCCACCACTTGCGACTACCCAAGGTCATGGCGCGGTCGGGAATCGCGTCAATGCCAGCCACCCATCCTGAGGGTATAGGAAGGGTTTCGATGACTTTTGCCTCTGCGCATTCACGGGGCGGGCATGTACTGAGGCATCATGGGTTCTCCATTGGGACCTCTAGAGATGCGACGCTTACGCGAACCTTTGGGCCCTGTAGAGCTTTCGCCTTGCTCTTCTGCTGGCGCATCCTCGGTTCGTGCACTCTTAGACGTGCGCTGGTTGGCGTCAGCGTCAGCGCCAGCGCGCTTGTTGGAGGCGTTGGTGGACTTTTTGGGCGGCATGTTGGATCTGATTGTGGTGATGAAGTTAGAGACGCGACGCTACGTCACGAAATTGCGAGGGGCATCTTTCATTTAAGGGGTTCAAACTCAAATCTTCAACCATGATGTGACTGACGTCCTCGTAGCCACAAAAAGCAAATCGTGGTGTTTATCACACGCGTGTAAGCAGGCTACCCTGGAGATTGACGCGTCAATACCACGACCACACGAATCTTCAAATCATTGGAGGAAACAACCAAAGAGGGGTATCGGAGCAATATTGCGGTAAATTGAGCTGCTAGAATTGAATGTATCGGTGTTTTGCTGCAGTAGTGCCAGCTGGGTTGATAAATACCGAACTTCAGAACAAATTTCACCATTGACGTGAAGCGAAAGTGATCATTAAGTCACAAATTGACAAAGCTAATGAGCAGTAGCAAAAAACTAAAAGTAAACGCATTGCAAGCTAGGATGTTTTTGCCAAGGATCACAGTCGAAATCACCGGCTCCTTATTGCGTCCGCAGTTTCTTAATGTCCTTTAACCCCTCCACAGTTGAACTGCACCAGATTTCATGTTAGCTTCACATCGTCAGCGCTAGAATTCGAGAGGCTTACCCTTCATACCGAGCGCCTCAGCCTCCTGGATCACAGCCTGAGGGATATGATCTTCCAAGCTCTCATTCTCTGGTTTCCAGCCGAGGACTTGCTCTGCTCTCTGAGCACCACTACGCGCATTGGTACCCAGCAAGACAGATCCACGGGAAACGAGGCGATCAATTTCTTCGGCACCGACCTCGTCCACCTCTTCGCTTGGGATCAGATTGAAGTCGTTAGCAGCGATAGCTACTCGTCGCGAAATTTCGTGGAACGACTAGACCATCTGTCAGTGGGATACAAGCCCGTGACTCACTTGTAGGACTTACCAGCTCCCCTGCCCCAGTGAAGAAGACGCCGTTCGCCCCCCAAATATTGTCATCTTGGTTACCCTCGGCTGCCTTCTCGACCAGCAGGAGAAAGATGCGACTCAAGTCCGCGATGTGAATATTGCCCCATCGACTCTCACCAGCACCAACTCGAATTCCCCGCTTGCGTTCCAGTACCGCCTTGGCCAGGTCGGGAATTTGCATGCTGCGCTGGTTGCCGGGCCCGCGGCCCTGCCCATAGATGATGGGAGGGACGACAAGTGCTGTCTTGACCGGCGACTGCTGTTCGCTTACTGAGAATATGTAGTTGTCCACGGCGCGGTTGGGGTATTGCTTGATGTACGACTTGATGGAATCGATGCCGGTCAGATCGTTGTGGATGACATCATTACCTGAACCAAAAACCCACGACTTGTCGGCAATTTCACCTGCTGCCAATGCGCTGGCGCCGGAGATTTGTATGTAGGAGGGCGTTTTAGAGCCCTTCGGCTTGCTCGCGATAGCCTCGTAGATTGTTTGGACACTTTTTAGATGGCCCGTCGCAGCCAGGTCTGCAAGAATGATGATTCAGTAAATGCACACCCTAAAGAGTCAATTAACGATGGGCGACGCGACTTACGGACAACCACGTCGGCATCTTTGGCTTCTTGGGCGATGGTGTCTGTGTCGTCAAGTCCCCCGTTGACAATTTCTACCTGGTTGTATTCTTTCGTGATGGCTGCGCCTTTGGTGGCATCTCTCACCAACGCTCGCACCTGGTATTCTGGGTGCGACTTGAGCAGTAAATGGAGAACATCGCCGCCGATGTATCCTGAAGCGCCGGTACTGATAGTGAAGGTGTTAGTAGAGGGCTTTAACAAGGGTTCTGGTTCTTGGACTGACAGGAAGATCTTGGTCATAATTGATCACGGTGAAGAGAAAGTTGTGATGGATGTTGATGTTTGGTGTGCGCCAGTTCTACAGACAAATGAACATGTTTAAATGCGCGATGACCGTGAACTCGTAATGAGTCACGCCGTGGTGCAACCATTTCGGGAAGGTCTTATTCATGAAGCTGAGATACTCAACACAGACATTGGCTTTCTTCCGGCAGAGTTCTGCTGTTGTACTCGCTCTGGGCTTGTTACAGCGTCTCTGATGCTGGAAGTTTCGCACGTTTCAGCCTATCGGCCACTGGAGCTGGGCTAAAACAGTAAGAGTTCCAGTGGAGACCACTGAAAACTGACCTCAGCCCTTGCGCGACTGTGATACAATTGCCGTTGTCTGTTCATCATGTAGAATCCGAGTAGGTACAACCAACTTCCGGTACCGCGGAATATTAAGCAAGAAGTTATAGGGCTTTTTGGATCATGGCATCGGAGTGGGCTTTCTTTCGACTTGCCATTGCACCTACAACGTTAGACACTCACAAGCTTGCATAGAGCCTGTTGGGAGGCCGGGCGGGCAGTCCATGACTTCATGCTCCCTTTGCCACAACCAACCCGGACCTGAAGCTCCTGTAATATGTCATGGCCTTCTCCTTCTTCAATGAACGTGTTGAAGGATCATTTATTCTGCTAGCGCTTTGCAACATTGGGGGCAGCCTCATTAATATCACAAGAACCCCCGCAAGCAGGCCCCACAGTTCGGGGGAAGAGATACCGAGTTATCATCCCCTCTCTCACCTCGGTCATGTCATCTTTTCGTGATGCTTCCTATTTAATACCGCTTGGTGATCCATACTCCAAGGTTTTTCTTCGTCTTTTCCAAGTTTCAAGCATAAAATTAACCATGGCTGAAAATCAGACGACAAGAAAACGATACGCCGTCGTTGGCACAGGCGGCCGCTCGAGTTTCTTCTACTCAGCTATTGCCACCGAATACAGCAAGACATCTTGTATCGTTGCTCTCTGCGATACCAATCAGACTCGCATGAACTATGCCAACTCAAAGCTTCAATCGCTTGGACATGGCGAAGTCCCAACATTCCTCGCCAGCAACTTCGACCAGATGATTAAAGAATCCAAGCCCGACGAGGTCATCATAACAACTATGGACCGAACACATAACATATATATCGTCCGCGCTCTGGAGCTGGGCTGCAATGTTATCACTGAGAAACCCATGACTATCGATGCCCCGAGGTGCAAGGAGATCTTCTCTGCAGTAGAGAGAACAGGACAGAAAGTTCGGGTCACATTCAACTACCGATACGCACCACATAACACGAAAGTCTTCGAGTTGCTCAAGTCGGGTGCCATCGGCAAGGTCACAAGCGTGCATTTTGGTGAGTTGGGCTATGGTATAATCCTGTCAGAAAGGAAAGGAGGCTAATTTTGAAATAGAATGGATGCTCAACACAAGCCACGGAGCTGACTACTTCCGTCGCTGGCACAGAGACAAGCGCAACAGCGGCGGTCTTCTGGTGCACAAGTCGACTCACCATTTCGATCTTGTAAACTTCTGGCTTCAAACTAGACCCCAGACTGTCTTTGCCACGGGCGATCTAAACTTTTACGGCAGAGAAAATGCGGAGAAGCGCGGTGAGACTGAATTCTATACACGTGCCCATGGCAGTGAGGTCGCCAAGTCCGACCCATTTGCTCTTCATCTTGATCAAAACCCTCAACTAAAGGCCATGTACCTCGATGCCGAGCACGAAGACAGCTACTACCGTGACCAGAGTGTTTTCGGTGATGGCATCAGCATCGAAGACACAATGAACGTACTGGTCAAGTACCGTAACGGAGCCAGTCTTTCGTACTCGCTAACAGCCTATGCGCCATGGGAGGGTTTCCGTGTCAGCTTCAACGGAACTGGTGGACGTCTAGAAGTCGAGATTGTTGAGAACAGCTACGTCAACTCTGGTGGCGATCAAGCTGCAGAGGGCTCTATCGAGAGCCGTAAGATCCTGCTGCGGCCCCTCTTTGAGAAGCCACGAGAGATCAAGGTTGAAGAAGGTGTTGGTGCCCACGGAGGCGGAGATACTGTCTTGCTCAACGACCTCTTTGGAACGCCGGTATCAGATGAGTATATGCGAGCAGCGAGTCATATTGACGGTGCTGCTTCTATACTTACTGGCATTGCGGCGAATAGATCAATCGCGACAGGACAGGCGATTAATGTGGATGATATCTTGATAGTACCAGATTCTTGAGATCATTGATTTGCAGGAAGTTATATATATATATGCAAAAGTCAGCATAATATCTAAGGGCTTACGCAGCTATACCCATTGACCCAGTAACTAACGTCCATGTTCTCTATTCCATTGTGACTCCCTTTCTACACTATACATGCCTGTAATTTTGTGAATGACCCCAACTCATCTTCCCTCACTTCCAGAGGGTGTCTTCCTTCGCAGCCTTGATCAGCCATTGCAGGCACACATAATCGATTCTTTTTGCGAACATCTGTATCTTCAAGACAGAAACATCGAGAAACCCCAATGGGTCATGGATATTCCCATCTCGAGTATCAATCATTCGCGAACTATACTCCTGATGGGCAATGACAATCTTGAGAGGACGGGCATAGGTTGAGTCTCCACCAAGATCTGAGTTCCATTCTCGGCCAGCGATGGCTTCCTTGATATTCCACATCTCCCGTCGTAGTAGATATGGCATTACAACTACCAGGTGCTCGACATTTCGGTGTCTGGCAACGTTGTACCAAAGTGCCTCTTCAGACAGATTGATCTTGAATCCAGCTACCCGGCGCAGTTTGGGCCATACACTGGATATATCGAGCTCGCTTCTCCAGAACTCCAAGGCCGGTAAACCACCCAACGTGACCAATTCTTCGAGATTGTATAGTGCTTGCAAACCTTGTTGGTATGCAATGCCTATATGGTTTCCGGTGCTGTGTTCATGATCAACCTTACGGAAGGGCAAGTCAAGGATGAGGCGGCGCACAGAGCCACTAAGTTTGATCAAGACGTCTCTGAGTGACGCATTAGTCCGAACTAATCGGATTTCCTTCTCGCTTAGTCCAAAATAGATGGACGAGATTTCAGAGAGCGACATGGTCTTTGGAAGAGTCGAGACCTCGTCCCGTGTTTGTGAATAGGTAAGACATTTTAGAAAAGTCTCGAGACGGGGCTGTGAGTCTATGTGCACGCAGTGCTGTCGTATAAATCGAGTTGCGGGTTCGTAGGTGGCCCGACAAACTTTGGCCCAGGTGACGAGCAGCTGGATATCTGGAGTAGAGACACTGACAATGCGATTGGGCTGGCCAGGTGGGATTGAGTTTTCGAGTATCTGAAGGATGATCTCGAGAGGAATATGCAGGTTGTGCGTCATACTTTAGGGTATTCTTGGATGTCGGCTATTTCTGTGTGTATCGCGTAAGCTGACTTTATTGTGGTTGAGTAAGGTATTAAAACATTGTCTGTTTATTGTTGCCTGCCAGGCTGCGAGTTAGAAGCCAACACAGACCAGCAGGGAGCGGGGCAAACGAATTGTTCAGCTAAGGCAACTAAATTACTCAAATCAGCCGTACCATTATGCTTGGGGCTTGATGGGCCGCAGACAGAGGACGATCTGTCAAGGAAAACTGCTGAGCCTCTTGCCGATAGCCATTTCGAATGGATGTCAGCGCTGAGCACAGGAGGCGGAGTGATGATTTACAGTGGCCGTGCTGACAAGCCCCTAATCGATCGACGGGCTACGACCAGTGACAATAGTGCGGAGAGTGGAATGTGGAGCAATAAGCTAAATTCCCCAGGCAGCCGTTTAACGGGAGAAGGCATGAATCAATATAAGGAGCACAAAACTCTGCCTGAAATCCAGACCGAAGCATGTTTCTCATTTTTTAGCGGCTCATCCAATCATCGCTAAAACAACTCGCCATCATGACAGTCAAAGCCTGCTACTCACCTCCAAGCTATGACTCTTGGTGGTACGCCGACTCTGCTCGTTACGAGTACGTCAAGAGTGATCTCTTCTGGACGGTCGCCGTCCTTATTCTAGTCAACTTCTGGTGGTCTACCAAGCAAGTCGACTCATTCCCTGAAAAGGGCGAGAAGCCTAATACTGCCCCTCCCCAACCCGGCTTCTGGCTCAATCAACGCATTACGTCGCGCCTTCGACAATATCTCGCCTTGTTGGTCTGCACCTTGGCGTTTCCTCTTCAACTACTTCACGGCTCATGGGTGCTCAAGTCCGCATGGCGAATAACCTTTGGGCTGGTCAAGCGTACATATCCTTCTATCAAGCCGCGCATACTCGGCTTTATCATCTACTCACCGATTACGGCCGTTGTACTAACGGGGTGGGTGGTGGTTCTGGCCTGTGGCAGTTTGATCATTGGAACTCAGGTTCTGCTTTGGGTCAAATTGTTGCAGATGCAGCCTGGCGCCGCAGCGAAGTCTCATCCTAGACAACTTAAGGATAAGGCTCATGGAGATGGAGAATGGGACGAGATAAAGGGAACTGAATTGGAGGACAACAAGAACAAGTAATGGTTTGGAGATTATGTTCCCCAGGTATTTTCACTTCACTAAAATGCCACATTATCGTGTAACTGAAATACGATGTGAATTATTGCTTGTTTCCAAATTCAATTGCTTTGACATGGATAAGCATGTCTATAAGGCTTCACAGTTGCTTGCGAGTCTTCTTGAAGAACCTCGAGGTATCCCCACAAGGTAGCTCGAACGGTAGAGCATCAGCGCACATAGAAGCAGCACAACTATAGTATCCCAATAGACCAGAAATGAACCCAAAGACACCAGCAGCCTTCATGAGACCTTTTGCGACATCGAGCTTCCCATCAGCATGAGCAAAGTTTGAAGCAGCATCAAGCGTGAAGCAGAAGAAGATGGTGGTGAAAATGCCGAAAGAAACGAGATTACTATGCTGATGTTAGTTGCTACAGAATGGAAATGTACTTTGGGTCGCCTACATTGGAGCCGATCCCAACATAAAGAAAAGTGTCAAAACTGCCCAGACTATGTACCGCGTCAGTCGTTGTAAATGTTCAAGGTTGAGGCTGGACTTACTCAGGACGTAGAAGCCCATAGCATTGAAATATTCAGGAGTCGGGCCACCGTAAGATTCGAGAACGCCGAGAGACGGGCAAAGGATAACTCCATAGCCACCATAGAATACGGCTGAGTAAAACTGTGAGTTTCACTGCTGAAAAAGAGACAATGAGATTTTGGTATCGACTTACCATAAGCACTGAGTGCAGAGTAGCCGAACGTGTTACCTCGTGCCATCTCCCATTGTGCAGATACAAACATGCATAGGCCAGCAGCCAAGCATAGGTTACCGATGAAGATAGTCTGGGTCTCAACACCACGGAAGCCCATCATAGACAGGGAAAGCGTGAGAAGGGTTGTAGCAAATGTGCCCATGGCCAAAGGAGACTATTGAATATACATGATTAGTAGTTTTCTAAGTTCTGTATGAGGAGATGCCTACAGGGTTGCCAAACTGTTGCCCAGGACTGAGAGTCGATGGGGCGGGCGAGTGAGAGCGGATCTCTTCAATGCTTTTGGTAGCCATCTTGTCTTCGAGGTATCTTGGAATGACTTTACTGTAAAGCTCGTCTAAAGGCTAGAATATACATCCAGATACATAACCTTGGCACGGCAGTGGCTTTATAGGCAGTCTCCCTTGTCCCATTTCCGCACAAATATTTTTTCTGTCTCGAATTTTAAGTTGGCGCTCAACAGTTAGGTAACTATTATCCAATTTCAAGCCACCCCTACGACCTCGCATCTGATAGCGTTGAGATGCACGAGGTAAAACTCAGACTTGATGACTGTGGAGGAAACCCTTAGCTAATAAGTTTGCACCGGGCCGGACAAGTCTGGGCTAGTCCCCCGACTTCCCCCGGGTTCATGGGGCAGTTTTGCGGGGTTGGTGTTTTCATGGGGTAATAGTGTATCACGGGGAATAGCAAAGAATGCAAGAAAATAAAAAAAGAAAGACACTTGTGGGGAAGTAGATCCAAGCTAAACCGCAACTAACCCGTATGTCTAATTGCTAGGAGATTGCTGAAAGCATTGAAAAATTGTGTCTTGTTCTGTACAAGTTGCTATTACTCGAAAGGGCGGAGAAGAGAGTTGGGCGAACTAAAATTGTCACTTGATTGATGACCACGCTCAACTGCATCTCAAAGATTGTACTGTCCTGTATTAGTGGTGACATACAGGACGAAGAGTGTATCTATGAAGCCTACAGGTTTGGTGGTACGGACAGGTAAGCTAATTGGCTATCTGGGATGCGATGAACGAGTTGACGAAGAGCACAAGCACTTAACATCTGTTTCTGCACAGTGGCTTCTCGGCTATCTTTAAGGCCTTGAATCTTCCTGCTTTTGAGGGCCAGGGCTATACCGAAGTTGACAAAAATATACTCAAATTAACTTCACATTCAGCTGGAGAAATCGCGTGGTTCTTTCTCGGTATTAACGCGATACCATGTAACCAAAATCTCATTGGAAAATGGGATTGTGACGCGTTGGTTTGAAATTTCTAACAAGGCTGGTAGTGAACGTCTGTCGTTATATGGCACTCAAGATACTGCAACTTCTTATAACAACTCCGAAGGGTCGCTGGCTAGTTATCTTATCTTATCGATAGGTCTATCTTGGTGTATGACGTATGTGGAAGATGAAAGATGACCGCTAAGCCCTGGGTAGCAGGAGAATGAACAATATGCCGAAAAACAAGGAAGTTCGCTTGAAGCATTGGGGGCCATATGTCTGATTGACCAGTAGTTGATCATTTTAATGTTGCATTGTGCTGACACAACCTTCATTCGTCGTTTTCGCGATCACTCTCGGATCGATGAGATGTTGTGAAAGTTCTTACTTATCCTGCACAATGACATGCCGCGCAACGTGCCCAACTATATGTCTTTGGCTCATCCGTTGCCGCTATTGATACCAACCTCAATCCTCATTTCGATCTAACAAAAGCCGTTGAGAATCCTCACCAACTCGTCTATTATAATTCAGCTCCATCATGACATTCAGACCACATCCATTGCCTTTCACCAGCAAGGACCCGCGAATGCAAGATCCTAAGGGTGAAAATGTAGACCCTGACAACAATGGCCTCAATCAGTTTTCGGACACAATCTTCTCTTGCCCTGTCGTGGTCGCGACTGAACCTGCATACGCTCTCGCGAGACAAGTCAAAAAGCTTAGAGACAAGAGGGCCGACAAAAAGGCAGCGGAGAAAAAGAGATCTCCAGGGAATGCAGAGAAGGAGAAATGGCATAGCAAAGAGAACGAGTACAATGAGTTGGATAGCCAGGATGAGAATACGGCCCCGTCATCCGGGATGGAGAAGGTGAACAGAGACAAACATGTTGAATCTTGGTCTAAACTGCGTGTCTGTACGCCTGAATGCCCGGCTTATCACAAAGACAAATGCTTGGCTCATGATACGAGGCAACCACAGGGGGCTACCAGCTCGGAGTCGTCGATGGACTAGGCAGTCTTTTACGTTGGATCAACCCGGTGAATTGATTGTACCATACGGACGAGGTGCTGGGGCAAGGGGAATCTAGTCCAGTGCTGTTACAAGGTGTTGTAGCCTCTGATGCTATGTTTACTGCTATTTAGTTGACTCACTGATACCATCGTGAAGAAAGACATTCAAAACGACACAAAGCCCTTGAGATATCCAATGCCATGCCAGTTTGTAACTAAACGTGTATAGCTCTGATTCTAATACCACCTTCTGAACGTACTAGGCTAGATGACGTATTCCACAGTACTCCAAACAGATATCAGGTACGATCAATATCATTCAAGGTCATTGCAAAGCTTTTTCCTATCATCTATATGCTCTCTGTTCGTTCCATGTCTTTTTCGCCGCACAGCCTGGTTTAGCTGCGCCACGAATATAGGCAGCAATGGGTCTGACTCAACTGAGAGTCAGCCTTGGCCCCACTTTGTTGCTGCACTCTTACTACTTAACTTCAGCAACCCGTGAGTTACTCAATGAGGAAAGGAAAGCAATTCATCATGTCTTCATCTGAAAAGAATACAGAGCTCTCCGCTCGCGAGTCCCGCGTCATCGGCGCACTACTCGGCGTCCACGCCGGTGATTCGTTGGGCGCCACGGTCGAATTCGCATCCCATAAAGATATTGCCCGTGATTTTCCCAACGGCCTGCGAGATATTGTCGGTGGTGGCCCCTTCAATTGGGCTGCTGGTGACGCAACAGACGATACTGATATGACGCGCGGAGTCTTGCTTGCATATCATGACCACAATTGCCTCGGTGTTGGCGAAGACGTTGCACGGCTAGCTGGTGATTACTTCATTAAGTGGCTGCGAGGTAACTGGCCAGGCAGACGGCCAGGCACCTCTCCAGATGATATCGGCGGCGCCACTTCCACAGGCTTGAGAATCTATGAGAAAACAAGAGATCCGGACCGTGCAGGAGCTGGAGAGGGAAACGCTGGAAATGGCAGTTTGATGCGATGCATTGCCACCGGCTTGTTCCAGCCTGACCCCGAAATGTTGATCAAGGAGAGTCAACGCATCAGCAAAATCACACACGACGACAAAAGATGCACAATCGCATGTGCGGCCTACAACACAATTGTATCCAAGCTCGTCGACCAGGTCAACCCCGCAGAGGCCATCGAGGCAGGCCTAGACGTGGCAAAGGCTCTCGAAGGAAGGAGAACAGGCCCAGTCTTCGAAGCGATCGAGCTTGGCAAGTCACTTGACGTTGCGAAAATGGCCAAGGAAGGCTCACCGCAAGAGCTGAAAGGTCGATTTGGCGGATTTGTGCTCGGATCCCTGAGCCTTGCCATCGCCGCACTTCTCGATAGTCGAAGCTTGGAAGATATCGTGGTAGATGTTGTTCGTATCGGACATGATACTGACACAAATGCAGCGATAGCTGGTGGACTTCTTGGCGCTAGGGATGGAGTAGCAGGCATTCCCCAACGCTGGAGATCGATCTTGCAATTTGGTGATGAGTTTGAGGAAGTAGCTTTGAAGTTGTTACGGAAACCTCAGGAATAGGGCCTTGCACAGGAGTACTCGATCTTTTGCTGGAAACGGAGGTGTGGTTTATTTCACAGCAGGCTGCCGAGGAAGTGAAAAGTCAATCAATCCACTTGTTGGATACAATGAATAGTTGTCACAAGATACATGGAAATCAGGTCTAGTTAGTGAAAGATAATCGAAGTCATAAACCTGTGTCACTTTGGGCAAATGAGAACCTTGAAACCATAATATCCAAATTTACTAACAAACACCATAACGAGAATGGTCAGCGCCATTTAGTGACATGATCAGCGGCTATTATCCTCGGATACTAAACAAGGGACCCACGTGATAAAGATTGCGGGGTTGGGTGGCACCAACAACCTTATCCATGTACTTCCCCGGAGTCGCTTTTCCGCCTGCGATTCGCTTGCAACTCCAGTTCGTCCCCTCACTTTTCCGTCTTGACAGCTCTCAATCTCATTACGCAAAACTTCTCCCCCGCGTGCGGATAGACGTGTCACCGATGATCGCAGCGCGTCCCATACTCCCGGCGCCTTCAGAAGATGGCAGCAATGGTCAAGTCTCCAAGAAGCGGAAAAAGAGCATGGAGCGGGTCAGAGTGACCAGGGCGTGTGACGGATGCAAGAAGTAGCACAAACCCGCGCATTTATTGGTGTGATCCCCGAAAGCTAATCTTTGATGTTTATGCTAGGCGTAAGATCAAATGCAATGGTATGCAGCCGTGCAAGTTCTGCACTCGAACAAGGGTCTCTTGTACTTTTGAATCGGCCTATGCCAGAGGCCGTCTGCCGGTTATACCATCTGCAGATGAGGCTGCAGATGAGACAATCACCGTCTCGGCTGAGGACACGATGCCAGGGAGCCAGCAGAACAGCCCTGGAGATTTGAATCAGCAGTATATGCCAAACTCTTCCAGTGACTCTTCAAGTCAGAATGTCGGACTACAAGACTACGGCATCTCATCCCATCTCCTGGCACCAGGGGCCACCAGCTCGCGTGCCGTGACATCGGTGCAACAATCCCCTGAGCCATCTCAGGAGGATCTCCAAGGCCATTATATCGGGCCAGCTTCTGGTGTGTCGTTCTTACTTAGGGTACAGAAGCGAATGCACGAAGCCATATCCTTTTCTGGGCCAGGAAGCATCTTCACATTCGGCGATGCACCGCTCCGCAACCCTGACTATGACCCAAACTTTTGTATGATGCTTCCAAAAGAGGATGCTCAGCGCTTGGTCGACCGCTATTTCGATTTTGCGATGCCCACGTACCGGTTTCTGCACCGACCTACCATCCAAGAATGGTTCGCTGAGTTCTACGAGACATTGGGGACTATGCGTGACCCCAATAATTCTGCTGCCAAAGTTGCATTGCTCTTCATGATTTTGGCTCACGCTAGAGTTTACATGCCTGAGAACGACAGGCCAGGACCAGCTGATTTGAGGTAAGACACCTACCTGCCTGAGTTCACTTCGTTTACTAAAAGACGGCATAAAGCTCTAGATACTATTTGGCAGCTGACCATCAACTCTCAAAGGAGAGTGGCTCAATACGCCTGACAAGTGTGCAAGCGCGTCTTCTGCAGTGCTACTACCTAGGTACTCAGTCTCGAGTGAACCATTGCTGGAGCCAGTTTGGTATCGTAACAAATTTGGCTCTTGCTATTGGGCTGAACCGTAATAAACGGCCTGGTATAGTGAGCGGGTTGAATTATATCGAGGTTGAAAGTCGGCGAAGAACCTTCTGGTGTGCTTACACACTAGATGCGTATTTAAGTGTGTCTCTAGGCAGGCCGCGCAATTTTCACGACGACGATATCGATACTGAGCTGCCTGCTTGTGTTGATGATAACGATATTACCAAAGATCACATAAATGTTGCTAGCTCTTCCAAGGGCTACTCGCTTATGCTCGCTCCTCTTGGGCACATGAAGTAAGCCATCGACACATTGGTAACTATATTCACTAACGCGTTGCCAGACTCGCCCGCATCATTGGCCACATCCTACGGGCTCTGTATTCAGTCAAACCCATATCCATCAGCAGACGAGCAGAGGAGACTCAACAAATCTCAAAAGACCTCGCGGAATGGCGAAGTGACATCTCCCAGTTTCTAGACGCCGATTACTTCAGCACTTCGTTCCTGGCTCCCATCGTTCAGCGACAACGCAATGTTCTCAACATGACCTACTGGCACGCTATAATACTTACAAATCGACAAGCAGTCCTGAATAGCTTTGCACGGATCTCTCGACAGAACCGGAGAGGGAGCGAGATCGATGCTGCAACGCAGGAAAGTGTTCAAAAGTGTCTCGAGGCTGCCATGGATACTGTCGCCTTGATCGAGAATATGGTAGGAACCGGGCAAATGTTCCGTGCGTTTTGGGTACGTACAACCAACATCTGCAGCAGTGACAAGATATTGACTTTCTACAGGTCACTGCATATTTCGCCTTCACTGCAGCTATGGTACTCTACATCTACGTGATCCAGAAATGGGCGTCTCCTCCGCAGACCTACATGGAATACTTCACAGCGGCCACGCGATGCCAATCTCACATGTCAACCATGGTCGAGAAAGGATCACTATCGGAGAGATACTGCTTCTTACTGGAAGAACTGAGGGTCGAGGCGGTGCGCCAGATAAATCGGATGCACCCGTCCGCCAACGCATTTGGGGATTTGGAAGGATATTCCCAAGAGAATGGTTTCCAATCTAACATCATTCCTATGGATACACCCAGTGACAAGACTTCGTACACGGATCTTATGGGAGAGAACGGAATGGACTACAATGGCATGTCTGGTGTTGATTTCTCAGGCTGGGGTCAGTTTGCTTCAATGATATCGTCGGGACTAGGGAATCTGGATGCATTTCTGGACGATGAGGTTTTCAGGCTTTGAGAAAAGGTTGTCATGTGTGGTCTCGTTAAGCAGATTACCAAGACCAAGTATAGTGGTGCATCTGTATTAGACAATAATTCCTACAATATCGAAGTATCTAAGCACATTTTAATCAATTGCTCAGCATCCAATCAATGACCAGGATTAACGGATATCGGCTTACCTTTTCCAGCCACCGGCTGCAAAGCCGATGCATTGCGCCGGAAAAGCTCAACCGAACACCCTTGTCCGGTCACAAATCCGTTGAAGATCTCCGGACTCTTGTTGGAGCGGCAAGAGGGGCAGATTGCGTTAGATTCCACGCCCCTCTTCCAGATTCCAACAGCCCGATAAAGCCCATATGTTATCAAGGGCACATTATTTATCCAGAGCCAACTTCACTAACAAACCCAGACAAACATTCCCGTATCCTTTCCCCTCACAGCACAATTCCCAAAATGGTATCCGCAGTCTCAAAGCGCCTTGAAGGCAAGACGGTGCTCATCACCGGTGCATCCTCCGGCATCGGCAAGTCCACGGCTTTTGAGTTCGCCCGCACCAGCCCCAAGAACCTCAAGCTGGTCTTGACGGCGCGCCGAATTGATACTCTTCGTCAGATCGCCGAGGATATCGTCAAAGAGGTCGGTGACGGCGTCAAGGTGCACCCCGTTCAGCTTGATGTGAGCAAGCCGGAAGAGGTGCGCTCTTTTGTGAGCAAGCTCCCAGCCGAGTTCAGCGAGATCGATGTATTGGTGAACAATGCGTAAGTACCGTCAACACACTTCAAATGCACTTTTGCTAATGAGATATACGCAGCGGTCTTGTCAAGGGTGTCGATAAGTCGCCTGAGATCAAGGAAGAGGACATCAACGTCATGTTCGCTACCAACGTCACTGGTCTGATCAATGTCACACAAGCCGTTCTTCCCGGTATGCTCAAGCGCAACAACGGTGAGGGATCCGGCGACATCATCAACATTGGCTCTATTGCAGGCCGCGAGCCTTATGTTGGTGGGAGCATTTACTGTGCCACCAAGGCCGCCATCCACTCTTTCACTGAGAGTCTGCGCAAAGAGCTGATCTCCAAGCGCATCCGAGTTATCAGAATCGACCCTGGCCAGGTTGAGACCGAGTTCTCAGTTGTGAGATTCGGCGGCGACAAGTCAAAGGCCGACGCCGTATATGCGTAAGTTACACCAAGTCTAAGCGTAGATGGTACGGATTCTAACATTCAATAGTGGTTGCGAACCCTTGACTCCAGATGATATCGCTGAGACTATCGTTTTTGCTGCTGGCAGAAGGGAAAATGTTGTTATTGCGGATGCCCTGATATTCCCCAACCACCAGGCTGCTGCTACCATCATGCACAGGAAATCTACATAGAGTAAGACACAGACACAATATAGACATGAAGAATTTTCCATGACTCGGAATACGCTTTCACGTTTGACCACCGGTGTGAATTGTAAAAGCGCATGACTTAATACAAGAGGACAGAGTAAGTTCTTGCACTCGGTCAACAGAAGTTTTAAGTAGCTCTCCATGCATCACTGTCTATACGTACTTCCATTACAGATTTGCGTTCACAGTTGACGTGCAGACTGTGCCACTTCATCTTTACTACTCGTTCACTAGGGTTATAGCCGTAAAGACTAGTGGCGGCCATTGAATGGTAGGCCTTGAGAGTTTCGCAGAAGCCTGTCCCCAATCGAGGTTGGTATGCGATGTACTCACCACTACGACCGTCGCAAAGAACAGATTTAACCGTCTCACTGCATCCTCCCTGGATAGATCCTCGGCTAAGACAACCTTTGGCTTATGCATAATATTTCCTTAGATCTAGTCTAGGCCTAAGCCAGCGCGAATTCGTGGGGTAGTACGGGTATCTGGCCAACAGTTTGCGGGGGTTCGGCAATGCCCATGGCCGCTTTTCGGAAAAGTCACCTCCCTGCCACACCACGACCGCCTTTTCCGTTATCTCTCCTCTTGTTTTAAAGCCCAGGACGGATTCATGCATGGAAATAACCTTTGCCGAGGCAGTTATCCCGAACATGATCGATATTTGATGTGCAGAGTCCGCTTATCCTTGGGGTACAACCATCCGCTACCAATTGACCAATATTGTTATGATACGATTTGACCATGATGATCAGAGAGTGGAGAGGTGGATCTAGATAATAGCCGTAGTGATGAGCAAAGGTCGCATGAATAAGTCTTGGGGCAAACTTTCACACCCAAACATTTAAGTAGCCAGACTCCTTCCTAGGCTCCTTTGCGCTGTTTAGTGCCTCTACAAGCCCAAATTTTTCTTTCGAGCCCATATCATCACAAACACCATGGTATCTCCCAAAGCTCCCCCAAGCGGCGTGTGGGCGCCTGCCATCACATTCTTCGACCAGGAAACAGACACGCTGGAAACAGATGCTCAAGCAGCCTACTACTCTTACCTATCCAAAACTGGCCTTGCCGGTCTAGTCGTCCTCGGCACCAATGCCGAGACGTTTATGTTGACGAGAGAAGAGCGGAAGACATTACTCCAGGTAGCTCGCAAAGCATGCGGACCATCATTCCCCATCATGGCAGGAGTTGGTGGACACTCAACAAAGCAGGTCTTGGAGTTCATCAACGATGCAGCCGATGCGGGAGCCAACTACGTCCTTCTTCTCCCTCCTGCTTACTTCGGCAAGCAGACAACACCAGAAGTAATCAACAACTTCTTCGACGATGTTGCCAAGAGCAGTCAGCTTCCAATCGTCATTTACAACTTTCCAGTTGTTTGTAACGGCATCGACTTGGATTCCGCAACCATTGCCGCTCTGGCAAAGAAGCACAGCAATATCGTTGGTGTGAAGCTGACCTGCGGGGCCGTTGCCAAGATCACACGTCTTGCTGCCGAACTACCGGAGGAGCGCTTCTCGATTTATGGTGGGCAGTCGGACTTCTTGATAGGAGGACTTGCCGCTGGTTCTCACGGCACCATTGCCGGCTTTGCCAACGTGGTCCCCAAGACAATTGTGCACATCTACAACCTCTACCAAGAGGGCAAGTTCCAAGAGGCCATGGCCTTGCATAAGAAGGCAGCGCTGGCTGAGCAACCTTGCAAGGCTGGAATCGCATCTGTTAAATATGCAGCGACGCTCAGCACGGCGAAAGCCGCGGGGATCAAGGGTGCTGCAGATAAGCTGAAGCCCAGACGGCCTTACGTAGAGCCTACGGATGCTGCCAAGAGGAGTATCGAAGAGCAGATTTCTGAGATGTTGAGCTTCGAGGCTACTTTGAAGTCGCCTGCGGAGAAGAAGCAAGCAATTGGCATAGTGAATGGGTCAAAGATTGAAGCTATAAATGGGACGCAGAATGGCGTAGCAGTACACTAGTCACATGAATCCTACAATAATATCTCATTCCAGCGCTTTATTTATCACTGCAGTAGATATTCAAATGACTTACCTGAAGTTGCCGTGTGTTATTGACTCCAAGAAGGTACCTGGCTAGCTTTCAGTCAAGGCAATGCAAATCCTTCCCCACGGTAAGCATATTCAACCCTGTCGACTGATACGAGATCTAGATTTAGGCCCTGTCATGGGTGACTTTTCACAAGTTAGTGCCTGCAGCTGGTGTGTTAGTAGCGTCTAACGTTAGTCTGCCAATAGTTCAAAGTAAACTCAGTCTTAATCGCAGTCTATCTGAAGCTAGAACGCCACTAAATTACCTCGCGTAGCTGTTAATAAAAACAAAGAAATAGGGAAAAGGAGAAGAGAACAAATTGTGTCTGTTTTTCTCATGATCGATCCATTTCTATCATTCACCACACTCTTTTCGTACCTCACCAAAGTCACTCGTTTACTACTACAAGGATGATTTCGTATTCCATCTTCACTGCCACATTGGCCCTCCTGGCAATCACCGGCGTCAATGGTGGGCCATGCCGACCTTCTTCAATCTTGAGCACCGAGACATCGGCTGCTGTCACTTCAGCCACCGTCGAGAGCTCTGCCACATCAATCGATGGCACGACCACCACGGTCTCCCTCACTACCGATCTTTCTGCTACCACGACAGAGGCTGCTACCTTTTCGGAGGGTGTTTTGACATCCGACACCACGACCATTGACACCACCACCACTTTGTTGACCACCACAACTGCCCAGGACACTGAAGACACTACAACGACCTCACCAGCCACTACCACCACTACGGCTGCTGTTGACCCGGGGTGTCGACTCGATCGGGATTGCCCTGTCAGTGGACAAGAATGCAACAACGGTGTTTGTGAAACCCCAGGGAACAATCAAGATGCTTGCAGCGACAGCATTGATTGCCGCCTCTCCCCCAACACGTTGTGTAGCCTGGGGCTCTGCGAATGCGCAAGTATGCAATGTACAGTCAGCAGCGATGTCGAGACCTGCTCATCTGACTCTCAATGCTCGGCGGGTGCCACTTGCCAGCGGGGAGTCTGTTTCGATAGTGTCGCTTGCAGCTCCGTACAGGAATGCCTTGCTAATACCGACTTGTGTTCGATCACGGGGACCTGCACTTGTGAAAACGGGTTGTGCAGGCTTTGAGACCTTAGAACTTGTGCTACCTGTGGCTTTCAGAATACAATTGTCTTGGCTTATAAGTTTGGCATCAGTCATATCGGTTCAACACGTGGCGGCATTTCGGTCTTCTTGCAGGACCGGATTGCGTATAGCATCAGGCGTTCTATTTTTAGTGTAGTAATGTTCCCGTCAGGGACACTTGAATAAGACTTTACTTCAAAAATATCGTTCGTAATTTCGTAATATAGCTAAAGAGTTCAACTATTGCCCATCCACCAGGCACAGCAAACGTCTTGAATCAGGCTTGCTAAATCTGTGTTTCCGGCCAACTGTTTGCATATCTGTATGTATCTGCTCCTGTTCGAGTCCAGAGCTTAAAGCACATGCTTGAACAGCGGTGACCTATCACCCATATCAAAGAGCTCCTCTTCGGTGTACTTCCTCTTGGCCTCCTCCGCAATCTTAGCCTTCTTGGCGTTGGCCATCTTGTAGCTCCACTCCAAAAAGAGCGCAACCAGGAGACCGGTGCCACCAAAGGCCAAACTGAGACCGAATCCAGTGTGGTACTTGGGCTTCTCCTTCTCGAGATACATGAAGCTACCAACGATACCACCGACGTTTCCGACACAGTTCATCAGCGCAATACCGATAGCGCGTCGAGAAGAGGGCGCGATGTTGTTGGCGTTCCACGAGGCAGCGGCAGCTTGGATGGGGTAGATACCGATGACAGCGAGCACAATGGCGAAGTAGGCCACTCCCTTCTTGGCCTCGAGCTCACCGTTGAGAGATATAATGACAGAGTATGCAACTGTGACAATGATCATGGGAATGGCCACGAAAGGCATTCTCCAGAAGAAGCGATCCGAGATCTTGGCGAAGACGATGGCTGAGATAGCGGCGGCAACATATGGAGGAGCGGAAACAAGCTGGGCATTCGTTGTGGTGAAACCCATTGCCTTCGTAAGGGTTGGCAATGTGAACTTGGTTCCTGAAAGGCATTAGTGGAAGGTTCGTGGTGTTATTGAAAGATGAAGACATACCGTATGAGAGAGCAGACTGGCATAGAAGGAAGTAAGCCTGCACATAGACTCTCCAGTTGGTGAGCACCATCTTGATATCCTTCCATCGAACGCTCGTCTCTTCCTGGAAACCTCCACCTTGCTTTATGAACATCGAAAGCTCGAGAAACTTGATCTCCTCGGCGTTCAGCCATCTGGTTGAGAGGGCGGGGGTGTCGATCAGGAAGAAGAAGCAAGCAACACCAAGAAGGACGGTAACAATACCCTCGAGGATAAAGATCCATCTCCATCCCTCAAGACCGCCTACACCGTCCATCTGAGCGATACCAGCTGCGAGAAGACCGGAGAAGGCGCCTGATAGAGCACTGGCGCAGTAGAAGTATGAGATTCGCACCGACAGGTCCTTTGGCATGTACCAGTAACTGCAAAGGTAGATCGCACCGGGGAAGAAGCCGGCCCTAAAGTTACCCGGTCAGTACAAGTCCACCAGGTGCTGTAGCTTAATATTGCAGATGTAAACTCACTCGAAGATACCAAGAAGAACTCGAGTAGCCATGAGACCACCAAAGTTTTGTACAAGTCCAGTGCAAGTCATGACGATACCCCAGCAGAGAGTAAGTATTCCGAGGTACATGGAGGGACGCTGGAACTTCTTGAGGAGAATGTTGCTGGGAACTTCGAGGAGGACGTAGGGGACGAAGACTAGATCAGAGGTCAGTACGGGTACAGCCAACCAGCGGTACCTAAAATGACTTACAGATGGACAAGATAGTATTGTATTGAACACCCGTCATCTTCAAGTCGTCAACCATGCCCTCGATCTTTGCGTTGCCAATGTTTGCTCGATCAATATGGCAAATCAGGTAAAGCAGCGCAAGCATAGGCACAAGTCGAACATCGACCTTGCGGAAGACCTTCTTTCGCTGCTCCTCAGTGTAGTTGTTGTAGAAGTCTGCATCGTCAGGGTCTAGACCAAAAACGCGGAAACCGCCAATCTCTGTGATGTCGCTCGTGTTCTCGAGGTGAGACGGCTTGTGGTCGGCGACCTCGATGTCGCTCTTGGAGATAGAGCTTCTGGCGGCCATGGTGAGAGTGTGATGCAAGGTGGAAGCAAGTGTCTTGAAGTCGACCAGCCCAGAAGAAGTGATGCTGAGTGACGAGGTTGTGAGTGATGAAGTCAAGACTGCAGCTGGGTAATATAGTCGACCACGATCTGGGGAAAGAAGAGGTGACTACGCCAGATCAGTTCATGGTTTATCATCCCCCCAATCTTCCCCAGACGAACTTCGGTCCCAACCCCAGACTTGGCGGGAATTGCAAGCATTAGCAGGGCTACCATGGATGCCAAGTGCGGGGTAGCAAAGCGAAGGGTCTCATCACACGGAAAATGCCCTTTCGTGGTCGTGAGAATGTGCCGATCAGCGGCGTCGGGGATATGCGGATAAGCAACCAACCACGTAGTTATCCGTGCCACATCCGAGGATTGCAATCCCGGCCACTTCTGGAGACATGACCGTAATCCTTTTTCCTTTTCTTGCTTAGTTCGTGTGATACGGAAACATGAAATGCAATGCTACGCAATGCAATGCTACTGTACGCCTACGCCAACGCCAACCTCGCAGCCTCGCAATGCTCGTATTATATCCGACTCCGAGATAAGTTCTAACTGCTTACTGGGAAGCGATGATAGCTACCCCGCACGGCATGGAGTGGCATGACAGGACAGCTCAACCTCCTCCGCATGTCCATTTGCGGGTTAAATAGTCCACCACTCAAACTCACCCAACAACTCCAATATGCTTGCCATCCGCCTCAACATTTGCAAGGACACACAATTTGATTACCAACAACATGTCTCAACGCAGCACCATCAAAGATATCATCATCACCCCCGTCGCATTCCATGATATGCCCCTGCTGAACAGCGTGGGTGTACATGAGCCCTACGCTTTGCGGAGCATTATCGAAGTCATCACAGAGGACTCTTATGGTCTTGGCGAATCTTATGGAGATACAGCTCATCTGAATCGTCTGCAAAAAGCAGCAGACAACATCAAGGGCCTCTCTGTATACAGCACAAACATCATCTACCAGAAATGTGTTGAATCACTCATCAGCGATACCAATACGGGCGGTGATGGGATGGGAGGAATGGTGACCACTGCATCAGTTGCCGATAAAGTCTTCTCGCCTTTTGAAGTCGCTTGTCTGGACTTGCAAGGAAAACTGGCAGGGATATCTGTTAGCGACCTTCTCGGAGGGCGGGTGAGAGACTCGGTCCAATACTCCGCCTACCTCTTTTATAAATGGGCCGGCCATCCTGGTGACGAAGACGATGAGTACGGCGCTGCTCTAGACCCGGCAGGTGTGGTAAAACAAGCAAGAAAAATCATTGACGAATATGGGTTCAAAGCCATCAAGCTTAAGGGCGGTGTCTTCCCCCCTGCAGAAGAAGTTGCTGCCATTAAAGCCCTGCACAAAGCATTCCCCGGCGTGCCACTAAGACTCGACCCCAATGCCGCTTGGACTGTGGAGACTTCAAAATGGGTCGCCAAAGAACTTGACGGTATTGTAGAGTACTTGGAGGATCCAGCTGGCGAGATTGAAGGCATGGCGGCTGTGGCCCAAGAAGCTTCAATGCCACTTGCAACAAACATGGCAGTCGTCGCTTTCGACCACCTCCCACCTTCAATACTTCAAAAGGCCGTCCAGGTCATCTTGTCCGATCACCATTTCTGGGGCGGTCTCCGAAAGTCACAAACACTAGCTTCGATATGTGCTACTTGGGGCCTCTCACTCTCCATGCATTCCAACAGCCACCTGGGCATCTCACTGGCTGCAATGACGCATCTCGCCTCTGCAACGCCCAACTTAGACTATGCGTGTGACACCCACTGGCCTTGGAAGCGTCGCGACGAGGATGTTGTCATTGACGGTGCCTTGAAGTGGAAAGACGGCGGTGTAGTGGTGCCTTCTGGGCCTGGTCTAGGCGTCGAACTGGATAGGGAGAGGTTGGCGAAGCTCCATCAGCAGTACTTGGACTGCGGACTGAAGAAGCGTGATGACACGACGTACATGAAGAAGTTTAAACCAGAATTCTCAGAGAAGATTCCTCGATGGTAGGAACGGACCATTCTGGTCTTTGTAACTATCCATTGGCCGTCGTCTCTAACTTTTTATGTCGAAAGGTGGATGATAGATTATATGTCAATAATAGCAATATTCTTTTAAGTCTGACATATGAAGTAAAAATTGACATAGACTGTCTAGTCACGGCTTTAATCTCGACTCATTGGACTAATCATTCCCCCCAACAAATAGCAACAGTGCACAGACTCCAGAAGCTGATATGCCCATGATAGCTCCTGATGTCAAAACAAGAGCGTTAGCCGCCAATCCATCAGTCAATAATTGATCAAAGCAGAAAACAAGATTCGGATCGCCCCAAAGAGGGTATACCACAAAGACTACAGAGACACTGATAAGAAGTGCTGTAAACGTCCAAAGCTGACCTCTTTTTGGGCCATATGTCTCATATATAAGACATGTGATGATAAGTAGATACGTCGCTGATGGAATAATAACCAGGATGAGGTATCCAAATGATAATAAGATCATCGGTGCGCTTGCCCCCACCGCGACAAGTGTAAAGAACGTTGCGATAGTAACTGCAAGTGCTTGAAGACAGGCGAAAAAGATGACAAAGGGCATCCATCGGCAGGTCTTCGAATCGTAATAATCTCGCTTTAGGCAATTTCTCATATGTTGCCGGAAACAACGCATCTCGAAAGATTCGTCTGGGTCATCAAAGACATCAGTCACGGTTGGCTCATTGTTCGAAAGTACATCACGAGTGAGTTCGAATACGCTAGCGTTGTGAGAGGATTGCGAGCTCGCATCTTTCACTTGGCGCTCGAAGCCTACTTTGATGGCAGTTGCTATCGGTCCTAGTAAGAGAAAAGCAGGAAGTATTTGACCGAAAGTCCAGTCGTTTTCGTCAACCTTCGCTGTAGACTTGGTCATAAAGAGTTTGACGATACCCCAAATTGCAGACACAAGTAGCCAAAACATCTTGGCATAACATTAGTGTATGGTGTCATGAGTGTGGATAACACCTGACTTACGCCGGAGAACTCGGAAACAAGAAGATCGCAATAGAGTCTGAGTAGAAGTTGCAATGCTACCAGGTTGTATAGCATCACGCGATGGTTGAACAGACTCCTCAAGCCAGCGTTTTGTGAGCGACGTCGTTCCAGGAGACGAATATCCTTGACCAAGTGGCCGCTTAGTATCCTCCTCAGGGCTTTAATATTGCCAGAAAGCAGTTTCTGAAGTTTAATCATCCGGCTGGCGAAGTTCAGAAACACAAGAAGAATAGAAATCAGTACTGTTTGGAATGGTGTGGAATTGGCAACTCCTGAACCATCTGGATTTGATAAATTGTACCATCTCGTTGACCGCGAAGGGTTATAGAAGCAAATCGCGTCAGTACCTTGTAGGCTTGTCGAACTTTCTCAATCGACACGGGCCTTATTAAAGAACACTGCATGAGGTCATGAGTTTTTATTCGAATCAAGAATAGGTTTCTGAACCATGGACTGGGGCGAGAGGGAAGTTATTGGAAGCCTGGGCCCAAGGATTTCTATGGGGAGTGAAGAACTATCTATTTTTTGTAATTTCTGCATTCATTATAGAACGTATTTCTAACCGCTGAATCATGCGGGCTCTAGGGCCAAATAAATCTGCCTTAACTATTCAGAGACTCATTCTTTCTTCAGAAATCCGCGCTCCTGTAATTCGGTTACAAGATCCGTCGGCTCATTTTTAGTAGTTTTGACCTCGACTCTATCATATGTGTCATTCAACCCATATTTTTTCTCGCCATTCTCTTCATTCCCGTAAATAATATCAAGACCAGCCTCAAGCGTATCTTGGTCAATGATCAGACGCTTCGGGATGTCCCGCGTGAAGGTGATGCAGTTACGAGCAGGAAATGTTCCCATGATTAACAACGTAAATTGGATGGGGGGTGTGGAAGAAAGGTATGTATGTGCGAGTCTAGAGATGCCTTTCGTGTATCAAGTGATTCTTCGATTTGTCTGGTTTGTATGGATATTTGCGATACTGCTCGTGACTTGAGGTCAGCCAATGCTATATATTACCTACAAGTACTACACGAACGCTCACAGACGATATGTTCTTTGAACTGCTCTGATATGCAGTTGGATGGTCCGGAAGGCTCAGATTCACGATCAGAACTAGTTCATGAGCTGTATCGCAATTCACAGGTGTAGACCCTAGTGTCAGTGACAGCTTGGAGTGTGATGAGGGCTCACTTTCATAGGAACATTTCAGCATGTGAACCGAATAAATTTTACCAGACTATGACCTGATGAGCAAAGCTTTTTCATTTCACAAAGAGTAGGTGACTTGTCGTGCACACCCGGTAACCTTGATTTAAATTGCAAGAAATCACATATTGACAAGATCGGTACATAAAATCACACTGAGCATCAGACACTACTTAAGCATGTTTCTCTGTATTTAATTAATACTTGAATGGTAATATTGTAACACCCAGGCAAATAAGTAATCTCCCGCCAATGCGACAGGGTCTTATCCCAATTTCATTCCAGGGTAAGCATACTCAACATGGAATCGATTTATTTCTTACATTCAATTGTCAATGGAAATCAAGCTGGGAAAGATGGCCTTGCCTCTCTCAGTTTCATTTTCTCAAAGGATGCGAAAGTTGGCTGACAACCACGTCAGCTTAGGTGAGCACTGTTGGCAAGCTTCACAAGTATATAATTGTGCGGCTCCCCCGCAAACAGTATCATCAACCTTTACCAAGCCTTGCTTCAATTATACACTAACTATCCAAAGTCCAAAACCATCATGTCTTCGAACCAAGACACTGGAGAAATCAGAAAGAGTATCGAGGCTACCATAGATAGCTTCCTCCTCGCCTACGAAGACGGAAGAGAAGCCAACGACCCTTCCGTCATCAACCGTGCTGTCACATCAGACTGCACCCGGCAGCTTCTCCCTGCTTCCCTCTGCGAAGCCCTAGGTGCTCCACCAGAGCTTCTGATGCCCAATGATATGTACGAAAAGCTCTTTGCCGATGATCTTGCCCTTGGCGGCGTTTACAATACCGCTACCCGACACCTGGTCATCGACGTGGAAGCCCGACGCGCTGCAGTCTCCACCACTGGAGAATTCAAATACCACGATGGGGATGTCATAGCGCTGGAATTTGCCTTCACGTTTTATTTTAACGAGGACGGTACTAAAATTAGCAAGGTCATTGAAGTCGCCGATAGCAACGCTGTTATGAAGATGGCGACCAAGGCTCGTGCTCACGCGGATTCCTCTGCATCGACAGCTTCAGGAAAGGGAGCCGGGGCTAAGAATGATGACGATATCGACTTCTCCGAGACTGGATAATGCGATGCTTGATGGGCAGAACTGGCACTCCGAGAGATTCCGGGGATCTTGAAACTGTGCTATGTGATTTCGTGATGAAGGTTGACTTAATATTACAGTTTCGCATTACATATTAATAAACTATAATATGCATAATAAATGGATCAACAATCTATTTGTAAATCAATCCGTAATATTTCGAATAGTCACTGAGTTGCAACAATTCATTGGTCGCGGAAGGTGAACGGGAATATCCGGGTTAACATGATACTGCCGCGCACAAACCCCCTGGCAAGCCTAACTAGAGGCTGGAGAAATGAAAATTGTTAAAAGATAAGCATACAATAAATTTGGGGCACTAGACAGTTGTTTATTGACCCACGGGGTTGCTTATCACTGGAGTAAGTACTTAGCACGGAGTACCATGTGGGCTACCAATTGCCGGGCCGCCCCAAAAATAGTGATGCTATCAAAACACCACCAATGAGGCTCTCAAGGTCCGTTTCCATTGCCGGCGTCTAAACAATTATGAGACCACTTTGTTTCGAACAGCTATAGTCCAGACGTGCGCTTTTGGGCGAAACAAAGCAAGTATTTTTAGCGCCTGCGTTATCTCTGGTTTCACCCTTTTCTGTTATCACATGCGTCATAGCGATAAAAAAGTCCGATGAAACGTACTCCATAGGTCTCAGACAAATTCCAGTGAGGCGATCCTCAGGGGGTCTGATCGCGCCTCGATGTTGATCGTGGGCAAAAGCAACTCTCGCACAATGATTTACAAAAGCTCATAATAATTCGTAATATTGCCATCTTCTCCCAGCGTCGATACGATGAATCTCATTTCGCATGTGAAATGAAACAATAGATCGCAGATTAGCAGAGCCGCAGACTATACCACAGCCACAGCGTGCTAAATCTGTTTGAGGACGATCTTCAAACACAGATTCGAAATTCTCCCCTACTAGTCTGAAGCAATCTTGGCAGCAATCTACATACCCTGTTGGTGCCCAAGTGCCAATGTCCTTATCCATCCGCGATGGCACCATCACGTTCTGATTGGTGGTATCCGCCGGCCGTGTAGACTTGAGCCTCCAAGAACGCGAGTCAGGTGACTCTACTCAAGACTTCAGTGGAGCTTGCAGGGCGGTTTTATTGGCTCACCGTTGATCTTCGAGACGATCTCATTGATATACGACAAGGGAGCCCGGGGAGCTCCTGAGCTATATTGTTTCTGTGGTTTTACACCAGGTTCCGAGTATAGCATACACTATCCGTGTGCTCCCGTTGGTTGAAGTGGTTCTGGGGTCCTTGTATAGCCTCTCCAAACAGTGGAGTGCTTCTGCGGCTCAGCTCCTAACCGTCGTCCGGCAGCTTGCGTGTCAGTGAAGATCTACCTGCCCGTATCATAGCACAGACTCCTAATTGCGTGTGCAAAAGTCCCGAGACATGGGAGGCTCTTATCAGCCTCCTTTCGATTCTGCCAGCATTTATAGATCGTGCCAAGCCCCTTAATTCTAGCTTTCTTGCTGCATCAAACTCTCACAACGACTTGAACTCTGCTTCTATTCATATAAGCCTGACCAACTCAGACTTGCTTTATTGCATATACCTTTGAACTTTAAACATAACATTTCTCTTATTCGAAGCCATCTTGTTATCGCAAAAAGGTTCTCCTTCACATTAATTTCCTCCATCATGGTTTTCGAACCTCTTCACAACACAACAACACCAAACGACCCAAGTATGGATCGCAACAGCTATAATCTCGAGAACATGACAAATGATCGCTTAGACCATCATCGGCCACAAACACCGCGGGATATGGAGTCTGGGGTCTCAACACCAACATTCGTCAAGGACCATGACGAAGCACCCACATTCGACATCTACGACCCGAATCGGCCGAAGTATGGGCTGCGCCAACGTCTCAAGCATTTCACATGGGCTTGGTACACTCTCCCTATGAGCACAGGTGGTCTATCGCTTCTTGTCTTTGCACAGCCAAACCAATTTCCTGGTCTCAAGACCATTGGCCTCGTTATCTATATCATCAACCTACTCATCTTCACCACTGTTACCATGACAATGGTCGCGCGCTTTCTCTTTCATCCAGGAACATTAGTCAAATCTTTGACACATCCTCGTGAAGGCTTCTTCCTACCCACATTTCTTCTGTCCATCGCCACCATCATTACCAGTACCGACCGTTATGCGATACCGAAGAACGACTCGAATCTCGTCTGGGCCGTACAGGCAACATTCTGGGCCTACGTTGTCGTCACTCTACTTCTTGCAATCGGGCAATACAGTTATGTGTTTGCCGCTCACAGCTTCTCACTCAACACTATGATGCCTACCTGGATTCTGCCCATCTTCCCTATCATGCTTTCAGGAACTATCGCATCCGTCATTGCTGAGACCCAACCTACTGTTGCCGCTGTGCCTATCATCGTTGCAGGACTCACCTGCCAAGGTCTCGGACTCAGTGTGGCTGTCATGATGTACGCTCACATGATCGGACGTCTGATGCAGGCCGGCCTACCCAATAGAGAGCATCGCCCGGGACTGTTCATGTGCGTCGGTCCACCTGCTTTCACAGCACTGGCCTTGATCGGTATGGCCGAGGGTCTGCCTGACAACATCGATTTCGTCAGAGACGGCACTTTCGTCGATGTGGCCATTGTCAAGCTCATGGCTACGATGGGTGCTATCTTCCTGTGGGCTCTGAGCTTGTGGTGGTTTGGCATCGCTGCTGTCGCTGTTATCCAGTCTCCCCCTAAATATTTCCATCTTGGATGGTGGGCCATGGTCTTCCCCAACACAGGCTTCACCTTGGCTACCATCTCTATCAGTAAGGCTCTTGGAAGTGCCGGCATCGGGTGGTTCGGAACTGGAATGAGTATTACGATATTCTGTGCTTTCGTTTTCATTCTTTATAGCCATGTGCGGGCTGTCATCAGTCAAGACATCATGTACCCAGGACGGGACGAAGATGTGGAGGACCACTAGACTCGGATTTGTTTCTTTTTCTCTTTATCCTACATAGCCACTTGATTCTTCTATACCCGTCATTAGCGATTTCTTCTATAGAATAGACTTTCTTTCAAGCTCAAAACTTCGTCTTCACCTGCAGTTCAAAAATCCATAATGGTAAAACTTTAGCTTCCACTCACAAAGTGATCTCAGCTATTGGCCTGATATGGCAATAAGATTAATTAAATTAAAGTTAACCTTATTTAATATCTCGCCGAGATAGATCAAAGTTACACAGATGAAAAAAATACAGTTTCCTTCCAGATAATAGGGCATAATAATTGCCATGCCCACAGGCGAAATTCATCTTTCAATAAAGACACAGTTGCCGTCAGCCAAACCCTACTCCCGTTTCTATTGTATACCACGAATGGGAATTCGGGGTTTCCCTCTTTTGGTCCTGATCCAAGATATCCACTTTGGTCAATGGTGATAATAGTAAAGAGACGCAATACTGCCTTGAGACTTCTCAATTTGCCTACTCTGATGTTAACACAAACAGCCCCAAGATTCGTAACAAAGTCCCTGAGCTCATACGTGATCTTTGTCAACGTGGCATTCTGACCCGCCCGTTTGCTCATGCTGTCACAGCCTACTCGAATAGCCCACTTGTACTGTAACCCAAGGTGAAGATCTTGGATAAAAAAAGCACGATAGTGAGTGGCACAGCATTTGAAACTCTTTTTACTATCTCCATTCCGCCCTGACCAGTTTACCATACTTACGCTTTGGTGGCTATCCTCGACACTCCGAGTTCCAGATCTGATAGGCCTACAGGCTATCTGGGAGTATCACGTTTTCTGCGCATGGGCGGTTTCGATTGAAACTGCATGCGCCTATTTCAAGACCAAGCAACGATAAATAATCCCAGATAGGAAGTTGGGTAGGAATCGGATGCATACACGTAATCAGGACTGACCCCCTCTCCTTAGCTGACTGTGGATAAATGTGGATGACCACAGACCGGTAAGCACAAAATTGCTAGCCAATGCCACCTTTTATTGCCGAACTCCTACCCACAGGTGAAGAAATTATTTGCATTGTAGAACCCGCATCGATAAACTCAAAATGTCTGCTGCAACTAAAGAACAGCTGCCAGCTCTCCCTTCTGATCTCACGCCAGAGTGGTTCGAGGCCAAACTCGGCCACAATGTCAAATCAGTGGAGAACACACGAAACATATGGGGAACAGCGAGTAAGCTCTTCTATACGATCACATACGAGAGCGAGAGCACGGAGGAGAGGCCGACAGATGTTTGCGTCAAGGGAGTCTTTGACCCCGAGATGATTGAAGCCCAACCGTGGACCGTCAGTCTGGCTCAACGAGAGGCAGAGTTCTTCTCGAAAGTAGCTCCCACTGTTGACCACATGATCTTTCCCAAAGGCTGGTGGAGCGGAACCAGTGAAACCCAAGGTATTGCAATTATGAACGACCTTGTTAAGGAAGGATGTACCTTTCCTACAGAAGTTGCTTCTTATCCGGTTGACAAGGTCAAGAATGGAGTCGAACAGCTGGCTGGCCTTCACGCGCAGTACTGGGGCCAAAGTCAAGAAGATCATCCTTGTAAGACTTCTCAATAACCCTTCGTTATCATATGGTAACATAGATTAGGGATCTGGAACAACTACGACCCTGCCATGACATTCATGTGTAGATCGTGGGATGAAGTTGTCAGACGACCTGGTCGACCTCATCTACCAGATTATCTGATGGACGGTGTTCGATGCAACGAAGCTCTTGACCGCTACTACGCTGAGCGCAACCCACGTTTCCGCACTTTGTTACACGGCGATACCCACATCGGCAACATCTACTTTACAGCGGATGGACGCATCGGTTTCCTGGACTGGTCCGCTTTCCACTTTGGCTCATGCTTCCACGATGTCGTTTACCACATGACGGCCATGCTCAGTGTTGAAGATCGCAGAGCGCATGAGATGGATATCCTCGATCACTATCTCGAGACACTGCACAAGCTTGGAGGGCCCAAATTCGATCGACATAACAATCCTGAGGTCATGGTTGAGTATCGACGTTCTTTCATGACCAACGTCATTTGGCTCATTTGTCCTGATGGCTTGCAGAGCAAGGAGCGTGTTGCCTCTCTGTGTGAGCGCACTGTTGCTACCTATGATGACCACAAGGTCATTGATGTTATTCTAGGCCAGAAGAAGCCAGATGCTTGAGTTGAGCTGGAGGGATGTCTGGCGGTATGGTTAAATGATTATCTTGTCTGAAAGCCTGTTCGGTCATTACGTCTATGTAATGAACAGAATAAAATTGGCCTGTGGTTGAATGAGTTATGCCTCATAACATATGCGGTCTAGTCAACTTGCGTCATTGCATTTTTCCTTTTTGACCTTTCGCGACGTGATGATTACGTGCTTCATGATGACCTGAAGCGGAGATGACGTCCATGACCGAACCACTACGTCGATGAGATGAATCACTCACATTCAAGTCATGACGTTCATGATAAGTATGCTACATAAAATAAAAACGTTCCGCCATGTTATTAATTCTTTCCTCTCCGTCACTCATCATACAACCACCAAACATCAACAATCATGCGCAACTCACGATCTATTCTAAACATTATCAGGGCTCAGTCAAATACCCCAAGGCAATTCTCAACGATGCCCGCGTTCCGGCAAATTGAGCGCGGGACCGGCCAAGAAGACGCAAAGTCACATGCCACCGGTACATCCAAGGTGCCTGAGGGTGTGCAAGAAGCTGTTCCTAAGGGCGTTGAAGAGGCGCTACCCGACTCTGTATGACTACATGCCTTAACAAAAGCTCAGAAGAGGAACTGACGGTTCCCTAGATTCATCCTACTGGCTCTGATCCAGGACAGTCGACCAGCAAGTCGCACGCCAAGGGCGGTGGCAAAGAGTCTGCTGTGCCTCAGAAGATCCAAGAGATACTTCCCGAGTCGGTTGAAAGGGCTGTGCCTAATGCCATTCACGATACAGGTGATGCACCTGTTACGGGCAACAAGAAGTAGGAATAACATGTGGAGTTCTCTAATCGATCCTATCATATGGCTCTATTTCAAAGTAACAGTAGCACGCACTTCGTCAATGAGAACAAATTACCTACTTATTTACCTGCATCGCTTTGATAACGTTGTCAAGCATCACGCTGCCAGATAGTCCATTCTTCAGCATACACTGGTTATAAGAAGGATGAATGGCTTCACCCATCGCAGGATCATGAGACTACGAATTGCCTTCGTCTATCTAACGTAAACTAGTCGAAGACGTTATTGTGGTCTGGTCACGGTGAAGCCCATCTCCACTCATATACTTCGTACCATATCTGATCACTTTCTGTTCTGCTTCTTTCGGAAACACTTCTCACAAAGTGAAGATTCGACATCCCGCGTGTCCACTTCCGTCTTTCCGCAAGCACCAAGTTTATTTCCCTTTGCTACGGCCGCGGCGCAGATAACAGGCTGCCAGGTTTCATTGATGATTCGGTAGCATTGCTTACAGAGAATTCGAGTGTGTATTTGCTTGCACATGATGAAGCTGTATGTAAAGCTTTCTTTGTCCTGGTATCTGAGAGTGTTGTGTTAGTTTCTTAGTACCGGTCGAGATTTATCTGATGTGTTGATGCTTCTACGGGAATGCAAGACAATAAAAGAGAGAATAGTGAGGTATTTATAGATGCCTTCAATATTTTATTAACTGCAGAATTCTAATTTCACTCTTTTGATTAGGACAAGTGACTGCTGGTCGTCCTTTGATACACAGCCATTTCTAACATTTAGCTAATGGTGTCGAGGCTTCAAACTACTAATGGACGTTTTTCTTGTCTCTTAGTGTTTGACAAGAGTTATTATCTGAAGCACAGAAGTCCTACTCTTCCTGTGGCTTCTGTAATGGTGTGGATACTTCCGCATGTAAGCTGGCCAGGTTCTAGCTCTAGATCATATCCATGTAGGGCTAGCATCATAACTCGAGATCCTCTAATATGTTGCGTTTGTTGCTATCCAGTGTTTTTTGGCTGCTATTTATCACCAAGATGTACTGGCTGTGAAGGCTATACCAATAGTGTATTTTATCGCTATCCTCTTCTTTGCAGCAGCATTCCCCGCACCTCATCACGCCAGCCTTCGATACCTAGGTTCAAAAACACTCAACCACGGCCGATCCTTGCGTAGAGAAGCCTCAGCGATCCACTCCAAAACGTCTTCAAACCTATGAAAGGGGATGGAGTTCAAGTCCCACGGAGTCCAGTGGAAAAACACGTGGCCCAGATCTCGAAATGCTTCCATGCTACCGTATGTCTCCTGGATGAGATTGTCGAGCACACGACGTTGGGCTTCATTTCGCTCTTGATAAGTCTTGAGAAAGTAATCTTTGGATGGCTGGATGACATCGGGACCCAGAAGAAAGATGTAGCCAGGGGCTTCGCTTTCCATTACGTCCCCTGACAAACTCAACCAGTGACCTGCTTCGATTTCAGGCCACCAGATTCTGTTGTCCGACCATTGCTTTGGCTCGCCATCAGGCAGAAGAGGGAGTTCGTTACCAGCTAAGAAGTCGATGTCCAGCCAGCAAACTTCCTCGGCGTTGGCAAAGTATTCAAGGACATTCTGGCCATTCCATGCCGATCCGAGGCCGTTCGTAACGGAGAGGAATTCTTTATAGTCTTCAGGCAAAACCATATCGAGTCGCTTCTCTAAAGAGACTATCTCTGGCAGGGTGCATCCCGCTCTAAGCAGCCCATGTGGATTGTTGGGTCGCGGTCGAAGGTAGTCGGCGGGACGATATGCGTCCAACTTATCGTAAGGACAGTTCTTAAAGGTATTCTCGCTGATAGTGCGAGCCAGGTCCTCGGTGCTTAGTGTTGCATACCGGCATCTCGGTCCATTTTGTAAACGACGCTCGACCAGTTGCACCGCACGAGATGCAGCTGGCCTAAGCTTGGCTGGATGAATGTTGAGAAGATCTAGAAGAGGCCGTTCAGGAGTAGCCAAGAATGCTTTCCACGCCATACGTGAACAACCAAGATACTCGACCTGTTCCTCTGTGTGCAAGCGACTAGCTATTTGCCCAAGCACATCCTTAGCTTCTTCTTCCTGGCCGAGACGTAGATAAATATCCAGGGCAATCATCAGTCCAGCATTTCGGTACAGCTGTAGGTAGAGGTAAGGATATATGCCCTGACGCCACCACATGGCTATCTTTAAGTATCTGGCCGACATGGGCCCGTTTGGGTTTGAGGAGTATGAGAACTCGCCATTTTTCCACATAGCTTCTGTCTGAGCAATTTGTCCTGCGAGAGTGCCGTCAAGATCCGGCAGCACTGTAACGAGACCGTTGTAAGCCATGTCCATAGCTTTCTCTGCCATTTCTTCTGTGACTTCCCATTCCTGGCTGAATCTTTCGAGCCACAGCTTCCGGCCCTGTTCCTCAAGTTTCTGGAGGGTTTCCTCGGTACGCTCTTCTTCAGGGATCCAGGTTGGCCATGACGAAGTAGCTTCCCATGCAAAGAACATACAGGGCTTCAGGAAAGGGCACTCCCTCTTTGGATATTGGAAAGGGTCAGCTCCATTGTTTCTGAGAATTTCCAAAAGCTTAGTGGCACCGTCGACCTCGCCGACTATAGCCAAGTTCATGGCTGTTGCAACGGTATGCAGAACGACCTCCGAGAGAGACCAGCAGTCCGCAATTGAGGGCTCATCGTCAATATGCCACAGGATAAATTCGAGTCGTAAATGCTCATTTTCGTTAACCATCCCGTCGTAATTCTTTTATAAAGCTTTTATTGGTGCTTCACAGGTTCTGAGGAAAGTGAGAGATTTGTTTGTTTTTCTAGAAGACTAGGGCTTATCCTTCGTGACGTCACTAACAAGCTGACGCGCATATTTTTGAACTGTGTATTTGCCTGTTCCACATATGCTTCATGATAAATCTATCAATAACTTGGTAAAGATTATTCTAACTTGGACCTTTTTTACCAAAACTGGGATAAACTTAGGTAAGGATAAGGATGAGTTTATCTACCATGCTCCGCAGCAGGGTGTGTAACGCGTAGCGTGTGGGGTGAAACTGATGTATTCTATTTGGTAATTATAATTGAATCGCCTTCGTCAGGCAGACCAACATCGAACACGTCGAAGCAATCATCACCAAGACCAGCGAAACCAGCCCGCGATCTGTCAGGAACATGGAACACTGCTCGAAATAGCAGTCACACTCTGGGATTTCCTGTTCAAGAGGAGCCGGCTCCTTGTTCTCTGATTTCAGTGCATCTTTTTCTCTATTGGCGTGAGATCAGATGTGTTCAGTGATAGACTAGTCGGAGAACATACTGATGATAAGGATGAGGGGTTCCTGGATCATCCACAGCAGTAGTTGAAGGATTCAGCCGAGGGCCGGCTGTGGCATTCTCAGCACTGCGAGGCAGCGCTCTTGTTGCTTGCGTGTGCCCGTGATACCGGCATTGGCAATGGCACGGGCGCCCAAAGCTACAGTAACTGTAGACAAGACTATCGCAATGGTTAGTGAACAAAATTGTGGCAAGGGGATGAACATACTAAGACATTTCGGTGAATATGTTTGATGGAAGATCAAATGCAAAATGGGTGGGTGGGATCAGGGAGGTATTGGTATAAATGGGTGAGTGGGATTTAGGAGGTATTTGTACTCAATCGAAGCAGGAATCGTGATTTTGGGTCAACTCTATCATTTGTGGGAAAGTCTATTTGACTATGGTCTATCTCGCCGAGATATTGAAAGGTTATTTGATCGTCACTACTTGTGGGAAAGTATAACTTCTCAGGTTCGCTTACTCCAGTCAACTCTTAATGGCTCCTTGCTTCTCCGCTGTTTCTTTTCTTGGCCATGGCCAAAGCCCCTCCATAGGCCTGTCGTCAAAGATGTTGTTGGTATTGAAGTTGTGGAGATACAACCATATGTAGGCCATGTTCTTGTTCTTGTCCTGGACATAGCTAGCGATCGCTTTGTCATAGGACAGGTGTTGAATACGAAAATCCATTGTTTCATGTATGTCAACTGATTTCACAATGAGATATCCAGACCACTTCGGGCCCTTGAGACGATAATGACGAAAGGCCATTTTTCTCTCGTACCGAGGACAATATTCCTCAGTGGTGTGATTCTTTGATATGTCAACATCTTCTTCAGTCACATAGAGCCCGTCTCGCATGAGGCCGACTATATCTGGTGCCCATAAAACAAGCTCCGCAAACCAGCCAGAGCTCGAGTCAATCTTCTTATGTGGCTGCGGTATCTTCGATCGATCTGAGGTAAACTCGATCCATACACACCACATGTCAGAAGACTCGACCTGTTGGTAAGCAGGTGGGGGTGTTTCCGGAATTGATGAGCCTACTGCAGACCGAGTAGGTGCAGGCCGAGCAGGTGTAGACCGAGCAGGTATAGACCGAGCAGGTACAGACCGAGTAGGTGCAGACCGAGTAGGCGCAGACCGAGTAGGTACAGGCCGAGCAGGTGCAGGAGCTTGTGGTGTCGGCAGTCCGAGTCGAACAGGGCGGGTGGACGGTTCCCATAGAGCTTGCAATAAGCTGTTGATAATGCCTACCATTTTCGGTCAAGTTTGTTCGGAAAGGCGTTGTTTGGACAGGTATTGTGTCAGTGAGGAACAAGCAATGTTGTGGTGGGAAGGAAGTAAAGTGCAGGTTACTCACTGTGGACTTCTGCTTTTTTATGTATCAAACCTGGAAGTTAGTTACAAGTTTTCAAGGAAAGTGTGACTGCATGTCTGCTGGTGTATGTGTCGATTAACGCACTGAATGGAGAATAATTGTGTTGGTAGAGCGATTAAATGGCATGAATCCTGTTGGAAGGCAGATAACTTTAATATATTGGGATAAAGTAACAGGAAACTCTCAAGAAAGACACTTAATTGTCATGACTACAAACTTTGGACATGTGGAAAAGTAACAGAAAGCCAGTCTGACTGCCTGGAGGCCCAAATAATTAAATTCAAGTCAACTTTACTTTATGTGTCGCCGAGATAGATCAAAGTTACAAGGATGAAGAAAAAAGCTCTTTGACGCGTGCCACTCTTCAAGCCTACGAGGTTTGTTGAACTTGAAGTTATCGCCAAATTCTAAAAGGATGACTACTTGTCAGGTCAGGATTGGACGCCACCAAACATACCCTTTCCCGGGACGTCAAACAATAGCCAATCGTCATTGTTTCGAATTCTCGTAAAGTGAAGTTGAAACTCAATACCAGGCTGGAGAAAAGTGAGCTGATTCCCCACCATCTCGGCCTGTAGCCAGGATCCCCCGCGTTCAGACCCTGCCTGGAATTGCTAAGCGCGCTCAGGTTTGGAGACCTCGACGCCACCGTTGCAACACCCAGTTAGGCGAGATTGTTGCGTTGAGACGTGTCTCATAACTATTTTTCGCGGTTGTTGACCTAGCCCGCGAATTGTATGCTGAAGATGGCTAGCTGACGGGTTCGTCAATGCCCAGCGACCACTTCGGGAGTCAAGCTGCGGTCCCGATTGGTGCCAGGTTCTGAATACGTACCAGAAAATGTAGTGCAGCTTTGCAAGACTGTGTTACCATGGTTTCGTATGTATAGTAACCCAATACAGATGATTTGTTGAAGTATTTAGCCATACAAACCTCGATATTTCTCCATAGGAACATTCTTACGAAGTACCTATGGTTGAGACACAAATTCAAAAGCCAGCGGGATGTTTTAAACCCGATAGCTTTTCAGTCAGGCACTTTAGGGTAGGTACAAGGTCAAACGTCCATAATCGAAAGTGTATTCATCTTACTATAATATGCAATCTCTGCCATATCCCACTCTGCTTTAGGCATCTCATTGTAATTAATCGAGCTGCTGTGAGATAAAACCACACTTATGATAAGAGCTTTGTTTCTTTTTTTACTGTTGGCTGTTACTGTGCTGACTCGAATTAATGGTGATCAGCTAACGACAAGCGCCAGTACCCAATTCTGTCGATCAGCACGCGAAGTTCAATCAAGCCATCGCCCACTTTACGGAGTACAAGTCTCGGTCTTGGGCAACTTTGAAACAGATAGGCGCGAAGGTTTTTCCGAATGCTACATACTCCAGGACCGTGGCTGGCCTATCCGCACCCTGAATCTTCACCAAGTCCCTTGCACAAAATGCGGGGGTTCCTAGTCAAAAGACATGGCTTTGTCGCGACTCCAAAACCGCGTGCCCATTTGCGAGGTGACTGCAATACGGCTAGCGACAGTGGAACAATGGTGATGCTACACAAATACACCGCTAGACCGCAGACAGACTCGTTGAACAAAAGCAAAAGCCCCCTGGGGGAACGAGGAGAAACCACAGGCCTTGGCTAGCTTGGAACCATCAAGTTTTGGTGTGAACAGGGCCTACGAGTCTCTTCCTTCCTCCCGAGCGCCAAGGACTGACCTGCTTTTTCCACTGCCGGAGCTCAGGATTGCCGTTCAGCCCAAGGAGATTTTTGTTCTTTTGCCAAGTAAGCAGTGACACTCCAGACACAGGCCCCTTCTTTAACTACTGTCAATTTGCCACGCGACAGAGGAGCTGCTAGAGAGCAACTAGAAAGCTCAAATGAAGCATAGCCATATTACGCAGTGAGTCAGTGAAGAGTAAGTCAGTGTCCGTGCAATACAAACTGGAGCAAAGCTGGTCCACTTGAGTCAGGTCAAAGCAAAGGCTATCGAGCTAGTGGCGGCGATTAGCCCGATTAGGTATGATCGACAAAGATCCAACTTCTGGAAATCCAGGCTTCCGGGAGATGGTTTGCTGCACAGCGACTCATTTCCCAGGATTACTGCAGGTGCCCAACGCTTTGGATGCTTGCCCCTTGCGCGAACGGGGAAGCATCTGCAGCTGCCGGATTTCAATGCTACGAAATGTTACTCCGTATCTGGATATAGAAAAAGCTAAGCCCTTGTCGGCGCGACCAGAGATGTAACCCAACGGGCGCCTTTCATCTACCGAGACAGCGAAATCAAGGTTAATGCCACAAACGAGTAACGTTGATGAGGCCCACTATCCGCCGTAAATGAAGCAGAAATCTCAACAAGAGATTGCTCTTCGGTAGTAAGAAATCCCAATGCTTCTGTAGTTCTTAGTCAAGCGGCACGGCACAAGCCCCCCTACTAGTGAGAGTAAAACAAACTAAAACTAGTCTTAATGACTCGATGATTCCACGTGCTGTAGACAGACGCCACCGCGTATAGAGGGGAACTTTGGAGGATACCTGATGGCATTGAAACAACCAAAGGATTTCATGGCTTAAACTAAGATCCTCCAAGTCGCTCTCAAGTAACTGATCGTATTGCTTCTTACTGTTCATCCCAAGCTTCTCCCGCCCGTGTGGTGGGCTTCTGAATCAAACGGATGGCAGACAGCCGCCACACAAAACGAGCGCCCCCCCCTATTCTTCAGCACGGAATCTTCCAACGCCATTAGAGTGTTAGCACCAACTGGGCCTAGCCCACCGCATCATTGTGCCCGTTTCCCCAGGCGAACTCGCGCCGTCTCGAAAATCCCTCCGCTGATTTGCTCATCTTGGGCAGATCTAAAGTCTTAGCAGCTCGGTCTATTAGATCTCCTTAGTCTTTCTGGAAACCCTTGAAAAAACCTGCAGCAAGATACCGATCCTCGTCGGGCGCCTTGGCACGGATCCCTCCTTCTTTTTTCTTTCTGCTTTATTTGTTTTAAGACGAGCCGGGATTGCTCTTCAATATAACGCCTTGATTCCCCTCTTGGAATTCTTCTCTAGCTTTTCTTGTTTTTTTTTTTTAGTCTCACTCATTAACATTCCCGGCATATTTCGTCATGCCTGGCTTCCTCATTCCAGACCATTACGCCATTGTGCCACCCAGCACAACCGATCAGCTCGTCGCCAGTATTATCTGGGGTTTCACACTCGCCGTCGGAATCTTCTCGGCCCAAAAGGCCGGAAAGCAGACATGGGAACAGTATAAGCGAACGGGACGCGCGAGGGCATATATTTGGATGGTCTGGGCGGAATGGCTCGCATCAATCATTATCGGAATTTTGTCTTGGTGCTTCATTCGTGGCTATATCCAACCTAGGTACGTCTCCTGCCACCAACCACTCACACGTATTCGATGACGAGAGACTAACCTCTATCTGTAGCTTTTGGATCTTTTTTACTCTTCGTACGACGACCCCCTCCAATCTTTTCAAACGAACGAAAACAAACTAATACGGTGTGACAGTTTGTCTCTGGGTTGTGCAAATTCAATGCATCTGTGGTATCATCATCAACCGTATCTCTCTTCTTATGATCGACAGAAGAAACGCGATCAAGATTCGATGGATTACAGCAATTACTATTGGTCTCATCAACATCAGTGTTTTCTGTATCTGGATCCCCTCACAGCTGCAGATTTCTCAAAGATGGCACGACATTAACTACATTTGGGATCGAATCGAGAAGGGCATCTTCTTGGTAGTCGACGCCGCTCTCCACGGCTACTTCGTCTACCTCATCCGCGTCAAGCTCATTGCGAATGGTCTCACCAAGTATCAACCGCTCATGCGCTACAACCTCGTCATGATCGCCATCTCGATGAGCTTGGATATCATTCTTATCGGCAGCATGTCTATTGGTAACGGTTTCATGTAAGTCACAAGCCCGTCACGCCAAACAGGTTATGCAGAGTCTAATTGGCATAGTTACGTGCAATTCCATCCTCTCGTCTACATGCTCAAGCTCCACATTGAGATGAATATTTCTTCTCTTATCGTGCGAGTTGTTCGTGCAACCGGAGAGAACAGCTCTTACGGCGAGGGCTTCAGCGAGCACAATGAACTGCGGTCCAAGCTCAAGGCCGCCGGAAAGAAGACAGCCTCCAACCGAACAGGTATGGGAGGACAAGGTGCCATGTTTTCGACGACAGGCCGAAACCTGGAAGTGCGCGTCGACGCCGGTGGACAAATCGACGACAACAAGTCCCAGCCCCACGGTATCACAAAGGTCACACAAACACACGTCACCGTAATGCCCAAGCACCAGGAGGATGACGCCAGCTCGCAGTCTTCAACGAGCCAACTAAAAGACCCATACTCTTACCCTTAAACCGGCAGAGATGATTACGGGAGTTTACAGCAGGAGGTGTTATTCCCTGACCCGCTCGCCAAGATGAGCGACCAGCGCCACCAAACCGTTGCCCAGAGATTATAGAATTCTCGTGTACATTTTTAAAGCGACAGAGCCATTTAGTGGCATGAAAGCCGGCAAGGCTAGATTTAGATCATATACCAGTAATGCATGCAATTAATATTTAATGAAAACGAGAGATTGGGCCCGATTCCGATGGGGCCGTTTCCGAAGGGGCCATATCCGAGTCCGCGCGTGTCGGCAAAGTGCATCATTCCGATGTGATCTACGTCCAGGTTGGCCTAGTTTTGCACGTGCTGAGCTGAAGGCCCTGTACTTACGCGGCCGGGGGCTTTCCGGTGGGAGCAACGGGTCCAACGTTTTAGGCGCAGTGGAGCGGGTGGTAAGCAAAGTGGAAAGGAATTGTTAGTTTGGACAACAAGTGAGCAAGTTCGAAATAACTTATGTGAGAGTCTGCAGTTTGAATATGTAAATCCTTCAGAATGTCTCTCTCTCTGGACGGGTAATGCATAGCCAAGCAATAGCCGAAAAGCCGAGGTAACCTACTCCAATTCTCCAATTTGGACTAGTTAAACAGCGGAATAACTTCGCCAAACTGCCTGCACAACAAATCCTTCTGACCGAACGAACGGTCAACTTCACCACGAGATCCTGTCTCGTCCTTAATTAGAAAAAGATCTGCAACCAACAGCCTCGAATTGCACAAACAGTGGAGACCAGTGACCATTAGACTCTCTAGAGCCACTCGTTGCGGTGTTCTCGCCGCGGTCCGGTGCCCGGAACAGACTTCCCCCAGTGCAGCACCAATCTTGTTACGGTTAGGAAGAGAGGGGGACCGGTTGGTCTCGAACTCATTAGGTGCTAGGGTCCTTGATTAGAACCCAATCCCCAGAATGAGTGCGACATACCCCGACCAGATCGTCGTTTTACCACTCCCTAATGAAACGTTGGCCAGCAGGTCAGTACCCTGCTCTTGAAGGGTCCAGAGTGACGCTGCGATAATTGAAGGACCTGCAGGTGACTCGCGCGTGGCTAAATGCGGCTGTTTCTTTTATCTCTGCAGCGTTGGCTGGAGGTGTGGTTTGGAGGGGACACTTTGTTATATATATATCTTCCCCTCACGCGGTACATTCCATTCTGAATCATCAAAAACACGACTCGTTAATTACACCTTCTCCTAAGCCTCTTTCTGACAGGATCGACCACTGGTAACCATGGGTTTACATACTAAGCTCGCTAGCGACATCAGCGAAGTCGATGTTATTATCGCTGGAGGTACGCTTGCCCTGACTATTGACCGCCAACGATGCTAACTCTGCATTAATTACCAGGCGGCACAGCAGCATGTGTTATCGCCGGTCGCCTAGCGGAGGCTGATCCCAATCTGTCTATCCTTCTCATTGAAGGCGGCCAAGACAATCGCGGGGTGCAGAACATCGAGAACCCTGTGTTTTTCCTAGACCATCTTCTGCCTACCTCCACCTCCACTTTGTTCTACAAGGCCAACAAGTCCGAGCACTTGGCGGGTCGCGAGTCCATTGTGCCCTGTGGAGGTACATTGGGTGGAGGCTCTTCAATTAACTTTATGATGTACACTCGTGCTCAACGAGCGGACTTTGACTCTTGGAAGACACCCGGATGGTCCGCTGATGAGGTCTACCCCTACTTGAAAAAGGTACACCAATTACCACTCTCGTTTTATCTCAACTTATGACTAACTCTCTCCAAGCTCGAAACTTACCATGGCCGAGGTGATCTAGAACACCACGGTTCTGACGGCCCCGTTCATATCTCTGACGGAACCTTCCGTGCTAAGAACCCTGAAAGTGACTTCATCAACGCCGCCTCTCAAGTCGGCTGGCCTGAAATTCATGACCTGCAGACCCTAAACCACAACAACGGCGTCGAGCGATGGCTCCGATACGTCTCCAAGGATGGTCGACGACAGGACACTGCCACTGCTTACATTCACAACAAGATCGAAAACAGCAAATATCCCAACCTCCATGTTCTTGTCGAGTCCAAGGTTATCCGCGTTCTTCTCGACGACGAGAAGCGAGCTGTTGGTGTCGAGTACACACCTAACCCTATTTTCCAGACCGAGATCATCACCACACAACACCCCAAGTTGACTGTCAAGGCGAGGAAGCTCGTGGTCGTTTCTTGCGGTGCCCTCGGTACACCGCCGGTGCTAGAACGATCAGGTCTGGGAGATCCTAAGATTCTTGAAAAGGCCGGTGTCGACGTCAAGCTTGACCTGCCTGGAGTTGGACACGAGTACCAGGACCACAACCTGATTCTCTACCCTTACAAGACCGCCCTCCAGCCAAACGAAACCATCGACAGAGTTCTCAGATATCCCGAGAAGCGCCAGGAACTGATTGAGTCGAAGGATCCTGTTCTAGGCTGGAATTCTGTTGATATTTCTTCCAAGCTTCGTCCTTCAGATGCTGATGTGGCTTCCCTTGGTCCTGAGTTCCAGAAGGCGTGGGACAGAGATTACAAGAATGCCCCCAATCGTCCTCTGATGCTCATGGGTCTCGTCAACTGGTAAGTTCCCTATATCGACCACACTAACACTCAATGCTGACTTTTATATAGTTTCCTCGGCGACCCTTCATCAGTGCCAGAAGGTCAATACGTTACCGTCGGCAACTACACAGCTTACCCGTACTCTCGCGGCCACATCCACATCACTGGCCCCGGACATGAAGACCCTCTGGACTTTGATGTCGGATATCTCAGCGACAAGCACGAGCTCGACTTGAAGAAGCAAGTGTGGGCTTACAAGAAGTCTCGCGAGATCATGCGCCGAACAAAGATGTACCGCGGTGAAGTCGAGGCCGGCCACCCAACATGGCCCGAGGGATCAAAGGTCGCTTCAGCGGATATCACCGACGCCTTGAGCGATGTCAAGGACCTTGAGTACTCCGCCGAGGACGACAAGGCTATCGAGGAGTGGGTTCGACAAACTGTCATGACCACCTGGCACTCGATTTCCACTTGCAGGATGGCTCCTCGCGAGGAGAACGGTGTTGTGGACGAGCGTTTGAACGTCTGGGGTACCAAGGGTCTCAAGTTGGCTGACTTGAGTATTGCGCCTGAGAATGTTGGTGCGAACACTAATAACACTGCTATCATGGTTGGTGAGAAGGCTGCAGATATCATTATCAAGGATCTGGGGCTTGGCACTAACGGTGCGATGAGCTCCCGCTTGTGATTGCATTCATGAGCATATGCGTATCTGTACGAGTATATCATCTAGTTTTGGCATAGTTTCAGCATATAATTGCTTTTATGAGATTCAGTCAATACATGAAGGACTTAAAAGACGAGGTGGTCCTTCACAAAACATATAATCGATCCATTATTTATATAATAAAGAATAAAATGCCGCGTGGTTGTGAGAATCTCCTTCAATTGAGCTAACCTTTTGGCCACCTGCAAGTGACCCAAAAGCATATTTAAGCGCTAAAAAGATGGCACAGGGAACGGCAAAAAACATACAACAGCGGGGATTCGCTGGTCGTCACCGACCCAACTACTAATCCGCCGGTTAGTGGCTTGACTATGGGAGAGCGGACGGGATCCCGTATTTTCCACTACCTTTGGTCGTATGTATTATAAAGCTTTGTTTTTTCGAACTATACTAGTAGCCGTTAGTGCAAGCGACACAAGTTGACCCATTGTCAATCGCCAGGTTGGAACTACCTAGCACACCACCTTGTACAGCAGCGCTCAACTCAAGAGATCCAAACAACCAAGTCCAGGCCAATAGATAAAATCGCATCGTTCAGCACTTTACCAGATTATTAGGCTGGCCGATATTAAGAGTTTGATAAACTATTAATTCTGCTTGAGTAGTCTGCCTGAGCGAAAAGAAGATCGCAGGAAACAATACTGACAACAATAATTGAGAATTAAGTAATGTTTCTCGTCGGTTTATGAACTATCAAAATTGGCTGCACTTGACTCTCGGTGGTCTGTCAGATTCTGGTTGTCAGCCAGCTTGGTGCAATACCATACTCTAGCCATGCGAACCATCCGAGATAGCTGCCCCAACTGGGCATGAATGTGCTTTGCGCCAAGGCCATGGTCAAGTGAGGGCCAACAGACCTTCCAGTTATGGCGAGATCGAACGGGCCACAGCGCATTCGTGTCCAGAGCGGGGATGCGGCGTAACCAACAACCAACAACCAACAACCAACACTTCCATGTAACCATCTGTGCCACTGATGGACCCTCCATCTCCACATTTGCTCTTTCGCAGCAAACATGCATAACTGAACTGTTGAAGAAAAAACGCACCCCTTTGCAGATATAAATCAGCCGTGTCTTTCCCTGTATTTAGTCTCGGCCCTAAATGTCCAGTTTCTTCTTGCTGGCTTCTTTTTTTACAGCTCCAAGCACTGTCAGCCATGACACCAGGACTAGCGGGCCGCTCCGAAACCATAGGTCGATCAACGGGGATATGACCCAGAAGGCAATGGGCGGATCTGTCAACCCAATAAGTTTCCTCTCCCTGCCATGGGCATTTTAACCGAGCGGGGATACAACCAAAATCTGATGCAACTTGGCCAGCACTTACGTGCAAACATGCTATAAAGAGGCGGGGCATTCCAGTTCTTTGTTTGGGGTGATTTGTAACCTGTTTCTTGCAACACCTGGCTCCGAAATGGCTTCTCAAACAACCCCAGAAACACACGAGCGCCCTGAGGATGTCCCTAACATCCCGGTGGTATTGGAAGCAGAGGTACATGAGTGATGAAATTGATACTGTGGATTGAACGGCTTAACTGACCCACTGTCTAGGACGATAATGGGGACACTGACTCCACGCTGGAGAGCGGGTAATTCTCAACAGCCAACTCCAGTCATAGCATCTGTCGTTGACTTTTAATCTCAGAGACGGATCGTCAAGCTATCTCACTTCCTTGAAATCGAGCATTTTTAGTTATAGGTGAGATTTGCGCCAAACATACACAAGCTCTTGGCTAATATGGCGCAGATATGAGGTCAGCGGGTGGAACCATCTCGTGAGCTTTCAAACGTCTAACAGCCGATGATAGAACGGTCGTCGATACCATGCATTCCATGAAGGAACTTACCTGGTGGTTTGTACACCCACTGGTCTTTACCTTCGGACAACATCATCTAATCGCAAGCGTTAGCCGAACGATGAGGAGGAGCAAAGTCGGATGGATCTCTGTCACCACATCTACAGCCTTCTTCTGAAAGGAAAACTCCATACTGCCCCGATCGGCGAAAGCCCACAGCGAGTCCTCGATCTGGGTACAGGTACTGGAATCTGGGCTATCGATTTTGCAGAGTGAGCACCTATCCCCACCCAAAGATCCAGAGATGAAGTTGATGTTAACGGCCTGGTGAACAGTGAACATCCTTCAGCAGAAGTAGTTGGGACAGATCTCAGCCCTATTCAGCCCGACTGGTGAGTGTTGTTGCATGAAGTCTTCGTTACTCTGACTAATCTGTCAAGGGTACCCACCAACTGCATTTTCGAGGTAGACGATTTCGAAGATGCCTGGATTTACAAGAAGCCATTCGACTACATCCACGCCCGCGAACTAGAGGGATGCATCGCCAACGAGGAGCACTTTTTCGACCAAGCTTTCCAGAACCTCACCAGTGGCGGTTACCTGGAACTGCAAGCTCAGCGCGGATTCTTCATGTCTGACGATGATTCGGTCAAGAAGGCAGTGAACGCCGAGGTTTGGGCGGAGGCCGTGCGTGATAGCAGCGCCAAGTTCGGAAAGCCTATAGACTGTGTCAAAGCGTGGAAGGGCAAGATGATCAAGGCTGGTTTTGAGGATGTGCACGAAGAGGTTCGCAAGGTATGTTGACCTTAAAACCTCGCCGTTGAGCAAGTTGACTAATGTTGATAGATTCCGATTGGAGGCTGGCCCAAAGACCCTGTTCTCAAAGAGGTTGGAAAGTGTCAAGTGATCCAATCTTGCGCTGCTATCGATTCGTACACGCCGATGCTTTTGGGCAAGATTCTTGGGTGGGGGCAGGATGAGATGCAGGTGCTGATGGCAAAGGCCAAGAAGGAACTTCGTGACCCTTCCATTCATGTCTACCTCCCTGTTTACTTCATCTGGGGTAAGAAGCCGTGATAGGGTTTGAGTAGTTGATGGCCTGAGGCTGTGCGAAGTCGAGAAACACTCGGGTCGTATTCAAGATTCGCTAGATAAAAGCATCCACGAACACTGTGTATTTTGGTTGCCTACAAGTGCGTCCTGAAACATTGAATGTACTGAATTAAAGCCCTCATGATTTTGCTTCTGGTTCCACAGCCCCGAAGGTTAAGGAGTTTTATGGTAGAGGTATTCTAAAAACAGTGGTTGAACTCAGTTGAGTTCCATTATGCGAACATCTGGCATGCTACTCCAAGTGCCGCGGCACTGCAAGGCACTGCAAGGCACTGATGTAGTTGAGTTACACAAGGCGGAGCAAGATCGGAGGGCGGTATCATTTCTGCCGAGCAGAAGCCATCGGCATAAAAACAAACAACTGCATTTGCCTTGCTTCTCCTGATTCTGCTACATCCCCATACCGCTCTGCAATCCTCTCTGGCTCATATTAAGGGCGTCAGAAATTCGCTTTTCTTCCCCCTATCATATGCCCTTTCCCTGCGATCGACTCGACCCTCTACCACGGCTACCATCAGTCGCATCAACTCCTGCTTGACCATGCGTAAGCCACCAGCTTTGGCCGAAATCAAGGTGCCCCCAGCCTACAGTAAGCTGGGAGCCGATGACCCCAAAGAAAGCCTGCAGAAATCCTACAAAAGGATCTTTCAAGCATCTGGGCAATGGCCTTGGGATTGGCTTCCTCCCGACTATGTGCCGCAACCCCAGCACTGGGCTGCAGGCGCCTCCGCCTCCATGGCCAGAGCTGTTGAAGCTGCATGCAAGTCCGGCTCAGGTGTGACGATGGACGACTTACGCGACTTCTTGGTCAACCAAGCCGTCAGGTATCAGGCTGGCACTCCCACCCGGCGACACAGGATGAACAAAGACTGCAGCTCGGCCATAGAATGGATCGAGAGCAAAGGTTTTGGCTCCTCGGTCAGACCTGACGAGCCTGAAGAGACTCCAAGCGAAGAAGACGACCAGAGTGACCGAGACACCGAATGCGAGAAAAAAAGTTCATGCCCGGTTTCAAGCGATGAAGAAGACCCAAGTAACCGTGGCACTGGAAGTGACCGCGGGGACGTGTGGCCGGTTCCTCTTAGAACTGCAGCAAGTTTGACATCTGCAAGCAACGATGCCGTTGCATGGCCAAGAAATGAACGAGGGGTCAGACTTTTCAGTGACTTCACTGATCTGGGTAGCGTCAGCACCAGCCTAAGCACGCATGAGCAAAGAGAACATTCGCTTCCTGTCAGGGCCGTTCCATCGCATATTCGCTCGAGGTCCCTCAATGGTACGCCTTCCTAACTCTGCCGATTGACGCCAAATCAGCCACTAACTTCTCTTTCACAGATACAGCAGCCGAACGTTACCAATTTAGGGTTAGAGACTCTGCCAAATCTGCCAGATATCCAGGCAACCCTACAAAGCCTGTGAGTGCCGTACCTAGTGACGAGAACCGTAATGTCCGCCGAACGGTCAGTTTTTAACTCCAATACAGAGTGTCATGATGCTGATATTGACTTTCTTGTTCAGGAATTCAGCTGCCTACCTGCCATCGACCGAGACATCCGGGCCACCGACTCTCGTAGCGACGCGGCTGAAAAACAAGTGCAACGATGCATCGCCGACATCGAGAAAGAGAAAGCTTTGGCAAGCTCGATATCGAACGAATCCAATCAAGTCATTGAGATGGCGACGCAAAGGCGAGACAAGGCGCAAATGGAACTCAACCAAGCGCAAGGGGAACTTGACCGAGCGCAGTTTATGGCTATCGCGGTAGAAAACAAGATCAGCGGCTACGAGAAGTTCGCAGATGGGATTAACGCCAACTACAACGAGGCCAAGGCCAAAAGGAACAAGGCTCAAAAGGACTTGGAGGATATCACGGCTGAGACGCAACGCTCTATTCACCAGTCCGAACAAGCAGAGGTAAAAGTCAGCCGTCTGGAGAATCAGCGGGAAGAGCATGAGATGGTTGTCAGAAATGAGGTCAAGAAAAGAACAGGCCTTGTTGCGATGCGTAACATCATCGTAGGGTTGCTGAGTGGCGAACGGATCAACGCTCTCACCATCGACGATCTTGAAGAATTGGCAAGATGCACACGAGAGTTCATGGACCAAACTCGTGAACCCCGTTCAATTTCAGAAGATCGGGATATCTGATGGTTCATGGGATGCATTTGCTTGATGGAAATGGTTATCGGAGTACCAATGGAAGAAGGATGTCAAAGGTGCATATCACAGCACTAGTATTGTTTTATCACGAGGTATTGGGAGGCTCATGACGGTAGAAAGGCAAATTGTGGTTAGACAGGACACTAAGTACAAGCCTGGGTGTCTACTTCATAATAACAAGGAAATAACATCGGTTTCTCCTCTTGCACACTACTGGTCTTTTGAGCCAATTTAGATGTGACCACCACTACTTCACTGTGCAACTTGACCTCTTCATGATGAGAGGAGAACCCCTCATCCATCTTAGCCAATCTCTCCAGTCTGTAATCTTCGGAAACTCTCTCTGCATACGTCGCAACATCGTCAAACAAATCAGTTTCTTCCTCATCGAGCATCCCATTTTGTCTTCTGTGAGTGGCAAAGCGCAGGGGTGTCTTCGCAGGCTTGACCTTTCTAACGAAATCTCGTCTGCGAGAAGTGTATCTTTCGGACCTTGCGCTCCAAAAGTCCCTGGCCATCTCGCCGAGTTCAAGAGCTCTGGCATATGCCAAACCAGAGGGACTGAGGTCAACGTCGGACTTCCATACACCAGGTTTATAGGGGTATAGGATATCGCCCGAGCCTGGAAGGACGTGATCTATTAAGCCCATTTCTCTGGCTTGAGAGGCTGATAGCGGCAGCATATCCTGCAAGATGCGCTTCGAACCCTGAAGCCCGCAACGTCCGACATACGACAAGGAGTGATACTCGGAACCGTAAAGTCCGATAGCTCGGTAAGCTGGATTAAGGACTGACTCAGAACTCGCTATCACCACGTCGCAAGCTGCTGCAAGGGCCACACCACCGGCAGCACAGTTCCCTCTCAGCGCGGCGACGGTAGTGACATTCTTGCGAGGAAATACGTCAAGCAGCATGTGCACCACGTCATCTATGCGGTTGATATTGCGCCACGATTCTGCCGAAGGATCACAACTTGCTTCGATGACGTTAAGGGCGATACCGTTGCTGAAATACGAATCACCACCCATGAGGACAACCGTATCGACAGACTCTCGTGAGGCGACGAATTCGAGAGCTTCGACGAGGCGCGAGCACTGGGAGGTGCTCATGGCTCCGTTGTAGAATTCGAAATAGACAAATGCGACGTCGTTCTTGCCAGGGCTAGGGGCAAAGTCGACCCAAATGTCTTGGGGGGTAGACCAAGTTGATTTGTTCCACCCTGGGATGGGGTGTAGCGACCCGGTTCTGTTCAAGACACTCTGATCAATGTAGCCGAGGTCGAGCAAGCCTGAGATAGCTGGTACTTTGGGCCAAAGGAGCGAGTCAACTTTTCGCTTCACCCTTCTGATGTGAGTGACCCATATCCCCAGTCCATCGCAGGTGGCGAAGCAAACTGCGCCGGCTCTGCAGCCTATGATCTGTCCAGGCTCACTATTGCAGTCTTCGTTCCTATCAGCCTCGATGGTGCCCCCATAGACATACAGGTTGGTGTTTCCGAACAACTTGGTGAGACAACCCGGCTGGGAATCCCCTGATCTTATCTTGCGCGATATAATCTCGGCTGAATCCTGGTGGATGTCGAAATTCCGCTCCGCCGCCTTGAGTAAAGGTCGACGGTGCGTTGCCCCACCAAGGAAGGGTTCTTGTTGCGTCACAGACAGGGATTGAAAGGTTGGTTCGGGGAGAAGATGGACTGGTATACCGCAGACCTTTGGCTTCGGAAGTAAAAGGGGTTCGGAAATGGTAGTGGTCGTGTTTTGATCAGATTTGTTATTGGCAACCGAAATGATACGGTCGAGAGCCGCGACAGTGGCAGTGATGGCTGCTTGAGTCATAGGACCACTGTAAAGAGTGGCCTTTGTTGTTCTAGGCGCATCAATGTCGATTTTGAACTGTTCAAATGCCCAGACTGGACCAGCATCCATCTCAGCTACAGCTTGTAGTACAGTGACACCCCAGTGAGATCGCCCCGCCTTGCTCCATGCCTGTGACTTGAGAAGCTCGGCAGAGTCTGACACGGTACCATCGTCACCCACCAGCACCCAGTCAATAGCGCTAGGGCCAGCATCAGCTTGAGATACAGTTGCTGCGAGAGTGAGTTGTGCGCTGTACAGAAGAAGAGTATATTCATCTTTGGAGTGTCTGGGGGTGGTGTTGGAGGTACTGAATTGGTTGCCTCGCAAGCACGGTAGAATTGTGGTGAGTCCACGGAGAATATCCTACTTGGGTTCTGTTTCATCGCCAAAATACTTGAAAGTGGACATGACTTAAATAATTCCTGGTAAGTAAGCAGAAAGCGACACCGTGTGGTGATTAACCAACATTCGCGGTGCCGTCACTGCATCATACGTCTGATCACACCGTATGCTGGCTGTGTTTAACTTGCAAGGCCCTTGACTCCTCGTACGTAGTATAACAATGAAGTTAACAAAAAAGACATTCATTGGCCCATAAAGGTACCGCGATGTGTTAATACACTTTGAGTCGTTTCTGGTGGCTGACAAGCTATCGAAAATTCTCAGAACCAAGCCGTACTCGGTGAATGCTTCATGGCTTCAGCTGGCTCAGCTAGCTCACCAACAACCACCCACTCCATTTCAGCTGGTGCTAGCAGTACTGGCCGTTAGGTCCAACATTCACGCTACGCAAAGGTAATAGCCTGTTCGTTAGAGGCAGTGAATCAAGTGATCGCGCCTGACTGTACAGTGGTGCCATCTGAGCGATGATTACAATTGCTTTAGCATCGCGCCCGGAGCAATACAAGGTTCGGTCCAGAACTTTGTACCTCAGCGGTTAGGACCTTAAATGACGCCAACCTTAAACGCTACTTCGTGGCTAGTCACGATCTCATGCTAGATCTACTGGTATCATGGTGGGTGCCCAACTGCGCGCAGGTCCAATCAACTCTGCTCGAGGATAGAGTCCACCGTTCAGAGGAGGTTGCGCTTGGCGTGGGCAATAGATTAGCTTTAAACCAACGACTGGCCAAGAAACAGTCCAGACTCAGCATCGACCTGATTTTTAATCATTCTTATGGGCCCCGCAACCATCATTGCCAGATACGCCAAACAGTGATGTCAAGATAACTTCACTCACTTCAGACTTGAACAATAATCGTTGGTGCGCGACAAGAGCATGCTAGGTGAATGGCTAGGAGCGAACCCCTCTTGTCTTCATATTGATATTCAGGAGGAGGGAAGTTTGCGGGAGATAAAGTCCGATCGAGGCAAAGGGTTGGGAAACCGGAGCTATGGGACGCGACACGGAGATGGACCAAGACGGAGGGAAATAAATTCCGACGGGCGGAGCTTTTCATTTCAGCTCATGCAAGCCGCAGGGCAGCCTTAAGATGAGGGACCACGCCTTCACCTTGATTGCTGCTGCATCCAACGCACCGTTTTCCAGTGGAAATTGCCTTTGCTGATCACACCGTTATCCAGGTACTGCACCGTTCTCAACTCCTGAGAATCAGCCACCGGGACTAGAGATGTTTGTGGCTTGATCATTCGTCGTACTGTATACCTGCTGGCCTTCATGACATGGAGAGTTTGCAGCCTGTTGGCTTGATGCTTCACACGTTGAAAGCCCCACTTCAATGTTTCGTACCACTGTCTGTGCCTCGGCCGGATCTGAGATTGCCTAAAAGAAATCGGAGAAATCCAGGGCTTAGCTTTTACCCAAAGTAGCTAGTCTCACGGAACTCTGTGGACCTCCAACCAGTGTGCTTTGACCCTCTTTGACTAGCCCCACCTATTACTAACCGATTATTAAAAGAATACGATAATTATCCTTGAAGAAAGACCCCAGCCCTTTCTCACAGTGAGTGATAGCTTACCCTACAAAACACAATTTTGCCTGCTTGCCTCTTTCCTCTGAGACTAGTAGCATACTGTTTCTGGTATTTTTCATCTGGTGCGAGGATATACGTAGTAGCTACTGACTACTCCAGCAAAGCTGAGTGTGTGGGCGGGTTCCTGATTCATCAGCATGAGTAATCCCGACCACTCCCTCATCATAACCTTAAAAGAGTGAAATAATACCCGACACATCATAGGGGGAAGTAATCTCGAAGGATGAAAAGAAGCGGAGAATGTAGCAGTCAGATGGGTAAGTCTGTGGTCCCAGGGAATAACTGTCAAGTTAACAACGATCGAGTTAACGATATTGGCGGAAATTTTCGTTCGCCATCCCGAGTGGCTGGACAGACTTCCTGACTATCGTTCGGCCTCCCGCGGCTCCCGCGGGAAGATTGCTCACCGTCTGATTCATACATTTCCATTAAGGGGCCAGCGATAGGAATAGCATCCTCTACTCGACGGCAAAGTATTTCACCGCGCCTCGATTATCGTTTTTGTTGAGATCTTGAGAGCTGGATGATTGAGACGAACTCATTCTAGATCGCGGATCAAAGTGTCAAAAAAGGCCCGAGTCACGCTTCTGCCATGTATAACCAAGATTCATCTGAAGATCTTGGTGTGGCGATCGTTGTCAGCTTTTCGTCAAAATGGGTCTTAAACGAGCCTTAAACGAGCCTAAAACGAGCCTTAAACGAAGCACTCTGCTTATGAAAGCTTGACAAGCTTATTTATAGCCCCTACCAAGGTCACTTAACTCAAAACTATTCGAGGTAAAACTTGACCAAGACGTCAGAAATGGCGATGCTGCTTGGATTCTGTCGAATCGCATGTTCGACTGTTCTGACTGTTGGTTGAATTAAGATCATGCGCTCATGATTCTGATACCTGATGTCATGTCTGTCTTGAAGTCTTTTAGTTGCTTGATCTTGAGGTTATCTTTGCCGCTGAAACGACATTTGCCTCGAATGAACAAGGTTGCATTTTTACGACCTTACTTGGGTGGTGGAACTGGTGGGCAGTATTTGTCCGCAGGAGATGCTCTCCTGAAGGGTCGGCATACTCTGCTTCGGCGTAGTTCTACTTGGGATGATGAGAATCACAGTGTCTATACACACCAAATTTTGCTTTACTGAGATTCCGTGCTTTCCTTTATCCCCTAGGTATTTAAGATAACTGTCGAGGCCACTGATCTCACCGCTTGGAATGCCCTGGAACCGCCATGGAGCTTGACGTGTCGCGCTTGGGTATGCCTGTGATCTTGGGGCACCAGAGGTCGCCCACAAGCACCAAGTCCGGAAAGTCCACTGGTTAGTAATCGCAGAAATTACTGTTTTGGTATCGCGCGACCGTTTTCATCAAGGCTGAATTCCGTTGTGGGGAGAGCTAATCGCAGGCTTTAATGTCGACGTTTCATGTTTACAAATGCCCTTGTTCACAATGGTGCAAAAGTACCGGTAGTGTTGTTAGATTGAAATGCTGTTGAAAACACTCAGCCAAGACGCAAATCAACAGAGCTGGGTATGAAAGTGTCAAGTAAACTCAAAACTCTAATTCATTACGACATGTTGTCAAACTGAATCTTGAGGCAAGCTAGGTTGATAGATAACGGCTTTTCCCTCGAGATGCGTCTGAAGTAGGGTTCATGAGGATTGCAGCAAGAAAAGCCATCGGTTTAGGGTATCTTGAGATTGACAGCTCCAGGGATATTTAGCCGCGAAGGCAAATTGAAGATTGGAAGCCATGATCACCCGCCAGGGGCCATGTGCACTAGCCGAAGAACAAAATCTCGTTTCTAGATCCTTGTCGCCAAGAGCTACTGCTCCCTTGGCTGAAATGAATTCGTTTCATGGTTTACCGCGAATCAGCCCGAGAATGATACCAGTCGTAAGATGACTTGAGTTGACTCAAGCTGTCTTGACGCTGGGTAGTATCATCGTAAAAGCATCTTCAGAGATGCAAGTGAGAGGTACGAAAAAAACCAGCCACCGTTGAGCCATCTCATGGGCCACCAAGTAAACTCTTTTCAAAGTAGACGTTTTTAGGTTGTTTAGTAAGGGAACTAAGCGAGACTAAGTGCACTGTCAAGCCTGTCAGATCAGATCTTGGTTTTCTTTTCATTGGTGCGAATTCCAAGAGCTACTGAAACATCCCCTGGGTCTTGAGCTTTCCACCGGCCGTACTCTGTAACAAGGTCTTTACCGAGCAAGGGCAGCCGAAAACATTGGACAAGTTAGAATCATCGGCGAGATTTTGTTTTTCTCGACGTTTGACATTGACTTGGGCGGGGCGAACGGTAAAGACGATGTAGAGAGTACGTATGGTCGGATGAATTCTAGCTACGGGCCCCAACGCCAGGTCGCACGTACCGAGATCCCTGCTGGAGGAGCCCAGAAGACAATGAGCAGGTCGTGATCCGAAATCTATAAAGGGATCTCGTTTTCGCTGGTCTTGTCTGTTTTTCTTTCCTCTCCATCAACAGATCTTCATCTTCTTTCACTTTCTTTCGAAGAGCTAGTCTCTCGTTCCTTTCGTTCTCAACTATCAACCGAGCCAGTCTCCAGCACATACAAACCAGTACAAGTTTTACTATCTCAAACCACCCAATCTTTCAACATGAAGTTCTCCGCCCTCGCCATCGCTGCCCTCTCGCAGGTCGCTTCTGCCCATTACTTCTTCGAGACCTCTGCTCTCAACGGCGCCGAGTCCAAGCCTTTCCAGTACATCCGTGACTTCACCCGTCCTACCAAGTACAACCCCATCAAGTTCTCCTCCAACCCTCCCGCCGACATCCGCGACAACTCCTTCGTTGACGGTGACGACATCATCTGCAACCAGGGCGGTTCCAAGTCTGGTGCCAACACTGAGGTTCTTGAGGTCAAGGGCGGTGATGTGGTCACCTTCAAGCTCGGAGTCGGTGGCAAGATGGGCCACCCAGGACCTACTCTGGCCTACATGTCCGATGCTGGTGGTGATGTCAAGTCCTACGACGGCTCTGGCGACTGGTTCAAGATCATGGAGGAGGGTGTCTGCAACGCCGGCGGTGACTTCACCAAGGACGCCTGGTGCAACTACGACGCTGCCACTGCCGATGTTAAGATCCCCCAGGGTACCCCCAATGGCGAGTACCTCCTCCGCATTGAGCACATCGGTATTCACCGATCTCACGTCAACCAGCCTGAGCACTATGTCTCTTGCGCTCAGGTCAAGGTTACCGGTGGCAGCGCCGGCAAGGTTGACGCCGAGATGACCAAGTTCCCCGGTGCCTACAAGGAGACCGATGAGTACGCCAACTTCTCCATCTACAACGGAGCCAAGGACTTCCCCATGCCCGGACCCAAGGTCTGGTCTGGCTCCGCCAGCGCCGCCCCTGCCGGTGGTGATACCCCTGCTACCACCCCCGCCGCTGGTAACGATGCTCCCGCCCAGGAGACTCCCGCTCAGGACGCTCCTGCTCAGGGTGGTAACCAGGGTGGTTTCCCCGGTGCTCAGAACGCTGAGTTCCAGAACAACGCTGGTTCCAACGGCTCCCCTTGCTCTGCTTAAGCGCTTTTACGCTTAAGCCTAGCTACCATTTCTGTTTGAGGCGCGATATGGAGGAAGTTGAAGAGAAGGAAGAGGTTGCAAAGATGGTTGTTGGTCGCCATTCATGTATAAAAGAGTCCTGTTGGTCGCCGCAATGATTTTAACTAGATGAAGAGGGATAGTCTGGTACTGTGCTCGTAGTCATTTAGTTTCGTCTAATTTATTTGAGGCATTCTAAGGACAATATGTCGTTTCTCGCTTTGCACACTTGTGACATGTTGCCATTAAAATAAAAAGTATCAGTACGTTGGAGCTTATTCGGACTTAGGTCTTTATTGTCCATGATGCAGGACTTTGTAGTTAACTTTAGTCAATATCTCGCCAGATGCATCCAAGTTACACAGATTTGTTGTCTCTCCATGTAACTGGTTCCTTCCACTGCCTTTTATTTTATTGCACCTAGTTTTGCTTTGTTGATGGCCTTGCTCTGTGCGTACATCTCGTATGAGGTCAAAATAACCTTCTGTCCGAGCTGTTTGACAAGTCGTCGTATTCCAAGGATTAATCCGCGTGTTCGCGTGTTTGTTTGCACTAGGTTGATCGGCATCCCACACCATCGGCACTGAGCTACCGGGAGGGATCGTGCCGTGGTCAAAGATCACCGCGTACCGATCGAACCAACAGGGTTATTCGGATGATAAACGAAACTTCATGGAAATACCCCGGTTTATGGAGGCTAATTTCTCGATTGAAAGTGATATCTGGCACGCCATACACATCGCCAGAAATGGATGGCTATCAACGCCTGGCTTATCAAGTGATAAACAGACTCAGCCGTGAATGGCGTTATACTGTTTTAGTATCTTGGTATAGGATGCTGGCTGCCTGACCTAGCGATTTAGTTCACCGTTGAGGGAGAATTAAACCACCAGCATCTCCAGTCAACTACTCAGTTATTACTTGCACGCAATGCTTACTCGATTTAGCGCCAGTTGAGGAGTTGATCTAGACTCCATCAAGGAATGGCTGGTAGTATGACGTCAGTAGTAAGAATCCTTCGTGAATCTTTCTCGCTCCCTTTGACCTCTTGTAAGAATGCCCCGGCGTTTAAGAATATAAACAACATCAGTTTTCACAGCGCCGTGCATCCTGCTGATACTGTTTCGCACCATTCATAAACTGGACTGCTCATGAGTACAGAAGCAACCTCCTACGCCGAATTCTGCAGCGCAACTTCACTTCAATGTCTTACGAAAAGAAATTCGATCGCGACGCGATCCTGACAAACCCCTCCCTCCCAGAAGTCTATAACAAATTGGTGGATTTGGCACAAGACTTTGCTGTCCTCGGGGCAGTAGACACTGCTAAAGATCTGGTCTCACTTTTACTTCGCGACACTACTTCAGATTGGCAGCGTAAGCAACTTCGGCATTTCGAGCCTTTCTTCGCAGCAGCCAACGAATGGCCCGACGAGATCCCCGAGGACGAGAGGAGTGAGGCAAGGGCGGAAAAAGCTGCCGCCAAGCATGATCTTGACACAGAGGATAGCGATGTTAAGCAGGATGAAGCAGGACAACTGAAAGAGCAACTGAAGCGGGTGGAAGATGCCGATGCCAATTCCGACGATCGCATGAGCGGCTCAGCCCTTGCGAATGCTTTCTACCTAGCCGTGAGATTGGCATCGAGGCAGACGTCTGATATGGAAAGGATAAGAAATGATTCGAGGGTCCAAAAAGTTGTTGGCCTTGTTGCCAAGAGACTGTATACAGATGGGGTTATTTCATTCCTTGCTGGACGTCACGAACTCTGTGCAATTCTTTCTACAGGTATTCTGGCCGAGAACGTCCCAGTCGATAAGGTCAAACTCAAAAACCTCGGCCAAGAAGTCGTTAAGACCTTTACTGATCGCTTCACCGGTGGCCGAAAACCACACAAGTTGGAATCAAAGCCCATGAAGGAGCTTCTTTTAGAGTTGGAACGCAACACAAAGGCGAAATCCAAGGAATTTTGGGTCGAGATGGACGAGCCTGCTCCAGAAACTCTCTTCATGCTGCCCCCTGCAACCGATGAGCAAATTTCGAACTTGGAGAAGAAACTAAAATTAACACTGCCGGAGGATTACAAGGAGTTCCTCAAGATCAGCAACGGATTCGGGGGGACATGGAACGGCTACCATCTTGATCCTCTCCTTCACGGAGTTGATGACGTTGATTGGACCTTTGAAGGGCTCGAAATCAGTTACCTCGAACTACACGAACCCGTTTCCGGAGTCAATGAGCTCCGAGTCCCAGGAGAAGAGCTTGAATGGCCAAGTTCCGGTGCAACAGTCGAAATTGGTCGCGAAGACGTTCTCAGTGTTCTTCTAGTCACCCCAGAAAATACAAGGGAGATCTTGGATGCATACAACCAAGCCATGGAAGGCTCAGACACGCCAGAGGCTGAAAAGAAACAGAACATGAAGGTCATTGGGGCTAGGTACGGTAGCTTCGAGCAGATGCAGAAGCTAGACTGGGCAACGATTGAGTTTCATGACTCGGAAAGTCTCCCCTGCGGTACCTTTAGACAGTTCCTACAAGACCGACTACGCAGATCCATGGGTGGGCCGTATCCGGAAGAACATAAAAAAGAAGCCGGAAGCATTGCCTATAGCTGCATGGCGGAGAGCTCTTGACCTGGCCATCATCCCACTGTCTATTATAACAACGAGACACGTGGCAGACTTCGGTTAACCATGATATTTACGAGGCATAACAATGAATAAAGATATATATGATTGTATTTTGTTTAAACGCTATGTATTCCCATGCTTTGAAGAAACCCTGTCCGGTATTGATGCAATTTGACACCCAAAACAATGTTTCCGCCCAGTAACCCTTTTTGACCCATTTTCCAACTCCCAAAATCCATCCATTTGCTAAATCAGATTGTTCCGCCCATTTTTCCCAGTGCTTCGTGATAAATCATATTCATTCGCTTTTTATGTCCTGCATATTTTCGCCCGTTACCCTTCTGTCCCGTAGACAGTATCTATATATGTGTGTAGCTAATTACATGACAACGCAGATGTTCGACGAGGGTGAGGCATTCCTCTTCTGTCGCTGGTCTCTAGGTTGGCTGACCCGTGATGACCGTGTGTCATGGGGCTTGCCGCTTCGTGTTGATTGATGATCGTAGGACTTGCTAGTCCTTGTGGTGCCAGTTCGTGTCGAGCGCTGGTCGTATGCTTTGCTCGGGTGCTTTGAGTGGTGCTCGTAAGTCTTGGTCGGTGCCTTGGTCGGTCGGGGAAGTCTGAGCCACCAGCAGATCTCTTCCTCAATACTGTTCAAGATCGCGGAGAGCCTTTGTTGATATGGTGTGAATGTGAAAGTTCGGCTGAGGGTTGGCTTTGTTGTCTTGGCTTTTGATAGCGGGCATAACAACTGTCCTTGGATCTCATCCCGATAGAGTGGTAAGTTCTTTGCTATTTCGATATGTTAGATATGATCATGTGATTTGTCTGACTGTACTTACGGGCAGGATCGGTGAACTTGGTCTGGTTCTTTGCCGCATTGAAAAGTGATGTGAAAGTGTTTGCAGCTCTGACGATAGTGTCGCACATCCTCTTCTTGTCGTTCTTCAGCTTCGTCCGGTCTTTGTGCTGCTTGGGAAGTTTGATGTCTTCGATGGCATCGACAACATCGGCAAGGTAGTTGATGATTGATATCAAGACAGCTCTGCCCAGCAGATCGCTATATCCACTAACGCCATTTGAGCGACGAGGGAGTCTCTCGGCATGGCGTGGGAAACGAATGTGGTCGCTCGTTCGGTCTTTCATTGTGAAGATTAGAGATGAATGTAATTAATTAAGCATTATACTAAGTAAGGTTTGAGAAGAGAATGAGTGATATTAGCTCGAGATTGTTTGTGGGATAGCAGCCACCCGTCTTTATACCCAGTTTACTTTGTTTACAGAAGACAATCGAGCATGAAACGAACCCATCGATGCCGTGGTTTATACATGCAAAGTCATACAACAAGGGTACCAATTAGAGAGAGGTCATATCTCAACAGTCTAGTGTTACCAAGGCGGTGGAGTCTGCAGCGCATAGAACGGGTCCTGCGTACTAAAATAGTGGTTTGCAGCCTGACAGTAGCCAACAAAGAGGTTTCTTACGCGGCCAACATGCCATGTCCAGCGGACGAATTGGCCAAACAAAGACGTGTGCATGCTGGCGAGTGGATGTTAGGGCGACGAGGCATGCGAGCGTGAGCTAACTCGGCCATGTATGCAACGCAAAGCACGTTACCCCTGGAGTCGTTGAGTCCGGCCCGGATAGCGCGACCAGGGTTTGACGGATATGCTTGAATATGATCGTGGGTTTTGTGGCCCAAAAGGCTTGACATTTGGACATTTGAATCCACCATGCGCCTAATAGTGGAGAGACAAACACTTGGCGAAACAAGAAGGCCTCGATTGTTGGACTGGACCCAGTGTTATAGTTAGTCACTGTCGTGCTGGCAATTCGTTCCGGCCGAATCAAATTATGGGAATTGCTGCAGATTGCCACAATTTGCATGACAGTTTGCTGTGCAAAATTTTGATCGGAAAAGTTTGCTGTTGCACAACGTGGAAAACGGGGCTAAAACACTAGCCACGATGTTTTGAACCGACATTAGGTGGCTTTATTCAGGCTGCAAGTGAGTCAATCGCCAGGAACCAGACAGCAAATCGACCACGAATTGAAAATTTGCAGAGGGACAACACAGTGTGTCTCCGTTTCGTGACTCACCGTCTCAATCCCCAGCTTCACAAGGCTTGGGGTGCTGATCGTTTCTCTCTTGCTCCGTACGCTACGTGCGCTGTGACTGTTACACTCGCCAAAGCCCTGGTGCACTTATAGCGCTCTCTGTGCCGACGGTGAACGGGCGCAGAAACGGTCTTTGTCTTGACCTCTTTTTTAAGCGAATAAAAGCTCAAAGAAGTTTGGTGCATGAACTTTGCATGTCGAATATGCATGCATAACTTCGTGCAGCCAGCTCTGCTCACCTGTCCGTCTTCATAATTACTAACCCCAGTATTTTACTCGGCTTGGTGACCGATGTTGTTTTTTGCCTAAAGACATAGACTTCAGCTTATTGCAGTAAGCGCAAAGATCAGCGACCGGTATATATTCTAAACAGTAGTTTCGCTGATAGCCGAGGTCAATCAGTGTTTGGTTGGTGGTGAGCTGATCGTCGTTCCAGGACTGGATGGTTCGTGAGCTTGGCCCCGTTTACCCCAACTTCTCCTCGAGTGCCGATTGATGGAGTAATGCCGTCTGTGTCGATCAGACACAGGCCATAATTAAACTACCCCAAGGCTAATTGAAATAGCCTGAATAGGACGACAATTACTCCGCTTGTCAATATCGTGTATGGTGTAGCACGCTGTGATATAAGTTCATGACTTCGCTCACCATGCTATTAGAGGCGATCGTCGCCTTCACCACATACTCTTCAAGTTGCACTCTTAGCGCATCATGAGGGTTTCGACTTTACTCCTCGCAGTCTCCACCTGCGTTCTCGCAGAGGATGGCCTTGACGGTTGGCTGCGATACGCACCCCTGCCAGCCAAACACATCTCCAGCCACGCCAAGTCACTGCCACGCAAGATCCAGGTCATTGGTGGCTCCAAGGACAGCCCGCTGCGAAGTGCTGCGTCAGAGCTCCAGAAGGGCTTCAGCGGTATTCTTGACATTGACTTGAAGACCGCTAGCAGCCAAAAGACTTGCGACTTCTCGCAAACAATCGTGGTTACCACTGCAGACAACCTAGACAAGGCCTGCCACGGCAAGCAGTCTCACCCCAAGCTTGAGGAAGATGGCTACTGGCTGAACACTTCCGGTGACTCTGTCAAGATCATCGGACAGAATGAGCGTGGCGCTCTTTACGGTGCTTTCGAGTATCTCTCCATGCTCGGCCAGGCCGAATTCAAGACGGTGGAGAAGGCGTCAAACCCCAGTGCCCCCATCCGGTGGGCAAACCAATGGGACAACCTCAACGGGAGCGGTACCCACGGTCCCATTGAGAGAGGATACGGTGGCCCATCCATCTTTTTCGACGGTATCAAGAACGTCAAGAAGGACCTTTCGCGCGTGCCACTCTTCGGTCGTCTTCTTGCTTCCATCGGAATTAACGCCGTTGTCATTAACAACGTCAACGCCGATGTGCGCCTGTTCAACGAGGAGAACCGAGATGGTCTTGTCGAGATCGCCGATCTTCTTCGCCCATGGGGTGTCCAAGTTGGCCTTTCCCTCAACTTTGCCTCGCCCAACCTGACTGGTGATCTCGACACCTTTGATCCTCTTGACAAGAAGGTGATCAAATGGTGGCACGACTTGACGGATGGTCTTTACGAGCGCATTCCCGACATGGCCGGATATCTGGTCAAGGCCAATTCCGAGGGACAGCCTGGGCCTATCACATACAACAGAACTTTGGCTGACGGTGCCAACATGTTTGCCAAAGCTCTTGAGCCTCACGGTGGTATCGTCATGTTCCGAGCTTTCGTGTACGACAAGCTTGACTGGACTGACTGGAAGGCCGATCGCGCCAACGCCGCTGTGGAGTTCTTCAAGGAGCTTGATGGCAAATTTGACGACAACGTTGTGGTTCAGGTCAAGTACGGCCCCATTGACTTCCAGGTCAGAGAGGCCCCAAGCCCTTTGTTCGCCCATCTTCGCAACACCAATGCTGCCATCGAACTTCAGATCAGTCAAGAATACTTGGGCCAGCAGTGCCATCTTGTCTATCTCGCACCGCTTTGGCGAAACATCCTCGATTCTGATCTTCGCATCGATGGAAAGCAGTCTCCCGTGCGAGATGTTGTCTCTGGGAAGGTCTTCAAGCGCCGTCTCGGAGGATACGCTGGAGTGACTAATGTGGGCACAGACAAGACCTGGCTAGGAAGCCATCTTTCCATGTCGAACCTCTACGCCTTTGGCCGTATGGCTTGGGAGCCTACCTCTGATCCCCAGAAGATTCTTGAGGATTGGACTCGATTGACCTTTGGTCTGGATGACAAGGTCCGCAAGGCTATCACGGATATGTCTATGGCTTCTTGGCCTGCGTATGAGAACTACACCGGTAACCTTGGTATCCAGACCTTGACCGACATCCTCTATGCCCACTATGGCCCCAACCCGGCTTCCCAAGACAATAATGGATGGGGACAGTGGACCAAGGCTACACGCACACACATCGGAATGGACCGTACCGTCAGCAATGGCACAGGAAACGCAGGTCAATACCCTGCTGAGGTAGCCAAGCGATACGAGAACCCCGAAACAACTCCCGATGACCTTATGCTCTGGTTCCATCACGTCCCGTACACCTTCAAGCTCCACTCCGGAAAGACCGTCATTCAGCACTTCTACGATGCCCACTATGACGGTGCAAAGACTGCTCAAACATTCCACAAGACCTGGGACTCTCTCAAGGGCAAGGTAGACAAAGACCGATTCGAGCACGAGATGTTCAGACTCAAGTACCAAGCTGGCCACTCCATTGTGTGGAGAGATGCGATCAACGAGTTCTACCGCAATCTGTCTGGTATCGCAGATACCAAGGGACGCGTCCGCAACCACCCGTACAGGATCGAGGCCGAGAAGATGGAGCTCGACGGATACCACCCAGTCAACGTCACACCTACAGAAACAGCTTCCAAGTATGTCGCTGTGTACACCAACAACACCGGTACAGCTTCCACGACACTCAAATTCCCCAAGGGTACTTATGACATCGCCGTCAACTACTATGATATTGTCAAGGGCAAGGCTACATGGGCTCTTTACCTCAACAAGCGATTGATCGGCAAATGGGTTGGCGATAACGAGGAGAGATTGGGTCATTGGCCGAGTGAGTTCCTTGACGGTCATTCTGCCACACGAATGACTTTTGAGGGAGTCAAGATCAAGCCAGGCGACACGCTGGTGGTCATCGGAAAAGCTGATGGTGCGGAGAAGGCGGCTTTGGACTACATCTCGGTCCTACCGCAGGGTGTTGTTGACTAAGGAATTCCCTTCTTTTGTTTTTAGTAGTCTAGCTAGTTTTATAATTATTGCAATTTCTTACGCAGTCTCGGCTTATGTGCTAGGCATTAAAGTGTTTAATCACTGTGTTACGATTCCTCGTCATAACATAACAACTTACCACATTCTTGATGTAATATAGGTCAGTTTAATTGTCGGAATGCAATATCATTCAATGTCGCACAAGATGAAGTCTAGTTCAACATAATATGTCAAAATTGAATCTTGGGATGCTCATACATGCTCATTTGATCAACTGAGGTGTATTGAGATGGTTATCTCGGCTATTTGTACTGCTAATCTCGATAACCCATCAGCCGTTCTCAGCTTTGTGCTTTGTCCAATCCCTTCAATATCCAATCTTGTTGCTTTTACGACTAGTCCATCAATTAGGCGATCCTATCGGGTTCAACACCTAAGAAACGATCGTGAAATGGTGTTTCTTTACAGGAAAGAGGGGTTGGCGTTGGTGAGAAGCTGCTCGAAGTAAGCCTGGAACCAGGTTCCAGCCTCAGGAGCGGGCCTGGGAGAGCATATTAGTGAGACCCTTCGAAGAAGAAAAGGATTGTTGCAACTTACTTGACAGCATCGTCAAAACCACAGTGGTAGTCGTAGCGAGCAGCGCTGGTATCAGAAGTACCATCAGACTCACCACCAGGCTTGACCCAGACAAAGGCATCGGCGAGGGCATCACCAGTGTTGGGGCTGGGTCGAAGTCCGAAACCAGTTCCCTTGGCGTTGCACCAGTCGCCCCAAGCCTTCTGGCCGGTAGGTTGCTTGCCGGAGCGGCCCTGGTCGACGAGGAACTTGGCGCCGGGCCAGCCCTCCTGCTCAAGGAGAGGAGACAGAGCGTGGATGTACTTCTGCTCGTCGTAGTTGGGGTTGCTCTCGGTGTAGTCGGGCTTGCTGGTGAGCTTCCAGGCGTTGTAGTTGGCGACGTTGGTGACGAGACCTCGGAGTCTGGAAGGCTTGCCGGCGTCCTTGTAGATGTTGGCGTACAGCTTGGCGGCAGGGGGAAGGTTGGCGGGCCATCCGAGCCAGCCACCGTGACCAGCGTCGAGGTACATGGTGACGTGGGCGAGGTTGAGCTCCTTGACGGCGTAGATGGTGAGCTCCTTGTAGGCAGCCTCGGCCTTGGCACACTTGGCGGTGCCCAGGTTGGTCACCAGGTTGGCGAGGGAGTCAGGCTCTGTCATAGTGGTTAGCCGATGTGATAACGAACGCTCGAGCTAAAGTTACCAATGACGAGGATGGTGCGGATGTCAGAGTACTTCTGGAGGATGCCCTTGATCTTGGCAATGTAGGCCTTGTACTTGTTCTTGCCATCGTTGTCGAGGGAGTACTCTCCGTTGGAGGCAGCGGCAGCGCAGTCACGCTCAGGAAGATCGTAGACAACAAACTGGCCGGCATAGTTTGCACCAGCCTTGTTAGCCTTGCTGATATCAGCAAGGGTGTCCTCCATGAGACTGATGTGGTCAAAGGTGTCCCTAAGAGTCTTAGTAAAGGTTCCATGTGAAGTGCGCATCTGAGACTTACAACCACTGGAAAGAGGGAACATCAGCAACCTTGGCAGCAGCTGTAGCCATGGCACCGCTCAGCTTGGGGATAGCAAGGGTGCTGACTTCAGAGCGGTAGTAGTTGTTGGCCCAGAGATCAACACCAGAGTAAGGGTTCCCGCTGGCCACAGGAGGTTGGGTAACAGTACCGCCACCGCCAGTGGTAGTAGAAGTAGCCTTGGTGGTGGTGGAGCTGACAATGGTGGTTGTTGAAGACGGGTCGGCAGATCCAGGCTGGCACTGCGAGTAGTAGTCGTTGACCTTGACACACTTGTTCCCGCTGGTGCAGCAAGGAGTGCCGCTCCAGTTGGTACCGCCACATTGAGACCTGTCTGTGGTGTAAGTGAGTGTTCCTAAGTCGCGTAAGTAACTATCACTTACCAGACTCCGTTGCTGCAAGACTGTCGCTCCTCGACGGGGGCAGCGAGAGCTGTGGCCGCGAAGGCAGCCACGAGAAGCTTGTAAGCCGACATAGCTGTCAAAGTTGAAGTTTGTCTGGTGAAGCTGGAAGGTTGACTGTGGATGGGATGGGGAGAATGTTGGAACAGAGGCTGAAGCCAGATGTTATATACATATTTCGAAACACTAGAGCCTCCTGTAGAATTTAAGTAGTCTCGGAAACACGGGAAGTAAAATGTCAGGGCAAGGTTGCACTTAGAACCTATGATGACCTTTTCTATCAGGCAAATGATCCGAACAAGGATCCGTCCATCATGTATCCCCGGATGAGACTAGAGGAGATCCGAAAGTCTCCACGATAGCCCGTGGCGAAGGATAGAAAGTGGAAATTCTCGGAGCGTCTGCATTGAGCTTGAGTCCCTCTATGAGCACGTTTGTCTGCTCATCGTCGCCCCGACATCGCCACAATTATAATCCGGAACGGGTATCCGATGTGATCATGTGCTATAGAGGCCCTAAGCCCCATGTTATGATGATGTAGTATTGGAAGTGTTCATCTCGGAGGCCATCCTCCTGCAGTTCCTAATTGGGACAGCCGGAGTTTGCAAGACAATTATCGAGCCACAGTTCACGGAATAATAGTCCTGTGATCCGACCTGCATAATGATTAATTTAAAGTCAATTTATTTAATACTCGGGCGTTTGTTACACGTTAAAGTTTGCTAACCAACGGTCGGTTCCGGAACTTCGGCCAGATCGTCATGCATACACTGTCAAACTAATAAGATATCCTTCGATGTGGGGAAAACCTGAAGGCACCTATGTAACCAGTAGATTTAGCCGGGCCAAGTGCTTGTCCCGTGGACATGTCCATTTAACCTTTATGGCGAACTTCTCTTCGCCACAGTTTACTCTTTGAGGTCCGGCATAACGAGACTTTACTCCTTTTTCCCATTCCATCTTGTGTTAAGGATCTTCGAAGCTATAGTCTGTAGAATCCAATGCTTTTCTTGCACGATTTGGCAACTTCGTAGATAGTCAGGACCAAAAGACCCGGCAAGATGTTAGTCACTGCGTGCCGTTACTCCATCTTTCCCAGTCAACCTTGCATTCGTTGTCGAGACTTGCTATAACAGCAGTAGCTCGATGGAAGCTGATAAAGTCCACGAGCCTTGTTGATTAGCATTAAGTCTTCGCAGAATCTGAGGTTGATTTGCTCTGCTGGAGGATGTGTGCTGATAAGCATGCATCGGCTCCTTCATACCATGACTGTCCCAAACTTGCCTCCCAGTTCTACACCAAGATGCTTAGTTGTACAATCAAAGTAGTAGAGTCTTACATTATCTGGGAAAAGGCGTCTGCTCTTTCTTGTTGCTAAGTAGAAAAACTTTACCAGCCACTTTGAACGGCAAAGAAACACATTTGCTTTTCCCATATTATCATCTTTATGCAGGAATGATAGCAGCCATTGCAAATAGTTTCGCTCACGCTGTCAAAGTGAACATCGTCAATATCACAGAAGGTAAAATTATGCGAGAGTGCGGATGGTCAACTGAAGAAATCACCATAAGCCTGTTTCATCTCGCCGCACTAGCTAGCATCTGGGATAGTCTGGCATCATAGGAAGTATATGGCATGTGCTGTGAAACAATCTTTTAAACAAGAATCAAGCGTAATTAGAATATCAGATGGAAAGACGCTGTTATTTTAATGTGCATGAGAAGTATGTATCTCGTCGAGGTATTAATCAAGATTGTCTAATTATTAGTGCTGTTTTCTAGCCATTCATGGTGAATTAATTCTTATTGTTACGAGTAATGAGCTTTACGGCACAGAAATTAAACTCAAGATTATTTTTAATAAGCAGTAATCTATCGACCGTCGCTTCTGCCATTGGCAACAACTGCAGGCATAGCCTCATTATTCATGTTATCGTCAGTGTACCACGTAGATTGTACCTTCTTTGATGTTTGGACTAAAGAAATCTCGCTATCTTGTCCTTGAGATGGCAAACGTCTTTGTGCTGACCAGAACCCGTTTGAACTTGGAAATCTGGCATTTCCAGATGCAGACATTGTACCGGCCCTACCGCCATAGGAGGAAGTGTTGGACGTATTGCCGCCTCGAAAGAAGTATGCAAACATCGACCGGCTGAGAGAAAGGTTCGCGGCGACAATACCGAGGTAAAGCTCGAGGTTTGACCAGATCGCTGTGATAGCATAGACCCCTAACCGAGTTGTGTAAGCGGTTATATCCACACGGGAAGAAAGATTTGCAAACTCACAACTTAGATCTGTTGTTATTATACCCAGAGAGGCTGCACGTGCGATACCAAATCCGGTAGCACTGTTGGGTTTGTCAGATGCCCACACTTGAGGCTATTTGGAGAAGACACGATACTCAACTTACATCAAACCAAGACTCATCAATGCCCATACCGAGATCTTTGTCTTTAGTGGAAGCAGGACTCTCCATATGACAAAGACGGGTAGCAGAGAGCATAACAGGTCAGTAACTATAGAGAATGCTAAGGGTAGTGGGTCAGCAGTGGTGTTCTTAGTATTTGATGATGAACGAGTATACCAATTGTAGCATATATGGAGTAGATTCGAATGCGAGGATCCCAGCATTTTCCAACGCCAGTCCAGTAGGCATTAGTCGGGGTGCATTCAGCAAGCAAGATAACAATACATCCAAAATTGGTGAAGAAAAGTCCAGCCATGATGGCCCATGCTGAGTATTTAACACCTCGCGAATCCTTGATACGAAGGAGGAGGAGCAGAATAGAGATTTTGAGAAGGCATATGCTGGCGAAGAGGAGGATCTGCGCGAACCATCCAAGCCTATTGTTTTCCATGTAGTCTGCAGCGTCGATATACCACCTGTGTCTTCCATTGCCAATATTGACTTGAGCTGCTTGGACGCCGAATCGAGCAATGCCGAGAAGAGTAGCAACGACTATAGTGAAATCATCCCAGCCTAAGGATCGCAGGCCTAATCGGACCCATATGCGAATGCCAGTGGTGATGATGACCAAGGCAAGGCAAACACCGGAAACGCCGAGTAGCACCGGGCCGACGTTCTCGTCCGGTGGTAAAGGGTTTGACGGTACCACGGTGGACATTGATGTTAACAAGTGGACCAACAGGGATGGACTTTTGGCGAGAAGAACAGAGAGAATTGGCGAGGAAGATCAAACAGATTTTGAGTACAGTCTCAAGTGTTTAAGTATTGACATGTGGCTTTTCAGGCTGGCACGGAAGACGTTACCGGATCTGAGACATGTCACACGGATAGATTATGGCCCAGTTGCCCGAAACCTTAAGATTGCCAGACTCCGTCTTGGCGAGCTATGTCTAACGCCTGTCGGGCAGTTCGCATACTTTCCATCCGGCCTCTCATAAGTCCAGACTTTAGAAATGCATTTGTTTGTGCCGCAATCCCTATTTGTCCGAGCAATTCATAACATAAATGATTGATTATAGACCCACTAGACCCTTGACGTGATGCGATAGTTCCCTTGTCCTATACGCGGCAACATGGAGCCTATTCTGTTCCACACCTATGCGAGTATAGAACCCGGTAGCTGGTCTAGGGGCCCGGTGTTGATGTTGAGTACCAGACACGTTTTCTGTCCCTCCTAGGGCGCTGATGTGATCTTTGACATTGGTTGGTTGCTGCCGAGACTCTCATGGCTTGCGAATACCTCTCATGAGGGTATATGATGACTTAGATCTAAAGTACTACCAGTGTTCGACCTTTGTTTTGCTTTCTCACATAATGACGCTGACCAAGATCATGTTGAGATGATGAAGAAATAAGGCTCATCCTCCGATCCTTCCTTCAAATCTAGTCCGTGCTGTACCGACAATCGAACCATGCGAGATTTGAACTACTTGTCAAACGGCGCAGACCCTGCATCTGCCCTTTGGCCCCTGCATTGAAGAAACCTTAATATACATTGGCAGGTTTTGACCACGTTGAAAAGGTCTTGGCATTAGTCTTCCAGTTTAGGTTGGTATCCGACCCCTGCATCGGGGGAGGTCCCTAGATTATCCGCCTAGTCCACCTGTCAACATCGTCTGAACTGATAATGAAACTCAAACCCCCATTTCGATACCACCCTATATGACAGGGGTGATGATGAATAGAAATGGTTCATTTCTCCCATGTCACTCCTTCTTCTCTGCTTTCGCTCCCTTGCGAATTCTTTCCCACAGCATCTACACCTTGAGCCCCTCTATCATGCTTGTCAAGTCGCAACTGTGCCTCACTCTTGCTGCAGCTGCAGTCGCAGCCCCATCTCAGCAGGCGTACGACTACGTGAGTGAATATGCTCGTTTCTTGCATCACCACGATAGAGTTTAAACTAACTTTACTGGGATGATAGATTGTGGTTGGCGGGGGCACCGCTGGAGTTGCAGTTGCTGCACGTCTCAGTGAGGGCCTCCCCTCATCCAGTATCCTCCTCGTCGAGGCTGGACCCGCAGTTTGGGATGAGCCAAAGATCAACATCCCTGGTATGAAGGGCACCACCCTGGGGACCAAATATGATTGGAACTTCACCACAACCCCCCAGCCCGGAGCCAACAACAGAGTTCTTCCTGTGAACCGTGGTAAGGTCTTGGGCGGCAGCTCCGCTCTCAACCTTATGACCTACGATCGTGCTGCCGCTGCAGAGTACGACAGCTGGGAGGCTCTTGGAAATGCGGGCTGGAACTGGAAGACTATGATCAAAGCCATGACCAAGGCTGAGACATTCACGGGAAAGAACACTGCTACATACGGTTCAAAGGGAGTGGGAGACAGTGGCCCCGTCAAAGCGGTCATCAATCGCCTCATCCCCAAGCACCAAAAATCTTGGATCCCAACTCTGAACAAACTCGGAGTTCGAAAGAACCTTGAGTCACTCGGAGGAGATCCTCTGGGCGTCATGTACCAACCAAGCAGTATCGACCCTTCCCACTACAACCGTTCTTACAGCGCCAACGCTTACGTCGAGATCTCTGGTTCGAACCTTGAGATCCTTGCAGATTCTACAGTGGCCAATGTCAACATGACCACCCCAAGCAGCAAGAAGAAGTCCGTTGCTACTGGAGTTACCCTTCAGGATGGGACATACATCAAAGCTCGCCGCGAAGTGATCCTGTCAGCAGGCTCAATCCAGAGTCCTGGCTTATTAGAGCAATCTGGTATTGGAAGCAAATCCGTCCTTGAGGCCGCCGGAATTAAGCAAATCATTGATCTCCCCAGTGTTGGCGAGAACCTCCAGGATCACCTGCGCGTCATGACTTCATATCAACTCAAGAAGGAGTTTACTTCATTCGATGTTCTAAGGAGTAACGCGACCTTTGCTGCAGAACAGCTCGCACTATGGAATGCTGGTGAGCGCTCTTTATACGATTACACCGGCAGCGCATATACCTTCTCGAACTGGAAGCAAGCTCTTGGCAGTGATACTAAGATGAGATCTCTGGCTGAGCAGGCTGCCGGTAAGGATGGTAGCAAGGTCGACAAGAAGAAGTTGGAGTTCCTCAAAGACCCCGCAATCCCACAGATTGAGGTCATCTTTTCTGATGGCTACACCGGAGTCAAGGGCTACCCAGCCGCCACATCTCCCCTCTTTGGCGAAGGGTTTGTCAGTCTCATCGCTGTTGTCATGCACCCACTCAGCCGTGGCAGCGTCCACATAAACCCAACGAACCCTGCCGGAAAGCCCACCATCAACCCCAACTACCTCAGCAACGCCCATGATATTGAAGCAGTCACGCAAGCAGTCAAGTACAACCGAAAGATTGCAACGACTGAGCCCATGAGATCTATATGGGACAATGAATATGAGCCTGGTCTGGATGATGTCAAGACGGACGAGCAAGTCAAAGCGTACGCGCAGGCTACTTCACTTAGTATTTTCCACCCTGTCGGAACATGCGCTATGCTTCCTAAGGGAGATGGTGGTGTTGTTGATTCCAAGCTTGTGGTTTATGGCACCGAAAACCTCCGCGTTGTGGATGCGAGTATCATGCCGCTTTTGATCTCAGCACATATCCAGACCGCAGTATATGGTATTGCTGAGATTGCTGCCGAGTTTATAATCAAGTCTGCGAATTAGAACACTAATGGCATAGACTAAACCTTTCTAGCACTGTGTATATAGAATTTGTGTATCAATTATTTATGATAGTTGAGAGTATGCGCAGGCTTCACACCCTGTTGATTATAAATATTTATAATATGCAAAGACCAGCCACCAAAACTCGTGAAGGTCCCCGACCCTTCGATGTGAAATGCCACATCAAGCAGCCTTTTGTCACCCCTCCCTCCAATGACAATCCAAGTCCCACTCGGAAGAATTTACAAAACAATGTAGTTGGCTCATTAGTATAGTTTAAACTTTGAGCCGTCAGCTTCTCGAGCAGTGTTAACTCGCTTGGGATGCCCAGCTGTCGGCGCGGGGTGACATTGAAGTCAGCACCATCAGCATCAGTCAGATAGCTGAAAATATTTGTAAGATTCATGTGTAGTGAATAAGCGCACGCATGTCACCTATAATTAGAATCGTTTCGCAAGTCTAAAGGCATTGTTTTATTGTAATTATAGCCTCGACCACCCTGCAATCGGCCTGCTAAATAAAACCTAACAGTCAAAGAAAATGGCGACTCAGACTGCACTTGTTATCGAAGGCGTCGATAAGCCTTTCAGAATCGTCGACAATATCCGCCGCCCAACTCCAGGCCCCAAGCAGGCTCTTGTCAAATGCCTTGGTGTCGGTCTCAACCCTTTGTAAGCTCCAAAGTCCTCCGCTCAACTACTTTCTAACCGTAATACTCAAGCGAGAATTTGCAGCAACACACTGGATTATTGATTAGTGAATGGCCTGCTATCATCGGAAGCGATTGTACTGGCGTTGTTGTTGAGACCGGTCCAGAGCTTACCAAGCTCAAGGTCGGTGATCACGTCTGTGGAATTGCCCTCATTGGCAAAACCCAATTCGCGCCCTTCCAGGAGACCTTTCTCGTGCAGGAGGATGCTATCATCAAGACTAGTACCAAGCTTTCAGTCGAAGAGCGCTGCACTGTCGGGGCAGGACTATTGGTATGCGTGAATTTATCATTGATAAATAATTTCGGAACTGATAGTTCTTAGACTGCATCTCTCTGTCTCCTTGCTGGGACTGACCTCGAGTTACCTGAAGAGGGCGTCAAAGTTCCCGAGAAAGACGAGTGGGTTGTCATTTTGGGCGGCTCAGGAAGTGTTGGCCAGTACGCGGTACAGGTATTAAACCAGCGAGATTGGCCACAAACATTATCACTGACGATCCCAGATCGCCAAACTCTGCGGATACAAGGTTTTGGCATCTTGCTCCCCATCCAAAGCATCTGTGAGTTTCTACGATCAAACCTATAATGCGGGATACTAACACAGTTCAGATTACGACGCGAAATGGTGCTTCGGCGACTTTCAACGGTCGTGGGTCTGTTGACGAACAAGTCGCCGATATCCATAAGATAACCAATGGAAACTTCAGTAGAATCATGGATGCGACCTCCCATGGATTCGATGTCATGGTAAAAGCTCTCCAAACCTCTTCGACTGCAGCGGCCAAGTACCTGACGACCGTGGATGACCAGTAAGTCTATCCGTGACATCAATTGCTGGTTGCCACCACTGATATTCCCTTTAGATCAGATGTTTCTATACCAGCTCCGATCAAAGGATACAAAGCTTTCTTAGGCCATCTTTACAGTCTTGACGAGCCTATCGGGGTCCAGGTGACAGCCGACATCATTAAACGGCTTCCGACCCTCGAAAGCTACCTTGCTGCAGGAATCTTGAAGCCACTTGAGTATCAAAGTATTGATGGAGTGGGTTGGGATAAAGTTATCCAGGGTATGAAGGTGTTGGAAGGGGGAAAGGCTGAAAAGAAGATTGTTGTAAGGACTCAGGAGGAATAGGAAATGCTAGGCTTACTTACTGCTTGACTAGATGCCATACATGAATGAAGCATCTTGTTTCCTATCAAGCTCCATTCGCAAACAAGGTTATTCATTTCGGGGACTAGCCTGGTTATCCGAGGATAGTGAAAAACTTTAAAATCACCGTCGATACGAGAATAACCTCGGTTTAGGACTAAAGTTCGGACAATGCAACCATGACGAATAATTATCGATACACAAGATGCAGTTGTGCAATTCCCGCCAATCAAAGAAACAATCGCGGCTTATGACGCAACATGGAATTTGTTAATGTCAGCAAATCCCGACCCGCGCGCGTGCGGCAAAGCTCTAGGCTGGGAAACTTGGCACCAAGGATGGTTAGTACAGAGATCAGGGGGGGACGATATTGAACCCCTCGAAAATATAGCGTACTGCTGCATCGGTAAAAGTTATCAAAGCCCGACACGCGCGGTTGCTGATAGTAGCCACGTAAATATGGAGTAGACAATGGATAATCATAACGCGGGAAGACAATTATGATTAATCTGTGCCGATAGCGCTCGGCGACTTATTAGTGCATCGGCTGGGTATAAAAGGAACAGAAAGGTTGTCAAACTAAAATCCGGAGAATCATCAGTTCACTCTTCATTCATTTCCCCATCTTTCTCGACCTCACTATCGAATACCAGCAATATGTCGGTCGCAAAGAGCATCGCCCTCATCACAACCAGCACCAGAAAGTCCAGAGTGGGCCCCCAGATCACAAACCTCATCAATGAAATCATCACAGGCGATGCAGATGCTACCAAGAACACCAAGATCTCTTTGGTAGATGTTGCAGACTTCAACCTCCCCGTCTTTGACGAACCAATCATGCCCGCAATGGTTCCCTCCAAGGGCTCTTTCACTCAACCCCATTCCATCGCCTGGAGTGCTGAGATCTCCAAGTACGACGGCTACGTCTTTGTCATCCCCGAGTACAACCACGGTCTCTCAGGCGCCACCAAGAATGCCATTGACTTTCTGTACAACGAGCTGGTGGGCAAGGGCGCCATGATTGTCAGCTATGGCATCTTTGGAGGACTCCAGGCAAGCACACAGCTTGAGGGCACGCTTAAAGGTATGAAGCTTAATGTCGCTGAAACACGGCCAGCTCTGTCGTTCCACGGCAACGTGAGCTCGGATTTGTGGCTTGCGGCAGAGGGGAAGTTGGGTGATGATACCCGCAAGGATATTCTGGCCGCAACACCTACGATTCTTCAGGCTTTTGGGGAGCTTAAGGACCTTGTGGAGAAGCAGGTGCCCAGGGAGACCGTTGAGAGTGCCGCATGAGGTATTCAGCCATAGACAGACGTGACTCGATCGTGCGATGTATTGGTGGAGGGACTTTTTCTCATGTATCACGAAACAAATGTGAAATCTCAGTCGATTATGGCCTAGAACAACGTGTGCTTCGGTGATATAGCCTTAGGTTACTGGTCCATTAGTACCCGGTGTATGGGCACAAGACAGGCATCAGACCCTGTTTATATGTTACGAAGAACCTTTCATAACCAGGCATTCGGCTTCTAATAGCGTACTTTCTATTCAGAGAATTGTATTCCTCTTTCATCTGTGTGATCGTTCTCGGCCATGTGCTAAATGCGGATATACTATCATCAAGGTTCTCATTCCATCCTCCCGAGACTGTCATTTAGAACAAGTATTACTCAATGATTTACATCTTGAGTAGGTACACCGTACATAGCACTGAACATACCTTCGAAGGAACAGAACGATACTTGATCCTGCTGGGTTGATCTCCCATCTCCATGGACTTGACACTAGAATGGCACCCGCGATTCCAGATCCCATCTTGGACTCACGCAATGATCGCCGTACTAGTTAGATGGATGGCTGAAACCACCTAGGCACGTACCGCGCCTTATGGGGCCATATACGCCACACGGGACCTATTCTGACTCCATAATGAGATGGAAGGGCTTACTACGTAGGCATTTGAACAGAATGAAGAGTACCGGTAGCTACTATTGCCGAGTTAGTGTACCTAAATTAACTAGGCGGCGTCTGCCTTCATCGAAGACCATCTAGTGGACATGGGGATTTCCAGCCCTAATTTGTGAGTGATGCATGCATCTTCTTGGCTCTCTTATTTCCGTGCGCTTTCATTGGTGATACTTAAATAAAGAACGGCTCTGGACTGTTGGCGTCCCGGACTGGTATGTGGCTTGGAGACTCCCGCCATCCAAAGGTCTTAGCTCACCCCAGCCCTATGTGGTCCGATCGTGTCTGGAATGCAAATGAGAAGCTAACTTGTTGCTCAGGCATGCTTTGCTACGTGTCATAGGCATATCTCCCTCGTAGGGATGTCTTCAACGCACACCTTGCATCATCTGGCTTCTGGCCATAGTGTTGAATGTGAAATCTTGGCTCCCCTCTGGTTACTGTTCAACCCTCGAGTGCTGCGAGTGGTGCTATTTTGTAGCCAATATGCCACTGGATCCCTCTGGCATAACTGTTATCGTAAGGAGTTCTCATCGTATCGTAGATCACGTACCTCTCAGCTAATCACGGCTCACCAGGCGACAGAATGGACTCTCATCTTCATCGCCACAGGAGTCATAGTAGCGCGGCTCTACCTCCGCCTCGCATTGCAAAAGAGACGACTTCTCGTTAGTGACTTGTTTATGTGCGCAGGATGGTGCACTACTGTCGCTTTGGCGAGTTTCGATATCATCTTTTACCGCATGGGCGTCCTTCGTCGAGGAGTCACCCTGAGTCTAGTCGGATTTGAGGGTACAGCTGAAGAAGCTGAGAGATTTTACAAGGTATATACACCTGAGAAGATGTAGCAACACTGACCAATAGCTAAAATCGTCTATGAACAGCTGAATTACTTTTCCAACTACCCATTCTTCATGACATTCTACTTGGCCAAAGCGGCTCTTCTAGCTGTTTACCACCAGGTTTTCCCCGACTTTATGGTCAAGCGGCGGCTGTTTTTATGGGCTACAATTATATACGTCGCCCTGAGCTTCGTGATCACGATAATATTGGTCTCTGTTACATGTCTACCCACCTGGAGAAACTGGTTCGTTCTTAACTTCCGCCTAACCAAGATCTGTTCTCTGAGTATTTACTGATATCTTTGGTTCAGGACTTTGTCTGACCAAATGTGTTCTATCAAGAGCATCAAAATTAATTTCGAGATCTCTTGGGCTTTAAACCTCACGGGAGATCTGTTAAGTATGCCTATCAGAGTCTTGCTCTTCGGGGTCACAGTTAACAGCGGCATTTCATAGTCTTCATACTCCCTTGGCTGGTTATACCTGAGCTCACGCTACGCAAGGGACTGAGGTATAGTCTGTATGCCACTTTTCTCCTGGGGCTCATTAATATTGTGTTCTGTATCGTTCGTTTTGCTCAAATCGAGCAATACGGTGCAGACTTGATTATCACCGTTGCTTTAATAGGTAAGAGGCCCTGGGTACACACGCAAATCTTCCGGGTCGGGACTAACAGTCTGTGCTTGTTGTTACTTGACAGACCTCTGGAGTTTCATTGATGCATGTATTGGACTTATAATTGCTTGTCTTCCTTCCCTTCGCCCATTCTTCAACTGGAAGGAGAAGGTCCAATATTACGGCCAGGACAGCGAGCGTGGAAACAAATCGGCAGGATCAGGCCATACTTCTCACAGGCCGATAATGGGGTCGGAACCGGAGATGTTGACACAGCCGAGTAACGCTCACTTGAGTTTTGACATGCAGCGACAATTCTCAACATTTTCCAACTAATAATTAGGATTGGCTCTCAAATAGTCAGATTGCTTAACATTGTTTCTTTGTACAATCGAGCTTCGATTTTTACTTTTGGCTACTAGTCACGATTTGACCGATGTTGATACTTCGCAGAGTATGACTACAGTGAGAATTATCCCGATCCTACTGAGAAAACCACAAATGTCACTGTTTGTTTGAAGTTAAACAAAGTCGAGTATGCAGTAATGTCGAGCAGAAACGCCCATCATGATATGTTCTTTGTGGGTACTAAGCTATGTACGAAGAAGTAAAGACAGGTCGCGAGTGACGTTCAGTCACAAGTCCAGCCTTGCAATCTGAGTTTGGCCAAGGAAGCTTCAAGAAAACAAGAATAACAATCGCAATAAGAGCCGCCACAGCATCCTGCCTTTCAGTGCGCCAATCCCTCGATGAGAACCTTGCGTTGAATCGTCTAGGAGACAGTCATGGTGGCTTGGCCAGAGCTGAAGTAGCCCTCGACGGCAAGGATCTGGTAATCGTAGTTTCCGAGGTTGAGGCCAGCGTTCTTCCAGGCCTGGAAGTGAGCACCGGTGTTGACGGAACCGCTGGCGCGCTTGTTGCGACGGACAGACCAAAACTGCTGGAAGGTCTTGCCGTTACCCTCGATGGAAGGGGCGTTGGTTCGGGTGCTGACATAGATGTCGTAGATGGAGCCATCGACGTTGACCTCACCGCGCTTGCTCCCGCCGGAAGAGGGGTTGTAGGTACCGAAGCTCTCAACGATGTAGTACTCGATCAGAGGGTTGCGGGTCCAGCCGTAGATGGCGAGGTAGCTGTTGCCGTTGGGCTGGTAAGAGCCAGAGTACTTGATAGTTCTGTGACGGTTAGTCAGCAGATTCTTAGGCATAGATCAACTTTGAGATATCTTACCTGGCAGCACCCGTGCGCCATCCCTTTCCACCGACGTAGTTACCGTTTCCGCTCCACTTCATGCTGAACTGACCAGCGTTGCCGTTGGTGTAGGTGACAGAGCTGGGGGTGTCGGTCCAGAAGGAGAAGTAGTAGCCACCGTTGTCACCAGTGGCGGGATCGGTGCGCTTGGCGAGGCTGACGTTCTCCTCAGCGTTGACAGCGGGAGCAGCCATGACGCTGGTGAAGGCCGAGAAGGCGGCGAGAAGGTAGGTGAAGGAAACCATTTTGGAAGACTGTTGAGGACTGAAGCTGTTGATTGGAAAGAGTGAGCTGGTGAAGAAGGATTTAGAGTTGAGGATCGTCGGTGTATTTATGTTTCTGTTTGCAGTCCATCGCTTGAGCCGTTAGGCCGTATCGAACTTGATGGTCCATAAGTGGGTAAAGGGATATTCCAACCGGGGATGTTCACACCCATGATGGATCGGAAATGTCTAGTCTAGAAGCAAATGCAGACTTGATTTTACCGGTGAGATAGCCAGAGGGAGAGTAGGGATCGTTGCGATGCCCTGTTTCCCTGTTGATTAGTGGGTCGATGCCCTCAACTGACACGCTACTCATCTCCGGATTACGAAACACCCTAACCAAAGAGGCTTGGTTTACCCGGCTTTGGTGTAATTTCGGAGCGTCAAGGCCCGGGTTGTCCCATTAGGGTTCACGCTCAAGCTCGAAAGAGAAGAGCAAAAAAAGTCGGCATTGATTGACCCTATCGAGCCACATGGCATTGATCAGTGATGCAAGGGTCAAGATAGAGCCAGGGGCTAGGGGCTGAGCTACGGTGGCGGACGTAGCATTGACTGCCGAAACCCCAGACGGAATAGCCGTCCGGACTCTGAAGTTTGAACCAAAGACTTTGATGAGGCAGGGGAAACTGGAGAGACGATGATTTCAGGCTAAAAATAAAGGCTACGTTTCAGAAGATCGACGTACAAGTTGTCTTGCTTGTTCTCATCCGTGTTACTTCCAAGCCTCGAGGCCTCAGCTGACCGCAATCGGTGTACAAAGGCATATAGCTGAGTCTTATTAAGCTCCCACCAAGAGCATCTTCACCAAGCATCTTGAGTTCTTGGCCATGGTCTTGCCACTCTAGAGAGGGGCCTATACGGGATGGCCCAAGGTGTTTGCCCAATGCGCACGCACCAGATTCAATTATTGGTGCATTTAGTCCCAGGGAGTATCCGTGCTCAGAGGCAGTTACTAGTCTGACCGTGCAACCGTGGTGCCTTTTGACAGGCGGGAGGGTTCCACGAATACCACTTCCCGTCGTATCGGTCTGACTCTGAAAGTTAGTCCGGCTAAATCTATCCGTAAATGCAAATCATCTCCACTGATTTACCAGACGTCCAGAAACATTCATCGGAATAGAACCAACAGATGATCTTGCGGGGAAAAGTGATAGGCCGTAAGCTACGCTTTGACAACCATCCCGTGTAATATTGACTTTTGCGTTGTAAACGTGTAATGCACCACCTTGTCTTGGTCATTCGATTTAGGCTGAATGCGTTGATACGAATGTCTGATGCGTCATATTCGTGCAAGCCTCAATCTGACGGTGATGAAAGCCACAAACCGCAGATTCTGTTCTTCCACAATTCGAGACACGCTCTTGATATACTGTTGTCACACGCCCATCAAGCACATACGACCAAAGCTCGTAGAAAATACGGGATCCCGTCCGCTCTCCCATAGTCAAGCTGCGAAGCGCTGGATTAGTAGTTGGGTCGGTGACGACCAGCGAATCCCCGGTGTTGTATGTTTTTATGATTTTAATTTTTGCGCACTCAACATATCTCTGTTAGACCATGGTAGATCCGGCTAATTCTTTTCTTGGCTCGGGAGTGGGAGGTAGGTAATGGTAGACATGCCGGTAGTTATCCTGGTGGTTGCTTTAATTACCCAGTCGTGTAAATGTCTCGGGACCAATCACACTAATACGAAAGCCTTTGCGTGCTTCGTATCCAAATGTCGTCCTCTTTGTGTGTGTTTCGGCCACTCCGTTTTTTTATCACAAATCCGGCATCAGTATCCGTACAAGACCAAATAATGTCAAGCCAATCAACAACAGAAGCTCATCACTGCATCTGGAGCTTCACGTATGACTTACTCTTTCCGAATGCCGAAAGGGGAAATCGTTTGATAATCAATTCGTCAAGGATTTCAACTCTCGGGTAAAGTTTTGTGATGTTACAACGCACTGTCGCTGACTGCTTAAGCGTCTGCGGTTGTATTGACGGCGGAGTATTGCCTGATGACGAACTAAGTGGGAAAGTGTCAATGTGATGGATGAATCCATTTGCAGTCTTGTAAACATGGGTTTGAGCCGAAATTTCCTTACGGGGAAGATATCTGAAATTAGATGTTAACATTTTCATTTTCTTAAAATAAAATGGCGTTGTGGAAAAGACCTTTCGTGCTTTCGGTACGTTGCAGGTCCATCACGTCAATGGGAAAGTCGAGCAAAGCAAATCAAATCCTCTTCTATCATATACCATATTAATACTAAGTCCCTACCAGAACCGCTATGTTCGAATGAATACGATTGTAGATACTCGGTTGACTTGTTCAAGTCTCGGGTAGGTTAGCCTATGTCCGACAGGCGATGTGTGGTTGGTGGTTTTGTCGACCGGAGATTTAACTCGTTAAAAATAGCTCTGAGAGGACGGGGATAACTCGAAGTGTTGTGTTTAAACATAGCTGATAATGCGAATTATATATGCGAAGCCCAATTAAACGGCATTGCAGAAATAATAATAAAGAATTTCCTAGTATTGTGTTCATTCTATCTGCGTTTTACTATTACTCTGCCCGCGAATGTCTCCTCTCAGACTCGTGGTATGAAGGCAGTAATCCAGAGCTCTCTGGGTTATAACCCGAAAGCCCATGCTCCGTATTATTTTGCGTTCCCTGCGAATTCTCCACCGACAATTGAATGGGCAGTACCAACTTTAAGGTGACCGATGCAACAACAATAGTTATGTGCAGCTGGTATGTCCTGGCAGCCAGACAAGAGTAGAATGTTGGAAGGAACATCTTTTTGTCGCTCATGAAATCTCGCAGAGGTATTTCAACTCGACTGCTGAAAGCCTCAGCAGCCTGAGCTGTGGTAGTTTCTGTTCCTTTCACAAAGTCTTTTTCCCAAGACAGATCCACCTCTAACTTCTTTAGTAAAGTCTCGGACCCGACATAGCAGTCCCTTGCATCAACGATATGTGGAAACTGTTGCATCGGTTCGTCTTGTGACCACGTTTGGGACTCGATCTTGGCAGAGATAACACCCTTTTGTGGCAAAACGGATTTTCCACCGAGAACCTCCAAGCTGAGAGAAGTAGAGACGCTCACAGGCTGAAAACCCCTGCCGATCGTATCTAGCACGAGAGTGTTGGGTTGATCCGCCGACAGAGTGATCTGGCCGCTTGAGCGAGCAAACACATTTGATTTTAGCTGCTTGGAAGATTCGAACTTGTAAACACGATCTGTGTTCGGAATCTTTAGAGTGGGATGCTCGATAAAGCCCGGAAGAAATTGGATTGTCTCTTTGGTTTCGAGTTTGGCATACTCTGGACTGGCCGAGTTCCAAACCTGAGCAATAACACCGTACTCGATGCAAACACCCCTCGAGACCATGGCGTCGCGCTCCCAGCCCGTAAGGGTCGGTGGTAGTTGCGAATGTAACTGTCGGACTTCTTGCCAGAGAACATTATGTGAGCAAGCTTCTGTGCCGAGACTGTTGGGTAGCACGAAGTAGAATGGGATGGTGTAAGTCTGGTTCGGCTGCAGAATCTTGGAGCTTGGTAGAATGCCCCCTTCAATTGGCATCTCTAACTCAAGAAGTCGATGCCATGTCTCGAATGAAAGATTTCCATTTGGTCGCTCCACACTCGAGTCACAGACGAGTTTGATCGATACGCTTGTGAAAGTTGTTGGCTTCTTTGGCTTGATGTCGACCGTTCCTTTGACTATAGACCCTGGCCTATATCGTTTGGAAGCAAAATGATCATGGATATTAATGACGATTCCGTTCTTTCTCGGGAGTAAGATTGAATGGAGGCTTTGAAGGGCTGAAGGGTTGAACGGACTAAGAACCGGGCGTGTCTGTAGAGGGACGCCGGATCGTTGGGAATAAGGAGGCTCCATCTTGTCGATGCCAAGAAAATTCCTCCATGGTGGCGCAACTTACATTATTCATATACCACCATGTTTTACTACTATTTCATTTTTCTGATGAGTCGTGTTTGTTGACGAAGCAAGTGACTCACTTGATCTTTGTAATCTATCGTTTCGGCTTAATCTGACCCGACTGCATACGCCCGCTCAAAGGCTTACACCGCTAGGAACCGCGTAATTGAGTCATCTATTGTCGCAATGAGAGTCATCAAGCGAATTTCAAATCGTTGAATTGACCAATCAATGATTGATGCGAAATTGACCTGGGGAAAAATTATCGCATCACCGTTCTACCCACGCGTAACATAGCGTAGACATTTTCGTATGCAACTAATTTGTGTGTTATCCATCAAAACCTGGCTGAATAATCCACAGACTGCATTTCGATTGCATCATTACGGCACAGAACTAAGCGTGTAGGATTGGCTCATCTAGGTAACCTCAATCGCGCAATCTACTTGAATTGATGCTTGCCTCATCAAACAACGTTCAATTGCGTATGTCTTACTAAATCCCTATAGACATCAAGTGTAGACCAGGTTGAGAGGTAAGTCTCGTCCACCATAACTTGGTGCACAGCGAAGTCTCCCAATAATCATCTTTAAATCCATTTCTACTCTCAATCACTTTGCTATTTGCAAGGACAATCTATCTGTTTCATTCATGGTTCCTCCTCCTGGTCGTCACCAACTGGCCAATCTGGGGGATGTACCATCGCCATGACAAGTCCAGCCTTATCGTCGGTGATGCCAAGGTGAGTCTCCAATCCCATACGCCAGGTGCCTGGATAAAAACTCTGATTATGGAACATGAACTTGGATCCAATGAGATGGAACTTGTTTGGCTTCGCTCCATCGTCGGTCGGAACCTCATGGCGGACTATGTCGAACCACTTGTGTTCAACAAGTCTTTGGATAACAGCTGCGTCATCGTGTGGTCGAAGCACATCAGGATTAGCAAGCTTTTCGAGACGCTCAATCCAAGCTCCTTGTGTGAGGTTTCGACCAAGTAAAATACCATGGCCCATTCCATCTCTACATGGCTTGTAGATGTAATCCTTTCTGACGTTTTCATCGGCAACTGACTCGCGTAGCAGGTTTCGCATACCTTCACTACCGGGATTGATAGTTTGGATAATCCCAGAGGCTACAAGATCAGCCTCCTCTGGCGTAAGTATACCCCGCGAGACCATCCCTGGAAGTTCTTCTGGTATGATGCCGAGGAGTCGCTTGTCATGCACAATAAAAACTGTGCGGGGGTCGTTGAGAGGTGTGAGAGATAGCTGGCGAAGCACAGTCTCATTTAACTGCGCATATTCCTCTTGCATCATTTCGACAAACCATTGCTCTAAGTGTGTGTTGGTGGCCTTATCCCACAGAGTGAACCCTGTAGGCGAGGACTTGTCAGGGCGAGCCTCCAAGTCTTGAGGGCGAACGGCTTCGATGGGTTGTTTTCCTCGCGCAGCGTGGATGGCAGAAAGAATCCGAGAGTCAGCACCGGGCCATTTTTCTCGGATGCAGAAGAGTGGCTTGTCAGGGTCAAACATGGACATGACACGGTTATAGGACTCCTGATAAGTTGAATAGGTCTTAGTGGTCTGACATTAGTTCATGGATTGTGAATGGTTCTTACCTCCATGGTGTTGACCGTCTCAAGTCGACCTTTACTAGCACCCAGCTCCTTGAGCCCATTGGCGCCTAAAGCAATGCCCGTGACAGCATTCAGAGGCAATCTTCCATTGATCTCGCAGATATAAGGCGACTCGTCATCAAGACCATCTGCGCTGCGTCCAAACAGCAGATCGCTGCGCCAGATCCCTCCATGATCAGGATAATCCGGAATGCATCCGCTTGAAGATACCCATCTCAAAAGCGCTTCTTCCGACGGATCCAAGGGCATCCGCTCCGGGAACCGAGCGTCCTCGTCGGTGAACCATCTTTCCACGATATCGATAAACACACGACCAAGCAGTATGTGTAGCTGCTCGAGCTTTGAGAATAATGGGTCTGGCACCGCAATCACGAATGGTGAGATCCGGGTCATGATCCCAAAGAATACACCCTCGGCATCAGCATGGAGATGCTTGCGATAAGTAGCAAGTTCTTTGGCACGACGTGCAAGACTGGTGCGGTATGCAGGGATGATTCGTTTCTCCTCAACACTGCGTGAGACCGAGACTTGCATAAGTCCAGGTCGTTTGGCGGCCATGGCTGGCATTTTGTAGCACTGGAAAATTGAAATCAATGGTTATAAGGCGAGAGGGGGATGTAAATGTCGATGAGGAAAATTTCGACTCGATTCTGCTTATATAGTAATCTTATATCTCGTGTCTGCATATGATTATGTCTAGACCTGGTAACGCGCGACTTTTCAGACCACCTACCTATTATGGCCCTTTTATCGAGGCGATAACCAAAGGGTTCTACCGGGATTGGCTAATTTTGGCAGGATTGGCGTGGTCAGAATTTAGGATGCACAGTAAGCAGTAGACAATTTAGCTGGTGACATGCGCGCCTTTCGTGGTACTGCATTCGCCAAACGACTCTACTGGTCAGATGATGTCAGACGCTAGTTAGTCCGCAACGTCTTATGGTTCCCTTCTCCATGGCTACTTTACGGCACCTTCGGATGTAGTTTTGTCTCCCATCAGAGGCTGTTGCTTTCATTTTTGGCTAGTTACTATCTGTGCCCAGTTCTATGTTTCATGTAAGCCTGTGTGGTTTAGATCCCCTATTCCTCTTCACTTAAACAAGTTCCTTGGTATTTCCTTATCTTATCCCAGCTCCCATCGTCATAAGCCCTAAACCCGTCACATCGAGTCTAAGTATTACTAGTAAGCCATTGCGCCTGACAGCGCGCCCTAGTTCGCTTATTTACATGGTGTCTGATGATAAGCGCGAGCATGATCTACATCCTGTGTCGAGTAGTGATGGAATGATTCCAAAGATCTGGACTCTGGAAGCACTGGTGCATGAGTGAGCCCGGGTTGTTGAGTCGCCTCTCAAGTCCATGTAACACATTGGGCTACAGTTCCCTCTATATAAGAACTTTCTCAGCTTGCTGTGTCCCCTTATGGCCAAGATTTTGTAGCCAAAAACGTGACACTATCGCTTTCTATGTTGGCGATGTTACTGGTCAGATGGTTACTTTTTTCTTTAATGCTTCAACAGCAACAAATGGCACATCCGATATCTGATTAGATATTTTCGTACAGATCTCGCGTACGTATTCAAAGGAGTCTCTTGTACTAAGACCTAGAGGCACCGAGGCGACAAAGGCAGAAAGGCCCTTGAATGCTAGCTGACCTGCCCTTTGTCGTTCTCCATAGTCAAAGGTTTTAATGCTAACTAGCTTTCCAATCTTCGAGAAATTGCTGAATGCATCTTATTGCCCAAGTCAAATTCGTTTGGTATACCAGTAGGCACCGTTTAACCTGAAATACTTCTTGATGATGTGTTCTTTTCGAACAAGGTTATGACCAATATTTAAGAAAAAGCGCCTTTTCTATAGTTTTAAGCATTATAATCTAATAACCTTATAAATGCTTATCTTAAGCCTTTGGTCCAGACCCAGACCTAGTATACAGCTTGGAGAGTATATCATTTGGCATAGACTCGCTCGAGCCTAGATGATAATGAGGGGATTGACGTTGGTAGAAATTCCACCAATCGGAACGTCCATTCCGAAGTATACGACATTCGGTTAATATGTTTCCACACATGGGCATGTTGCCGGCCTTCCGATTGAAGAGACTATATAAACCAAGAGCGGGGAATAAGTTGAATTTTGGCAGTCCTGATTTTACTGTTCCAGTCTGCTCAGACCATCTTGTTTATCGACCATGAGATTCCCGGCTCAACATCTGTTGATGGTAGCTGGCCTCTCTGGAACTTCCGCAAGCCCGATAGAATCGAAGGCCGCAAAGACTACCAAGAACTTCGTGGTTTTGTGCGTCATGTCTGTCATCAATCGGCGCCCCCTCTAATACTTGATAGTGGAGATTCTTACTCGACCGTTGGGTTCTGGCCCGGAGGACAGCTACCCTCGGCCTCAAATCCCATAGGAAACCCAGGTTTGCCCGGCCAAACAACTTCTGCCGGACTCAACTGGGTTGGCCACGTCACTTCGACTGTAAATACGTCGCTGATATTGACATACGACTTTGCCTACAGCGGGGCAACAGTGGATAAGAAGATTGTGAACTCTTGGGCACAATACTCATTTTCGGATCAGGTGGACTTGTACAAGCAATACGTTGCGCCCAAGATCAGTAAAGATGACACACTCGTTGCCATCTGGAATGGTATAAACGATGTCGGTGAGGCGTTCTGGAGCAAGACAGGTGCTTTGGTAACCGAGTGTGTGAATCGTTATTTTGAGCTTGTGCAAACTCTCGTCGATGATGGTTTCAAGAATTTTGTCTTATTGAGTATCCCTGGTAAGCGCAAGAATCACAAAACCACTTTTGTCCTGCTAACATACAACCCAGCATATGCCGACCAGTTCCCGAAGATGATAGGCCAACCGCCAGCTGACCTAGCCAGGCTCAGAGCCGACATTATATCTTACAACAAAGCCTTGAAGAACAAAGCTGCTGCCTTCTCTTCCTCTCACCCAGGAGTCAAGCTTCAGGTCTTTGATACCAAGCCTTCATTCGACCAAGTGATCAACAATTATGCCTCATATGGGGCTAAAGATGCCACTTGCTTTGGCTCAACTACTTGCCTTTGGGCTGATGATTATCACGCGAGTGGAGCAATTCATAAGTTGCTAGCTCAGAACTTTGTTAAAGCCGTACACGGTGCCTTCATCTTCTAGTTTAGCTGACGCTGATGTTGCGACGACCGCTCTACGAAAGGCGGTAGATAGTACTGGGCTTCCATCAATTTATATCAAGTGATGCTCCGATGCGCGCAATGAAGAGTGGATGATATCAAGAAGTTCGATTGTGCTAATATGAGAACATGCCCCTGTTATTATTATTATATAGTCTAGTATCTAAAAACCTTTTTCACAACTCTAATATTAATTCCTCCTGTGCAAATGAAAACCAACACCCGTCACTAATGGCTCACAAAAGCGCTCTTCTTCACCCACTGCTCCATAGTCTTCGCCCCAGGGTTCAGCTCCCGAACTTTGTTCAAGTCGGCGCCGTAACCCTCATCTTTGAACCAGTTGACCATAATTCCAAGCTCAGCAACACCGTGCTTCAGAGCCTTTCCGAGCAAGCCAAATGTGGTGCCTGCTGGACCACCAGTTGCGTGTTCGAAAGCTTCACTAAGCTGAGCGAAAGTGAGCTCATCACCTGCCAGGCTGATGGCCTGTTTGCCCCAAGCCTGTGGGTTCAAGAAAGCTTCAGCAGCAAAGAAACCAATGTCTTCAGTGGCTGTCCATTGAAGGGGCTTGTTCTTCAGTGTATCGCGGATCATAGTGAGGAAGACCTTTGTGGCGAAGCCAGGCTCTAGGTTCTCCATGAAAGCAGTAGGGCGCAAGATCGTCCAGTTCATGTCGCTTCTCCCATTGGCTGTAGAGTTGCGAAGGTAGTGTTCGATTTCATGCTTGGTCTTGAAGTGAGGGACAACTGTAGCGTCGTTCCAAGACTTCTCATCACCACCGCGGTCGACACTGGAGTAGACGAAATGCTTGACACCCGCCTTGATGGATTCATCCACAAGACCTTTGCCTTGTCGCACTTCGCCCTCTAGAGTAACGCCCTTGCCCATGGATAGTTGGACCGAGTAGACACCCCAGAGTGGCACAGTTCCTGCGGCTTGTTTGGCAGCTTTGAAGAGGGCAGGGACGGAGTCTAGGTGACCCTCAATAAGCTTAATGTTGCTAGACTTGGCAGCGAGATTCTTGGCGGAAGGTGAGTCCTTGTTGCGAGTCACGGCCAGAAGAACAAAGTCGGAAGAGTCTTTTGCAAGGAGAGCGTTGATGACGGCGGAGCCTTGCTTGCCAGTGGCACCGGTGATGAGGATCGCACGAGACATTCTTGATAGTTTGGTGGTATTAAATGTGTATGGAGGATGATGTCGTTGAGTAAGTTGTTTGGTGTGTATCGGGACAGAAGATTGTTGATGATATAATTTTAGTTATAGATGTGGATGTTTTGGTGGGTGAATTGTGTGAGTGGTTGAGTACTGAACTGTTGATGTTGTTGATGTTGTTGATGGAGTGAATGGTTGAAACAAGATGGTGGTTCATCTTCTATATGTATTCATTCTCCTTACAATTGCTAGCCAATATCGAAACAACATCGCTAATTCCAACCAAGTCCGCAACTAATTTCTAACACATTTTTTGATATCATTACTAAGGTGGACTATGTCGGACTTCTTGAGTCCCGCGAAGTGAGTTGATTGCCAAGACGAGGACCGACTCGGTAATGCGCCAAATACCGATGGGCGGGGCTAGATTAGTGAAAAGTCTCATTGGCCAGCGGAAGCAGGTTGAGTAAAGAACTTGAACACCGGTTAATGACCAATCACGTCTACGCATAAGTAAGTCGTTGATGCAGACCAAAATTACCTAGTCTATGAGTTGGGATCTCGGCAGGATCAATATTGAAATTGACATTTACGATTTTCGGCTGAACAGCACGGCATAATAGCTCTAACAAGAGTGACATACATTTGGGTGGGCGTGAGGTTAGATGAAAGATACCTCAAGTTAGTGCTACTTACCTCGCGCCTATGCTGAAAGACCGACCAATGATGTCGGATATCCGAGCGAATTACCAACCAACCACAAACACCGAAATGCGAGACGCCCCGCTCGGTCGATGCCAAGACTTCCGAGCAACCAATTACCATAGAGTATTTCGTGTCTACATAATCAATTGCCCTATCAGTCCCGCGATGCTGACATACAGCAGCAACTCGTCTTAGTGCCGGAATCCTTCTGATTGTGAAGCATTAGCATGTTATACGCGTTGAGGAGGAGAAGATGCAAGATTGTCTGAAGAACATCTGCTATTTAATAAACTGAAATTCCGGCCACATCGTGTCTATCCTTTCTCATCTCAACACATTCAACAATCATCACAAACAAATATCTCCTACTTCAACCGGCAACTCAAATCACTTCAAGTCTCAACAATAAATCAAAAGTTTTAACGCTACCAAAAATACTCACACACCATGCCTCATCTCGCAGCTCAAGTCCCCGCCGCCAAGGCTCCTCTCCAAGTCAGAGAGATCGAAACCCCCCAACCTGGCCCTCATGAACTCCTCGTCAAGAACCAGATCATCGCGCTCCAGCCCATTGATGCCAAGATTGCAAAGGTCGCCATGCTTCCTCTCCCATACCCAGCTATCCTCGGCAGTTCGTTCGCTGGCACTGTTGAGAAGATTGGAGACCAAGTTACTGGCTTCCAGGTTGGTGACAAGGTCGTCGGAATGAAGACTGCTGGCGCCACCGATAGCAAGTACAGCGCTTACCAAGAATACTCCATCTCGGCTGAGAACACTACCACCAAAGTGTCAGACGATGAGACACTTGACCTCGCAGTCCGCTTGGTTGGTAACCTCCCTACACTACCTGCTATCTTCAACTATACCTTGAACCTAGAGCGACCTGCGCCCGGTGAGGAAACCAAGTCACAGGGAAAGAGAATCCTTATCTATGGCGGAACTTCCAGCATTGGTAGCATGGCAGTCCAATACCTCACCCAGGCCGGTTACGAAGTCGTCACAACTTTCTCCCCCAAGCACAAGGACTTTGTTTCCAAGCTCGGCGCTATCAAGATCATCGATCACACCCAGGACTCTGAGACGCTCATCAAGGACCTCACCGCCGCTGGTCCTTACGATATCGTCCTTGATACAATCTCCACCGGGGACACAGTCAAACTCAACGCAGAGGTTGTCGCAGCTCAAGGCGGCGATTCAGTCTATGCCCTTCAGCCACCTTTTGGGCCTGAGTCTCTACCCGCTGGTATTACCCGCAAGTTCGAGGGCTGGTCTCTGCTACTGGGCAAGGAGGAGAACGAGGAGCTGTTAAACTGGACCTTCCAGACATACTTCCCTCAAGCTCTCTCCAAGAACAAGTTGATTTCTGTGCCTGCCAGAAAGATTCCTGGCGGACTTGATGGATTGAATGACGGCTTGGACTTGTTGTTCTCCAAGGGTGTTAGCAGTGAGAAGGTGGTCGTCGATCTTCGCGACTAATTTGGTGCTGGGTTTCGAACTTTGATTTAGTCAGCTTGAACTATATAAGTATTAATTGAGAAACATATAATCGTCTCATTGTATAAAAGCATCCAAGTTTCAGTAATGTTTGCCGATTGATGTGATTGACTTGACTTACGACCCTATTCTTAAAAAGCCTTGTCATTCGATCGTCGGATTATGCCGCGCTTCCCCTACATGCATGAAGTACAGAGATCAATCATGTCCACTGAAACGATCTTCCGGATGCCAGCCGTGATTAAAGGGGAGATCGTTCCATGTTCCGTGTTTGGAACAAGCGGAGGTGTTTGCCGAAGTTGCTACTTCAGGCCGAGGGTCCGAGCTTGACATTGCCTGAAATGGATCAGACCAAGGGTCACTATGTCATAGCAAGGGCATAATTATAAGTACCGTTAGAAGGTCGTTCGCGATCATACCAGACTAGGGTTTCTACTTATCGCATACAAGATGAGAGTACCCTCACTTCTCTGCGGTGTCGCCCTCTGGGTTGCTTCTTTGGCTCCAGCGGGAGCCGAACCTCTCCCTCGTGCTGATACGTTCAAAAACCCAATCATCTACTCCGATTTCCCGGACAACGATGTTTTTCTGGGTCCGGACAACAACTACTACTTCTCCGCGTCCAACTTCCATTTCAGCCCTGGAGCACCCATCCTCCGATCCAAAGACCTACTCAACTGGGATCTCATCGGCCACTCGATCCCTCGTCTGACCTTCGGCGACGGCTACGATCTTCCAGATGGCCAGCGCAACTACCGTGGAGGGACCTGGGCCTCTTCGCTTCGATATAGGAAGAGCAACGGGCAGTGGTACTGGATCGGCTGTGTTAACTTTTGGAGTACCTGGGTTTTCACCGCCGACAAACCAGAGGGGCCTTGGACGAACCGAGGAAACTTCGGAAATGAGAACTGCTACTACGACAATGGTATCCTGATCGATGACGATGACACCATGTATGTGGTTTATGGCTCAGGGGACGTGCGGGTGTCCCAGTTATCCAAGGACGGATATAGCCAAGTCAAGACACAAGCCGTTCTCAGCAACAAAGATATCGGCGTCGAGGATCTTGAAGGTAACCGCATGTACAAGATCAACGGACTCTACTATATCCTCAACGATAGTCCTAGCAACGCGCAAACCTGGATTTGGAAATCCAAGAGCCCTTGGGGTCCTTACGAGAGCAAGATTCTTGCCGATAAGGCCACACCACCTATCTCAGGCGGCAACTCGCCTCATCAGGGCAGTCTCATCAAGACTCCTAGTGGTGATTGGTACTTCATGTCCTTTACCTGGGCCTATCCTGCAGGTCGTCTTCCTGTGCTGGCACCAATTCGCTGGGGCAGCGACGGCTTCCCAACTCTGGTCAAGGGTGACAATGGTGGTTGGGGATCTTCATACCCAACTCTCCCTGGAACGAACGGGGTTACCAAGAACTGGACAAGAACTGATACATTTGCTGGTACTTCTCTTGCACCCTCATGGGAGTGGAACCATAACCCTGATACCAATTCCTTCACTGTCAACAACGGTTTGACTCTTCGTACCGCCAGCGTCACCAAGGATATCTACCAGGCAAGAAACACTCTCAGCCACAGAACCCACGGCGACCGCCCTGTGGGTACCGTTAAGATCAACTTTGCCAACATGAAGGACGGCGACCGGGCAGGTCTCTCAGCATTCCGTGACCAGAGTGCTTATATCGGCATCCACCGAACAGACGGTAAGTTTACTCTTGCCACCAAGCACGGAATGGTTCTCGATGAATGGAATGGCGAAACCAAACAACTGGGAGAAGTGAAGGCCACTGCAGCTGTGCCTTCCGGAAAGACTTCGGTGTGGTTCAAAATCCAGATGGACACCAACCCAGCCGGGACTGGAAACACTGTGTTTTCCTACAGCTGGGATGGGTCCAAGTACGAGACCCTCGGACCCAACTTCAAGCTCTACAATGGGTGGGCTTTCTTCATTGCTTACCGATTTGGTATCTTCAACTACGCTGAGACGGCCTTGGGAGGATCGATCAAGGTTGAGTCCTTCACTGCTGCATAAGAGCATGGACTATTGGGTATTGTGACTCAAGTGCTTTATATGCTAGGATAGAATGTGTACTGGTCTGTAGCTACCTTTCCAAATGACGATCAATCTATATATAAGGCAAACTCCAACCGATTCTTCGTATCATCGTGAAACCCAAACATGTTCTGCATCAAGGTATACCATCAGCCGGCCCTGCCCGGGTCGTGTGCTGTTTTGCCAATCTGATGACCAATAATTCTCGTACCCTATATACCACGATAAATAAAACCTAATAGCAAGATAAGCCTTGAAGTTGCACACAAGGAAGAAAAGACCAACCTTTTTTCCGTGCGAGCTTTTTCATTTTTACTTCTTGTTCTCATTGAACGATCATTTGCTGCCAGGTTGTTTTTCTTGTTTGTAAACTACCGTGAATTGGGCTAGTTGATCGTTGATGGAGGAGCCTTGTGTATCATAGATATATCGGTTGAGGCTGTACGAGGTTGGCTGGTTGGCTCCTTCTCGAGCGTTTGCACTTGAACCATGATTAGCTCGACATGTTTGTGTCCTTGAACCGACGTGCCCGGATGCGATTTTTTCAGATGCATTATGAACAAGACATACGGGTTTGGGAAGCTGCCAGCAATGGAGACAGTAGAGACATTGGCGGCCGGGGTGCCGGAAGGGCTAGACGCGGATGGAGACGGCATAGTGAAGGCAGTGAACGAAGAGTGAATTGAAATGTATACTATAAGCACTGATGGGAAAGTCAGACAAGGAAATTAGATAAAGGTATTCGACAAAGGCAAGTTCTTATGAACGACTCAGTTTAATTGAGATAAGTGAAGGGTAGATTCAGAAATGCTTCTCTTGGGGGCGGCATCTTTATTTAAGCTGTTATGGGAGGAACAAGAGCAAGAACCTCACAAAGGGGTAATAAGAACTACAATAGAAGGAGGGTGGTGTGGAGAGCCGCCTCAACGTTTCTAGAGGTCCAGAAGAACAATTGCTTTGTTTAGGAATCGTCAATAGTCTCTTTTCAATGCAGACACCCAAGGCCTCGAACCAAGGTTTTGTCACAACTGTGACATTGAGGATGCAGCGCCGCGTGGCAAGACACACAGAATCACAACTGTGACAACGCTCAAAATGGCAGAAGTCTGTGCATTTGCAACGATCTGCAGTCTCTTGTGCGCAAGTGTAAAAACCCCGCTCCGTTGATGTCTCCTCAGGCATCAGATTGGCTGCTTGGGCCGCCACGTCAGCAATTTTGAGGCCTGCTGACAAGGATGTGTTGGCTTTAGCGTGCTTGGAAATCACAAGTGTGATCTTTCCTGTCCAGTGATAATGCTTTGACTTGTTACGCGCCCGGTGGCTTTTGTGATAGTGCAACATATTTGCTGGCAGTGTCATCATCACGCATACACTTTCAACCCTCCCTCCTCACCGTCTTTTTTCAACCCAAGTCCTCCTATTTTCACAACACAGCGTGGCTGACCCGGCATCACAGGCTCACGTTCCGTCTTTCGTGTCATGAGCCCCTAAGCAACGCCCTGGTTCACTCTTCACTATCAGACGACGTCACGCGTCCCATCAGAGACGCGTCGATCGATTGGCAAGGCAACAGACTAAGTCTCGCGATACCTGCAAGGCAACCGCTTGCCTGTGACAAAGTACCTCATTATTAGCAAGTGGGGCTATACTCGTCACTTGAATAAGGCTGCGACCTTGCGGGTAGTTTTAAAAGACAGTGATTATCCTTATTGTTTATACACGAAAGTACAAGCTTTCATCATGGTCAGAAGCCTAAGTGATGAGAGCCAGCACGATGGCATTGGCAGTTTGTTTGACGACGATGAGGAAACCGTACAGTCACCTCAGCAGGTTCATACAGCAGAAGAACAGGAGGCACAAAAGCAATCCCTGGACGTCAAGTTACCAGAGGGAATCATAGAATTTGTCCACAACCGCGAACAAGCCGCCAAAGGGCGACTGGTGAATGCCGACATCGACGTTCCCACAGCATCATCTGTTCCATCTCTCAACCGGACTGAAGAAACGATGAGCTTCAGCACACGATCAGTACATGAGGCTACCGAATATGGTCCTCTAAGGGCAGCAAGGACGTGGCATATAGAGCATTTCGAGACGGAGTTAATATATAACCGCCTCGACCGAACTCCTGAAGAGGCATCAGACTCTTCTTCGGACATATCGGGGAGATCGTCTCCAGCTTCACCGAGCGGCTCATCATCCGGTACGGCTGCTACTTCACCTTCCACGCACGAATCGGAGTCGGATGGGTCCGTTGCGTCTATGGAAGACGACCCTGAGGATGACCCTTGGACTTTTGTGGAATCCCCAAGGTCCTACGAACCTGAACAACAGACCTCTTACCCATATGGAGGCTCGTCTCCTTCCCGTGATGAGTATGGCAACAACGAGAGATCTCAGAACCATACGAGACGTGAAGAACTTCCACGTTCTGAGATCAGCACAAACCCTAGTACCGCGAACGGAATCTGTGTGCTTCAAAACAAGGACCAGCCAAAAAAGCGTGGGGTTGACGACGACGGGGATGACCGTCGGATGCCATCCAGGTCGAAACGACCAAGGAAACAGGAGGAACCGAATCTCCGACTCGCTTGCCCCTTTTACAAGTTCGACCCAGTCAAATACCGCCGATGCCACTCCTGCAAATTGCAGCGGAACAGCTACGTCAAGCAGCATCTACTCCGCAGCCACATGCAGCCTATTCACTGCGACATATGTCTGAGCATATGGCCCAACGAGGAGGAGCTTAGGGAACACCGCCGGGCTCAGCAATGTGTGAAACGCCCCTACATCGCTCCAGAGGGAATAACGGCCGATCAAAAGCGGAAACTCCAGTCACGGCTCCATAGCAAGGATAGATCTGAGAGTGATCAATGGTTTGAGATTTACACCATAGTCTTCCCCAACTCTCCGAAGCCCAAGTCCGCCTATCTAGACGGCGAGCTGTCTGAAGACGTAGAGAGTCTGCGGGAATTTATGGAACGTCGCGGGGCGGATATAATGATGGGACAGCTAGCAGATTCGAGTGTCCTTCAACAAGCTGGGGTAGATAGCCATGAACTTCAGCAGCGGGTCCAAAATGCATTGACAAGTATGTTTGATGGATGGCATAACCAGAGGAAGGAAATGGGTGGCGAAACAAGTGATGGACGGAGCAAAAGATTCAAGCCGACACATGTGGAATTTCTCGCCATCGAGGACCAGGGCTGTAGAAGAACTGACACGGCGAGCACCAGTACAAGTCTGACCATGGAGTTTGACGATCGGGTTGACGACGAACAAACCAGCCCGGCGACTTCAACAACTTAACATACGTTTGCTTAGGCTCCATCGTGGCAGTAATACGCACTGCTGGGAGCAATATGCGCTGAACCTGTAACATTCAACATTACCAACAACAATCGTTTATCACATACACGCCTCACTTGTCATTTGGATTTTAGCGTCTTTCTAGTTATATCTGAAGAATAAAAAGGATTTTCCAATCTACATATGCTGGTGTTGCGGATTTTATTTCGTTGAAGTTCGTAGACAGACCGCCTTGTCTATCATATGTGAACCACTATGCGTAAACTTGGATGGTTTGAGACATAACGCCCATGGACCTGAGCTTGCTCGTTGGGTCTTCAGGAACAGAAGTAGTAAGCTTGAGACAGGGAGCACCAATAGTCTCTATCTCGTAATTACCTTTGCCGTATATAGTATCTAAGGCATCAGGCAGCTTCGAAAGCATCGGTATCTGATTCTTATATATCAGATGTGTGTAAGTGGGCTTCCGGGCTACTAAAGGGAGGTAGGTTAGGGGCATTCTGTAAACTTCTTTGGCTTGCTGGACGTAGATGTCGTGCTTATATGGCGACTTGTAGACAGCGACGATTTTATACGAGCTGTTTTGATTGACCAGAGTAGGGGACAGAAGTTTGCTGTATTTATACTAGAACAGAGGCGTTTGTCCGCATATTGATGTGCTCAATCAATGGTGATTTCATATAGTCGTTTTCCTTTGTCTCTGAATTAGGAAGATCTGTATGCTGCGGTCTTATGATACTAACAGTAACCTAGACCATATAATCGCGTGCCCTTCGTCCTCAGACGTTAGGGATTTGCAGTGATCAGTATCTGCGTAAGTAGTCATGCAATTCTTACAGTAGAGTAGACATCAGAATGCGCAAGAAAATATGCTGGCCTATGTCTGGAAGTTTTGTGAAACTCTGGTGTGATTTTCTCTTTGATTAGAGTTCTTACTCTACCAAACGATGAGGCACCGAATTCGATAGGGCTTTTGGATGCTATGCATGGTTTATTTGCTATGGCGAAAATTTCGATATAAACTTTACCAAATATCCCAGAAAAGTCGCCTGGAGGAAGTTTGGTGGCCGCGCATATCAAGGACGTGTGAAAGAGGCGGTATATTGACTTATATATTCATTGATATTAGTGAATTATGTTTCTGCTAGCATTTGACAAATCTACTGTGGTGGCTGATGCTGAGACGATACATTTCAATCACTGCTGCCGATCATCGATTCTCCCGAGCTTGTATCAGTATCAATGTCGAAGCATGTTAAAATACCTAGGAACGTGGAACTATATCAGCTTCTCACGCAGGCTTCCGTCCAATCGTCCACCTAACTTCGAACCCCATCATAGATATTCCGCTATCATGCTCTGACTGCAACAGGTCGCAATGCTTCTCAACATCATCATGGGAATGGATCCATTCAAACTCTCCACGAGAAGCGATCCCATTCAGCGATTGCCTTGCATAGTTGACGAGTGCGTTGCCACACCTTTTTTGCACCTCATGGCTCTCACTGAAGCTGCTGAAGTCTCGATGTGAGCACTCAACATACCCGGTGTTGATAAAGTGTCCTTCTAGAGGCATCGGGCTCCTAGCATGAGGTCAGCGAATTCTTCTCATTATCTTAGGACGATGGTATGTCACTTACGTCACGTCGCGGCCGACTGATAATGCATAGCGAACATCTGTACTGATCCATTTCTGGTAGGCTTCCGTGATTGGCGTGGCGTTGAACTTGGTGAATCCCGTTTCGTCCCACAAGATGTAGCCACCCGGTCTTAGGAGTGACATGAGATTTCGTGCTACAGGCTCCCAATCTCCGGCCTTCAAAGCAACCATCAAGAGCCGTACGTGGACAAGATCGTATTTTCCGACGAGCTCATCAGGAATAGGCTTGAATACATCGCCAAAGGAAAGCTTGACATTGGAGGGAAGATCCTCAGGAGGTATGAACTTGGAGTTGTCTATGTCGAAGCCGTCAAGGCGAGAGGCCTTGTCAATTTCAGCTGCAAAGTCTCGCAGCCAGATGCCAGTACCTGTTCCGACATCGGCGACTGCAGGAGGGCGGCCAAGTGATTCAATATGGGACTTGATGTTTGCGGGGATTAGAGTCTTGGTCATGCTCCACCAGCAGTTGTGCTGATAAGAAAGGCGATATTCTTCAACGCCTTTCCTGCCAGTATTGAGAGTGTAAATAGGTGTATCAGACATTTTGGCGTAAGTGATTGACTGATTCTGAAGTTTGGAACGCAAGGCCAACGAGAGGATATAAATAATGTCGTAAAGACCATCTTCCCGAATACCGATAAATTCAAGAACTTTATAACCGGAACACTCTTGCAAAGCAACTTTGATACCGTGTACTGAAGCGTGCCGTCAAAGCCGCTGACAGTACTTTGGTTGAACATCATTGGCTATCTCATTAAACGAAACTAAGGAAGGAATATAGTGCTACTATCAGTCGGACTTAGCGCTGCCTCCGTCTGACTCAGATTGGCGATCATAGAACAAATTCGTCATTTTGTTATCTTCTCGTGTGTTTCTAAGCAAAAGTTCTTGATGAAGCCGAAGAGCAAAGGGGAAGGCAATTAATGGTGGTTGTCTGTGAAAGATCAAGAATAAGAACGGGGGTGCACAGAATCGCGGAATGAGTGCGGAATCACAGGTCCATGCATTGATTGGCTGATCGTCCACCAGTCAAATCACTGCTGATGACAGATTATAACGGGGCGCAATGGAAGTGAATCAAACTCCGCTCTGTCCCAAAATGGTTGGGTTCTAATGATGACGATTTTGCATAAATGCAGGAGAGTGTATTCTGCTAAACCTGTCTAAGAAGTTTCTGTAATTCTGTAAAACTACTCATAAGATAGTCAAATAAATAAGTTTTTTATAAGAAATATTTCTTTGTATAGATCTTCCTCAATAGTGTGATTTACAAACTAAATTACAAGCTTTCGAGAATCAGTATACCTAGGGTACCCTCGTTTTCTGGTCACCACCCAAGTCCGCTTCTGCGATTATAATAGCCGCGCACACACGTCACTCAAAATCCCCAATTCTTTTCTTTTAAGTGCCGTTATGGATTTGGCTGTGTCTTCCTATCTTATTTGAGACTCTTTAACGGTATAAATCTCGGCCTTGTAATCTTGCTCTCATTTTATCTGAGCAGACAGTTTGTGAACATGTTTTGTGCCGACTAAGTCCATGCTCTACGAAGCGAAATTACATTTCTCCTTTTGATCCTTCGCTGACCGCAAGGAAGGACTTTCGTCTTTCGTATACTGCCTGTAAACAAATAATAGCAACTGTTCATTAGACGTCGAAGGAATTCGGTCTGTGATTTGTCCGTACGCTCTTTTTTGTTCTTGTTTCGGACCATCTTTAATAGGGCTGGTCGTACAGAAAACACCTGGTAAGAAGTACATGTGTTACATTGATCCAGATACGCAGTACCTATAAGAATAATGTAATTACATTACATCAAAAAGTCCCATTCCGTGGTATGATCCAGCAAACACATAGAGTATCATAAGCTCAAATGTTGCAGTTAAATGCCACAGCAGCTTCTGACACTTTGGAACAGCGCCAATGAAGCAACACTGCGAAATCCTAGATCCTCAAAGTTCCAGGGCCAACGCTGGTCAGAAACTCAACGGAAAGTACCCTCGCCCTTCTCTGTCAATAGCAGAAGGGTTGAATGGAAAGAGTTATTCCGTTGGATGAGCTAACGACCATAATGACCCGCTTGTTGAGATTTATAGGATCAGGAATGATACCTGGCTCTTTGCTGCTTGGCAGGCATACTGAGCTCGACTAGGGAGTGGGTGACGGCGAGGAAACTTGCCTGACTACCCCTAGCCCAGTGGTTGACCGAGTTTATTCTCAGTAGATTCTAGTCAAAATCCTCATCTAAGCATAAAGAACTTTATTGATATCCTAGGCCACCCTGGCTCAGGTACCACACCGCATCGCTGTGGAGATCTGGGCTGTGCTGTTGCTAAGGTGCCAAGCTGGGCGCATCCCAAGGCCGATGGGTTAGATACTAGATCAGGAGTTGAGATGAGATGGCAACGTCGATATCCGCCCTTGGGGTGAGAGAAAGCACCGTCCCCACTCATACCAACGTTTGCTGTAATGCTGGTCTATCTTTTCTGTCACCTCTCGACATCCTAGCTCTAATTTGGGCTTGTCATTCAGGGATTGCACGAGCCATTTTACATAACCGGCGGGGCTTAGCCACCATGCGGCGCTGTCATTCGCCTATATACTAACAGAGTCAGGGGATGTAAGCTGCCAAGATCGCAGGAAGGCAGCTAAGCCCACGACATGACCGGCTTTTGATCCTACATAATCTGATTCTGGTAAGGTTTCTACAGAACATAACCAAAAAAGCATTGTTGCGTTGGTGATGCTTCTCTAGGGACCATGTTGAAGGAAGGGGGCTTTGTTGATGGGTCCAATGTTGCGCCTCGCGATTCTTCGTGACATGCCTCGACGGTGAAGATTCAACTTTGTACATAAAGCAATGAGTCGACCGCTCAATAGGAGAACTTACCATATCATCCTCACACTCTCATACTCACAATCAGCTTTTCACAACCCCACTCCTCAACGATCACTTCCATCTCATCTACACACCGCAACCTCGCAGCAAAAATGCCTTCTATCACCAACATGATCACCACTCTGGCTTGCCTCGCCAGCGTTGCAAGCGCTCTGCCTACCAACGCTGCGCGACAAGCTGCTACTACCGAATGTGAGAAGGGCACATGGTATTCTACCTGTGGTGAGATCGTCGGCTGCTTCGATCACGACCCTTGTATCAACCCTCCCGCCCCTACTCCTGCCTCTGGTGACAAGCCCGATGTCACAGAGCAAGAGACTTCTACCACCACCACTGCTGCTCCTGTCTATGAGACAATCGTTCCTGAAGCCCTCTACGACATCTTCCCCGAGCACCCTGAGTACGCCAAGGGCAAGGTGAACGGCATCCATCTTGAGACTTACGACAACAAGTCCCAGGTTGAGCAGGCGATTTTCTTCAAGAATATCCCTAAGGACGCTAAGTTTTGTAGCCTCTCATGGCGCCAGGGTCCCCGATTCTCAACCGCCTTTGTTATCAAGGGTGATGACTCCCAGGCTGAGGCTTACCAGCTTTCTGGCTTCCCCAAGGACGGCGAGGACGTAACATACAAGGCTGTCAAGCCTTTCGACGATGCCGAGGCGTCTGTTGGAGGTCCCAACTTCACCATGTGGGATGTCAGCGAGGAGAGGGCTCACGGTATCGGCATGGTCGAGTGTGCCGAGACCCTCGCCTTCATCGCTCGTATCCGTAACCCCAAGCTCGAAACCCAGCTTTACCTTGAGCAGGATGGGGAGGAGAACGGTTGGGCTCTCACCTACACTGTATAATGGACTTGGAATGATGTATCACCATGGAATAATGCTAAGCTAGACCGGGGGTTCCTTTCTCTTTTTCGCGACTTACATATTTAGCGACGGCTTAAAGCGCGACGTACTTTTATAGAACGATTTTATGTCACTACTAGTTAGTTTGGAATTAATGCACATATTTGTCTACTTGCTCGCATTTCTTCACGATTATGTAGTGAGACTTAACATGGTTTGAAAGTAGTCAGTAAATCCAATGTTCATTCAGGGCCATCAGATCTTTTCCACAATATCAAGGCTGGGTCTTTTTCCAAGGCCATATTTGTCGTCAGCTGAAGAGAAGCTAAGAATAGTGGAATGATGACCGTATTGGAAACAGCTACAGCTAGCCAACTTGATGCTACACAACGGCTCTTTTGTTAATTGAGGATCACAGGTTTCGTTGTGTTACGCGAAAACGAAGGGAGTCTTAAGAGTTTGTCGTAGAAAGAAAGTACTCGAGAACTACACCACCACCACCCTATGAGCCAGACTGCTACCATGCTGGTCATATTGTGTATGAGTAACCTGCATCAAGACATGTATGCCGTTGTATCCCGGAGAATTGGGAGATGGACCATCTTGAGTGTATCAAAAGCCGAAACTGCGCAACCGTAACAAGCGTGAGTTGTATGGACTATTGGTGGTTGATCTCTTCTCAGGATGGTCAGTCTAAGTTAGGCTTGCGAGCTGCCTATCTGTCGTGGCAGCCTTAGTCGTTAGTGCCGCATGCCGTGCATGTCCCCATAATCAGAGGCCAGTAATGCTATGTAGGTCAGACCCTGATTCACCGCAACAAAAGAATTCGTAGGATGTGAATTAGTGGGATAATGGGTGCAGTAGCACGGGTTGGCGTACAAAGATATGTCAGCACGCCCGTGTCTTGATTGAAAAGTATAGTCAGCTCATACCCAACCCTTTCACAAATGTACCCAAACTCACACACAAATCAATTACCTCATGATTCCTCAATCACTATACATTCAAAACTACATCATGGCCACAGGCTTTGAAGTACTTGGAGCCGTTAGCGCCCTATGGGAAGTATTCGTGGTCGCAAATGACGCAATCATTTGATGCAAGAAGATTTATGACGGCAAGCCTACTCACGACAATGACCTTGAATCCTTTGCCAATCAGATGTCTGAAGTCGTTGATGACATTCAACAACACTGTCAGGCAATGAGCAGGTCTGAAAAGCCATCAAAAGGCGAGACAAAGCTCGCCAAAATCGCCAATGACTGCCAGTCATACATCTGAGAACTGCAGATCGAAGTACGTTATGTTACAAGCATCCACAGGAAAGGCAATCTCGGCACGGCGGTCAAGTCCAGTATCCGCTCTTGGAGCAACCGGGAGAACATTGAACGAATCGCACTCAAGTTTTCTAAATATCGAGGCGCCATGGACACACAGATGATATCTCAGTTGTGGTATGTACTGTCCCCTCTATGCTTCATATATCCCTAATTGTGTTACGTAGCTCAGACTTCGACGCTCAAATCCTGCAACACCAGGAAAGATTCCACGATATCATCTGCAGCATCCAGAGCGTAAGTGCTCGCAATGACCACGACCACGATAAGATTGAAAGTTATATCCAAGCCCAAAAAGACGTAACCACGGCCGAAAACAAACGGTCACAGTTGCTCGGAAGCCTCAGAGCTCCGGAGATGTTCAAACGATACAATGATCTTATGAGCTCTAAGCAAGCGAATCTTGACAGAGTCTTTTCTCCATACGAAATGATGGCTAGCAGCCAAAGCGGAACTTCTGAGCATGTATATGCCAATGTTTCCCCTATGACTACGGACGGCCATGCCGAGGTTTCAATTGAGACCAGGGTGGTCTCAACGCAGAATGAGTCCAGCGAAGAGATTGATCGAGTCTGGTTGAGCCTTCTGACCTGGCTGAAGTCAGATGATTCTTTGTTCTGCGTCCGAGGTAAGCCAGGCTCTGGTAAAAGTACCTTGATGAAGTTTCTTGTTGATAACGAGAGGATGAGGGAACTTCTTCAACAAGACAACATAAAGCCCACGATGTTATCTCATTTCTTTTGGAAGATCGGAAAATCTTCCCAAAACACGATCAAAGGCCTGCTATGCTCGCTTGTCCACCAACTTCTGGTAGGCGATGACGAGATGATGGATTTCGTGCTGGACCACGATGCTATGGGCTCTCAAATATATTTCAACGACTGGTCTGTTACTGCCTTGACAAAGGTCTTTGATCGCATTGCCGAAGCCAAGATGGACCGTCTTTGCATTTTTATTGATGGACTTGATGAAGTCTGCAACGAAGACGGAATCGACAACCTCATGGAACTGGTCAGTGAGATTCCCAAATATCCCAATGTGAAGATCTGTGTTTCAAGTCGGCCTGAGAAAACTGCCACAACTTGGCTTGAGCGGCACACTGCTCCCAGCATTCGTCTAGAAGACCTCACAAAGCCTGAGATGACGACCTTTGCCCTCAAGGAATTAAAGCCTTGTCTGGATTCCGGGAAGCTATCAGTGGAAACTCATCGACATTTGAGTCAAGGGGTAGTAGAGAAATCACAAGGAGTTTTCCTTTGGCTCTACCTTGTCCTCCGAAACCTCAAAGCCGGTATTAGGAATGGCGATTCAGAGAAGATGCTCCTGGAACGACTCCGCGAACTTCCCAGCGAGTTGGAGCACCTCTATGCCGACATGTGGCAACGACTCAACGAGAACCACTCTGTGTACCATAAGACGGCCGCCAAGTATTTCCAACATGCTATCCACGGTCAGCGTGCCATTCACTTCAGCAGTGAGACTGAGCATTTCAAGCCCCTTTATCGTACCATTTCGAGATCGACACTGGGGCAAATTGTTTGCACGTCGAGACCCAAGCTCCGAGACTTCCTTCTCAGTGGTGGTGGCAGTATTGATCTTACGGAAGTGCAGCAACTGTGTGAAGAAACTGAGCTAGATATTGAAGAACGATGTGTAGGCTTATTGCAAGTTCGGCCCTATCGACCCTGGCCACCGCATTGCCCAAATTCGACTGCGAAGCTCAACAAGTTCTTCTTGGAACACGGGAGTTCATCCACCGAACCGCCCATGATTTCTTAACTGACACGGAAGCAGGCGCCAAGATCATGACGCACGCGGCATTATCTCGGGATGAGATCGATGTAGATCTGATTAGAGGATTTCTTTGTACCTGTAACGTTCTCTATTTTCAATGTGGAATGATCGCATTCATGCCTAGTGTCCTCCATCAGATCTCACACGTAGTAGAACGAACTGAGTTGGAAAAGTCTCAACTGACTTCCAATCTACTTCAGATTGTGCAGAGACTCCACGCGGCTGGTGTAATCAAGAATAGGTCCTCTTGGAAGCCAAAGAGCCAGTTCTTAAGCTGTTTGACTGAGTTTCGACTCTTTCATGATTTCATTGTTTCTACACTCAAGCATTCACCCTCGATGACCACCGCGACTGCAGTTCTGAAAGACTCATAGGGCCATGATCTCTTCCTAGACTACCAACAAGAAAAGCTCCCACCAATTCATTTTATCGAAGCCTTGCTGTCAATGGGTACCAGCCCACATATCGAAAGCATTGATAACAAGTGGCGGGTATCCAGCGATGAGCCGCTCGTTAGCAATGACACCACATTCACACACCTTCTCAAATATGGAGCGATGGGGATATTTCGCTCAGCTTATGCGGGTGGAAAGCGGGATTTCAAAACTAGGAACTAATAAAACATTCGTCTACTTGTATGATTGTGCCTGACCCGACAGATCACTTACTCATCTCAATATCTAGACCTTACTTGTAGCTTAAAGAACACTATATGGTTCGGCTTTTTAGAGCAAATACGATCTTGCAAGTCCCCTCGTCATTAGTTCACCTCGCTCCGATCGTTTGTCTTCGACGCCATCCAAGCTGACTAGCATATAATCCTTCCATCCGAGAGGTCAAAGGGTCTTTTCAACTGTATTCAATGTTCGCAGAGGCCAATAGCCAAATGTCTTCAATGACAGACCAACGTGCAATAAACGATTACGCAGTGTTTTTGTCTAACCTTATCCTACTTCCCAATGAGAATACCGACGAATGTACGGTAATTAACGGCCGAGATATCACCTGTCACCTGCCCATATAGTGACGGGCGATCAAACAGTCTACGATGACAAGTATATAGTACGACAACAATTCCTATCGGCAAATTGAGCGTTCTGGCTCTTCAATGCTAAAAAGAGTGAAAGTATCACCAATTATCAATTCAAAATATTCGAGGGAGGAGTCTAAGTGTTGTGTATAGATTAAGCCAAAAGCAGCCGACAGAAGTCTATGGTAGAAATAGGTCTGAGCAATACAAGCCCAGTGTCTGATCCCAAGAGCTAAATACTTGCAGTCCTGATAAGGATAGCAAGATCTTATTTCAAAATGGTACTATCCTTTTGCATGTCAACATTAACGAAGAGGATGTTGGTATCGGCGCTGCCGCCGCCCGAGTTTGAGACTACAATACCACCAGCCAAGAGATCTGAGTCATAGTTCTCATTATCAAGATCTTCCTCCGAGATCAACTCAACAGCCTCAGTGTAACTGTGGTGTTCAGGGTCCTTTCCAGTGAGATCGTTGATAAGCTTGACGTATTCGTCGTAGATATCTTGCTGTTGCACCTCGCCGGTCTCATATGTGATGGCGGAGTAAAGGTAACTGGCAGCACCTCCGACCTGAGCGTTGTGCTCTGTGTAAAGATCACGGATCTCTGTCTTGGCTTTTGCAAGGTCCTGGGGATCCTGGGAGTAGTGGCCAACAATGGCACCCTGCTTGGTAGCGAGCACGACACCGAAGCAGCCCTGGAAGCCCTGGCTACCAATCATGTGGTCTCCTGCGGAAGTGAAGTCCAAGAACTGGGCCTCTCCTTGAGGTACGTAAGGATCGCACGCGTTGATCTTGTCCAAGAAATCCTGGATCTCGGGAGTAGGACGTCGGGAATAGAGCTGATGATCATCCCGTGCAGAGAGCCTTGTGCAGATGTTAGTTTGGATAGACACTTCTTCTGGCACTTGATGGACTTACTGGCTCGAGTGGGGAGCAGCGACACAGATCTGAGAGGCAGCAAGGAGACAAGTCAAGGAAGTGAGCATCTTGGCGACACCGCCTTGGAAGCTCTTAGAACCAAACATTGTGATGTTGTTGAGCGAGTGATGTTGTGAAAAGAGTGACAAGTAACGAATGAAGAGAAAGAGTGACAAAGAAGCACGATGGTACTGCTTGCTGGTGATGAGCTGGGAGGCAGAGAGGAAGTATTTACGGAGTATCTCAGCTACATATATGTTCGATGGGCCACGAAATCAACACGCTCACAGGTTCAGTCTAAGAACAAACCCGGTGGACGTTTCCTGTCAAAGCTTAGAAGGACGAAATTACAGTACATGCGACCCATAGAAAGGATCGTTGAAAAGCGGGTGCCCATGCGTGCACAGCCAAGCCGGGATTGATTTGCGGGACGAAGTTACGATCGTCAGCCAAGACTTTGATTACTTGAAAATGTCCGACGTCCTTGATCCTTCTAGCAACCCTGTTTCCCCCAGGGCTTTTCGGCCGACAGTATTGGGTCATCCGATGTTAGTAACAAGATACTGACTTGATATCCTGCCATTTAGAGTTGAAGCTACAGTATTCAATGCAACTCGGATCGGCCACCTCTGGGGGCGATGGATGAACAATAATTTCCCTGCCTGCCTTGTGTTACATTTTATGACGCATGGTGGTTATGACTATTCAGCGTCTCAGCACACGCTGCAAGTAGGAATCTGCATAGCCTCAAGGTTCTGGGGGACCGAAATATTTGCCGACAGGAGTGAAGAGATTGCGATCCATAGATATGCGAGAAGGATTCGCGACATGCAACATCAGTCACACCTAATGTGGGGACGCGAGGCTGAACGCTTGACAATCAGGAATCGATCTGCCACAGCAACTTTTATGATAGGGCTTGCACGCAGGGTTCATATCGAACTCTAGCGCAACGCCCTGTGCAAATCGAACCAAACTACTCAATTCATCTCAAATAGCTCTAGGATATGTTTGACAAAAGTCGGGTAAAGAACATTCTGAACATCATAAAGATAGGTCAAGCCTATAATTCAAGGGGACTTAAAACCCCTTCGACTGGGTCAAATTCAATCCTAGCCCTCCTCCAAGCCATTTCGCCCAAAATTCAACAGAATTGATAGTTAATGTTATAATTCTGTCAATACGGGAAGTGGGTGATTGCAGATTACGAATCAGTGAAGATGATCATCCCGAGCACCCCGATTCACATGAGCGAAATGAAATGAGGATGTAGGGTTTTCGATCATGCGCATGCTCCAAAAGTGCATATACAACCAACGCACGTCATAATGCAACCTTGGAGCTAAGCCTTGCAAATCCTACGGAGTAAAGAGCGGCTAGATAAAGATCCACAGGCGTAAACGAACGATAGGAAAACGATTTTGGGGTGAAAAGGGAAATCCGAGCCTCACGGCACGGGCCATTAGCTTGACTGCACGAGGAACTAAATCGGCAGGATTCGATCCTTGTGGAGTGTTTCAAGCCGAACATCCACTCTGTGGATCTCACAAGAGATTACCAAGGCCGCTGTTCGTCTTCACCAAGTGATAGCTTGACGGCTGATGAAACTGTGATACTTTTACAAGATATATGTGGTGCCCAAGTCATATACATACCTACTGTGTCTCGCTACAAGTCTAGTTGCGCAGGCCCAGCCCAACATACTCAACAATTCCATTCATTCGTTTCCTTTCCCACCAAGTCATTCTTTATCCCACCACGGCCTAGACAATCACTCATTATGCGTCTGGCCGGTTTTGTTGTCGCCCTTGCCGCTTTGGCAGAGGCACAACTACCTCAAACACCCGGAGCTAATGGTGAATCCACAACCACCACTGCTCTCGCGCCTCTTCCCTTCGAGACAACCACGTCTCAGGTTCCTGCCATCGATGAGAATACTTCTATAGATGCTGGTCTCAACCAAGAAACTACAGCTGTGGTGCCTGTACCAGAGCCGGTCACCACCTCTGACGAGGCTATTGTGGAGCAGCCTACGAAGAGCACCGAAGTTGCGGTTCAGGGCACCACTACCGATGGCGATTTGCTTCTTGAGCAGACGACTGAGGTGCCTGCTCAACAGCCAACAACTGGCACAGAGCAACCCATTGCTGCTGACACTACCACGCAGCAGCAGCCTCCCATTATCGATACCACTACCCAGCAGCCACCAGTCGTAGATACTACCACACAGCAGCTTGACACTGTTGACAGTACTACTCAGCAGCCACCCGCGGTGGATACGACAACACAGCAGCCTCCTGTTGTCGATACCACTACTCAGCAGCCTCCTGTTGTTGATACCACTACTCAACAACCACCCGCTCAGGATTTGTCCACAAGCGAGCAGATCCCAGTGGTAGAGACCACTACCCAAGAGCCACAGCTTCCTGAGACTACTACTTCTCAGCAAATCCCTGCTGCTGACACAACTACTGCTGAACCGATCCCTGCTCCTGAAACAACCACTCAACCGCCTCAAGGTCAAGAGTCTACCTCAGCACAGCCTCCTATACAAGAGGAGACTACCACCAACCTTCCCCCTGCACCTGAGACCACCACCCAGGAGCAGCCTGCCGAGAACAAGCCTACCACCACAGACAAGCCAGAGGAGCCACAGACCACCAACAAGGACGAAGATGAAGATCCCAAGACCGACGATGAGGACACCCCCAATCCCACCACCAAGAAGGACGAGGCTCCTGTCACAATCCCCCCTGCTGCCGTCACTGCTGAGCCTCAAGAAACTATTGAGGGCGTGACTGACAACACTCTGCATACCACCACTGACAGCGACGGTAATAATGTCGTTGTCCCTGTTCTTTTCGGCCCTTCATGTTTGATCTTCTGTGAGCATGCTAGCAACAACGGTCCCGGTGGTATTGTCCTTTGGGGAATCGGTAAGTTATCTAGGGATATCTTCCTCACTCTGTTCAAAACTAACCATAGGCTCTAGGTCCTGCCCCTGGTAGCTACGTCCTTCCTCCTCTGCCCGGAATCACTCCTGCGCCCAGTGCTGTCATCATCAATGGGGGCGTTCCCACCCCTGTAGGAACTCAGACACCTGAGGACCCTAATGAGGACGAAGACGAGGACGACGAGGACGATAAAAGCACTGCCGAGGAGGAGACCAAGACCGAGGCTAAGACAACTGAGGCCAAGTCCACCACTGAAACCACTGCCGCTTCTACAACAGCCACCGAGGAGCCTGAGGTCTCCATGGGTATCGAAACTGTCGTTGTCAACGTCGATGCCACACCGTCCACCGCTGTGACGACTGAGGCGACAACTGAGGCTACTACCACTGCTGCAACCACGCAGACCACTGGGGTTGACTTATCAATGGGCATCGAGACTGTCGTGGTCAACGTTGATGCTACTCCCAGCACTGGAGGAACCACCACTGAGACTTCTACTGAGTCCTCTACTGAGACCACCGAGGCTTCTACTCAGACTTCTGGAGCTGAATTGTCGATGGGCATTGACACTGTTGTTGTTGATGTCGATGCTACTCCTACTACTGGAGGTACCACTTCTGAAACCTCTACCGAGTCTGCTACCTCCACTGAAGAGACTAGCACTGAGCAAACAACTGCTGCCGAGTCTACCATTGAGTCGACTACTGAACAAACCACTACTGTTGAGTCTACCGTTGATTCGACTACTGAGCAAACCACTACTGCTGGCCCTTCATCCACCGAGACCACCCTACAGACTACCACCAAGGCCGCTACCACCACTTCTCAGGAACCTGAGCGCGAGTACCCTTGCATCATCCACGCCAACCCCGGCACAGACCCTTACTGCGCTTGTGAGACCACGGTCAGCGGCAAGAGCTACTTCGCCTCTACCTCTCTCATCTCATCGTCCTGTGCCGACTACACCACCTTCCCTACGGCCTTCCTCACCGACGAGCCCCCCAAGCCCACCGAGAAGCCCGAACCCGAGCCTATTACCAAGACCGAGGATGGCACAGTCCTAAGCTTCCCCGATCGCACTATCCGAGTCGGAAACTACCCTGGCGGAAAGTACACTTACACTGACGGTGTCGGCGACCCCGTCACTCTTTCGACACCGCTACCCACGCAGACTGATGCCAACAACAAGGGCTCTAGCCAGTGCGGTAGCATCGATGATGCTTGTGACCGCGCCATGAACGATGGATTCGAGGATGGCACTGTCTACAAGAACTATGTCTCTCGCTTTGCTCGTATTAAGTCTGGCATGGTCATGGTTGCCACTTTCGGCCAGGCTGGTTGCACAGCTCAGTTCACTTGTGATGACTATGGTCTCGGAATGAAGGGCAAGGACATCAAGGATGCGTAAGTTTGATCTTCATGAAATGATTTTGATTGGAATATGTGCTAACCCGCTTGACAGTGTCAATTTTGCGAAGGAGAACAACGGAGTCAACAAGTGTGGAACAGCGTATCTCTCCAACAGTTGTCATATCACTCTGAACTACTGTACCAACTGCCACCACGATGGCTAATATACACCGTATATTCCATAGACATGTAAAATTTGATATAGAATAGCATTACTTTACCGTTTAATCAACACACATTCGTATTATACGCGAAGTCTGATTCATGATCGCAGTACTGGATGGTATAAGTATCCAATATTAAACTTCCAAGTTATGTTCTATATACCCAAATCTTATAGTCTATAGCCCAGTCTTCTTCAGATCAATAACACTCAAGCTGACCTTGTTGGTACTGCTAGGTGGCAACCAACCTCCACCAATAATGAGCAAAAGGTTAGGGTCCTCCTTGTAAGTCATAAGTCCTCTGGTGTACGCATTGGGTTGGGGCGTAGCAAACTCGACCCAGGAGTTCTCAGCACCAAGGTTCTTGTTGACGAAAATCTGCGACTGGCTTCCCGCGCTAACGATGATGCTTCCGTTGGCTCCTCCAGCTGAGGTCCACACAACAGTAGGCGAGCTGACGGGGCGAGTACCCTTATCAGAAACGATAGGGATCTCTTTGGCGGCGAGAATGTTGAGGGGGTCGGAAGTCAAGCGGTAGAAGATTCGGCAGCCTGGTGGGCCGCAGGTCTCGTAGACGAAGATGTACTGGCCGTTGGGAAGGAGTTGGATTCCTGGCATGCCAGGACGGTTGTTGTAGTTGCTGTCAGCAACGTCGTTGACGAGTGCGGACCAGCTGACAAGGTCGGAAGTGGTCTGGTGAGAGAGCTTCTGGCCATGCTTAGGGTCACGCTGGTCTGCGTAGTAGCACACAAGCTTGTCCTTATACACCCTGTTTCTCAATTAGTTACCATATCTTGAACACTCTATAACGACGAACGTACATCATGTGAGGCTCCCAAACTGGGGTAAGACCATTGTTGGGTCGCGCCTCGCCGCCCGAAGCGATACTGCTAGCAAACTTCCAGGTCTTGCCCTTGTCGGTGCTAGCATAAACATCGATCTTGGTCTTGCTCAGGTCCGTGGGGATACTGTTTCCAGTGCAGAGGATAGTTCCAGCAGGGAATTTGCCAATAGCCTTGGGTAGCTCGTAAAGGTCTGGCTGGTATCGGAGGCCCCAGTTGTTGACTGTGTCCTGGACCTTTCCAACTTGAGTCCACTTCACACCGCCATCAGTAGATCGGTAGATGGGGAAGTAAACCAATGGAGGCTCTGGTGAGTAGTTCTCCCAGGTAGAGAGAAGAGAGCCATCTGAAAGCTGGATGGCGCGGGCGTACAGGACTCGAGGGTCTGTCCATCCGGCGTTTGAGGGGGGAGAGAAGATGACGTTGTTGGAGAAGGTGGAAGTAGGAGCAGCACGCTTGACGAGAGTAGGGGGCTCCTGGTTGACTGAGTTTGCAGTAGGAGCAGCGAGAACGCCTGAGAGGCTCAGGAGTCCTCCCCAGAGAAGAGATTGGAAGCGCATGGTTGCTGTGGGATGCAGGTACGGATGAAGCTATTCTCAACCATCAATTGGAGATACTAAGCACATTTTATAGGAACTCTGCATCAGTCAACTATAAACATTGTAGCCTCGGTAGTGTACCCAACTCGACAGCTCGTGGTCTTGGCTGTCAACTTCGGAGCATCTACCGGTCATCAGAGAGACGATGTAACCGAGTCTATTCGTAGCGCCGGCATCTCAATGGTGCGGCAATTCGTGGATGGTGGCATGACCTCCTCGTCTGGGACAATAAGCCGTTTGACCCCTAGTCGATCAGGTTCGCATCCTAGCAATTGCCTGTTTGCGGGGTCCCCACGAGAGTTTTGTGCGGGGAGAAAACATTCTTGCAAACTTTACTTGATTGGGCCCACGGAGACTGTAACTCCGCCAATAACTTCGTGCAGGGAAATACGAGCTCTGAGCAGATCTTTTGCCTGTTCGTGACGTAACTCAAATACTATTAGATTCTTGGCTTCGTGCCAACCGAGGCGGTCGAATAAGCTACTGTTTGTCTATTGGACAGGGCTTGAAGAAAATGATTTTGATGATGCGCTCCAATAGCACAATTCTTTACGAGATCTCGTGCATAATCAGATCAACGTAGACTTGAGTACTCAACTAGCTCTTTACGATGTTGAGGCAGGGTAGTCCGTAGGTATCTGCTAGCGTGTGACGAGATTCGTTGAGTTTAATTTAAAGTTAAAAATTACGTGGTATGGAGTGCACGTCAAAACGCCTACAGTACCCGGTATCCGACATCGAACCATTTATCTCCTACAGCATTATTTCGTATTTTTCAAGCTTTCAATACCAGCCCTTAATCATTTAAGTAATTATATTGAACAAAATCTATGGTTATGTCTTTTCTTCGGCTCAGTAATTGCATCAGTTGAGGGCTTTTCCCAGTCAAAAACATGTTAGCGACGCTGCACAGGTCTGGTATCATGTCGGCGAGTGGTCGGCGTCAAAACCAGGTGCTCAACACGGGATTCTTCAACAACTAACAAAACATAATCTTGCCGAATTGGCTATCTCAAATCTACTGCGACTATCAACGTATGCAGCTGAAAAGGGATTGGCATATGCCAGCCCAGGAGGCATTTGCAATGAGCAAAATCGCAAAAAGAAGCGGATAACAGCGGGTTCTAACCACCTATCATGGACGAACAGGGAATCGAACCCTGGACCACTCCCAGATTATTCAGATGAATTATGCTAAGGGAGTATTATACCACTAAACCATTCGCCCGCAACGACTTATGATTGGATGAGAGCTTGATTCTATCTTGAGATTATGTAGGAACAAATTGAGTCGCCGCGATACTTGTCGTCTGATATGTCTCCATGGAAAAACTCGATCAGAGAAATGCTAACCCTACTGAGCTGATTATGTAGCATCGACAAGTTTTAAAATATTCTAACTGGTTACTCTATGATCAGTAAGTTGATATCTTGGAAGGCTGACAGTTAAGTTCGCCTGGCCATGGGGCTTCGGTGCAGGGTAGATGCTAAGCATATTTGTTTACGTTCTTTTCCCTACGCTGGGAGTCTTGAGCGACACTCCACAGCTTGGCTTAGTCTCTAGATGTTTTGACTTTACGATCAGCATACTTTGAGATCGTTGTAGGGGGGGCTTTACCTCGCGCGGGTACCCCGACTTGATCAACAGCATGCATCTCCAACCCCAGCATCACACAAGATAACCAGCAAATGGTGGCTGAGATCAGTCAGGCATGATCCAAGATCCAGCAATAGACCCATTATCGTGGGGACAAGGATCGCCAAGTGCGAGCGCAAACTTAAGCCCGTGGGAATGACACCCGACTGCCGTCTCCGCAACTAAGCCTTCCACTGATTCATGGCGCTGCCAGCCTGCCACGGTGCCACCCATGGAAAGACCACAATTAGACAAAACCACATGGCAATGGATCTAGCGTATGAAGCTATGAACCTAGATGAAGGTTCTCTGATATTGACGAATCACTGGTGGTTGTGGAGTGCCGGTAGCTGGCTGATCCGAACCGCATCCAACCCAAGCAACCAAGACTACACAGCGAGTAAACAGTTTGGATTGGAGCAACAAGGAGATAAAAAACAGAACAGATTCAGTGGCTGATATCAACCTTATCAAATTGCAGCTCGTCTGCTTTTCACGCCTTCAATAATGTTGCAATGCAGATGGCATAGCACATGAGTGTTTCGCAACGCTTAAGCCGCATAGCAACCTCATCACTGCTCAACTCGCGCTTTCTTCCATAAACAAAGCCCCTGGATATGAAGTTAGATAATCTCAAGAAAAGGGCTATGTGTCAAGTGGCCTGATCGACCGGCTTTTGAGCATAACTCCCTCGCGTCAGGGTAGTCTAGACATGCAAAACATGAACAGTAGTGCTATCCTGGCAGTCATGGCACGAGCTCAGAACGTGTCGGCCACGTGGATTTTTGGAAACTAAGACTTGGCTAGTCAAGCTACCCGGCCTCGTGGTTGACGAGTCGACCAGGGGGGCTCACGAGTCAGGGACGTTGGACGGTTAGTTGGATTGCTAATACCCTACTTGTTTAGCTTGGATTTGGATCACAGCTGCAGTGCGTAACGCGGTGATTCCGCGGCGTCACAGTTTCGTGCTTACTCTGTGACGGTGATTGGCAGTATTTGTGTCGGCTTTTAGATCTGCACTGCGGATGGACTAGGAAACGGGCTGAACACGAAGCCACCCCTTGAGCAAGACAAGCTGAAAATGCAATTAGCAGTTGTTTGAATCTGTCGAAAGTGTTCAGTAGCTCTCGTAGACTCATCCGCACCGTATCTAAAGCCAAATGTGCGGAAGTGTCGGGGTATGTGGGAGCCGCAATCAAGGGGCCGGATAAGATTGCACTGAGATTATCGTAATGGCAGTGCAAAATGCAACCCCTAGGCTATAGGAATTGGATTGAGCTTCCCACGCCTCCGCAATTGGATCAAAAACAGTTTTCCACGTGGAATATTCTCCTGGTCCGATTACCGGTGATCCTCAATCCCCAGCACAGATCTCATTACGACCCCCTCGCAAGCGGAGCTTTCATGATTTCCCACGCGACAGAGACATTAGTCCCCGTCCATCAGTGACATTGCATCGGTTAGTGACATTACTAGGTACGTATTTGTCCACAATTGAGGAAAGAATTAGTGTTGAATTGTCGGTCTAGTAGTTTCTGAGCGCTACGGAGTACAGAGGCCTGTAACGCCGTTGAACCCTTGCTGCAGTCTATTGGAACGAGTAACCGCGGAGGATCGGCGAACGGTTCGTTAAAGCAAGTAAAACTCAAGAGGGAATAGTGAGAAAATATGGGACAGAGATCGACGAGTACGAAATGTGGAAAGAGCTAGTTTGAGATTCGTGGTGGATTCGTTAATATTGGATGTTGTGACCATGGGAGTCTATTTAGCTAATCAGTGATAGTCGGAAAGTTACAGTGCTGAAGCTATGACAGCTGCATGTTAATGCAGAGACGCATAAAGTACCCGTAGATACTGATGTAAATAAGAAGCCACGCCGTTTTCTAAGATCCATGCGCAGTATCCGTCAATTGAACTTTATTCTAGAAAAATCCAGCTTCCATTGCCCCTCGGCATCAAGCTCAATGCAACAAGGAAAATGGCCTCGGCCGAAGGGGAATGTCGGGGATATCCGTGAAGCCTTCCTGAAAGGCCAATCAGCTTTGCCCCTGCTGGCTCTCCGACCAAGTGGACCGTTGGTTCTTAGCGCCACAAATACGGAGTACAGACTCGTAATTTGCATTGACCCTTATTAGTGTGTCCTTGAGCCTCAATATGAGTCGGGGGCTGGCGGAGCGGACACTTTGCGCGTACTTTCACGCGTATCTTTTTTTCTACGGCCGAGTCATAAAAGCGCCAGAACGCCCCCCCAAGCTAATCCCGCGGCTCCTAGCGCCACAGTAGATCTGGTGGTCCGCCAAACTTCGGATCTGGTCCTCCCAGCGGAACCGCAGGAGCAATTTGAGCCAGGGTAAGGGAAAAGAACAGTGACATGGGGTGGGCGCGCGGAACCGGAGGATGGTATCATTCGTCTCATGTCGATCATTGGTGAAGATCACCATCCAGCTGATGGCGTTTCAGCTGGTTGCACAAACAAAGAGCAAAGTTTGGTCGCAAAGTGATGATTCTCTCATTGCTCGGATACTTCCTTTGGTGATACACTGCGATAGCCTCTGGGAAACGTTTTCCCGTTCGGCTGAATTTTTCTAGTTCAATGGGAACTTATGGCCTGTATTTTAGGCTCCAAGATTTATCTGATTGGTGCAGAGACCTGCTAGCAAGCCTCTAAAGATGCTGCTAAACTACAGTTGCTCTAGACGTGAACTTTGTTTGTTAGGCCTGAACGGCCTCAAACAATGGTTCCTGGGCGGAGTGAAACTCAGCTTGGGTAGGGGCTCGAGAGAGCAGGTCCTGAATTACAGGAATAATTAGACGAGGTTGGGCTGAAGCTGGGGCTTATCAAGCTGAGTTGTCAGGGCAGACCAGATGAGAGAGCAGCGGGCCAAGGGAAAGCCACCATGCATGATGCCAATTGACTATGACCATGCTAGCCATGGCCCTGCACGTGGGATTTTGCCCATGTCAACTTCAACTAATCTGCATCAAGATCTAGTTAAACTAGCTAGGTCGCGTGGTCGGGCGGCTCGCCATGTGGTTCTCCGCTTTCCACGAGGCAAGACTCGTGCTGCCCGGGGTCTTCGGGCTCGGAAAGGCAACGTTCGGCGCCCGCACGAGTAATGCGAGACCCCTTTCCATTCCTTTATCATCTCGAGCGCCGCCATCGTCACCTCCACCCCCAATTCCAGTGTGCTCCTCTGAGATCCCGACGGCCGTAAAGTAAAGAAAAGTCATGTTTGAGCAATTGGACAGGCGTTCATCCACGCAAATCAACATGTCTAAGGGTACCATCACACAATCGTCCTCGCGCCTGCTATGCGCGTCGCAGGACGATCGGCCACAATCCAAGGTTCGTGCAATTTTTTTTCGATCCGGACATAACCGGCTATAGCAACATCGTTGTCTGTGTTTGCAAATGGCGCTGACAACTTCCAAACAGGATCTCCAGGACTTGTTCGCCGCCCTTCTCGCCAGTCTACTCCCTCTTGTGCCCCATCGCGTGCGCTTCATCAAGATCGAACACACATTCCTCGCCGAAGATGCAATCCACAACCTCGGCAATCTCAAACTGACCCAGTCAAATCGCATGGCTGACCCCAGCAACCCGTCAGGCACCGTCGTCTCCACATCCACAACCACCTTCTCCATGAACAAGAACACAGCGCGAAACCTATGCCAACAATTCGTTGATGCCCGGTATATCGAGTTCGCAGATGGAAAGCCCGATCAAATATTCCAGCCAAGGGGTGGAGTGTGGCGTCCCACCTCCAAGGGTATCATGATCTTCGACTGGTTCTGCCAATCGAACGGACTATACCAGGACCAGCTTGAGGAGTTGCATTGCCTTCTCACCGGCCCTCTGCTGCACTTGGAACGAGATAGCAAGACTGACACATGCCATGTCGACCGTGCTACAACAGAAGTTGTCTTCTGTCGACTCATTGGTGTTGATGGCCGAGGAAAGAAGGGGCCCTATTCTGAGGGTGCAGCAGGCATCAGACTTCAGCCGGAGCGTAAGGTAAACGGCCGCACATACCAAGATACATGCACTGGTTCACAAGTCGCCGAGTGGCTCAGAGACAACACAACGTGTGTAGACTTGAGAGAAGCCGTCAACATGGCAACACACTTCGTCCACTACAACCTCATCGAGTCAGTAACCGCAGACATGGCCTACATGAACCAGTTCGCCGCCTGCAAGCTCTTCCAACCCACACCCATCGCCATCTACCAACTCTCGCAGCGCGGCCAAGACCTCGTTGAAACCAGCTCATCCAGCCGTTGCTCATCACAGGGCAAGACAGACTCATCATCGGCAAAGGGCGGCGTGAACGAGAGTAACCGACACAAGCTTGAGAAGATCCTGCTTGACCCCACGTTGCGACTGCTATTCCGCGAGAACCTCCGAGAGACATACTGCGAAGAGAGTCTTGCTTTCTACGAGCAAGTCGAGGAGATTATCAAAGACTCCAAGGCTATGCTCGAGTCCATCGAGAAGGACAAGAAGGACGATGACGCCGCAGTAAACGAGCTTCTATCCAAATCCCACGTTGTCTTCAACACCTTCCTCGCGCCCGGCTCACCGCGGGAAGTCAACGTCAACCATAAGATCCGCTCGAGCCTTGCTCAGCGAATGACCAAGGCACAAGCCCTTGACGCTACCATGGCGGATACCTTGAAAGAGGTGACGTCGCTATTGGAGACTGCACAAGATGCCGTCTTCAAGCTGATGGCCACTGTAAGTTTCCTTCAACTCTTCGTTCCACTTAAAGCATATACTGACTACGAATCTAGGACTCGGTGCCCAAGTTCCTTAACAACCCGGCGGCGGAGAGCAGACTGGTACAGGCTGGCGTGCGATGATACCCCCGATCGACTTAGCGATGCATTGGAGATGTTCCGAGTGATACAGCAAGCGAGCATAACATTGTACATGTTACCCCAACATACATATTACCATTATTCTAATGTTTTTCCTTTTCCTTTGTTTAAAGAATTGTACGATGGCCAGGGCAACTGTCAGAGATGGCTTCCTTCTATAGATTAAAGGACTTTTTAGACGGAGAGATTGAGAGGTAGCTAAAAGAAGACTGCATACAGGGGCGCAGTGATTACTGTTTTAGGTAGCCGTGTGGGCTGAGTGGATATGGAACGATAGAGATGAGGCTGTGAAACCTCCAATACTATTGCCACATAATTATTCCTGAACTGAAAACCCTTCGACGCTTGAATATACCGTGATTTAATTGTCAAGAAGTTGACTTCGTTATGGATCTGTCCCAGTCTGGCCGAGATGAGCAGCGGAGGACACCCGATGACGAGATTCTGCTTCTGTCGCCATATAGGGGTACTGAGCCAAAGAGCCCCGAACTGCCCGGAGACACCGAAGGTTCAGTAAAAGCGAGCAGTAGCTTCGTGGGCATCACACCAAACCAGCGGCAATATGGCACGTCCTACGAGACATGGAATGCTTGCAAGCTGAAACCCTGGAATATGTGCCTTTTGACCGTCTTTGGTACCATGTTCGCAATCGCCCATCACCTCTTCTACCTTATTCTCAAAGACACGGAGGCCAACGACCAATCTTTAATGCTCCAGTATGGTACAATAATCTCCTTCTGTGCTAAAGCCTGCTTAGGGGCTGCCGTCAGCATGGCCTTGCAGCAGAGGGCGTGGCTGGTGGTTCGCCACAAGATAGCTCGGTTGGAGACAGTCGACTCCATCTTCACTACCAACACGAACATCCCCTCACTGTTCAGTTAGTCGTCGATAAAGAAAGCCAAAGTAGGCAGCCTCCTAGCTCTTTGCTGCTGGGTCACACCGCTGGTTGTCGTATTGACACCTGAGACACTCTCAGTGGTCAACGGAAACGCGGAAGAGCTAGTGCAATGTCCATCTGTCCGGACGCTAAACTTTGATAACGAGGCAAGCAACAACTGGTGGGGCGTCAATGTGAATGACATCAAATTTGTGTCTCACTACAACACCACCAGCAGAAGTACAAAACCCGAGGACTTCAAATCGACGTATTTTGACTACTGGACTGGGCCGAATACCAGGTACACTTCACTTGTAGCGAACAAGGCCATCTTCATGCGAAAGCCGCTTTTCCGCGACGAGTCCGCGGCGGAGGTGTGCTCCGAAGGCTGGAACTGCTTTTATGTTGTCAACTTTCTGGCACCCTGAGTAAAAGTGTGAAGAACTTGCATCTGGAGTAGGAGCCAAGGTCAAAGATCCCGGATATGCCAAAGCTCCCTTTAACACTTCTTCCATCGCGCCTGAGGGAAATCTTGCTTACCTTGCTTGGGTGTTTGCCAGAATGAGCCAATCATCTGGATCGGCTACGCCAAAGTCGAGGATATGGATGGTGAACAGCCGACGTCTCGAGAGCAGAAAGGTTGGGACAGTACATTCACGCTCGTCATCCTCGGATGTGAGCATTATGAGGTCAACTACACTATGCAATTCGACTACGTACGAGGCACCCAGTCCTACAAGATCAAAAAGCGCGATTGTGTGAGAAAGGTGATCAACACAACTTACATGTCTGTGAAGCGTCCCGGCAGCAAGAAAAGCAGACCAACCCCGAGAGTAACTATGTGCTTCCCAGCCATGCTCAAGAATATCGTCGTATAGCTGCTTATCGTTCGATTGGCTGGGGACTACGCCATTACCTCCAAGGGAGTATCAACAGAGTGAATAACCAGACAACTGCCGATATTCTGCTCATGTCTTTGAGCACCAAAATAAGTGGTCTGCCAGTCAAGGATCTTGCGCAACGTCTGCAGAAGCTATACGAAGACGTTGTAATATCACTCCTCGCTGAGCCGTCATTCACTGCTGTATCGTGGGCTTCTACTTGGGAACCATCAAGTGTGGGCGAGGGTGACAAGTCGACGAATTATCCGTGCCGTCGCCAAAGGCAGACGACAGTGTTCTCTTATAACATGGTTCAACTTCTCACCGTTTACGCAGCAAGTGTATTATTAGCCATTGTTGGGGTACTGTTAGGGATACAAGCATACCGCGAAGAAGGGGTAATGCGCGATATGAAGCCATCATCCATAATCGAGGCCTCAAAGGCATCAAATCTTAATGCGTTGGGTACAAATGGCAGTCAGGATTGGATATGGGCTTATTCACGATGATGCTGGCAGGAGTGTACGAAGTTTTGGAATGGAAGGAAATGTGACACAACAGAAGGAAAGATTAGGAAAACTCGGTATCGAGATTACTTTCATGTAGAAAGAGAAGTTTCCCACGTTCAAGAACCTCCCAGATTCTGACCCGGAGTATCCTTCGTTGGACCCAGCCAATTAATCTTGTGATTCTCAAATATGCCAGTATCCCAGTCCAAGTTGAGAGGTGGCACGTAGGTCTTGTGCTTGACACCCTCGACCCAACCACCTGTGCCCTCCTTGAGGCTGATATCGTCAATCGAGATAGCAACCCTCGAGCCCTTACCCAAGCCGGTCTCGCAGCCAACCGTCAACTCGAAACGCTCGCCGCCGGGAAAGTTGTACAAAGGTAGGGAAAACTCCTGGTACTCGTTGTTCTCGACGGATGCACCTGCCATGAGATGATGGGTAGAGCCGGCGCTGTGAAGAAGGCCAAAGATCTGGCAGGAGTCGTCTTCGGTGATGCTGTCGCCTTGAACAACGCGGAAGTAGCCTCTCAACATGTACGGCGTCGAGTCTTTGAGTTCTGTGAGATGGTCGAGTCGAAGCGTGGGACGGTCTTCGATAGAGTTCAATTCGAAGAGACTTGTTGCCTTGTTAGTACCAATGATTTAATAATATTGTGCTTCGGTAGAACTTACGCTGAGCGCTTGCCGGTGCGGGCGAGAGCAGGGTCACTCGAGATCTTGACACCCTTCCTAAACATCTCATAAGGGGATCCTTGCCCATTTTCTTCAAAACCGGCGTTGGGGAGGAGATTTTTGGGCTCTGGATGTTTGTCATCCACTGGTCGTTCGTTGTCAGACTTGTGGGAGCCATCCTCCTTTTTCGATAGCGGTGTTGCGTTTACGTAGGTGGTCGACGCAATAAGCGCCGTAGCTAGGAGCGAGAACTTCATGGTAGCGCGATCTTGAGATACGTAACTCGATTTTTAAAAGAGAGAGAAGTTGGAATTAATGCTGGAGAAGAAAGGCAGACAATTTATAGGTCATGGGAAAAGCCCTCATGGTTGCCCCGGCACGCCAACTTAAACCTCAGCCATCTGAGTTTATGTTGTTACGTGGGCGTCTCTATAGGGTTCAGCAAAAGTAACAGTAGGGCTGGAGCGGAATTAGAAACAAAAAAAAGTTTAACTATGGGCAAAGATAATTTCGTAGTTTTAACCATCCCAAGACGGCAAAATAAGTCTGATATCTGGTGTTTGGAATCTTATCTTTTTATTTCCCCCGAGGTCTCCTCAGATTTTATCCAAATAACCCTTTTCACTCTTTTATGGTTTTTCCTTATCTATTCTGTGATTACTGAAAATCCTTACGCTCTATATCCCAAAAAGTTTTTCATACCTCATCCATTCAGAACCGCTTTTTCACTAAGCACTGGAGTCTCTGCAGTAATATCGCCGTCAAACTTCACACACCCTTCCATGGTTTTTCTTAGCCAGCCAAAGGCTTGTTTAAGTCCCTCGCCAGTCTTCATGTTTGTCACGAATACTGCCTTGGTAGTTTTTAGTCAGTGCCACGCGGCCTTCTTTGTGCCACTTACATTTGGTTTGTTGACGTAATGAGGTGATATATCGTCAACGAAATACTTGCTTGTCTGTTCCACCGTCCAAGCTCCCTGCGTCACAGGATCAGAACAATGCAAGATCAAAACAACAGTGAGAACGTACATCGAGATCATTCTTATTTGCCAGAATAAGGACTGGCTTTCCATCGTCACGTAATGCCGTTCGAATAAGCTCCTCCCTTGCTTCCACAATTCGGTCATCATCAGTGGTGTCAATAATCCAAACAAGTGCACTTGCTTCGCTGAACTGTTGTCTCTCCCGCCTCCGGAAGGAGGCAGGTTGACTTAAGCCGATATCAAGCACCTTGAAGGTGATATTGTGATAGCTGCAAGTCTTAATATCTGGGTAAATTATTTTACTAATGATCGATCTGTCTTCTTTGCTTGTGCAAATGTGGTCGACCAGGAGGGTAGACTTTCCCGCGTTGTCGAGACCAGTGATCATGATTATGTGGCAGCCAGGTAGTTTGGTGAGTTCATGAGTAACAGGTTTCACGGCTGGTTTGCCAAGGCCTATTGAGGCCAATAATTGGCGGGCGAAGGTAATCATATTCGAGGTCATACCTTGAGGAGAAGGGAAGTTTTGTTTCGCGAAGTGAGTGGAAATCCTGTGTCACTGATTGCCCACTATGAATGCTCAGGCGGACGGGTGCCTAACGTAGACTGAGGCTTATGCCAGTGTAGTGTAGAGCTGATGACCCTGGTAAGACTAGGATTTGCTTCTTTGCATTGTATCTTGTGATGAATATAAGATTATCTTGCAGGTACCTTATGCAGGTACCTGGCAGAAACCTTGCAGCCAAGGGGAAAACATCATTGTTCTGAGGTTGTCGTACCAAAGTCTCACTGGTTTCACCTTCTGCTGTGACTCGACTCGGTGAGAATCAGCAAACTCACTGCCTGGGCGGGGTGAGGAAATGACGTAATGGTGACTCAGCGGCAGTCACTGCCCCGCTCCACAAAAAAGACTCTCGCCTTCAACCACGAGCTGCGCGAGCTGCGAGGCCAGCAAGACAAAGGCTGTCATTACATCCAATATCAACGTCCTCGAACTTGATCATCCGCCATGTTCAAGCGTAAGCCCGACATCAGAAACCTCGCGCCTTTGCGCTCCTCAGATCGACGAAAACTCGCCGATCAAATCATACGCGACTACCAAGTCCCTCTCCCAGAGCAGACTGACGAGGCGTCATCGGGCTCACAGTCAACACTGCGTAACTCACTTCTGCCAGAGTCCACATCATCAGCTCGCTTCATCACTGCAACAGAGCAAGGCACAGTCTACATAGGTGCTCATCCAGACCAAGACGAGAGAGTCCTTTGGTTCCAGACGGGCAAGAACCCCCGCTTGATACCAACTGTTTATACGCTATGGCGCAACCCTGATCTCGTTCCGCTACTGCACACGCCCGACTTTGTAGTGGAAGAGAAGCTTAAGCAGGGTGCTGATTTAATGGTCCCTGGACTGGTCAAGGCTAGAGGCACCAGTTGGGACAAGAGAGCAAGCACCGGCACTGTCGTGGCTGTTGCTGGGCTGCAGAACGATACGACACCAGTTTGGGTCGGAACATGTCAAATAGACATTCGAGATCTTCTAGACGATGTTCGAGGTCAGAAAGGTGCTGCCATTAAGGCTCTTCACTGGGTAGGCGATGAATGCTGGAGCTGGAAGTCACTTGGCAGTGGGGGAATTGATCCACCATCAAGCATAGAAGGATGGACCGGATTAGCAGGAGGGCTGGCCTCTGATGTTGGCAAATTGTCTCTAGAAGACGACAAAGCACCAACAATACCATCAGAAACACAGACCGAGACATCTCAACTGGCAGAGGAAGTTGACGAGGACTACGAACCTACCACGAAAGAGGTCGACGACGCCTTCCACAAGGCCTTCCTTTTCGCCATCCACAAAGCAAAACAGTCCGGCACACCACCCAAATTTGGCCTTGACTTCCCTCTCCAACCATCCTACGTCATATCGAACATGATCCAGCCCAATCTCCGACACCAAAACCAGCACTACAACATCAAGAAAACATCATGGAAGAACGCGAAGAAGTTTATCAAGCAACTGGATAAGCTTCGGATAGTGAAGTCCAAGGACCGAAATGGTGGAGAGACGATCATCCTTGATATCGACTTCGATCACGATCAGGTTAATGGCTTCAGACCGTATCGATTACCAACACCAAAGACGGCGGGCGGTGCTGTGGGTACTTCTGCTGAGGATGGTCAAGCATCGTCGGGTCCGAGCTCATCTTCAGGGCAAAAGATCAACATTCAGATGGTCTACCGTCCATCTTCCAAACTCGTACCGACACTCCTCCCTTCCAAGACCGACTTCTACAGCGCAGCGCAGATCTCGGCGGCTATCAAGTCATATATCGACAAACACCCTGAGCTAGGAGGCCAAGGAAACTCCACCATCAAGCTCGACCCATTCCTCGCCAACGACATCCTAGGCTCAAAGCCGACCGATGAAGATCGCAGCTACCTCGCAGCAGGCCGAATCCCTAGAAGCGTCCTCCAGAAGCGAGTGCTGGAAGATACACATCTCTGTCAACCGTTCCATATCATCTCACAAAGTGGTGTGCCGTCGGACCAAAAGCCCAAGGCAGGATCACCGCCTCGTATCCTGATTACGATAGAGAAACGAACTGGCACAAAGGTGGTTACCAAGGTCTCCAACCTCGAGCCGTTCTTCCTAGATCCTCAGGTCCTTGCACCTGAACTGCAGAAGAAGTGCGCAGGGTCTGCGAGTGTGGGACAGGTTGCTGGTGCGAAGCCTGGCTTGATGGAGGTTGTGGTGCAGGGTGATCAGCGGAAGGTGCTTACGACGGAGATACTAGCCAAGAAGGGAATTGATATGAAGTGGGTGGATACAGTGGACAAGACGAAGCCAAAGAAGAAGAAATAAGCCTAGAACTTGGACTGTGAGCGGTAGCTTAATTTACCTCCTTCGGACGGGCACCATTTGTTGCTCCAGTGTTACTTGAAATGCTGCATGGTGATCCCCTTCTACAGTAACAGATAAAAAGAAACTTTGATCTATGTCGACGAGATATGGATAAGGTTAACTTGAATTGGTACTGTAGAAGGGGATCACAAAGAGCTGCAGATGATCTGGCTTATTTTGTATACCTGCAGGTGGTTTATTATCACAACTTTGGCACTAAACTGTAGATACGATCCTATCAAATGCTATTATATACTCGATTGACGAGAACTTGTAAACAGTGGAAGCTACTAAGAAGATGAAGCCTCCATGGACCAGCACTGGTGCTATAGCTTGGAAGTGCCATCCTTCACAGCAGTGACAGCAAACGGGTTGGCAGTAAACGTGCCATTGGGATCAGCCTTGGCTCTCGCCTTGCCAAGCCTCTTATACTTATCAGCATCCTCATAGTACGCCTGCCAGATCTCAGGCTTGCTCATATCCCAATCTCCCCAAGAACCCCAGAGCACACGTCTATCCTGCTTACTGAACGGGCTCTTGGGACCGATCATGATGGTATCGTTGGTCTTCTGCCAGTTCAGCGCATAGTCCCTGTACTGAGAGCCTGGGTCGTGGAAACAGTCCAGTGTCTGCACCACAGTCGAGTCTCGCCAGCTGTAGGAGGTGCCGTTGTCTTTGTTGAGGCTGAAACGCGAGTTTTCACCTCCGAAGCATTGGATCTGTACGGAAAGTTTACAATGGTCGTAAACCTCTGCTTCTTTGTGGGTTTTGTTGTCGTCGAGCTTCTGACGGGGATTGTAGATAAGATCCAAACGCTTCACCACCGCATCGACCCACCCGTCCTTCTGGAGGGTTTGTGACTTTGTGGCATACGTGCGCTTTACGTAAGGTAGCTCGAACTCCCTTCGCTTGGGGAAGATCCACCTGCCAGTCAACTTCGCCATATCCTCATCGAACTCGTTGATGAGAAGGGTGTGGTTACTCCAGTCATCTTGGAGATCTCGGAATTGTTGGAACCACTTATCAACAGTGCCGTCATACTTGTCACCTTTGCTGGTAGGACACCACTGAGCGTAGAGAACAATGATAGCGGGGAGGCTACCGTTGAGCAAGTCAAGTACATCCTTGGCCAGAGCTGTCTTGATCTTGGCCTGGATCTTCTTCCAAAGAGTGTCATCTCTCAATGAAGGGAAGAGCATGGTGACAGGGAAGTCGGTACTGAGAACACTGACACAGAGATCATAACCGCGAGACGCCTTTCCTTCGTCAGACATCTTGGCGATAAATCCAAGTAGTCGAGAGAGTACTTTGGGTTCGTAGATCCACAGACCCTTCATACCATGGGGACCTTTGAAGCCGTTTGGGCCTGCAACTGTGCCCATGTAGCTTGAGGCACGATAGACCTCCAGGGTGTAATGAGTGATGATACCAAAGTTTCCCGGACTACCGCCGGTAATAGCCCAGAAGAGCTCTGGGTCACTCTTCTTGGTGACATTCTGGATGGTACCGTTGTGGTCGACCAGGCGGATCTTGACGATATGGTCGCCGAACAGACCAAAGCTACGACCGAGCTGACCGTAGCCGCCAGTCTGGCCGTGGCCACCAGTGCAAACGTAGGCACATTGACCGTGAGGCACGAACAGGCCATTGTGACGGAGGTAGTCGTTGAAGTCTTGGAGTCTGTTGCTGACACCGGCGTATACCAATGCTCTATCTGCGGCTACACCAGCCTCATCCATGACCATCATGTCCTTATACGTATTGGTCAGGTCAATCTGGATGTTCTTACCGCCAGTGGAAGAAGCACCACCTATAAAATCGTTAGCATAGGGTCTTGATGTTTCTAGGTTCGAGTTAAAGTACTGTATTGATGACCACCAGAACGGACAGCTACGGCAACTCCCTGTTCTTTGGCCCACTTCACAGCGTTGATGACATCCTCATCCTCCTTGGGCTGGACGATAAGAGCAGGGTTCATGTCATGCTCTTGCTGGTAAGATGTAGTGGCATATTGCTGGTTGAAGTACTCGTAGTCCTGCTTTCCGAAGGAGGGACCATCGCGGGAGTATTGCATCCCTTGGAAGTCTTTGATTTTGAACATGATGCTGGGATGGGCCTTGCGCCTTGGGTGGTCGATTCAGTTCAACAAGAGACAAGCAGTTTGTTAAATAAGTGAGCTTTAACCAGCTACTGGTTGAGGTCGTGGTTCCTTGCACGAGCAGCTGATGCAAGTGAGCTTCTGTCGCTTCTTATATCAATGGTCGCCGCTTAGTTCAGCAGCTGAAAGTTATCCAGCCGCTGGTTCAAGCCCGCCAGTGGCTCTCCTACATGCGGGCACATGTGTGAACTATCGAATAGTACCAACATAAACCCGCGTTGGGCCTTTCATACTACCCTCAAAGTTGAGACATACGTTGTGGCTGCAATAGTCGGGAATGCAGCCAAAGACGAGGCTCAAAACTGCTATGAGACAACGTGCCAATCGCGACGAGGAAACGGGGTCACAAGGTATCCCACCAATCCAGGACTGCGCTGTCCGAGAAACATTGAAAAGGCGGGAAGTTAGTATGAAAAGGCTTGTGAAACTCTGACTGTAATTCACAAGCACACGTAAGACTAATGTGCATGAAAACATGTGTAAGACGGTTGGTGTAGTACAAATACCTTATCTGGCCAATCATTCATGGTATTCACCCTGGAAGCATGTTCAGCCAGCCACCTCTGGCCAAAAGCGTTGATATGTTTCAACTGAATGGAACCCGACTTCCGGGCTGTGACGGAAGGTTCAGGTAGTTCGAGGTTGTTTGCGAAGGCTCGTGTTCAGATGGCTTGCATCATGCAAGCCATTTGAGTATTCACGTTGGCCACAACGGCCTAGCCCATAGCAAGGCTGGAAATACGTCTCACTATTGGTGTGAACTGTGAAGTCCGTGGTAACGGGACGGGATAGTTGTGAGATTTACACACGTACATTGCCGGGCATGAATGGAGTCGGCGTTGCGCTAGGCTTCGAGGCTGATTGGGAATGAGGGGAATGAGGGGAGAGTTCACGAGACGAAGACAATTATTGGGTTAGTTGCCGGTAGAAGATACCTACCTCGAGACACTTGGGCATTTTGGTATGCACTAAACCAGCACTTTATTGAACTCTTTCCGTCCCCTACAATGTGCGAGAAGAGGCGGATGTCCTTGAAGGATATCTGATGAGCTCGGTCAGACACTATTCGTACTGGCTGCCAGGCGATGTATAGCTCATGATAGTCAACAACTAATTGGCTGCCCAATTATCCGTCATAAGCGATATCGTCACGGCATTTGAAAAGGCGGAATGAGAAGCCGCTCAGCTTAACGGCGCGGGTGCACGGCACAAACCACCGCTGATGCAAGGGAGGCCACGACGCTAGGCTTACGATAGAAGGGCCCAAGATCCCCGTATCCGATGAATGGCTCGCCAATAGCTTCAGCCACGCGAGTTCAGCTTTGCCCAATGTCGCACCCGCATGCATTTGTTGGGATTTTAGGGCTGCCGCCTCCACCGGTCCAGACCCTGCATCGGATCTACGCTGTGAGATACCAAATGTAACATTCCAATCGCGTCAGCCACATTGAGTTTCAGCTATGATACGCTATTCTCCATCGATTGGTCTTTGAAGGCTAGGTTCGGCCCGGCATCCTTCACTGGATATCTTTGGAATGCCAACTTGGCCAAAATGAAAACAAGGTTGAAGGATGCTTTTGGAGAGAACATCACATGTGATGGGATCTTTTGTGCTTACTTCGTGCTAGCAATTGCTTTCGTCCAGTTATGGTGCAACGAAATCGTCTGACAATGGCGGGCTTATCACTCGTCAGCTTGCGGACTAGGACCGTTCACGGACGGGACACGGCAATTTGTGTTGGTGAGTTGATCCAAAATAGCTAGAGTAATGTTATAGGACATAGTAAATATATATCGTCGACAGTACCTAGTCTATTCTACAATCACATCCACTTCTTCAGAACTATCCCTTCCAAAAGAAACCCACAACACCACAAACTACTACGCATTATGACGCTCCCAGCTGCCCCCGTTGTCCCCATGGATTTGGGCGACGACTTCAAATTCGGTCCTACCGTGCTTGATCCAGATCAGCCAGAGGACAATGACAATCTGATCCAGGTCAATGGCTTTCCCAGCGTTCAGACCACCGGGGGCGACATCGCTATGTCGCAGCTCGGTGTTCTGTCAAAATTCAATGGCACATACACCGGCTTTGGCTTCAACACTATATTCAGGCCTAATGGTACAACCACCCCAACAAAGCTTCCCAATCTTCCCCCATCGGAAGATCCAGATGACAACATCCTTCAGCTCAACCTTACTAGCGAGTCTATGGCTTTTAGTAAGGGGCTTACAGATGTTCCCAACCGTGGTCTGGATACCCAGGCTGATCTCTTTCTGAACGGTGTGCCTTACACTCAGACAATCACCGATATCACGGAGATCGTCGCGCCTGGCAAGCAGCAGCCTGTCATTCACTTCGAGCCTGGTCTCTGGATGCATGTTCCGGCCAGCCAGCAAATGCCTGTACTGCCAGCCTCTCTCTCGCGTATGGCATCTATTCCTCACGGTACATCCATCAACGTACAGTCTTTCCAGCCAACTGTTACTTCCAAGGGGGCACCCAATATCCCTTCTGTTGACATCACCCCCCTTGTTGCTGGTGGTACACAGAAGGTAGGCTTTAGAAGCCAGAGTGCAACCGATGTCAGGACCCATCGCCTTCCTCAGGACCTTACAACTTTTATCAAGGCGGGCACTATCACGCAAGCCATCCTTACTGATCCAAACACTATTCTTCGAAACGTCAACAATGGCAAGAACATCATTGAAAACACCACCTTTTCTGTGTCTTCCATTCCCGCAAACCCTGACTTGGGCGGCGGAACAAGCAACATTGGCTTCCTTGTCGGTGCTGACGGAGGTGTCAATACTGCTTCAGTACAAGCCCGAAGCGGCAACGCAAACGCCATCAAGGTCACTGCTCAGTACTGGCTCTCCAAGGTCCGAACTAAGCTTGACCTCCCAGCTGTTAACATCAGTGTTGACAAGAAAGAGACTGTGTCCCCTGCTTCTCATGGCCCTAGAGATGCTGTACCAAAGTTCCTTGTTGATATTAACGTACCATCAGCCAAGACAGTCACTATTGAGTACACCCAGATCCAGTACTCGCAGACTGTGTTCCTGGACTTCAACGGCCTTAGCTGGCCCCATGTCACCGTTGGGACCTTAGCTCCAACGTCCCGCCACAAGCTGTCGCAGGTTCTTGTGGCGAACTAAGAGCATTTTACATGGATGAAAGAATTTGGGTAGTGGGAATTGTCCTAGTGGGAGCGCATTCGGAAATTCGATACTTAAGCAAGGGTACCATTGAAGTCAAAATAAAGCTTTTTATTATTCTGAAATATCTTGCTTGTTCCGGCACATGTTGATAGATATTGCTCTCGAATCCGTTATAAATTCCATATGAGTTGCTCAGAGATATTTGAAAAGTGACTCATCTAGTTGATAGACCGCTGTGTATTGTCCGCTCGCATAACCCCTGGGATCTAAGGTGACCTTTTGCCACTTTGAGCCAAACACCAAAGACTCTCTTTTCCGCTTTGGCTTCGTAATGTCTCATGAATAGGTACCCAAGGTCACTCGACCTTTCTCTCTGGAACACACCGAACACGCCGCAGAGCCTAGACTAAGACTGAACCTGGTTGAGCCAAAGCGGCAGAAACTTTGTCTCGAGGATTGACCAGACTGACCAAACAAACCCGGGAAAACATACGCCGCAAATACCAGCATTGTCACATTCCCATCCATCAACAAGCCGGTCTCAGAATCGTATAGAGGCTTGATCCACCCCCGCATTTTCAGTTTGTGCCGTGTCCACCACGGCCCGTAGTCACATTCCATCAGTAGCCAAAGTCAAAAGAATTACGGATGGAGCTACTCTAATTAGACTTTCAGCGTCAATCTGATCCAAGTCGTCTAAGAACAGAATGATAGCATGTGAAATTCATATTTTATTCGTTGAAACTCGACAGTAGCTCCCGAGCCACATCCCCTTTTGGGTTATTCCTGGAGAAAGGTTGCTCGGTGTGATTGCTGGCATAGCAAAGATGTCTCTCCACGTGGAGTTGAGAATGTGCCAGAATGTGACGGCAACGCCTCTCAAATGACTTTTTTCATCAGTTCATTTCATATCCAGGCCCTTGAAACATCCTGAAGGCAGCTGAAATCCAAGGAATGCGAATTGGCAACACTTCGAAAGGGCAAGAGAAATAATAGTTGAGCTGATGATACTATGCCTATATATAAAGCTAATACCTCTCCCTACCCTGAGATAGTTGCTTCTGCAGACTATCATCATTCTCCACCACCTGATTATCCACTTATCTCATCATGTATCGACTTGACCTAAACTCCGATCTTTCCATTCGGAACCAATGGGCTCGCCAGCATATCGTCCGAGCCGTCCAGCAAGATTGGAACCACATTGTCCAGCGAGAGCAAAAGTCTTCTGAAAGCCCTCTCCCACTTATTCCTGAGGGGCACAAGCTTCCTCGGGCACCTGCCCCTCGCAGGTCCTCTGCTCCCCATGACCATGGATCTAAGGAGCCCAGAGTCATCAAGATGGGTATCATAGGTGCTGGTGCAGCTGGTCTATTTACAGGTCTTGTATTGGACTACCTCAACGGGCAGTTGAAGGACAAGGCAGTGCCGCTGAAGTTTGAGTATGACATCCATGAGGCTGCTGGGCCGGATAGGGTTGGAGGTCGTCTATTTACCTACAACTTTGGTGGTCGTCGTGATGTTCATGACTATTATGACGTTGGGGCCATGAGGTTTCCTGATAATCCTGTCATGGGACGGTGAGTCGCCATCCTGTCGATGTTCCTCTAGATTACTAATAATCATTAGCACGTTTGATCTCTTCCACCAGCTGGGCATGGAAAAGACTGACTTCAAGGCCAATCCCAACGCACCTGATGGGTCTTTGATTCCTTATATCATGCAACCTAGTGCTTCATCTACCAATCCTTGGTGCTTCAATAACGTCACTGTCTGGGGTGCGAGCTACGACAGTGTTCAAAAGTCCTCTGGATCGGTTGACCCATTCAACATCGACGGAGATAAGCGTATCAGTCCTGAGTATGTATTTCTGAAGCATGCCTCGTAATTTCTAACACGTATATCTGTCACAGGCTACTCAAAGCCGGGCCTGATAAGGTCATAAAGGCCAATATTGATCCCCTTCGCCAACAGCTCATAAAGGACGCTGAACAGAGCCCTCCGGGAGAAGCCGGTTGGAAGATGTTAATGGACTATGATACATATAGCACTCGTCAATTTCTCTCAACGTAAGTCTTCCAACCTTCGATGCGACGTCCTACAGGTGCTTAAGTTTAGCAGTGCGCATAAAGAGAAACCCAAGGACATGCCAGCACCGCCGTACAACTATGAGACCATTGAGTGGCTCGAAACATTCAACGGGTAAGAATGCTTGATTCCTTGAGGTATTTCCTAAGTTTATCTAATACTTCTCAGAGGAACAGACTGGTATGACCAGGCCCACAGTGAGACCGTCCTTGAGTCCCTCGACTTTGAGTTTTCCGATGACACCAAGTGGTATTGTGTTCTTGGAGGCGCTCAGCAACTCGCCAAGAAGATGGAAGACAAGGTTGTCCATAAGCCCAAGTATCACTCCCCTGTCGTCTCCATCAGGGCTCTTGACAAGATGAAAGTGGAGCTTGATGTCAAGACTCAGCAGGACACCGAAGTCCTCACATACGATGCTGTTCTGTCTTCCACCACCCTGGGATGTCTTGGACGTATCGATACACGCCACGCAGGATTGAGATACCCAGTCAAGCAGGCTATTCGCTCTTTGGGGTACGGCACATCATGCAAAGTGGCTATCAAGTTCAGCCGCGCCTGGTGGATCCACGATCTGAAGGACTTCAATATCCAGGAAGCAGGTCTGGGTCACTCCGATCTGTCGCTTCGAACTTGTGTCTACCCATCGTATAACATCTACGATGATTCATCCAAGACGGCTGTGCTGTTGTGCTCTTACACTTGGCAGCAAGATTCCGATCGCATTGGATCTCTCATGTCGACCAACACGAACCACAGTCACAAGGTCGCTGACGAAGCAGCATTGAAGGAGCTGCTCATTCGTGATCTGGCCATCCTGCACAGAAACAGCCAGATTGACGAAGACGAATTGTATAAACTTATCAAGAACAGTTATCTCGATCATCACGCCTACGACTGGTCTGAGGATGCCAATACCGCGGGTGCTTTTGCTTTCTTCAGACCCCAGCAGTTCAGCTCCATGTGGAACAGAGTGATCCAACCCTCTGGCGATGTCGTCATCGTCGGTGAGGCTGCCAGTCCTCATCACGCATGGGTCGTGGGAGCTCTCGAGAGTGTTGTCCACGGCCTACACTCTTGGATGGGTACCAACGTTCCTCTGGTTCCTGAGCTGCAGCATGCCAAGGAGATCCTTGAGGGCACAGAAAGCGGAAACCCTTTCGTCGGACTTCCTCCCTACATGGACAAGAACATGTCAGACTGGCATGCTCTCATGGGAATGGTTAGTCGGGAGAAGCATCTACAGAACATGGGAGCTTCTGATGGCTCTAATCTGTTGTCGGGTGTTATCTCGCATTTTAATGTGGAGGAACTGAAGAATGTCACAGCAGAGTGACTTACTACTAGTCTATAACTTTCATTTGTCCACGGCATCGATATTCAAGATTTTGTAACTTCTCTCTTTATTTTTTAATTCTGCAAGTTTTTGATCAACTTAATACTTTATACTTCGTTCATCGATATTATCCGGGGCTTAGTAAGAATGGTAGCTCAGATTACAACTTGTATAGTCCTTGAAATTCCTTACGATCTAAAGCAGTAGTTGCTTAGAATTCCTCAACTTCCTTTGTCATTACACAGTGACATCAGAGGAAAGACCCACGCTCAATTCCAAAACGATGATCATCGGGTAAACAATCCTTCAGCTCCCGAGGCGCAGCGAGTTATATTCTTGGTGATGGTTGGCTGTCGTAATCCTTGTGAGGATCTTACCTCCAATCAGACGTGGGTCTGTAGACGACTCACCGAACCATTCCTGTTTTGTATCGACGGAGCGCTCGGTCAAAATTGTGTGAATACCATGTCTGATCACCTGAGCTTACTTCGTGATGTTCGCAACGCGGATGATTGTCCCGGAATCCAAAACTGTGACTACCAATCTTGAGTATCTTGAACACCCAATTGCCAATTCACCCGAGTTACACTGTTGCACGAATTACTCATATGCGCATCGGTTGTCCCCTTTCACTGTCCGGTCACCACTCTTTCCCATACGCAAATCTTGCTTCCTCAACAAAGACAACTATCTATATAGTCTACACGTTTCAACGCCGACACAATGAGTTTTGCTTTTATTCATCCGTTTTCACGTCAGTGCTTCTTGGCTACAGCCAAGCGAATTTCTACTAGCAGTAGAGTTCTCACTCTCCAAAATATGCATCAGTTCTCTCGAACTATCACATCAAGGCCTTCACTGGGCTCTCATTTAAAGCAATGCAGGCCTATGTCGACGGCGTTGGGCAATACCATCGACCTTCCAGATGGCCGTCATCTCGGCTATCATGAATATGGCGATCCTAAAGGGACACCAGTTATCTACCTGCATGGTAGCCCCGATTCTGGAATGACACTTTCTGGCTTCGAAGACCCTCTCGCGAAAAGACTTCGGGTTCGTTGGATCGCCCCAGATCGTCCTGGCATCGGCCGCTCCACGTATCAACCTGATCGAAAAGTATTGGATTATCCGGCTGACCTACAATCATTGATAAAACACCTGGAACTCGATCACTACCGCATCATCGGGACCAGCGGAGGTGCCGGGTATACGCTTGCCTGCGCCCAAGCGCTACCAAGAGACGCTCTACTGGCGGTAGGGATATGTGCAGGTGTTGGGCCATGGGAGGCCGGGTCCGCTGGGCAGGGCGAAACAATGAAACAGCTTATGATGATATGGAAAAGCCAGAACGAAGACTTCGTCAAATATCTGGAAGATGTTTTCCTAGCAGCAGCACAGGATCCAGATCCTAGCAAGATGGAGGCTGTGTGGAAGGAGCAGCTCAAAGGTTTCCAGCCGGCAGATCGAGAGGTTCTTGCGAAACCAGATGCCTTACAGTCGGCAGTCAAGGTGTTCAGACAAGTCTACGCTCAAGGCGGAGCAGGCCATGGGATGGAGATGAAGCTCATCACCGAGCCGTGGGGCTTCAAGATTGAGGACATCGATTATGAAGGTATCAGATTATGGTATGGGTCAGCTGATGAGAATACACCGCCCGAGATGGGGCGCTATATGGCGGAGAGGCTGCCAAAGTCAGTGTACAAGGAATATCCTGGCGAGACTCACTACAGTCTTTGGAGGGAGGAACTTCTGGAGGAGTTCCTGGAAGATCTGATGGGAGAAAGACAGTAGTTTGGTTTGCCATCTCTAGGTGTATCTGGAATTTAGGGCCTCTCCGTTCGAACGACCCAAATACAAATACTAGGGTGAAGATAGTAAGCGATGACCTGAGAATGTGACGTCATTACAAAGTAACAAGTGATTGAATTCTTTTGCTACCCTGGATAAGAAGTATATTCGTGATTCTTCTAATGTAAACCAGAGGTGGTGTTGTAAAGTGTTTCTCATAATAGAAATATCATAATTTATTGCTTTATCTGGTGTTTGAGACCATTTGTTTCATGTAACCACCTTGCATAGTCACTATTAGTAATAACAAACCTTGATGAAATAGTGATGTGAAGTTTGTCAATTCGAGGGAAATTCCCGTCTTGAAAATTGCCCCTCTAAAAGCCAAGGGCACGCGTCTTTTTCGCGTATATCTCGCGTTAGGTGGCTGACTGTAAGCTTCTCCACTATTACCGCCTCATTGAGGAACGCCCGCAGGCCTCTTGTGCCACTGTGTCCTGACTCCTGAGGGGTACAGGAGAAGAGCACCTTTTGTCACTGGTGTTGCTCTTCCATAAATCAGATTTCCATATCAATCATTAATAAGCCGCCCCGGATACGCGTGGATGAAGCACATATCTCACCCATCTGTGGAATGGAATATCTGAGGTCGGTACGGTAACTGATGTTCGCTTGCATGATAACCATCTCATGCATTCACAAAGTTGCATAAGGCGAGACGCAGTTGAGCACAATATTCATAAAGCAAAATAGCGCGCCTTTTCCTCATCAATTAAGAGCCACGCCCGGTTAGCTCAATCGGTAGAGCGTGAGACTCTTACGAGTACGCGATCTCAAGGTTGCGGGTTCGACCCCCGCATCGGGCTGTTCCTATAAATTCGATTGCGAGCGTTTGCGAGGCTTTCTTTTTTGCGAATGTATACTATTTGGATGGGGGATCATGGATCATCACCATTCTTTTTTGTCTTGTTTAATATCCGTATCAGGCACTGGATTAATCAAGGGCAAATACATTGGTCTTTTTGCTCAAGTTGCCCCTTGTCTAGTGAGTTGCACAAACTGCAACGAGCCATATGGCATGGATTTTATATCACAAATGAGAATCACGCGCTGTGCTGTCTTCCCTTTTATCTGTTGAAGATCGCATTCGCTCGTTCAATCTACCAATAGACATGGACACTCCCGATTTGGCAGAGGAATGAGCGAGAACAAACAGATAACTACTGTTGCACAAGGAGGCCCACCCCGGCAAGGTGACATCTATCTGACAGGCCAGCGAAAAACATGATTTAGCCTTCTCAGGTGATATTAGGCCTAAGAATCTGCCTGCTATTTTTTCCCCTATGATGAACTTCTTCTCGTAGGCTCTGCCATAAGGATCCAAAATGACGAGTCTTGATGTTTTGAGGACGGCTCTCAAGCAGCAAGTCCCCCATGCGGCCTCTACCAAGTCATTGTCCGATAAACAGTACAGCGATGGCTTCGATATGTTCCTGCAGCACCCAGGGTGGGAGACGTACAAAAACTTCACCATCCCTCAGTTATCTCAGCAACTCGCCGATACAAGCACATCGTGCACCTATATCTCAGTCCTCGAGATTGGACCAGGCCCTAAGAGCGTCCTTGCTTACCTCCCCGGATCTTTGCGACAGAGAATCATCAGATACACTGCATATGAACCGAACGCCTTATTTGCCGAGCAGCTCAAAGAATGGCTATTCAAGGGTGATGAAGCTCCCTTTCCTTCGTCACAGGCGGCGGTTGTCCATCAAAAGCCTTTTGGACCCAGCACGCACCCACAAGAGAGATACAATGTCATCCTGGTATGCCACAGCCTGTATGGAATGATCTCGCAAGTAGGGGCTGTCAAGAACGCGCTTAGCCTGCTTGTCGAGGAGCCAGACGATGGACTAGTTATCGTGTTTCATCGTGACGGTTCTTTACATCTTGGTAAACTGGTCTGTCATCGATCGGCCTGCTTTCCCGATGGCGTTGTGCGCATCAAAGACGACGACAGTGTTCTTGACACGTTTGCACCTTTCATTATTGGATGTGTCCTGCAGGCTCAAGATGAGCGTGAGAAAGTGCAGGCTGAGTGGCGGAGAGTCTGCCGTGCCGTGGGCCGCCGAGACGAGCAGCGCCCACGCCAGTTAATCTTCGACTCACCTGAAGTCATGATGACTTTCACTCGATATTCAACCAACTTATCTGAATTGGCCGCACAGGTGCCAATGGTAACAGGAGACTACAAAGTCAAGAACTGGGAGGCACAATCTCGCAACCCAGCCGCGGTTGTCAAACCGACAAGCATTGTGCAGGTCCAGCAGTGCGTACGTTGGGCCCTGAAGAGTAAAGTTGGCTTGACTGTTGTTGGTGGTGGACACAGCGCCCATTGTCGCTGGTTTAATGTTGTATCAGTCGATATGGGTGCTTTCGACCAGATTCATATTGTTAATGATGGCGCCAGGGCCAAGGGCCTCGAAATGCTGGTGGTGGCTGAGACCGGCTGTAAGACTGGAGACATTATACGCAAGACCATGGCAGCAGGCCTGACAGTCCCTCTAGGAGCTCGACCAAGCGTGGGAGCCGGACTTTGGCTTCAAGGTGGCATTGGACATCTGGCGAGACTATATGGACTAGGATGTGACGCCATTGTCGGAGCCGTAGTGGTCAGTGTCGCCTCTGGTCAAGTGCTGTATGTTGGCCACGTTCCTGACCAACATCGACCCTCTGATGCAATCCGCCCTGCAAATGAAGACGATCTCCTTTGGGTCCTGAAAGGTGCCGGAACCAATTTCGGAATTGTCGTTAGTGTTACCTTCCAGGCCTTTCCGGCTCAATTGTTCTCGGTTCATGACTGGGTCATGCCTTTGAGGGACAAGCGTCATGCAAGGCAGATACTCGAAGACTTCAATGGTATCACAACTAGTCAACTCCCAAGAGACTCATCCGCAGACGCATACCTCTACTGTGATGACGGTCAGCTTCATCTGGGGGTGACTTTGCTTCGATGCTCAACAGACGAAGTTGCTTTCGAAGCACTCCAGGCCGTCACTCCGCTTATGCGTGCGGTACTCGGCAGAGAGAAAAGTGCGAAGAATGTGGATGGTGTCAGATTGTTTGACACTGAGATGTACATCTCTGGAATGCACGGTGGTCATGGCGGTGGTAAAACATCGTCTTTCAAGAGATGCGTGTTCCTCAAGAATATTGAGATGACTGATGCCATCACTGTGCTGATAGCATCTATTCAAAATCGCCCTTTGCCGCTGTGCTATTTCCATTTGCTACACGGTGGGGGAGCAGTTAGTGATATTGCACCTGATGCAACTGCTTTTGGCTGTCGAGACTGGGACTTTGCTTGTGTGATAACTGGCGTTTGGCCCCGCGATCAAGACGATACGCCAACTGCCCATGACGCCATTCGCTGGGTATATCAAGCCGTTAAAGATCTGTTACCTATGAGCCAGGGCGTCTACAGCGCAGATCTTGGACCCGATCCTCGAGACGAGACACTTGCGACCAGAGCTTTTGGCCCCAACCGCCGGCGACTGGCCAAATTCAAGAGGATCTTTGATCCCCACAACGTACTAGCTTACGCATGCCCTCTCACACAAACACCCCCATCGCAGAAGCTAGTTGTTCTTGTCACTGGGGAGCATGGTGCTGGGAAAGACTATTGCGCTAAGATCTGGGCCTCAGTACTGACAAAACATGGCCACAGCAGTCTTATAGTCAGCATCAGTGATGCAACCAAGTGTGAATATGCAGCGGCTACAGGAGCTAATCTGGGCCGTCTTCTCAGGGACCGTGTCTACAAGGAGGAGCATCGCGAAGCGTTGACTAAGTTCTACCAAGACCAGCTGAAGAAACGACCACGGCTAGCAGAAGAGCATTTTATAGAGGTCGTGAAAAGCGCTGATGTGGATGTCCTCTTCATCACCGGAATGCGAGATGAGGCGCCGGTAACTACCTTATCGCACCTGGTCCAAGACACTAGACTTCTTGATATTCGTGTCGAGGCTAGTCTGGCGACTCGGTACTTGCGACGGCGACGGCACGAGAGTTCTGGCCGTGCCTGTCACGAGAAGACCAACGGCAACAACTCGGAGGACATCACCTCCATATATCGACCAAGCTTTACTTTCGAAAATGAAGTATTAGGAGACAAGACAATCGAAGACTTCGCAGGAGAGCGTCTGCTTCTTTTCATGAGTGCGGATATCCAGAAGTTGCTCAGCATGATCCGCTCAGTTCCAGATTTCCCAAGACAAGGAACCGTGTTTCGTCATGTACTCAACATCTGCCAGCAGACCGAAGGACTTGCCTTGTGTGTATCTCTCATGAAGAGCCTATTCTACGGTAATTGGTGCGAAGTCGATCATGTGATTACCTGCGCAGCTGGTGGACCTAACTTTGCATCCGCTTTGGCAATCTCTTTGGACCTACCATTGATCACCCTTCGTGACCCGGGCAAGCTTCCTCCACCAACGATCTCTGTAGTAAAGCACATCTCGCACATCTCGTCTCACAATAGTAATGGTGCTAGCAAAGAAAGATTTGGAATGGGGGCTAATGATCTTCGCAAGGGTGCTTCGGTAGTGGTTATTGATGATGTGCTTGCAACGGGCCAAACGCTTGTTGATGCACTACAGTTGCTGACTGCAGCCGGAATTGAGTTGGAAGACATCAGCGTCATGGTTGTTGCCGAGTTTCCATTCCATCGTGGGCGGGAGAAATTGCGACAGAATGGCTTTGGAGGTATTGGGGTTCAGACTCTTTTGTGTTTTAACGGAGAGTAGATAGTTCATCAAGTTCTTGTTGTCACTTTCGACCGTGGCTTATACTCGTAACCACACAAACTGTAGATATAATATAAAATCCACATTGGCCAACGGATAGTTCTCCAGGATGCATGAGGTAAGAATATGATGAGTCACGGGGGTGCCAGAAAGGTCATCATAGGAAATGACTTCGCGCCTTCATGTGGCTCGGAACCTTATTAAACTCCACAGAGTTGTTGAGGCTTAACTCAAAACACATCCATGCCCCTCTCCACTGCATCTAATGATATGCCTGGTGCCAAGTTCACTGCACGTATTTCAACTTCGTATTTGGCCATCGCACCTGGCAAAAAGCCCACCACGGAACATAGGTTGTTATAACTACGCATATCTACAGTGGTTGGGCGAGGCTAAGATGAGTTTAAACTAAGTTTATACTTGGTTTATATGGCAAGATAGGGCCTTAACATAAATTCATCCATAGCTTTTCTAAAGTATGATCAATCCTCTACAACTTCCAGCTTTGTTTGTTAATATCAGCATAAAGTTTATGTCGCCTAATCAACCAATGTATGCTGCCTCCAACACGTTCCGGGCAGCCCGATATCTTCTTCATAAACCCTAACCTTCTGGGCGAAAGGCTAGCCATGAGGATTGGTATATATTTGGGCATACTCCTTACATTCGTCACCAACTCTCTTCCACCTGAGACCATACCTCAACACTACGCACCAAATCCATCCATTCTATACCTTTATTTTCGTCATAGACTGTACGGATATGTTATTGGTCATATCTTCGCCCAATCCCAAGAAGACTGCAACACATTTTCGACCTTATACTATAAAACATTTTTTTCGAAATCATCCCTATCTTTAATCAGGCATGGATACAATCGCGCCTGCGGATGCGGCTCAGTCCATCAGCGAAGGCCCTGCTGCGATCCCTGACCAACTGTTCTCCGAAGCCACCATCGTGTACCTCGGCTTCAACGACGAAAAGGCTAGCGAGATCTGGGACCGTTGGAGCAATTGGCCTGCCAGTCCACCCCGCCGTGAGATTGATCCCGACGATGGGGACCTTGAAATGACATTCTTTGACTGGGTGACGGGTTTTGTCAATGATTGGGACGTGGTTTGGGAGGATGATGATGCAGCTTGGTTACGCTGCATGCAGCGATGGGGCATCGCGACCGAGTTACAGAATGCTATTATGGATAAGCGTTTTGAGTCCGTCCGACTGAGCGGTACGTGTGCTGGATGGGTGCTTGATACTATCGAGATACGATACGCGGGCCTCGAAGCAATCCACAGGGATTACAATGAGCGGGAGAGGATGAATCACCATACCAACTCTGGCCACAGTGAAATGCATCCTTCGCGCTCATGTGGGCAGAGCATTCCGACCCTTAGTTGTAGCTCTGAGGCTGATGCTTCTCAGAACGAAGCGGCCATGACTGTACTTTATAGGGCTACATACCAAGCGCGAACCGACCGCTTGTTCGACAGTCAGGGTATCCTGAACCGCATCAGTGTGCTTTGGTCCCACGCCTCAACCGATTTCAGTGATCATAAGGCAATGAACTACTTCACTCCCAACTTTGAAGTGGCGAAGAGAAATGCTGCCTGGGTCAAGAGCCGCGCCAACGGTGGTTCAGCAGTCATAGTTCGAATCGCAATTAGCAATAGCATCATCGAAAGCATGGCACCAGGCGAAGTTCAGCGTGTCTTCTGGCCAAGTCCCGAGTGGAAGGAGTTGGTTTGGCGTTGCCATACAAGGAAGTATCTCACCGAGGATTTTGCCAAGTATGACACTGCTAGCCTCATCATCGGCACTGTAGCCAATAAGCCCAGCCAATATTATTACACCTACTCGTCATCAGATCAGCTCACGGATGCCTGTGTACTGGATGCCCGGGAGCCGGCAATTCAATACGCTTTCTCTTCCGATGAAGACGGTCAATCACTGCTATCTGAGCAAGCGAGAAGGACCATCAAGCTATTGTCCTTCACGGCAACTGACCTCGAGGAGTGGATGACAGATAGTGAGTCATAGCTAGAATTGATATTTAGATGTGGACTACTGCTAGACACGAGTCATAAGTGAGCGTGAATCATTTGTGAATGTTGATAGCATTTCTGGAAACCTGGATATTCCTCTGACTATATGAGTCGCGTGAGCTCGTTCAGTCATTAGAGTGCGAGCTAACCTACGGTGACCATCTTGTATGAAACCACCACCATCACTCATCCTCCTCCTCCTTCGGTATGGCACAAGCAACTACCTCGCCATCCTCTATCAACTCTTCACCGTAGAACCCTTCATCCGCGGGATTGGGGTCTTCGACACTGACCAACTCAAGTTCAGATCTCCTGACCTGAGGGATACCATTCTCTAGCATGGCTCCCTTATTGAACTCTTTCTCGCTCGCAACTTCACCAGTCTTTGCTACGCGAACTTGACTGACTCGAAAGGCAAACACGAAGTTGCCTCCCTCCCATTTGACGCCTTGCTTGCTACCTACCTTACCTTCGACTCCAGGACCGCCGCTGACTGGAACAGCACCTCCACTCCAAATGGTACCATCCACCTCGGCAGAGAGGTTTCCACCTACAGTAAGAGATTTGGCGGTGTTAGCTTCCGCCCCAGTAACCACTTTCAGTCCTGTAATGACATAGAGGGGCTTGCGGTAGCGAGACTTTTCCAGCCAGCGGCGGATTTCCTCTGACTCAATACATCCTTGAAGATATGTTGAGGTGGGGATGAACTGGGCCGTCTCGAGTGTGTCGAATTTGAATGTTTCCTCATCACTGCCGTCGGGTCAGTGTGCTCAAGTTTGAGGCGTCGTCAAACACACCTTCTTTCAATTTCAGCACCCACGTCAACGCCAAAGCCAAAAACACTGAGGAATTTGGTTAGGATCGAGAAACGGCCGCTCCTTAGCTTTTCCTTGGTATATTCCACGCTCTTCTTCTCAGTCTTGAAGATGTCTGTTTCGTCTGAAGGTGGAGCAGTGAAGAGGGGTAAATGAGGCCTCTTCACGGAGCTGAGAACATTGCCGAGTTTGATAGGACCTTCGGGAGGATAATCCCATGTTGGGGCGTAGAAATAGAAGAATTCCCGATTAGCCATAGCGTTCAGTCGATGTATTTGCGTGAGAGTCTAGTTGTTCACGATGGTACTGAGGGTTGAAGGTAAATTATGAGCTCCATCAGGCAGCAGTTCAGCACTGCAATTCTTAGACAGGTAATTGGTTGGTTATAGGCACCGGGGCATGCAAAAGTGCTAAACTTTTCCTCAGTTTTGTATTTTTTATGCATGTTTACTAAACTTATATTATCTTATTGTAACTTTGTTAAGATTTACCTGACATTCGTGTGACTTATGTTTTTATGTATCTTGATACGAATCTTTGTTATTTTACCTCGGTACAGGATATCGGACCATCCTGAAAAATGGACTTATTTTCTTCTAGCAGGAAGCAAAAGAAGAAAAAAGCAAGAGAAAATAGCAACTAACTTTTAGCATCGCACACAATCTGTTGACTTAGCGTAAGCAACCACTGTCGAATCTTCGAGGCTGTATCTGTACCAAGAATAGAGACCCTTAGTCCTTCCTCTTCTCAATCTTGGGTATACCAAGCCAGATGACGAACAAGACGACCAGAATAGCGAGGATGATCGGCTGAAGAACTTGCACTCCCTTGGCCTGCGCAATTGCACCAACTGCAAAAGGCAGCACAGCCGCACCACTTCCCCCAAACGCCGCAGCGAACCCAATCGCACTGACGTGGAGATGTCGCGGGAGAAGCATTGTCACTGCTACGATGACACAGGGGAACATCGGTCCCAGAAAGAAGCCTTGCAGAGCAACTGCGACTGCAGAGACGTGAAACTGGGGTACGAGCCAGAAAATGAGCTGTAAGCCCATAGTGATGGGGATGAAGATCAAGAGGGAGAGCTTGACACCGATCTTGGGAATCACCATGCCGAGGACCATACGTCCCACAGTGATGCCCAGCCAGAATCCCACAGCTGTCATTCCCGCATCGAAAGGGTCTGCGTTACGAACGCGCAGCATAAACTGCACGACCCAACCGCCCAGAGCCACTTCGACACCGACATAGCCGAGGAGGAATATCGCGCACAGCCAGACGACTCGAGCATGCGGCATGACAAAGAGTGCAGACCGTGTTCCTTCGTTGCGAGTGCCCTCAGCGTGGACGGTCTCACGGTACTTCTGGGCTGTCTTGGGCCAGAAGGCGTATGTGAGAGTAGCAGTCTCGAGAAGAGCAAATCCAAGCTAGAGGCAAGATAAGTGATCGTTCAATGGGGATCTGACTGAAGGGAAACTTACAAGCACATAGTAGAAGTGGTACCAGCTAAGGCCGGCGCGGGTGACCATGCTGGTCGCAATCAGAGGACTGACGGTGCCTCCGAGACCGTAGCTTGCGTGCATGAAACCAAGTAGCTCATTGGATCTGGCAAGGTTACCTATGTATGAGTTCCACGCCGCAAGCCCGATGCCGTTGCCCAGACCTGCGAGGACATAGGCCAAGACTAGCACAGGATAAGGCGGGTGCTGAGACAAGATCAAATATGTCGCTGCATGGCTCGCGCCACACATGAAAGCAATCCATCGCTGGCCGATTCTCATGTGCAGATAATTGTTGACAGCAGCTGAGACGATGAAGCCGACGAAGGGCGAGAGGAAGATGAGCGACACGACAAGGTAAGATAGGTCGTAGTAGGTCTCGAGATATGGGATAAGAGCACCATAGGCAGCGTCGTTTGCGCCAGAGACAAAAAGACTCCAGAAGATAGCACCGACTCGAAGGACATTTCCAATTGGTTCGTTCCACTTCTCAACAACTAGACTTGCCCTCAGTGGTGCAGCTTCGTCGCCTTCTGTAGTGAACTGGTCCTGGTCCTGGCTGTGGTCATTGTGAGATCCAAGCCGACGTCCGGTGGTAGATAAGACCGGGTTCGGCTCTTTTGGTGCTGTGCCAACCTCTCGGGTGAGGGTGAGGGTATCAAGCTCAATAGCCTGTGTCGGATAAGACCCTGAAGTCGACATTGTGAACGAATTTGCAATTCACCCTTTGCTGAGCCAAGGTTGAAGGTTTAAAAATTGGCTCATACGTTCTTGGGAATAAAATTTCTTCTTGACTCATCCGCGGTAAAGGGCGGGGGAATGCGCTAGCTGGGGTGCTTATCAGTGCTAAATTGTGGCGAATTGGGGGATCCGAGGGGTTTCACTACCCCAGGAGTAGTGATAAGAAGGCCGACAACGGCTTGCAAAATACTTCATTTGATCGGGCATCATGGCATGACGCCCAGATTCGATACATATCCGACACTCTATTCCTGCTCCGACATGAGCATCACATGTGCTATCGTCTATATTCTAGTATGAACTGGTACCAATGAAGGGGTTTCCCTCTTGACAGCATCCCGTAAAGTAATATTATTCGCACCATCGAAAGCAACTTGGGGCCCACGTGCAGGAGTCATCATGTTAAGAAACCACATGACCAAAAGAATGGACGCAATTCGAATGTGAGGGTCTGTGATTCCCCGGGCTGAACACCACTCTCGCCAAGCGGACGGTCGTCCAAGCTTCTGATCCTTTGGACTTGCATGCATGATCAGCTTAACGATGTAAGCCGTCGAGTTTGCAACCGAGTGGCTGATCCAGAAGAAGATTGGTAGTACGGTAACCAATGTTCTCCATCGGTCTCCAAGAAGTGATCCGTCACCGAAGAGGCCATCCACAATCAACAGCCCCTCTCCATCTGCTGCGAGAAGAATGTGGAACTGAAGGATCCAGATTTCCAACGAGCAACGACCTAGCCAGGCCATGGCTCGAGAGTGGTGGTTTTGGGCACGGTTTGAGATGTTCCGTAAAGCTGCAAAAGCCAATATTGGTGTCACTGAAAGATATGGATGCCAATTCGTGTATGTACTCGCAGGGAGGCCTGAAGTAACCTGAAAATAGTGGCCTACTGCGAGAAGGGAGAGCAGAGCAAGACCAACACGTAGACCCAGATGGTCAGATATGCTTGTGCCCTTCATCTCACGGTTGAGAACAGCAATCAGCATACCGACGTAGACTACGAACATGTCGAGTGTAACATGCTGTAGCCACTGTTCATCACTCCATTGAACTTGGAAGACAACCCTGAAAAGATTGAACGTCCAGCGTGTGAGGGGTGTTCCGAATAGAAAAAAGGATACAACTAGACAAGATATACAAATCTTGACTAGGACAGCCTGTAAGTCGCTGTTGTTTCCACCGATGGCTAGGGTGGCATAAATGACGAGATACCAGAAAGAGAGTAGTGGCGAGAGATAATAGAACATATAGTCCGTATCCATGAGATAAGCCAGAGCGCAACTTAGGATGTTCAGCCGTAGAAGGGTAGCTGCCATGCGGTTGAATGAGAAGTTGTTCTTCTCCAAGAAACCGAAGGTATGCTCGTACCCGATTTGGAAGAGGTACGCCGCCATACACAGACGATAAAGCACGTGGGTTGAGCCACTGTCAGCCCCAGTCCAATGATACACGAGGACGAATAACTGCACCCAGCCTTTCCACTCATCTGTCTGATCTCTCAATATGAACCGTTGATCTGCCTCCTCTGTAGCGGGAGATAGTGAAAGGGATGGTCCAGAACGGCGTATTGTAACGAGCATTATGACAATGCAGAGAATGCAAAGTGTAACCAAATCTTTGAACTGCCAGAGCTTGCTGCCTTTGGCCATCATCTGTGTCCTGTCCGCGTAGTAGCACATAAGTAGCGCCAACACAAGAGACCCAACTCTCATGTTGAGAAGCCGGGACCGTGGCTCACTTGCATCTCTGTTGGCCAGGAGGTCCGAGGCCTCAAAGAGAATGCACACGGCGAGGTATACCACCGCCAAAGCCACGACAATCAGCTGCGGCAAGGGCTTGACACCGTAGTCGGTGCAGCAGGTACGCGAATAAGGGTACGACTTCATTCGGTCCAGCTTGGCGTTACATCGCAGGTTGAAGATAATATTGGCCCGTAGTTCTGCAACATGAAATTGTACGTGAAACCCTGTTTTGTAAGGATCGCGCCAGATCTTGTCCTGGCCTTCGACAACATTTGAGATAGACCACATAAGGGGAATTTTCATGTTCTCTTCTGTTTTGTGTAGCCAGTTCCGCATCTCGATGATCTCATCAGCCCTGCGGCTTCTATCTATGACCATGTCGGTATCGTTTCCAAGATATCGAGGTCCGGCTGGTGGGGTATAGAGAATCTGATTCCCGATCCCGTCGACCGGATCCATAGGTGCCGTGAAAGGATCCGTATCAGGCGTATTGTCGCCAATGAATTGGTCAAGGGCAGTCAAATGATTCTTATACAAGGCGTAGCGTTCGTCCCAGGGCTCGGTTAAGTTTCCACGCTTTGGCGCCAGGCGCGGATGGGTAAACCAAGCACCAGCGGAAATGTAAATAAATGCAGGGCTCTCCTGATCAGCGATGGCGGGAACATTTGTCTTTTCACGTGCGTACGTATCGAGGTTGTTCGCGAAGTTGTCTTGGCTAGGAACGCCGTGTGCAGAGATCCAGACGTTGTTGATGCGCTGGACTACCTGGCCATGGTATGTTATATCGAAAGATCTCGTTTTAGGATATGAGTTCGTGCCATTATCGTGCTCGAATTGATCATTGTTGAGCTAAACAGCCGTCAACATCATGCACCTATTGTGGCGTTCTCTTGCTTACCATCCGGCCCATTGCAAGAGCTACATTCCGAGACGTCGAATCACCAGCCATGACAATTTTTCGACCCTCTGTACATTGACGTATATCTTCCGAGCTATAGCGGCTGATCATACATCCATCGGGCTGCCACTGACGGAAAGGCTCTCGGTCCCCTACGTCGTTGGGAGGGTCAATCCAACGGCCGGTATTTTGAAGAGCGCGACAGCGGTATGGATCATCGCCCGGGAACAAAGTATTGAAGGCCACAGCCGCCAAGAATAGCGTTGCAAAGGTGGTGGAACATATCCTTGCCCAGGATCTATTCATCGTAGCGACTCAGATGATGTGACAGGGTTTCGGTGAAACGCAGCGGAGACTCTTTCATAGCCACAAAACACAAAGAGGGGAATGATTGGAAACCTGGTTACGATCAAGAAGACACCTGCATCTGCTGAAAGTTTGTGGTCATGTTGAGGCTACCCCTATTTTTTAAAGTTGTTGAAGATCCCTTAAAAGAAAAGGGATCTAGTGTCTCTCTTTAACTTACCCCTTATATCATCGGCTCCACCCTGGTATCTTATCACCTTATTCTGAGCACTAAATCTGGTATCGTGAAAAGGGCACGGTTGTTTTACAACCCCAAGGAAGTTAGATCACGGGTTAGATAAGTGGTTGTCTTGAAGATGAGCTTATTTCTGTTTAGACTTGGCGCCACAAATTCCTCTTCTCGTCACAGCAAGACTCTCATTGGTCACAATAGTTTCTAGTTTTTATGACAGTAACCCTTGGCATTCAATGTCTAACGGCACATTTCTATCGGGAACGGACATAACGTTGACATGATACAACTAATGGAAATCTGGTGGGCGGTGGTATATCACCCTGAGTGGAAATTTTACGCTTGATAAGAAAAGAGCTGATGACTCGTTTAGAACCAGTGTTTTGTTGTTTCCTTTGCTGGACGATACGTTTTTGGCACATGAGCGATTGGCTCCCATGACGATTTGCTCTCTTTGTTTCTTTTAGAAAAATACATAAAGTCAGGACAGATGTTGAAGTAATGTCATTTTCCCACCGACCGATTCTCATTGAGGATATACTCAGGAAAGAAAAATAGCTGGTGAGTCTACAGGGTAGCAGACTCTTGTCTACGTATTGCCGCATTATATCCCGCAACCTTGGCAAAGGCCTTTTGATTTTTTCCACGAGAATCACGCTAATTACGATGACGAAGCCCAAGGAAGTTCGGCACTCCGCTCGGGACTGCAACAGTGCATACGCTGATAAATGATGAAATGTCTGTGAGCTAATTGGACCACACCATCCCATTTCGAGACTCTCCTCCCTTTGAACCCCTGTCTCTTCCCCACACATGCCATCACCCCGGACCCCAGGTTTTTAGCACCCTTGGCCATATACAGTAATTTGACTGCTGTTCCCTGAACTCTCGTGACAGGCTAGGACGGATAATTGAGAGTCGTCGACCAAAGCTGACGAGAAGGGCCGGGAACGGGCCGAACGGCATCAACTTCTGGTGCCGGCTGTAAATATATGTGCTCGTAATGACCAACATCGTGCCTGATGTTCTGGTAGGTGTACCAGTATACTTGAGCTATGGAGTCGTTATACCGTCTTTTGCTGATTGCAGCGCTATTCTTGCCCTTTTCTCAGGCAGTCAGCCCCACAGTCGATCTTGGATACAGTAGATACAAGGGCAAAGACCTTGGAAATGGCGTTTCCGAGTGGCTCGCTATGCGCTTTGCAGCACCACCTCTCAAGGATCTGAGATTTGAGCCGCCACAAGATCCTATCCGCACAAGAGCGGTTCAGGATGCCACCAAGGTAATTGATCGTTAATAAAGTATGCAAATCTCTTACTAACAGATCTGCAGCGAGGGCCCGTATGCATCGCTACAGACAGTGACCCGAAAGTTATTGGCGACACACAAGCTGAAGATTGTCTCTTCGTCAACGTCTGGGCTCCCTCCAAGGCCTCCAGCAAAGACAAGCTCCCCGTTTTCTTTTATATCCAAGGCGGTGGCTTCAATTCCAACTCCAACGCCAACTCTAACGGAACAAAACTTGTCATTGCTGGTGATCTGGAGATGATCGTTGTTGCCATCAACTATCGTGTTGGTGTCTACGGCTTTCTCAACGACGGTGCCCACGTGAAGCCAAACATCGGCCTTCTTGATCAGAGAAAAGCTCTTCAGTGGGTCCAGAAACACATCTCCAAATTCGGTGGTGATCCTGATCACGTCGTCATTGGTGGCGAGTCTGCTGGAGCCGCAAGTGTCAGTCTGCATCTCAGTGCTTTTGGAGGCAAGGATGAAGGACTCTTCCATGGAGCCGCTGCAGAGTCTATTTCGTTTGCGACTGTATTGACGGTAAACGAGACACGCTATCAGTATCAGAACTTGGCTATTCGACTGGGATGCGTCGGTCCCGACAAGGATATCCTTCCATGCATACGGTCCAAGTCTGCCAAAGAGATTCAGATGGTAAACAAAAACATTCCTCATCTCGGTAGCTCAAAACCTCCGATTTACATGTGGAGCCCTGTCGTTGACAATGATCTCATCCCCGATGTTACTTACCGGCTTTTCGAGCAGGGCAAGTTCATCAAGGTCCCCCTGATCACCGGCGACGACACCAATGGTGGAACTTATTTTGCACCAAGAGACACATCTACTCTGGCTCAAAGTGACGAATTTATCAAGGCCCAATTCCCTTTCTTGACTCTGGAGCAGCTAGGAAAGATCAATGATCTCTATCCCAATCAGAACGATACCTGCCCGAATACTGGATGTTACTGGCGACAGGCAAGTGACGCCTACGGAGACATGAGATACAAGTGTTCTAGTCTCTACATCTCCAACGCGTTGACAACTCACGGGGTTCCTAAATCCTGGAACTACCTATACAACGTCGAAGACCCAGCCCAAATAGCCGATGGTCTTGGTGTTCCCCACACAGTAGAGATCCAAGCCATCCTTGGACCAGAAACCGGAGCACCGGCGAGTTACTTGAATGGCGGGAAGAACGCGGCGGTGGTGCCAGTTATCCAAGGTTATTGGACGAGCTTTATTCGCTCTCTGGACCCTAACAAGTATCGCCATAAGAGTGCAGTCAAATGGGAGGCCTGGACCGAGAAGGGCAAGAAGCGTGTTGTATTTGATACAGGTGGCAAGACAAGGATGGAGACACCGAGCAGCAAGGAGCAAAAGAGGTGCAGCTACTTTGCCTCCATTGGAGCCGCGATTCGGCAATGACCCAGACATTTGTCGGCCTTTGATTGAGAAAACTATTCGTTTACGGTAGTTTTAAGCACGCGAGGTTCTGTTACTGTAATAGTAGAACATGATACTAAAACGAGGTGTTCTACCCTTGTTCAATCAATTACGTAAAGTCAACCTTTGTATTGAACCTCCGAACATGAAAGCTTATGGAGCCTGGGCTACTTTGTCCGACGAGATTAATGCTATGCCTAAATTGCAACAGCTTATGCTGTATATGCTTAGGGGTATATCACCTCCAGAGCAATATATGTCCGGCAATGGGAAGCCTTTTTTAATACAATGGCCGTGAAAAACTATCAGTGGGATATTTAAAGGGCTGGGATAAATAAGTTTATTGACATCAAACTACTGAACTACCAGATACAAGCACGATTCATATTCCAGAGTTACAGAGCATTTCATCTTCGAGAGCTCTTACAGCAATGAGTGAGGTTACCATGTCAATGGTGTCACAGATTTCTCTCATGAAAAAGCGAACGGGGGAAGTATCTGAGGGGCCATACAAGATCTACAGTAGCAGGGTGCTCAGGTCAGCTGCGACAGGGTTACCAAGTTTCCAAGGTGCTAGAACAATAGATCAGCTATATTATAGCCTGGCGAATGTTAAGTGTAACACAGTACCTTTTTGATATGCTCTAGTGTTTACATGTTTGAGCTTGGCAGGGGTTAATTACGGGTACGAAGCTCGGACTTTAGTGCCCTCTTGAATAAGACCACAGCATTTAGAAGAAGTGATTCACGTGTGAGTTATCATAACGTGATGCGTTTTATCATCAACTGTTGGTTGAACTAAACACTAATTTAACAACATGAGGAATTTCGATTTGGCGGTGTCTGCGAGACCTCATGCAAGCATCAAACCCCGCAACCAAGCCACCTTCCTCTTCTGTCCCTGCATCACGCTCAACAACAATACTTCACATGTTGCTTCAAGAAATAGTATATACAGTTGCATCCCTCGGTCGGTCGGGTGTTCTCGCCGGCCGGTCGCCCGTTTTAGGCTTCATCCCGGCCATGTGAAGATCTGCAGAGGCCGATGCGCCCCATGGGGAAACCCTGCCGGTTTCAACTAATCAAGAAGGAGAAAGAACGTTAACTTTGATCCCATGAGATCACGAAATACGGTTGGGATGTGCAGTTTTTCAGAGCAGTTGCGGAGAAATCAGTGATTCGCATGGGATGAAAGAGGTTGAGATTCGCGGGGTATCGAGTGAATAGAAGAGAGATTTGCCTATAAATACGGCTACAAATCCCTTCCAGAATCATAAAACCATCATCACAGAATACTACAACTCATTCTTCAATAACTCAACCAAGGCCTACTATCCAACATGCAGTTCTCTACCTCCTTCCTTGTCGCTGCCCTCTTCGGCACTGCCTTTGCTCTCCCTCAGGCTGCACCCACTGATTGCCCTGAGACCTCTGCCATTCCGGCCTGTGGTGTGAGTAAATCTCCAAGACCAAGAAATCTCGTGAACTAACAGAGCTTCCATAGGCCCCTTGCATCACCTCCGCAGCTGCTGCGGTGGGCTGCAGCGACATTGCCTGCCAATGTGCCAGCTCTGATGCTGTTCAGGCTTCGGCCCTCAACTGTGTTGTTGGTAACTGTGGAATTGAAACCGCTCTTCTGGTTCGGGATGCCGCTGCTGCTGTATGCACAGCTTGTGCCTAAGATATGGAATATTTGAGTATTCCAGGAATTGTTCAAGTTCGGTTGGCTAAGGGAACCGAATACTATACAGTCACTCATTCAATCTAAGATATTTAACGGAGGCTTGGCCCGCATTTGAAGTACTAGCATCTATATCTCTATAAATGAAGAGATCTTGAGTAGCCGATGTGACGTGGGCCGGCCGTTAAACCTAATACTGATTAGAGGTTTCAGTGACTACTGCCGCATGAACAGGTAGAGTTGGCCAATCAAGAATCAAGTATTCTCACTCGCTAATTTCATTCCTTAACAAGAACGGGCGATGCATATTAGGTCACTGATAAATGTTTAATCGTAGAAGATGCTCGCCAGACTTGGAAAACCTACACAAGGATGCGTCTAGATCAACTAATGCGAGCGGTGAGCCTGATGGAATATGGTCTCACTCTACACTAAGAAGCCACTTTATACCAAGGGATAACCTTGCTATTGCCTGTAAAGCCTATTAAATAGTTTTAGTGAGCTCAGTATCTTTAATAGCAACTAGCTTACCATAATCGATTCATAATTCCATCATATCGATGTAGAAGCGTGACTGTGCCGTTTGCTAGGCATTACCTAATGTTAAGAAGCTCAACATGGAGGACTGCAAAAGGTATATATAATTCATCGAAGTATTACGTACAATTTGTACGTCACTGTAGTAACGAGGTGAGATATCTTAGTGGATACGACTTCTGCAGCTAATAAGCATGTGGGTGTTTTGGCCTGCTGAAAAGATTTCTCTCATGCATAAGCATCCATGGGAGCCTTAATAAAATATTTTCAGCTTGCTTCTAGCATAGCCGCACGGGCAGAAGGAAGCTGAAAGTACTCCCTTCGGTACGGCAATATCTGTAAATCAGTTCTCGAACTGATTGTCCTATGCTATACTCGCCATGAATCCGAGGTAGAGTACTAATTGCCGTCATGATTCTCACGGAGAGTTTAATCTGTTCAGCCTACCTAACCAAAGCCATCATCTTACGATGGCGAACGAACGTTCCCCAGGCTTACCTCTGATCATTCGATAGCAGGCCGCCCGATTTGACAAAAGAAATACGAGAGAATAAGCACATCCACATGTCAGCATCGGACTCAGAAGCTCTACCCTTGTAAAGAAACTGACTTCATCGTGCTGTACACGGCTGACTCGGAGGCAGGTCCAAGGCGGAAAGGGCCGCAACTGCCGCGAATCCTTCATTACACGGGCGGGCTGATCTCCACAGGGATCAGCATCCCTGCATGTTCCACTGTCTAGTCTAGGGCTCTAGGCTTACCACAAGCTGGTGGTGCGATCTCATCGCCAGCCTTTAAAAGTCTGCACTTCCCATCGGTAAAGTTAGGTTATGACTGGAAGAAAATCGACTATATACGTGTCAATCTTGCTAAAAAGTCTTTCTTTGGCGTCGTACGCTCACTTAAGATGAACTCCCCTTGGTCCATCGTTGGCCCGCTACTTCTTGGCGCAGCTCAGCTGGCTGCAGCATCTCCAGCCCGGGAATCCTTGATTGTCGCTGATGTGTCGGCATCACTGAACTGGGCGCCTTGCAAGCTTGATCTTCCTGATGCAGCTCAGCAATTGCTCAAGGCTGGCGATTGCGCTACGATTGAGGTTCCCTTGGACTACACCAACCCCAACTCGAAGAAGACGGTTGAGCTTCAATTGCTTCGTTTCAAGGCTACTAAGAAGCCCTTCAAGGGCAGTGTTCTCTGGAACCCTGGTGGCCCTGGAATTTCCGGTATTGAGACACTTGCGTATCTTGGCCAGGACTTCCGCAAGTGAGTCTGCATTTATTCATCGTTGACCATAGCTAACGAGTATTTTGTAGCATCCTCGGGGGTCACAACGACATTATTTCATTTGATCCTCGGTGCGTATGATCGAGATATCCCCCATGTATGTTACTAACGCCGTGCAGAGGTGTTGGTAAAACCATCCCATTCGCGTGCAAATTCCCTTCAATCTCTGCTGAGCTTGCCCGTCGTAGCCAAAGCGACCTTCCCCAAGCAGATCTCTGGGAATACGTGAAGAACGAAGGATGGGAGAAAATGCAGGCTATTGCCGAAGCCTGTTATGCAACCCAACAGGAACACGGTCGTTTCCTCAGTACAGCATTCACCGCCAGAGATATGATCCAGATTGTCGATGCACTCAAGGAGGACGGCAAGCTGAGATACTGGGGCATCTCCTACGGCACTATTCTTGGTCAAGTCGTGGCTACTCTATTCCCGGAGCGCATCGACCGACTCCTACTTGACTCAAACTCACTGGCTGATGCTTACTTCAAGACCACTGGTGCTGGAGGCCCTGCTGATGCCGAGAAGTCTTTGGTGCATCTCTTCACCGAATGTGTTCAGCTTGGCACCAAGACTTGTAAGTTGGCCAACTACTCCGGAAGCAAGACTACCGTTCAGAACTTGAGAAACGCAACAGCCAAGCTCTTCCAGAAGCTGAAGGACATGAAGGATCTTCCGGCGGGTCTCTCACTAGAAGAGTTTCCCTATGCAGGCAACTCCATTCTGAAGCAACTGAAGTTAGGCATCATGAACTGTCTCTCGAGTCCCTCCACTTACCCTTCCGTCGTGGAGATTCTCTCCTATGCGTTAGCTGGCGATTACAAGAAAGCTCTCAACATCTACGTCGAGGAGGGATCGGACTGGAACCTCGGCACCAATGCGTTCCAAGGTATTGCTTGCTCCGAAGCTACGTTCCGTGCAAAGAAACCCGAGGACCTCTGCCCTCTTTACAACATGCATCTTGCTGAGAGCTCCTTCGGAGATGCAATCGCAGCCGATTACATGGCATGTGCTGCCTGGAAGTTCAACGCCGCTGAGGGTTTTGATACGGACAGATTCCACAATGTCAAGACAAGCTTCCCGGCTCTCATTATTAACGGTGCCTTTGATCCTATCACCTCGCTCGGTCAAGCGCGAGAGGTTGCTTCTAGATTTACGAATGGGCGATTCTTGGTCCACGAGGGTGTGGGTGTAAGTCTTCCTTTCCCATCATGATGTTTGAGCTACATGAAGCTAACCATTGTATTCGCAGCACGGTGTCACGTCGCATGCTTCAAACTGCACTCTTGACGCTATTTCTGCTTACTTCGTCGATGGCACCCTCCCTAAGGTGGGCGCGCGGTGCAAGCCTAATATGCTGGCTTTTGAGTATGCTAAGAAGATCGCGGGCTAAGAGTATGAATGGAGAGATTGACGTTGAAGACAATAGTTGTATCTAGATAGTTTGATTGAAAGAAGAAGTCTTTGTAGATTGTATTCCCTTCGATAGGTTCATCTGTCTAAATGGTCAAATCAGATATCTTGGTCCTCCAAGCAAACCCTTCTCATTTCTTCACCAGCATAAAAGCCTGCTACAAAACCCGATTCGCAAGTTTGTAATTTCGAAGAAAACGCAAAAAGCCTCTGTCCTATGCTAAGAACTGACGCATCAAGCGGACAACGTTGCCAATCGGGCTGGAGAACCTGAGCGCGCCGTTGTTCGTAACAGTTGATGCAGTAGGGCTGGGTGTATCGCTTGCTGAGTTGGCAGCTTTAGAGGGCTCTTCGATGGCTGCTGTAGATACAGATCCTTGTTCAGACTCAGTCGCAGAGGCCTTTTCGGAACCTGTGGAAGCGCTGACACTCGTAGAGGCATCGGCAGTGGTTGTAGCAGCAGACTTGGTGGGCGCTGAGATAGTAGAAGTCGCAGTAGTCTGGCCCTTGTCTTCACCCTCATCGCAACCGGGTGCCAGAACAATACCAAGGTTGTGCACGCTGAAGGCATCCTTTCCACCACAGGCCTCATTCGGATATCCAGGACAGGGAGTATCGCACTGGTCGTCGTCGACCAGTGAGTCTTTTGGTGGGTAGGTGTGAGAGCAGAAACAAGCTGCGTCCTGGAGCAGAGCGACTTCCATGTTCTTGTCTTTGCAGTAGTTTGCACACGTGCCGACAGTATTATACAAACTACTATGCTCCGAGATCCTCTCGGCGGGAAGGGAGTCGAAGCATCCTTGTGAAGTGGGCTGGCCCAAAACGGGGTTCTTCTTTGGCGCCTGGATGTCCCTAGCGGCAGCCGAGGCCAGTAGAGAAAGGAAAGCAAAGGTGATGAGCGTCATGATTGGAGGTGAGATGATCGATGTTGGTAGTCTGAATGGGGCTTGAATTGCTGGTGGGACGGTTCGATGTTTATAAGTTTCTTTCAGCTGGTGGAGTCGCGGGGATTAAATAAGATTAAATCCCTGCCGCGCCATTCACAGAGACCCATTGTATGAGTCGACAGTTTCTGAAACGGAGGATTCTAAGCCAAGTCTTACCATGACATAGAAGGATCAACAACCATGGTAACAGGAACGTTTGCTGGAAATTAATGAGCGTCAGGTTTCATTTATAGTTTTAGTTTATGAGGGCTGAATCGGCAACTGTGTTCAATTCGCTTGTTCGCTTGGTATCCCAGCAGAAGTTGAGTTGAGAAGGATGATGGAAGTCTGATGGCGGTAATGTGACATCAGCCAAGGGCATAATTTCCGAACAGGCACTTCTAGTGCTTATGGAAACAGACACATGGACCTTTTTGTGGTTGTTCCATTCAACAAGTGACATGTCGAAATGCTCCAGCAAGTGGATGATACAGCCTTATGGGCTGGGTAGGCAAAACAAAGACAAGCCGCCCACTCACTTTCATTTTGTCTTGTTCCTAATCAGATGAATAGCTGCAGCGTTTCATGTGTCGATGTGGAGATGCGCAAAGCTCGCACGCGTGCTTACAGCGTGTCGATAATGCAATATGGAACTTATTCTTTTCACATTCAATTGGCTGGCGGGTTTAGCTCAGTTGGGAGAGCGTCAGACTGAAGTCAAACTTCGGGAATTGTTATCTGAAGGTCATGTGTTCGATCCACATAAACCGCAGTTGTCTTTTTTTGACAGTCAACAAAATTGATATACTCTTTTCTGCTCTTTTATGCTAGATAAATAAACAATGGCGATAAAGTATTCTTGTTCATAGCTTAAAATCTTGCTTCTCTCGGCTGCTGGCTCTTTTGGTCTCTTCACTGAATGTGTCAAGCATTCTACAGCTCACCACTACTAGCCAGAGCAAACTAGTAGCGTAAATTGCGAATCGGGTGTTCGAGAATGTGGATAGTAGATCATATGGTAGTCTGAACACGCATGGCGGCAATAGTCTTAGCGGATATTATCCAGTGAATCTCAAGAAATTATTCTCCGTCATGGTGTAATGGCTTGGCCCCTCTTACATCTTGCCGCGGTGGGATGAGTTGTTGCCGCAATATCCGTATTCTAACTCTAAACTTAAGCATCTCGCAGCTTTATTCTACTACGTAACTAGTCTACGGAAGATCCTTTCTGACTTAGCATGACCTTTTCCAAGCTTTTGATAGCGACGCGCGTTGTGTTACACCAATCAAGTCCGCCGTGCTGCAGCCACCAGCTTTGTTTCAGCGGTAGCCTCCAGCCTAGAATCAAGATTCTGGCACTGGTCCTCACGATACTCAACTCGTGATGGGAATTGGGGAGTCCTGAGGCGGGGGAGACGACGCTTTCGTCGCGCAACTGCCATGACAATCCATGTATGATGTGCTGGAGGAACTAGTTGATGTTCGTGACGACCACTGCCGGGCCTTAACTGATGGTGTTTCTCATTCAATTACACATCTCTCTGCCCCGGACTCCGCTAAACAAACCATCGAGAAAGATCAGCGCCTTCTTCGGGTTCTCCATCGATAGTGGAAGTTTAACACTTAGCTCGACAAGCCACCCGCAACCGGCCCACCCAACCGACGCGTGGCCCTCTGTATTACCAGTTCTTTCTGGCAATATTCTTTCCCAGTAGCAATTGAGTTTTGTCCAAGATCTATGGAGTATGCCGCTGTGCATACTAACTTGAACGGAGAATCTGCCATGGCAAATCCGGTGCGTATTCTTCCATACACTCGAAACTAGGAGCGCAGGACGCGTATTGTACCGGTACCACGTACATAGCGAAAGTAGCAGAGGTTTCCAAGGGTCGTAAGGCTGACCCAAAACTCAAGAAGTACATGTTACTTCGCGCGCGAGCTAGAGCGCCAAGGCGTCGGAATACGATGCACCCACCGGGTTGTCGCTGCCAATGACGTTGATATTGGATGACTACCACGAGAAGATAGTTTGCTGTTCCTGTGCCCACTCATTCATGCTAGATCGGGTGTCTGTTTCAGGTTGCAATGTTCCAGTGTCTGACGAGAACTCAAGAACCCTTTCTCAATCTCCAGACATACTTTCTGAATATGCTTTCCTCACATAATGGTGACGTACCGGACGCACATCTCGCTATGTACCTTCGGCCGTTCCATTGGTAGCCCCAATCTCTGGCAAGCTCCGAACGTCCAACTCGCGGTAAATGCCCCGATCTGAGGCGCCATTGAACTCTGAGATCATAGTTGGATATCCCAGCGAATGAGGGCTCCGATCTGCGCAGGTTTGGACTCTCGCCAAGTTCTCAAACGGCCACATCGCACGTGGCGGCTTACTCCAGATCCAAAGCTCATCGCACCCCCCGAGTTTTACTGTTATGGATGATTTGTATATAAACTGCCATATACCCAGTCTCAAGTGAAATTACCCCCAAAGAAATATCATCACTGTCGCTGTTTGTAACATCTTTTATCTTTCCACGACGATATCTCGATCATCCACAGACTGCATCGCAATAGGCACCTACCGACAAACAACACATTCCAACAAAGTCAAACCAATTCAATATGAAGTCCTTCTCCTTCATCCTCACCGCATTCCTGTCAGCCTCCGCCTTGGCGCAGAGTATGGGCGGCGGTGTTCTCCCCGAATGCGCTGTAAGTACTCCCTAGCATCCTAACAACTGGAACAAACTCCAGCTAACATACAACTCAGCAACAATGCGCTTTGCAGTCTATCCAGGCCAGCAATTGTCAAAGCGCAGACCCCTCATGTGTCTGTAAGAGTCCAAACTTTGCTTCAGACTTCATCAAATGTGTCAGCTCCAACTGTAGCCCTGCTGAATCTGCTGGTGTGTATCTTCTCTGTCCCATCCAGTGTTCAATCTAATGTGCTACAGCTGCCATCTCGACTGGTCTTCAGCTTTGTGCTGCAGCGGGTGTCAGTATCCCGCCCATGTCTGGCATGTCTGGAATGGCCAGCACCACAGCTAGGGGATCCATGCCGATGCCTTCCGCTCCAGCCTCTGCGCCTTCTGCTCCACCTGCTCCATCTGCTCCATCTGCTCCATCTGCTCCATCTGCTCCGTCTGCGCCGTCTGCTCCAGTTTCTGCGCCTGTTGTCCCTCCCCCTGTTGTAAGTTGACTAGCCCTCGCAGAACGGAATATGTCTGACCTAGAGAACCAAGATTCCTTCAGGGCCTGTGATGCCTTCTGCTCCTGTTGCGACTCCGACTGCTGCTGGGCCTTTGCCTGTGCCTGCCACGCCAGTACCCGCTACACCTGTCGCAACTGCTGGCGCGGGTACGCCTGTCTCACAAAACGCTAGTTTGGCTTCTGTTGGGTTTGCCTGGATCTCGACTGTGTTCGTGTTCTTCTTCATGTAGAAAGTTGGCTCGAGAAGCGGACTATAGGATGGGTAATCGGAAGAGGCTGCTTTTGGACGTATGGTTCAGGCTGGGATGGCATGTCTTTGGGGCAAATACGAAGTATAACTATATATTTGTAATCAAAGGGGTACAAAACGTCCGCTGTATTGATGGATGTACTACGTTGATATTATTTACTGCCAGTCTTGAACACAGCCCACGGGAGCTGTCACTTGGGTTGTTCTTCAGCACAAAACAGTTGCCTATTGTACAGACTGTACACAATGAGACAGATAGATGTTCTGATTGATGTTCTGGGAACGAATACCATATCTTCGATGATACTGGCTGTTGACGAACAACAAGAGAGTTATAATTAGCTAGTTTAGGGAGAATATTATAGCGGGTCTCTTCCATCAGATGCTATATCAACAGTTGAGCCTAAGTTGAACTCAGTAGGTGAATTAAAAGGCGGGTACGTACCAAGTTTCGGCATCGGTACGCATTTTGCTCTTCGCGTTTGTTTTGCCGTCGCGTCTTTTTCATCCTTACCCCTTTCACGCGTTTCTGGTATCCTCAGACCTTCTTCCTTCATCAACAACATCACTCCGTTCAACAAGGGCATCATCTTGACACAGAAAACGACACCTTTTTTATCGACAGCATCTTTTCCCTAGGAGCATTCTTCCTCCTTTTCCCCTGTCATTTTCCCGCGTCTTTTTGCATCTTGAGAACCTTTTGTGTTGTCAACTTCAGAAGAAGCACCTCTTTTATATCAAGACCGACACCTTCTTCATCGAGTACATACCTTCCTTGACAAACAGACGGTTCAAGAAATATCCTCTTGTTTACTCTCTATTTTCTTGCGTTTCTACCATCTTTCAGCACCGGATTCCTCTTCTCACATCTTCCTAACTTCCCCATTGACAACGACATCTTCTTATCGACGGGATTTTCTATTTTATCTACGAACAACACTTCCTTCGGGGGTGGTGACTCTTCTGCCGTTTATCATAGTCGGCAATTTATTCCGTCCCCTCCCCTCTTCACATACGCGTTTCCTTAATCCATCATCAACTACTTGTTCTGACGCGACTTTCATCTATCACGAGAAGTTCTTTTTATCTTCACAGGCATCTGATCCCTATCACACAAAACCCACTTCTATATTCTCTACGCAGTCTTCTATCTCAGGGATTTATCAGTTTCACGTCAAGGAACGCCACCTTCCAGACGTCTTCCCCTATCCGATTGGGTCTATCTACTCCCACCTACGCCTGCCCCTCCCATTCTCAAGATCCCAGCAGCTCAAAATCTTGACCTTGACAACTTGGTTCTCATAGCTTTATATTGATCGCTATCATTTCTCTTGATTATCGACCGTCATTACACTTGGTCTTCAATCGTTAAACCATCCCGAAATCATCATCTTTGAGTTAGCTGCAATGGCTGAATTTGAGCAACTGTCTACGCCTGCACGGAACCCCCCTGAAGCACCCGCTCTCCAGGCTGCGGCAGTGGCTCCAGAGGCCCCCCGCGAGCATGACGAAAACGAAGCTTGGCCGGTTGCTGTCAACATGGCAGCACGTGATCGCAAGATCCGTAGCGTCTTGAGAATTGAAGCGGCGGTAGGGAGAAAGCCATGGGATTGGATAGGAAAAGTTAATGTCCGGAATTAGGGGTCCGGGATGTTATCTGACCTCGCCATACTAGTCGAAAAGGTGGCCAGAGACCAGGAAGCTACAATGGACCAAGTCCATGCATTTCTCACCGAGAAGGTCCAAAGCAGGCAGCCACCAAGCCTCACAAAGGCGGATGTGTCCAGCGCCCGTATTCATTTTGTCGGCCGGAAACCGACAACAGGCCCAAGAGGCCATGGTGGAGGAAGCATCAAGCGAAAGACACCACCAGTTTCAGAGGGCTCAGAGCCCGCCGGCAAACGGGTTTGCCAGAATGACGATAACGGTAACCAGATCGCCCGACCACCTGGCGCCGCTGTGAATCTTATGCCTGCCATAGCTGATCACGTAAGTTCACCTGAGCCTCCTGTGAGTTTAGCTATCTAACAATGCAACAGAAGTACAGCAACCTTGACCTCTACGGTTCAGCAAGAGTTTTCCATAAGCACATCATTGATGATGTACAAAACATGAATGAAAAGCGTGCGAGGAAGGATAATGATCGCAATACTCTACAAATCTCTTACGAGCGCCAGTTACAGTCTTCCAGGCAGCTCATTGATCTTCACAATACTGCACAAGATGTTGTTGCATCTACCGTGGAAGAGCTCAACAATCTTTATGCTGATAATGAAAGACTTGCTATTTTTCAAGGCTCACTGAACAACGCTGCATCGGAGCCCATTGATGTCCCCTCCGATCCCGTTGTAGGTATCCAGAATCAGTTACGCGATGAGGTAGAGGCCAATGCTAGGAAGGTCCACGAAACTGAAATGGTACTCACCGCAGCTAGACTTGACGTCCAGCAGAGTGAGAATGCCCTCAGAGCAGGACTCGCCAACGAAAGAGCTACCAAGGACCGCCTAAACCAATTAAAGGCGGCAAGCGACGATCTCGCAACCCAGACAAGGCATGCGGATTGGATGAGAATTCTAGTCGAAAATGGGCCTTCGGCTTTCGCCACAATTGAGAAAGCCCTTGAGGCTAACAACATCGAACTCGGTGCCATCATGGCCCAAATTCCTGCAGCAAGAGCAAACTCCCCCAGGCTCCCTCCAGATTTCGAGTAGATGTAACAACAAAGCCTACTTCTCATGGTCTATGCCAGACTTATCTTGGCCCATTGGGTTATGGTGTTGGAGGTCGTACTGGTTTCACACAGAAGTGTTTTCGAGTGTCAAATGATTGGAGCGGAAGCAGGATACCGGGTCACACGAGTCTTTTGTTCTTTGCACAAGTCGTTTTCTACGCTGAGTTTGGACTTTGAGAGGTTTGTGTGGATTTAGGATGCTTCGGATGAAGCTGCGAGGGTTGGCTGTGCGGTCTTTTGTTTGAGTTGTCGAGATATCATGCAGGAATTACCACAGAGCATGGGATTACATCTGACGGAACTCTGAATCAACTAGCACTTGGGAGTTTTGTTTATTTATGCGATCAACTAACGGCATTGTGTCAATCGCTTGTACTAGCTGGATACCATAGCATTGGAATCTAGACGTTGTTACGAGGAATACGATCATTTACTGATAAATATATGCTACATCTCATGATGCTGGAAGCTAGACGTTAAGAAATGATGATACCAATTCCCGCAGACTTGTTCTTTGTCCATAGTACTCCTGTCTAGAGACGAGAACTTGGCTTTCGGTTCGGGTCGAGCTCTTGCTTTGCCTTTTCTCGCAACTGCCGTCTCAGAATCTTCCCGGACTAGAGCACACGACATGTCAGTACAGGTTGAGGATATCTGGAGTTCTTACTTACCGGATTCCTGGGGATCATATCCACGAAAACAGCACCGCCCTTGAGACGCTTGTATCTGGCCACCCGGGCATCCATCCACTCTAGCAGCTGCTTCTCGTTCATTTGAGAACCTTCGGTCTTGACGATGTAGGCACGAGGAACCTCGTCTTCTTCGTAGGGAACTCCGACAACAGCGACATCTGCTACCTCGGGGTGTTCTAGCAGCACAGCCTCAAGCTCAGCCGGCGCAACTTGGTTGCCCTTGACCTTGATAAGCTCCTTGATACGGTCAACGATATGGAAGATGGCCCCCTCCTTGAAAGACTCAACATAGGCAATATCTCCTGTCTTGAACCACCTCGTGCCATCCCCATCGACATCGATAGAAGAATCCGTTGCACTGGGGTTGTTCCAATAGCCCTTCATCAATGTTGGACCGGTGACCCAAAGCTCACCACGCTCCTCAGGCTTTGTCACCGGTGTCTTACCATCGAGATGCATGATCCTTGCCGAACAGTTAGGGGCCAGTTCTCCCACTGCAGCAGGGTCGCACAGAATCCGAGGATCCCAGGTCATGCATGTGCATGTAACTTCGGTCATACCCCAGCCCTGCTTTACGTTGACGCTTCCATCCATCCATAGCTTCTCGACGCCTTGGGCTGTTTCGCGGCTCAGTGGAGCAGCTCCAGAGCTGACGCGGTTCACACTGCTCAAGTCGTACTTCTTGACAAGCGGGTGCTTTGACAGATACACCAAGATAGGAGGCACACACAAGAGGCTTGTTATGCCGAAGCGCTCAATGTGCTGTAGCATCTTCTCGAAGTCGAAGTTCGGCATGATATACACAGGTATGCCGGTTTGTGGGTAGATGGAAATGAAGTATGTTTGCGCGTAGGCGTGATACATAGGAAGAAATCCTAGACCCTTTGCTTTCGCTCGGAGAGTGGGATCGGGTTCCAAATCTGAGATGTGGACTACACCTACGCCGTTTGCGACGTATGATGCGTGGGTAATCTCAACGCCTTTGGGGACGCCCGTCGTGCCGCTGCTATAGTTCAAGCAGCAGCCTGTTGTCTCTGGGTCTTGCGGCTCTACCCACTGCCAATTTCTGGCTTTTTCCTGAGAAATAACAAGATCCGTCCACATGCGAAGGCCGTCTGTTCGAGTGGTTGTGGAGGAGGCTGCTGAAACAGATCCCACGGGAGGAGCAACAGATGGGTCCAGAACATAAATTTTGTCCTTTGACAAGCCCGCCATCTCAGCCGCCTTCAATGCCGTCTCTAGTTGGGATGTAGCAGCAAACATGTGAGTGCTACCTGAGTCCTTCAACTGATATGCGAGCTCGCGCGGTGTAAAGGCTGGGTTTGCGCCTGTGAACATGCCACCGCTCATCAATATGCCGAGAAACACACTGGGGAAGTAAACATTGTTGGACGAGAAGACAAGGACTCTGTCTCCAGGGCGTATGCCAGCATCGATCAGGCCGATAGCGATTTGTTTTGAGAGCAATCTGAACTGGTCTTTTGTTAGAAAATGTGTGTCGGGGTGATCCGCATCGATGAGGATTGGCTTGTCAGGTTCCTCCAAGGGCTCGCTACAAGATCCGAAGATCCACTGCTGCAGAGAGCACTTTGGAATTGGAGTAGACCATCTTGAGCGTAGAGCCATGGTGGATAGAGTGCAACTGAGGTTCTATACGTGCAGGTAAAGTGAGCAGAAAGATCGAATGTTGATGATTCATTCGAGACACATAAATAGCACAGCAAGGGAAACAGATAAGAGGAGCTATTTAACCGATTTTATCCTGTTCTACGATCAAGGAGCCTGCGCTAAAAAGCGAATCCGGGGTAGACCAACTCCACGATCAAGTGAAAAAGTGTGGGGTACCAAGCAATCCTTTCTCCTTTAGGAGTCTTTAGGTGCATCAACCCCGCGCCAACGCCTCGGCTCCAGTCTCAGTTATCCCAGATCCATCAAGATGCCTCGGCATAATTTTCTGGTTCTAACCGAATCAAGTGATCTGTTCGTTGGCGGAGGCACAGCCTGGAAGAATAGATGGTGCATAAAGTTGTGTGCTGATGCGGTTCTCACATAGATCGTGGGGTGCAATGGAGTTGCGAAAATGAGATTAAGTTCTCAGTCATATCTTGATGACGGCTCGGGAAGGATGCTGACATCTAGGTTTGAATGGTTCAATTGATGCTGATGGCTTGATGGGGTAGCAGTAGCAGGTCTGAGGTGTGCATCAAGCTGACAGTTTGGCGCAGCCATGAAAAGAAAGAATCTGGAGAAACAAATACCATTGACATCCAACTTCTCTATTGTACTACAAGAGTCCATATTGATTCCTTCAGTGTGACGGTTGAAATCAAGTCATCTCTGGGCATTGAGATGTCGGCCCCCTCCTGTTTCTCGAATCACCTAGGTGGCGAAACGAAAGTCGAGGCTACCAACGGGTTAGGTCAGGCGCCACAGAAAAAGTAACAGATATCACTCACCGCTTGTTTCCCTGATCAGTCGTGGTTGTTCTATACAAATGTTGTTCATCTGGGGTCATAACATCCCATTTCTTGGCCTTTTGGTTGTTCCTCCACCTATAGTAGAAAAAGGTGCCAGGGTATTGTACCAGCTGCGAGAGTGTGAGCATTCTTTCGGAGGCGTACTGGCAGGAGATTGGTAAAAATACTTACACACAACCAAATACAAATGACGAGTAATCCCTTGTTTGCTTTGAAGTATCGTGGAGAGTCTTCAGGTTGGTAGACTACATATCGTCAGTAACCAGTGTCGGGATATGAGTGGTAAACATACTATTCGCGCCTATCATTCCACTGACTTGAACCCACATATTGTAAAGCCTGTAACTTTGTCAGTCGTAGTAATTGCTTGGGAGGATGTTCATCATACGAGGCTGATACTGTTCTGTTCTGGACTGATCCAGCATTTCTACTTGTCCAGGCGACTTGAATCGGATGAGTGCTAGACACCGTTAGATACCAATTGAGTTTCAGACTTGAGAGCACCTACTATGGGAAAGACAGCAGCACAGTCGAGATGGCAAAGTAAGCCCACGGTCCTATCGGATCTGGAAGTGCGATCAAAGCCACAAAGCAAGGAAGCAACCATGCATCTTCCGCCATAGACACGAAGCTCCTGTTGTTGACGAGCTCACTAAAAGCTGTAATGAGCAGCATCGTGATGCAAGAGCCAACAATGTAGGGAATCGATAGTAGGTTGGTCTCAATGACGTTGAAGCCAAGGCTGCGGAACGATAGCGTGAGATATTGGTTGACGGGATACTTGGGTAGGCCGAAAAGCAGGCCAAGAGCGTAGAGAGGCCACATATCGTAGTCCTTGGTGCATTCCCAGATTTGGCGGAGAGATAAGCCTTGCCTGTTGTACATGCCTCCCTTCTGGGGGTCGTCTCGGATGACTAGACTCAGTCAGTCATGAGTATTAGCAATTATCCTTGTCAAGCTTACCAGAGTTAACAATGATCTTTTGTTCCTTCTCGTTAAAGTAGCCTTCAGGCCACCACCAGCTCTTTGTTCTCGCGGGCGATTGAGGCATCAGAAAGAATGATGCAACCCCGATCAGAACTGCTACGATGTTAGTGCGGCCGTTATGAAGCGAAAACGGACTTCTTACATGTGAAGGCACCCTCAATCAAGAAGAGCCATCTCCAGCCCGCATAGCCGAGCATGCCACGCATGGACAACATGCCCACAGCAGCGAAGCCAACTGCGATATCGACTATGGTCCTTGTTAGCGCGAATGTTTGCTTCATTCTCTCTATCACCTACCGAGTTGCGAAGACATCCAGAACCAGGCTAGGCGGATTGGAAGCTGAGAAGGTCAGTAACAGCACTGCCGTATATTGGCTCTGGCGAACTTACTCTCGTACCAGTGTACCAGTAGCTTAGATAGAGGATCGTGTCGCTAGATTGTGTTAGAGTACTAGAGGGTATCAAGCAAGTTAAAGACTTACGGGATAAAGCCACCTTGAAATGAGGCACTGAGTGTCTGATTAGCAAACCAAGCTCTATCCAATTATCCGAAGGTATCTTACATCAAATAACGAGTGGCAAGGAAGGATGCTCGGCCCTTCAAGAAGAACTGCATGGCTGAGATGAGGCTGAAGATACAAAGTTGGATCGGAATCCACATATCTGGACCAATTCTGAGAAGCGTCAGCTTAGCTGGAGTATACAAACCTGGCATGTCACCTACCGTTTAGAAATCAACTGCGAAGGGAGCTCGGCGACGAGAAAGCCAACACGGGAGATCGTTTGTCCAATATTCTGTAACCTGTCAGTCACACTCGATTCTAGCCCTCATACAAGCAAGTAACTCACATAGTCAGCCTGTGTGATACCCAGATCATCAAGCATATTGTCGGATACGGCGTTGGCAATGTTGTTTCTGTCGATGTTCAGGGCTGCAAACATGATACACATCCAAACCTAGTAAATTTAGTCTCAGTCTTCAGGCCGCACTCATCATCTTCCTACCATGATCTTCCAGTCAACCTTGCGGCGCACAGAATTTTCTTCCCGCCATGTCCATCGGAAATTGGGATCAAATGCTGACCAGTTTTCCCACTGCGGATGGATGTAAAGTTCTTTGTATCGTTCGAGGTCTTGGGAGTCCCAGATGCTGGGCTGCGTGGCAACCTGGTGTTAAATCAGTATGTTGTCCATCTGCGAGGTTTTCGGCAAACAATACGGCATCTAGATCGTAAAAATTGTTCTTCCGAGGTTTCCTTATGCGAAGAAATCGTAATATGGAGTCTCCCATTGCTGCCTCCATACGCTGGCCCTGTTGGGAGGCTAGGGCCGGGGCCGTGGGAGGTACAGCATCGTCGGGGTACCCATCACTATCACCCTTCTTTTTTGCTTTCAAGCTGCCATTCTCAGACAACGAGTCCGAAACTCGAGACGAGGGGACTATTGCTGGCTGCTGGAATGACATGGTAAGGACCTGCAGCGTTGCGGGTTCTAGAAGTGTAATGGAAGAACGCGATAGCAGCATATACGAAGGACTCAAGAACGAGGCTAGCCCCAGATACTTGAACAAGAATCAACCCCCTATACGTTCCCCTTGCAACCCATTATAATCGAGGCAATTTTTCCATGGTGGGACAGACTGGAACGAATTTACGTAGTAGTTATAACGAAGTGGCTCCTGACGAGTAATGCCATCATGAAACTTGCCTATATAGGATATTAGCAGGCAATTGCTTGACAAGATCATCGTTTTTTATTTCAGATAATACAGGGAACAACAGTAAAATGCTTGCTTTGAGGGTCCATGCTTTCACAGTTTTTGGTCGCGCTATCGATTAACAATCTGCGGACCCAATGTCGTGCTTGCTTGAACAACCTCACAGCAGCCAATGCAACACAATACTGGGCTGACTGGCCACTATTTCAATGTCGTAACATAGGTTAAAGAATTTTCTCTGGGTCCCAATCGCGAACAGTGTAAAATTAGACAGGTCAACAAAGGCCGCCGGAGATAGAAAATTAAGCACACGCTGCATCGCTTCTGAAACGGGATTTAACTACTACTCAAGTACCCACTAGCGATCGGAACCTCATAAACCCTGTGTATTATGCACGGTTTCGATCTCAGGGGAAGAGGCATTAAATTGGGTTTCAAATATTTATGCTTGCTTGACCATGACATTATCCTAAGCAGTTGCGTTATCTGGTGTTGATGGAACCCCCATTTTCTCTCTGTCGACATCTTGTCAATGTCGATAGACGAACCCCAGCCCGCAACCGCATTATCTCTCTTCCGATAAAAATGGAGCGGATTTGGCCTGAACAATGTGGCCGCCACTTTTCGCCAGACGGGGCAAAATTACCCCGATCGGTGACGTAGCTTAGTAGTACCAGCACCGAAGACGGATAGTGACAATCTTATCTTATCGATACACGATAAGACCTTTGGTTTAGGGTAATCAAGAATGAATGAGATACGAACGTGGTCCCCGAATTGCATCAGAAGGGAGTTCCTCAGTTGACTTTTAAGTTAATATTGAAAGAACAAGATATTTGTAGTCCCTAAGTTTGAATTTGAGGTATGTTTCACACTCCAAAACCCATCTGGAGCAAATGACGGCATTATTTACACAAAACACACGGCAGGGCAATTAAGACTCAAAATAACATTTGATTTCTCGGGATCCATCAATTCAATACGCTGATCGATCGCAAGTTTTTACAAATAAAATGATAGTCTACATATCTCTGCCGTTGACCTTTGTCGTGCCATTTCTTCTCCCTACCATACCAGGTCTTCTCGGGATCCTTGTGATTGAGTTTGAGGCCTCTCCAGCGTCTGCATTTCCAAATCAACCTTCACGTAGATCTTCTTAGTCGACGCGCTGTCATCCAGCTGTTCCCAATCGCCCACTCCCTCGTCTTCGTGAGTTCGGCGCCCAGCCGTTGCTGTGTTAGCAGTGATAACAACTCTGTTGGTACCAGTATACGGCGTGATATGGGTTGGAGAACTGCCTGTAGATGGGTTGAAATGCCAACGTCTGCTCACGAGCTTGCGGAGTGAGGGCAGTGAACCAGCGATTATTCCAATTCCTGATTCAACCAAAGACCAGAGGACGATATTGGCCACGTTATCTGTAGACTTGTTAGTCCGATTGACACACTGGTGGCTGGCGTTTTGTGGACAACTCACAGAGATAGTTCGACTTTATCGTGTAGTACTTCAAATAAGGTAGCCGAATGATGGTACATAGTGATGCACAGCTCTAGGATGAGCTCAACACTTTATAACAAGATATCGAAACAAGAACTTACAGAGCCGCCAATCCAAGGACCACACCAACAGAAACCTTGGTCGTTGCCTTCATTTGGGATTTATACAGCATAAAGATAGGTAGGACAGCACAAACCCAATCAGTAACAACGGCCGCAGAAGACATGAGGTAGCCAAAAGCAGCCATAAGCTGATATGGAGAGCATTTTCCATCATGGCCCCAATTGGCTGCAATCGGGCGACAACCAACAAGACATCCAATAACAACGGCAATCGTCGCGACTACTGTGAGGGCAAAGGTAGCCCAGATGATGATACGATGGGCTTTGCTCACGGCAATACGAAGGAGGGTAACGCAAACGGACCCTTTGAGTGGTATCAATGAGATGCTGTAAAATAATTGGCCAAACCATAGAAACTATAGTGCAATGGTTAGCTGATATTCCTTGTTATGCTAGCAGTGAGCATGTATTTATACCTTTCGTGACTCCAGCTGAAGGAACTCGTTCAAGTCCTTGTCCTTAGTCCCAAGACCAGAATAGACGCATTGTATTGCGATGACGCTGAAAGCAACATGAAGCATCTGACGTCGATACATGTTAGTCCCTGAGACCATGACTACGTCGTCGGAAAGAGAATGAGAATTTGTAACCTACCCATCCAAAAAGCATGAGGCCATCATCCATGCCGAATATACGGTGCTTCAATCGAACAACACATCTCAAAGCAACAACAATCGAGGTAAGGATCAGAAACAAGATAGCGCTCGCGAAAAGAACGCGCCCGAGACCCGTAGGCTCAACCGACGTAACATTTGCGTCGAGGGCCATGTCGTCTCCACGGTGACATCCCAGGCAAAAGAGTAAATACGGATGGAAAAGAAAGAGTTGTAACTTCTGAAGAAACACTTTCCTTATACAGTTGTCCAAAGCATCAAACATAGACCTGCATATAGGATGCGCTACAACCGTGTTTGACTTTCTGCTAAGGACCAAGTGTCACCTACACCGACGCTACTGAACTCTATCGAGCTGCAGCACCGGGGAAATCTCCTGGAGATCTCCAGGTTCATGACTTGAGAGTGTTAAGGGACCAGTAAGGCTTAATGCCTCGCAGCTTTTTAGCTTGTTTATTTCCATCTGGTGTCAATTCAATTCATCTGGTCTTGGAAGATCACCACTAATCAGGGACAAGGAGACGTTGGCTATGTGATCATGAAATACAGTATTTCGCAGCAATGTCAGCCTCCTTCGGATCATTTGCAGAACACCTGGACCCCTGAAACTAGAGGGGTAATCGGTGCAACCGAGGCCTTCAGCTGTCACTTCTACTCAGGTAGTGCTGACTCCAATGGGTTGCAACTTGCAAGGCTTCAAGTCACTAATTGACTGGTTCTGTACAACAACCGCAATTGGACACTGCAAGCCACAGCGCTCAAGCCAGGGTCAACTATTTTATTATCCCCAAGCCTGAAATCGTCGCAGCCATTTGTTACAACTTATCTCTGTAACGAATCAATCCATGGCGATGCACGGAATTATCTACACAAGATGAATCAATCACCCGATAAATCCATAGTTTTCAGGGGTGAAACAGGGGGTTCTGCACTGCACAGGTAGATTAGCGCTGTCGCCTACTGGGCTGCCGATCGGGATCAAATTCCGGGGTCCTGGTCAAGACGCGCCATCCCCAATTCCTCCATTGTATCCGCAGCCTTTGTGCCTCTTTATCTTGCTAGCGGCGGGTTCGAGGTGCTTTGATATTGGGCTGAATCAAATCTACGCAATACAGCTCTTCAGGCTAACGATATGCTACACTTATTTGGCAAGTATTTCCACTGATGTGGCGTTGGTTAACTGAGCAGCCTTACCAAGCCAGAGATATCCCAAGTGATGCCTTTACTATAGCTTACTTTAATTGAATGAACAGTTCATTGATTCTATCCCGAGGTCTCAGTCGAACACATGAAGTAACTTCATGTGACAGTGATTAAAGTGATGACGCGAACTTTGGTACGGGTGACGCGCATAAAAAATATGTCAGGCCTTTGCCTGTCTGTGATGCTATCTGTCTCAAGATTCGATACTACATTAGCATCATTGCTTGGACTGTTGCAACGAAGGAGCGGATACCCTGAAGTATCCGGCTAAACAGCGATAGCTCTGTCCGAAGGAGTTAGATTCGGTTACAATGAACTAAAAACATCTAAGACTCCACAACGACATGTCGTCATGGACTTTTCTACTTGAAACTTGGACTTAGTCTCGTCGTAACGTACCTAGTTCCTCTTCAGCCATATACTCTCTATACTGAATTATCATACAATGGCTGAATCACCACGAGAGAACATCTTGAAGCACTTGTCAGATCCCGGCAAGCCGCTGCGGCCAATATTCACTTCGCTCAATGGCGACAATAGCTGGTTGATGTCCTTTCCTCGGCCGGAAGCAGAGCGAACAGCCACGGGAAAGGCATTCTATCATGTAGCCTTCGAGCCTTGGATAAAGGGAGCCGCGCATGTATTCAACTCTTGGTTTGTCAACATAGCTATGGTTGATAGTCCTGAGATCTCGACCTTTGAGAGCCTTGAGAATCTAGTACGAGAGATTGAGTCAGCCGCGGCTGCGCATAAACCATCAACGGATGAGCAGCATGATCGCCAACAGGACTCGAGCCCACTTGACGCTATTCTTCTTGGCTTCTATCTTTCAGATCACCTTCATCCACAGACCTTGCAATCATTCCCTCCCGACATCCCCGTTATTGCAACGCCTCCAGGAATAAAAGTGATCAAACCTTGGAACCATTTTAAGACCATCCGAACCATTAGCAACTTGGATCCTTCGGCGACATCGTGGCAGACTCCTAATCTACATCCAGGCGAGCCTCTTCCCAAGTGGCTCACACCGATCTTTCTGCCCGGGCGTGCTGAACTCAACTTTGTTTTCGCCATCATCTGGTCGCATACAGTTGACAATGAGACGATACATGAGGTGATCCTGGACTCTCCGCACGGCGTTAAGGGTGATGAGAAGACACTCAACGCCTTTCTCAACTCAGAGCCAAAGACAAGAAAGTTGGCAATGCTTCATGGCTTGAAAGAGAGTAGCACTGGTGGCATTCAAACTACCTATGGAGCGAAGTCTGGACTTGCATTGAACCGCAAGGTTGGAGGTGTTGGACACTGGATTGTTACTCATTCTGCTGAAATGGAGTACACTGGCGTTTTCATGAGGATCTTTGGAACAAAAGATACTCCACGAACAGTCGAGTGGGCACTGGAGGAGGAACACAAGAAGGATCCCAGTCTCGAGAGATTTCAACCGCCCAACTTTGTCAAAGTTGCCAATGGTGGATCAACGGTGCTTACATAGCAGTGACCGTGGGAGGTTTCCTTAGTTTCAGTTATCATCTATAAAGAGCAGGTCTCAAGTGGTGGACAAGAAGGATAACCATTCGTAATATTGGGCAAGGACATTGTCTATTCACAAATTCTATTGCTCAGCGATATTGTTTACCAAGTTTATATCAGCGTAATACCGGAGATAAGTATTGCATGAAGTAAACTTACCCTCTTGTCTCTTTTCTGTATATGATTATGGCATGATGCATCTTGACTGCCTCTCACTAGGTACATACCCCGCTAGCCCGCAAGTTGGGAAAGTCCCAGATTCCATCATAATATGTACCCCTCAGTTTCTTGAATGTATGATCGGATTATCGGCAACCTGGAGGAAAGCTGACACGAGATCATGGGGTCGGAATATTATTCAGCTGGGCTAAATTTAGTCCCCTAGGGCTGATGGCTGCCGTGTGTTACTTGTTACTCGGCATGTTCGGCCAAACACGTCATGGCAGACGGGGCTTGCAGCAGATCTTTTGAGGGGTTTACCAAAGAAACTCTAGTTTTCTACGCGGCGTTGGCATTACTCAAATTTGGGCATAGTATATGCCTGAGAGGGTTACAGTAAAGGCCTCGTGATCGTTCGTATCCAACATATGATCGTCATATGCAGTGCTACACAATGGCAATGCAGATGCAGAGTGCATCGCCCACTGGCCGTGGCGGCGGTGCATTAGAACTGCGCAGTTATTCAGCTGCACATGATGACAATCGTCTGGCACTAGGCGATCAAGTTGCATGGCACGGCATATAGTGTTGCCAAAATGATCGTGCAGCGTATATATCCGGCAAGACCGAATTTGTAAATGGCCAGAGAATATACGAGCTGCAGTGGTCTTCAGCTAGTAATGGCTCTAGTGCTGACTACGCGTCTCGTATCTTTGCACAGCACGTTACTATTTTGTCTGGATCGTCCATTTTGAGGCTCCCGAGATACCTAAAAGCGACACATACAGGAGTGACGTAGACGGCTTCACGATGGCGACAACGTTACTTACCAGTCCTAACGAAGATACGATATAGCAAAACTGTATATAAACTCACTTGCACATCTGTCGATAACACATTCTCTCACACTCATCAATCACAAATAACTATCAACTCACCATCACTTCATCACCAACCAACTCTATCAACATGCATTTCGCAGTCGCTTTCACCACTCTTACCGCCCTGACTATGGGCGCAGTCGCTGAGCCTAGTTCCAAGGAACTCCCTTTTAATGTCATCTCTGCTCGCGTCTGGGGATCTAAGAACTGTGGTGGTACGAACAACGACCAAAACCTCGGCGAATTGACTCTGCACCGCGACGAGCTCAGCGAGTGCTTCAAGTTCCATGACACAATCAGATCGGTCAACCAATACAGTCACGCTGGCGATTGCAAGTGTAAGTTGAAGCAGAAATTCTCAATCTTGGACTTCGGCTAATTCGTTCCTCATAGTGCTTCTTTTCAGCGACAGCAAGTGCAAGCGTGGAAAGAAGCATATCAAGGATGGACAGTGCCGTGCGACTGATGGACACTTCGGCAGCTACAAGGTTGAATGCAAGTGATGCATTAGCACATTGGATCATGGTAACGACTTTCATTAAACAGCATCATAGCGTACACTCTTTTCAGCATTTTATTTAGTCAGATATTGCATGATTAGAAATACATCGTTGAATTACTAGAGGTATCTATGCTTGAACCAGATCTACTGTCTAAACTCCATGCTTGGTCTATGGGAAGAGGTATGCCCGGCGTATCCGACACTCAACTTTCGAACGAACTCCTTAGGCAGTGCCCTGGGTGAGGTAGCCAGTGAGGCCCTCGAAGATGGCAGAGACAGGCTTGATGACGGGGCCAAGGGGAGTGCCCTCGAGGGTGTCGAGGATGTTGGAGAGGATGTCAACAAGACCAGGAACAATATCTCCGATGAGCTCAGTGATGAGTCCAAGGAGGGTAGCGACGGTGCGGAAGAGGAGCTCCATAGCGGAGCCGAGAACATTGTCGAGACCGAGGGTGCTGAGGATATCCTTGGCGACACCGACAAGCTCGTGGAGGAGCTTGATGACAAGTCCGAGGATGATCTTGACGTCGGGAAGCTTGACATCGATGGTGGCAACCTCCTTGAGCTGGTTGACAACGGTGGTGAGGAGGTCGTTCAGGATGGCAACGTTCTGGTGGATGTGGGTGATGGCGGCAGCCTTGGAGAGGGCACCGGTCTTAACCTTGGAGATGGTGGCCTCTGTGAGTTATGTATTAGCAAGCTGGACATGTGAAGTTGGAAGAAATGGCGACTCACTGATGGTGCTGGTCTGGACCTTGATCTCGTCGACAGCAACGGTGAGAACCTTGACAACGCCGCCGGTGTTGGTAACCTTGACGCTGGTGATCTTCTGGGTGACAGTCTTGGTGACGGTGTTGGAGGTGACGACCTCAGTGACGGATCCGGCGTTGGGAACGGCGGGAACAGCAGGGACGGCGGGGACCTGGCGGGATCGGAGCTGCTGAGCGTCGGGGGCAACGGCAGCGGGAGCAGCCACAGCCGAAGCGGCGAGGGCAACGAAGGAGAAGAGGCTGAACTTCATTTTGAATGAGATTATTATTAATAAAGAATGACTTGGTGAGTTATGAATGAGTGACTGGGTTGAAGTGAGAGTAGATGGATGCAGAATATTCTCTATTGAATCGAGTTCCCAGCCTTATATATATAGTCTCCTCGAGCTTATATGCTACCCTTGAAAGGAGGCTGCGGGTATGAGTAGGATACGCAGTAACCGAAAGTTAGATCTTCAAGCGTTTGACTCGTCCATATGATTTTTAGTCCAGACGAACAAGGATGTTGGCGTCTCGCTAAATTTGCTTAGGCTGTTGTTTGTGCTGATTGAAACAAACCGTGATGAAACGTCCGTAACTGCCGGGGGCGATCGCAATCTAACTCAATGCTGATGCCCTGAAGCCGACAGTGATCGACACTCACGATAAGCCCGGTTGGTGTTTTGCGGATGATTCGGTCAGGCACGATATCACCTTGGGGTATCATCAGTCGAGATTAGTTTCCCCTAAGCTGATGATGGCCTCCCAAGTCTCAGGCCAAGAGACAAGAAACGTTGAAAATTAGACCCAAGTCCATGGATTCACTGAACACTCCAACGTCAGTACCAATTTCGTTTCAACCGTTTTCTCTCAGGACATGATGCACGTACTGGCGGGGATAGTTGGATCTGCACGTGGTCAGCGGTCAGCTCGAGCTGTCAATGCGACGCCGCTCCACTGCGCTCTTCGTTTAATTGTAGCGGTATGCTATGGAAGGGCACATTTCAGCGCCCATGACGAAATTGCCCTGTGCTGAAGAAATGAAGGAAGATCATCTTGCATGTGACTCTGTACGGATAAGGGGAACTTTGAGTAAAAGAAAAAGGGGAGCGCGTCTGTTACTCTCCTTTTTTCTTCTGCTCATAAATGTTCGCGCTTTACGGATAGTTAAGGTCTTGTATATCAATGAATGAACAGCAAAACTGCCAGAGAACATACTCACCAGAACAATAAGCAAAGGCTAGTACAGACAGCACTCTTTGTCAGCCTGGCAGCCGATATGTCGGAACAACCGTGCTCATAATGTTTTGCTTGTTGGACGACAATTTGCTCTCGTCATTTGTCTCATCTTGAGGCACTACTGATGGGACAGTCTATTTTGTATACATATCCATTGTAGTAAGACATTGAGTCACCAAGGGCATTGGCTCTTGGGTGAATGACACTCAGTAGAGCTTTAGGCACACATTGTTTTTGGTGGCTGATAGATTGACCTCAATGGCGAGGAGTTCACGACGCCTTCGTTCCAACGATACCAAGTTGCTCAAAAGAGTTTCGAGCCAATGGATTCATCTGACCGCATGTGGCAGTATGCAGCAGACCTGCATAACATACACGGGAATGAAACGGGAAGAAGTCTGACTTCATTATTTGCATTAGATGGTGTGTGTATTGACTCGGACGATGGACCTAGTCTGCCTAGTCCAACGGTTATCGATTGACCGTGACGTGAGATAGTTAAAAATGCGATCAATATCACTTCTCTCCCCTTTTCAAACACGTATGAGTAGTCTAACCGCTTTAATATTGAGCCCATCATATCAATTATATTTTAAGCACCCTCCAAGTAAGACAAGAAATGAAATGCATAATAAGCTGAATGACTTCGTAGTCTAGTAGCTGTCTGGAGGCTGTAGTCCAACTTTTGCATCGCCCACCCTGTACGCTAAGAGTATAACCATCTGGTCTCAGCAGATGACTTTAGTCATCCTTCGGTTTCTGTGCGTACACAACGTAACTTTGGATATTGTTAGAACAAAGAAACTAGCCAAATACCCTGTACATAAAAGAAACAGGCAAAAAGGCTCATGAACTTACTATGGCCAATACCCATGCAGCTGAGGGTTCTTGATCTCCTTTCTCAAAAACGCCAGAAAGACAGTCACCTCAGCATCCGTCCACCCAAGGCCCTTTTGGAACATCCTTGTCACCATGGCTTCAAGGCCATGGAGTAGATTTTCCATCTCCCACGCTCCCAAGAGCTTCATGCGAGGGTCCTTGGGCCACGGATTAAAAGGAAGCTTGAAAACGCGCTCGGTGACATTCTGGTATCCACGTGCCTCCAGCCAGCCCTTCCACTTCATTGGATCTGTAAGACTGGCGCCAAACTTGGCGGAGCCTTGTTCCATCATGCTGGAGAACTTGCGCAAATAACTGTCTTCGGGGATGGAGTCATCGTCGCATCCGAGGACACCGACGATGGCTTGAAACTCGACCCAGCCCTCGCCTTTAAGATGGCTTCCTTGAAATCAGCTGCGAAGAGACTTTGAGTATGTGGGTTACAGTGCTCACGTGTATGCTTGATCAATTAGAGCTGGCCAGTCCCTGATTGCTAGTAGCAGATCTCGGGCATAGATGAAGTCGAAACTATCTTCCTGCCACGTCCATTCTCTTTCAGCATCGTCAACCTCGAAGTGACAGTTTGGTGGTACCCTACAGAGCATTAGGTCTCCGTAGCTTCATGAGTATACCCATGGTGGTCCACTTACCAGTCCGGCTGCGTAGGGGCCACGTCTGTACCGATGACCTGAATTTCGTCAGTTACAGCCTTTTGAGTGTAAATGTGGAAGCACTCACCTCGGCAGCCGGAAAGTCTTCAGCCATTTCAATAGACCATATTCCTAGGAATCTCCTTCATCAGTCCCTTTATGGCTGGATAACGCGCCTGCAGTGGAAAAAGCCGAGGCTATACCAACCTGTTCCGCAACCAAGGTCTAAGATCTTTTGAGGATCATCTATCGGCGCCAAATATTTCTTCTTTCCAATTAGAGCGCAATATTTGGCGTGGCACATATCGATACGATCGAGCTCCGCCTCGTCCATCGGGAGTCCATACTCTAATGTCGTTATTACTGGAAATTGTGACAAGGCCAAGAGCTTACCTACCTTCTTTACCGTAAACGGCATATGTTCTTCCGCCTTCAACTGTCCCATGCAGAACTGAAGAGGTCAGAGATGTCAAAGACGATCGTTCGCTTTGACTATCGTAGGACTATGTTTGCGCACTGATGTTAGTTGGTGGAGATAATGGGGTTCAGTCGTATTGGGGTCCACTAACCTCATCGTCGGGGACAGCTCGCAGGGTCTAACCGTTAAATCCGTCAGTTAACTCAATGCCCGTTTATGTAAAAGCATAACTTACAGTGTCGGGTTGAAGAACCTGCTCCTCGTTAGGGACGGGAGGTGAAGACATAATCAACGCTTTTGACGTGTATTTTGCGCCTCAAAGATCATGCGATGGAAAGTGGACCCCATGAGAGGAAGATGCTAGATATTATATCCGTACAACTGGGTAAATAACACTCGCCAAGCCATTTACCCTCGATACTGCGATATCTCCCAACCGGACCAACGCCTCCAACTTGCAGGGCCATTGGCGAGACTGTGCCGCATCATAACCCCAGTTTATTACCGACATTTCATTGCGGTTGGATTGTGACCTGCAGGGTCAAGCACTTTACGCAGGGTTAAACAACCTCGGCTGGCTCGGTTGGATATTTGTCCAAGGAAGCAGTCTTCGTCGCTGTACCTAATCGACTGATATGACTTGAACATAGGCTTGGCAATGTATCCCCGCCTACTGCACTGTTAATTGAATATGTCTCTTCACATGTCCCATATCGAATGTGGACGCAACCACCATCTCCACACACCTTACAAATTCAAGGTCAACAGCGAAAGACTTATCATACCATATTGCAGTATTCCTACACCACTCTCTCACATCACAAAATATTGCAATGGTTCACCCCAAGGCTGAGAAAGCCCTCGCCGAGGCCAAGAAACTGGTGGCCCAGCTCGAATCATACGAGGATGATCCTGCCAGCCACCAAAATGTCCTCAAACAGGCGGAACTTGTCCGCTCGGCCATACAGACGCCCATGGATCAATTGACACACATGATGGAGCAATTCAGTCTCGGGGGTGCCTTTCACACCATACTTGGTATCCGGACATACCACGCCATGCCCGAGGATGGCAGCCCTATCACCGCTGAAGAATTGGCTCGCAAAACGAATGTAGCCACCACTGTGATCCAGCGCATTTACCGCGTTGCTGTCAACCATGGTGTCTTTGCTGAGACGGCGCCTGATACGTATTCTCACAACGACTTCTCACGCGCGTTGAACCCAAGAGGTTTGGGCTCGTTCTTCATGATTGTGCTGGAGTTTACCCGAGCCTTTATTCATCTCCCCGATTACCTCAACTCACACAAGCCCGACGATGTCTTTGATCTTGTCAAGTCTCCTGCTGTATACTCCGTCGGAAAAGAACATCTTGGAAAGTCATACTACGAAATTATAGATTCGGACCCTGACCCTGAGCGTCGCGAACTCTGGAACGCCAACATGGTGGCTGTTGATGAGTTGATGCCAGTCGTTGGCATGTTTCCGTTTCCGTCTCTCAAGGGCGAAGTTGAGCAAGACCCAGAACGTCCTTTCTTGGTTGATATCGGCGCTGGCCGTGGTCAGTCGTGCATCGCTATTCGCAAGGATATTGGTGATGCCTTTGACGCCAAGTACATCTTACAAGACCTCCCTGGTGTAATTGATACTATGGACCCCAAGGACTATCCTGGCTTTGAGCTGATGTCTTACGATGCTTTCACACCACAGCCTGTCAAGAGTATGTATTGATATAAAAATGGCCGATTGGCTCAAGAGCCCAAATCTCTCGTCAGACAGAAAGGATTGCTAACTCGATGTCTTACAAACCAGATGCACGCATTTACTTTATGCGCCGATTTCTTCACGACTTTTACAACCCGGTCTGTATCGAATTTGTCAAAAACACTGCATCCGCCATGGGACCAGACTCTCGTCTCATTATTTGTGATCAGCTGATCCCCGACATGGTCAAGGAACAAGAGTATAAAGATCTTTACTGGCTGGACTTTGCTCTTCTGTGCATGACTGGTATGGAGAAGAAGAAGACCGATTTTGACGAGATTTTCGAGGCCGCGGGGCTGGAGTTGGTCAAGATTTATCCTTCTGCCTATGGGTGCACGGCGATGTTGGAAGCAAGGTTGAAGAAGTCTGCTTAGTGTACCAATCTGCTTTTCTAAAGTAGACAAAGTCGAACATATAAGAAAGGCTTGGAATTATCATAGTACATTGCACTATTGCATCTCAGAGTTTTATAGCAGTATATGTTACTGGAAGGCTTTATAATCTAATTGTCTTGCGAAAAGGACGAGTCCCCCTTGTTTACAGTCATTATCTGTTATTCTCTAGCACTTTGCTTCTACGGCAGTTTTGGATCTATCAGACTGGCTCACTGGACGGCTTTTGGCCCTGCGGTCAATTAGAGACTAATTTGATCTCTTACAATCTAATCTATATGAGAAGCTTTACTTCTAATTTCAAGTATACTAGACGTACCTTCTGTCTCTTACAATGAGACATCTGTATCAGATCTGTCAGCAATTCCGTCTAAAGCCACACCTCGGGCACTAATTCCTCCAGCGTGACATCTCGATCATATGCACTTTTCTGCAGGTACAAAACGGTATCCAATGTTTGCCGAAGGAGGCTTGCATTGGGTCAGCCCCAAAGTGAAAACAATTCGTGTCATCCAGCAGGTCCGTTCTGGTGGTTGTTTGCACTAACGCAGGTGTGATAGTGTCATGTGTAAAGGTCCCAAGCCTCATCATACGGTAGAAGCCATCAAACCTTAAATCTCCGACAATCAAACCTGGTTGCCGGGTTTTTGTGCAAAGCTAATGGCTAGTGTCTAATAAGAAGACAGTCAAAGCGCAATGCTTGTCTCCTACGGAAGGCTGCGGCCCGATTGAAGGCTTGCAGGCAATCAAAGTGCGGCCGCAGAAGGAATACTTGAATACGATGTTCACGGATGATGCGGCACTAAAAGCGTGATAAGAGTCCATGATGGGGCGAACCTTCTCGGCATCTGCACCTCGTATCTAGACTTTCACTAGTATCACTCGTCGTGAACAATACCAGAATATCACGCAGTATTCTATCAAGCAAGTCACGAAACTTTTGCAAGGAATCAAGAGTAAACATTCATGTCAGAGAAGTTCTATTAGCTAGCCGCTTCGATTATATGCAAATGCAGCATTGCTGTTCAAGTATATACAAAAAGTAAGAAAAATCATATGCTTGTACTGTCTCCGCACATTGTGCCCGTATTATAAATGCACATAAGAAATATTATTTCGCAAAAGGTAGATCAGACTGTCACCTTGATGTTGGTAGCGACACTGGGCACTCCAGCCGCGTTAAGGACGAAAAGCATCCAGTAACCGGGGAGCGCAACACCAGAGTCGTTGGGGATCTTGAAGGAATACTTGTTTGTACCGGCGCCGGTCAGAGCCAAAGGAATGCGACGCTGATCGGTGTTGACGGTGTGTGTGGCGGTACCATATCGGATGAGCGAAGCGCTCTTGATGGCACCGTTGGTGGTGACGGTGACGGTGCTGCCGACCTTGGCAGTGCCGGTAGAGACACCGTTGATCTTGGGGCGGGTGGCAGGGTTGCCGTTGCCATCGAAGAGATAGCTTGGTGAGAAGATCTGGGCGTCGAAATGGTTGGTCGTGCAGCCACCGCAAAGACCACCGCCGCCGTTGAAGACAGTAGCATCTGGCAGCAGCAGAGACATACTGTGGTATGTTCGGGGAATGGTGTTGGGCTGTTGTCTAATGAAAGAGTTGGAGGAAGCAATGAACATCTCAGGCTCGAGTTGAGCGTTGGTGTCGGTGAAGGGGTTGGAGTAAGACTGGCCACCAGTGATGAAGACGTTTCCGTTAGGGAGAACAACGGAAGTGTGGAAGATACGGGCGTGGAGACCATCGCCATTGTTTCCGACGAGAGCAGTCTGGGCAACAGCTCCGGGCTGGTTAATGGTGATGACGTGAGAGTGAGCGGTGGCAGGGGCTTGCTGGTAGCTGGTAGCACCACCGAAGGTAAGAATCTTTCCAGCAACGGCGTCGAACATGACAGAGTTACCGCACATGGAGTCAGGGTCAACTCTGCCGTTCTTTCGTCGAGTGCCAGCAGCCTTGGTGCCTCCTTGAGTGCCCCTGTCGGTGTAGTACCAGTTCATGGCTGTGCTGGGACCGGCTTGGAAGACACTGCCCTTCTTCCAGCCAAAGAGCCAGGCGTGGTTATCAGCCTTGTAGACACCCTCCTTATCCTTGGTGAGCATAGGACCGACGAGACACTTGGGCAGAGAAGTCCAGGTCCTGGCCTTGGGGTCATAGATTTCACCGTTCTTGCCACCACGAGGACCACTCCATGAGCCACCGATGGTGAAGACACGACCATCAGAGGTTGTGGCGGATGATTGGTATCCACGGGCAAGCTGCATGTCAGGAGCAGCAACCCAGTTGCCATTGAGGTCAAGAATGGTAGTCTTCTTGGCATCGTTGCCACCAGTGACGACGATCTGTCCCTCTCCGTCCATGGAGATACCAGGGCAGAACATATCGTGCTTGTTGTTGTCAACTCTGCGGTTGGAGATGACGTTGGTCTTGGGGTCCCAGATAGAGGTGAGGGTGAAGCCTCCACGGGGAGTTGTGCCCTGGAAAGCATCGTAGCGGTAGGCAGACCAGACGACGACCTTGCCGGTAAGAGGCTCAACAGCACCAGCGACGGGGATGACAGGGAAATCAAGAGTAGCTCCCCACTTTCCAACTCCTGCCTTGGGAGGGTTGTACTTGAGAGCGTTGTAGACATTAAAGTCGGCAATGGCAATCCAGGGATAGGCGGTGTTCACATTAGAAAGGGCAACAAAACGAAGGTAACGAGCAGGCTTGGTCTCGAAGTTTGTGATGACGGGGTACTTGTCTCCATAGTAAGTTCCAAAGGCAACGGGCTTTCCCCAGTTGGTTCCGTCTGAGCTGAGATAGACCTCATGGCGACCGATCCAGTTGCGAGTGTTGCCATCCTGACGAGGTGTGATTTGAAGACCACTGACATATTGTGTCTGCTTCATGTCAATGACAATGGAGTGAGGCGGCTTGGGTTCGTTGGCGCCATAGGGAGTCTGCCAGAATGTGTCCTTGCTGCCATCAATGGCGTTTTTACAAGGGTAGTTTCCTGCTTGGCTGGAGCACTTGACTGTCCATCCCTTGCGGTCAATGGGGTTGGATCCCACTGGAGGAGCAGCAGCCATCTTCCCGGGCTGCTGTCCTTGCTCTTCTGCCTGCGCAGTGGCGGTCCCAGCGAGGGCACCAAGGCACAAGGCCAAGGTGTAGAAGGACTTCATCTTGAAAGAGTGAAAAGAAAGAAAAAAACTACAACCTTCAAATGTCTAACCAAGAGTGGTGGCTTGGTGAAACGAGGCTGAGAGGAGAGTAAATTCAAGAACAAAAGCGAGAGAGGATGAGCGGGCTACGAGCTAGAGAAACAATAATTGGAACGGATCCATAGTCCTATTTATTCCACTCGTTCACGAGGCACCTAAACGGGGTACAGCGCATTGTGCAAAGCTAAGCTGCCATAGCACAATAAACATATGCAGCCCGATGCAAGGCCAGGCTGCCTTGACACCCTTTTCTTTTTTCCCACCGGGCGTTGCTAAAGATGGCAACAGGAGACTTTCGAGCGGCTGACAAGACCCCCTCTCTCGTCGAGAGTCAGAGACTGTCATCCGAACCCGGTATTGCAGAACGGCTGCGGGTGGCATTGGTTCGTTCAGCTGAGGCGTCGACGCTTAGGCAATCGAATTTCTACTACTGCATAAGGGCTGTGCAGAATGTGCACGCAAAGATTGTCCATGTCCAGAAAGACGTGGTCCGTACTCAACACCAATGTCAGTAAGATACGAAGTGGTGAAAAGGTCATCCTCGGCAGGCTAAAGAACCTGCAAACCCCTGTAAGCTGAAAGAGCGAAGCCAATCATGTGTGGTCTGTCGAATGCAGCCACCAATGCGATGTGTAAGTACGTCGTCATTAAGCTCGGGTACGTACTCTAGAATCGTTAGTGTCCGGGCCGGTCTCGCCTTTTGATCTAGCCTGGTGTGTTGCGATTTACATTTCACACGTGTGTTGGCCATGGGAAAGATGAGGTGAGACTCCAAAGGGGATGCTCACGTGCAGTAGTTTAGCAGATAATTCTGACTGATGTGAGCGATTTAGACCGAACAGGTTATATCTACGTTGCTATTATGCCTGGGCAAAGAGCCCTTCTCTTCCCCCTCTTTTGTGCAAAGCAGTTGCTTATGCTGCTGCAACCAATATGAGGCTGCGAATAATTGACCAACGCTGATGCCGCAGATCCAGACGCATGTCGCTTCGTATATACCCTGTTGGTGGCGCAACAGATGCTTTTTTTGGGTAACGAGACTGGCCAAGCAAACACTTGCACGTTCTCGCCCGCAAAACGATAGACCACCTTTTGGCGCGCCCTCCTCCACTGGTACAAACTGCCCCTGGTGATCGACGCCAGCGCTAAAAGACCGTTGATTCGATAGCCTGGGATCTATCACGAGGGGTGTGTGGTTCTGCCTCCTGGGGGGCCCCTGGAGAGAGAGAAGAGCACGCAGCGTAAGGCCGTAAGCCCCGGCCAAGATTGTGTGAAGCGTTGCTTCAGTTAGCCCGACGCACCGGTTACGGCGGGGAAAAAAGCAGGTCAAGGATGGCGGGAAAATGGGAGAGGAAGCGGCGTATGTCAGATCACACAGGGCTAAGTGGGAGAAATACCACCGTGACATTCGTGTACAACGACGAGAAGAAAAAAAGGCAGACAGAAGATGCTCTTGACAAAGTCGCAATCAAGAGTTGGGCAGTCGTAAAGAGCCAACAAATGGGCCAGCCGCCACTTAATTTCAGCAGAACCCACAGTTGACAACTCAAAGTTCCGCACACTACGGGCGATATGCGAGAACAACAGGGCTTTGTTTTAGGGCCTACGTGCTATCATCTGTATTTGTGGCGCTCTGATCACAGGGGTTGTTAGCCCAAGTCGCGCTGTCTCCGATCTTCCCGGACCATTCGATCAATCGGTTCCAGGTTTCTCCACGTAGCATTTGCCCTAAACCGATTCAATTATAATAGTGAGACAAGAGGGCAATTAGACCAGGTAAATCCCACTGTGCGCTATGTAGCGTAATCCCACTGCTGAAGAAAAAAAAAGCATGTCGTGTATGCAGAGTATGCAAGGTGTTATTTAAAGAAACATGGAAAAGTTTGTTTCGTTTTTCTCAATACATATTCCCAGCTTTGACTAAATTTTTCCGATATCGTGCATGTCACGACAGGGTTGATCCACAGCCAGACTGAAAATGAAACAACCTTGTTACCTGAGCTAAGCAAATTCTGTGTGAATGTTCCGCGGCCAAGTGGGCTGTCCGTTGTGATAGTGCTGTACCTTGAAAGGGGGCCACGACGCCACCGAAACAAACTCAGGCACGTCTGTATAATTTGATAAGTCAATAATTTGGCCATTGGCTCATCCGTATAGATGTTCCTGCGTCATATTTTCACTGCACAGCCCGTCACAAAATTAAGAGCATCAATGGCGTTCTGACAGCTGAAAGACGGCCAATCGGTTCAAACTGTATCAGCCCACTGAGTCCCAGTAAACTGTGTCGGCGCGCGTCGATATCTCCAATCTGTAGCTAAAATCCTCAATCGGCATATGAAACTGGCCCGTCGGCATCCTCCTCGCAGCTCAGATCATCGGTATAGCAGATAACGTCCAGTGCATCGCTTGCAGCACCCAACCAGACCCTATACTGTCCCTCAAGGTCAGGGATCAACCAATCTTGCACCTCGACATCCCAGACACTCAGATCTTTTCTCGTCAGAGTCAGCCGCACTGTTTCACTCTCGCCGGGCTCCATTTCAGAAGTCTTCTCGAAGTCCCGCAGTTGGATTACGGGCGTCTCGTATCCGGCAGCCTCCGGAAATTGCACGTAGGCTTGGACAGAAGCTTTACCAGCGAACTTAGTGCCCGTGTTAGTCACCGTAACGGAGATGGTGTAAGCTTCGTCCCAGAGCGCAGGATTACCCCCATTTGGTCCGCCCGCGCGTGGGAGCTCCGTTTTCTGCGTGGTGGAGTAGCCATCTGGGTAAGGGTACTTAGATGTCTCGGCCTTGGCAGCGGCAGCCTTTGCGTCTGATTCTGAAAGCCAAGAGTATAGATATCGCCAAACTGTCTTGAAGCTGCTTGGTTTGATTGCCTCTTTGTAGTTGGGAATGTCTTGCGAGTAGTCCAGCACTTTGCCTTTCGCGGGTCGCTTGGGAGGGTACTTGGTCAACTGAGTCCCTTTCTTGATTGCCGCGTTAGCGTAGGAGAAGCTCGTGTAGCTGAGACCATGGCCGAAGGCATAGCGAGGTTGAATCTTTTCTTTGTTGAGCCAGCGATAGTCGATGTATAATCCTTCCGAGTACGTGTCTTGTGGAGGATCAACGAATCCCGAGTCAATGAGCTTGACCACACTCTCGGGCATGTCATCCTCCTTCTTTGTAATGCTATACGGTAAATGTCCGTTGGGTGATGCTTTACCAAACAGGATGTTCGTCAAAGATTTTCCAGCTTCTTGTCCTGGTAGATGAGCTACTAGAACCGACTTCACCGAAGGGAGATCGATCCATTGCTCAACTAGAACAGGGCCAATAGTATGGATCACAACAACAACGTTCTTATACTTGTCCGCCGCAGCCTTGATGAGTGCATCGCCATCGTGCCAGAGGTTTAATTTCGAGGCACTCCGATCGCCATTGTTACCCTCGACGGTGTATTGGTTCTCGCCTGAGTCGGAAGTGACGAAAACGATTGCAACGTCATCGTCGGTTGCACTCGGGACTGACGGGAATTTGTCTGTGTTGTAGAACGTGACATTCCCACTCTCCTCCTTGATAGCATCGATGGGCGAATCGAGGTACATATAGTCGACTGTTCCCGATCCCCAACCTTGACCCAGTGTGCCCTTGTTGCAGCTTCGGTCAACGCAGTCGTTGGCGCCGTCAGGATTGACCTGCGCATCTGTGCCGAAGACCTTGAGTGGAGTTTTGTTGCCGAGTGGAAGTAACTTGTCCTCATTCTTCAGCATTGTGATTGCGTCCTGTGCGATCTGGCGGGCAATTACGTCGTGGTCATCCTGAACAGGAACGAATTTGTTGACGACTCCAGTGGGTGAGTTTGGCCAAGCTCCGGGATACAAAGGTCCGACAGCGTCGTTTGTGTTGGTGTCAAAGTTGACGCTAGGAAAGTCTTGGTCCTGTCCAAACTGATACCATGTTGCCACAACGCGAGTAGCCATGTCGTTGAGTCTCTCCATCGGGACGGATCCATTGAGCGTCGCTCGTGTCAGTTCGTACATCCATAGTGATCGGCCTAGAAGGGGAATGACGGGATCACCAGGCATGCTCATGTCCATTCCTGCGATGGCTGATGCGACGCCTGTGATCTGGGAAAGCCAGTCAGTCATGACGAAACCTTGGAAGCCGAGCTCTTCTTTCAAGATTGCATTGATGATATGGGAGTGCTCGCTGGACATAGTTCCGTTGACCTATATGGTGACACTATTAGCTCGGCATATCATAAGTCTAGGGCTCACTGACTCGATTGTATGCTGTCATGGCGGCACCGACATTGGCTCGAACGGCTTCAGCAAAGGGCCATAGATATAACTCGTGCAGAGTGCGATCATCTGTCACAATTAGAAACTTCTTAGTCGGTGTGGTGCCTGATTGTCTTACCGATATTCGCCGAGTAAGCTGGGCCGACAACATTTGTAGTCTGTCGTCTGTACATCTCCTGCTCGTTACCGATAAGATGCTTGATAGTAGCAATCACTCCCTGTTCCTGAACTCCCTTGATAGTCTCACGGGCACCGATGGCCTGGAGCGACGGATCAGTTCCGAAACCCTCCCAGTTGCGTCCACCTTTGGGCTTTCGACCAATGGGTCCAACTGACGGACCAAGCCAGACGTTGACACCCTTGCCGCGTACTTCCTTTCCGATTGCTACGCCGCGTTCGTACATCAGCTTCTTATCAAAGGTTGCGCCGACTGTGATTCCATCTGGGAACACTGTGACGTTGTCGGCTTGCCGGACACCATTGGCGGCATCGTTGAGGCAGAGCTGAGGAAAGCCAACGCGATCTGCAGATCCAGAATTTCCGTTGCAAGGTCTATGAAGTCAGTATAAGTTCGGAAGTGTGGACCAAATTTTCGTACCCTGTGTCTTGTTAGTTAAGACGTTGGCCTGTCTGCGATGTTTCTTACCCATAAAGATACCAGTTCCAGAAGTGATGTTGGTCTTTTCAGCCAACGTCATGTTGTCGACTAGTTCCTTAGCTTTCGCATAGCTATCCGCCCAATCCTCAGCCCATCCGCCATAGGGCGCCGGATAATATGGTGCAGCAACATAGCCATCTGCGACCTTGGCTCGGGCCTCGTTAGGTGCAGTTGAGCCGATGGCTACAAAGTTGACCAAAACCACAGCAGCCTTAAAGATAGCCATTTTGGAATCGATTAGGCCTAAGCAAACGGAAACAAAAAGTGGGAGACTTGGTTTATTATATGGCTCTTCGGATACTAGTTCGACATTGTACATACTCAACATTAACCGACGGAATCTAGCATCCAATTCGTAAAGTTCCTCCGATGATCTATATGGTCATGTGTATATGCGCCTGATCAACGCATAAGTTTTCGGCATTAATCTTGATTCTGTTTGTTAATTGCCCAATCAGGGAGATGCACAGATCAGTCGCCGGAGCTGAAACTGCCCAAGAGGGTATATCATCCGATCAATGCAACATGGGGCCTATATGCGGAGATGAGGATCAACTACATCTATATTCGCGAGATTTATAGGAGTACAATACAAAGACGATGGATTTCCATGCCGAGTAGAGCTAACAGTAGAAGTTAAATAGGAGCAAGTCAGCCTCTTCCGCATTCTTCCTCTATACTCTGTTTATGACATACTATATCAGGACAAGTATACCTACCCGCCCGGCTATATTGACCCTTGCTATAACCCACACCTTCAGCTTGGATGACGAATAAAAGCCATCACTCATCTTCCTCTTTTCTGGACTTGATCTTCTTTCGCTCCATCCCGATGCTTGCCAAGAAAGCCACCCCTCCGAGCGACGTCGACACAAGAAATGCATTCGAGACACCATACCTGAAGGCATCCCTGACGTAGGAAAGGGACTCGGCCGAGACAATGTGCTCTAGGTCCGTTCCTCCGGCGGCAATCACAGCTTTGACGTCGATCCCGACTATTTCGTCCAGCCTGTGATGGAGTGAGTTTTGGAAAACATTCTGAGAAATCGAGAGTCCGATTGAGCCACCCAGGGCTTGAGATAAGATGATCAGTACCGTTCCCAGTGGGATGTCGGCGGTACCTAATACTACCTGCACGGCGAATATTGGTATCTGGATGGCCATTCCAAAACCTGCTCCGGCAAGAACCTCGTAGCCAAACCATTTGGCCATTGGAGTATCCTGAGCGATAGTCTGCAGTAGACCTGCACCGGTGGTAAATATGGCCGAGCCAACCCACATAAATGGGACATAGTATCCGAGCCACGTAACGACGGAACCGACCATAAGAGTGAAAATCGTGACAGTGACTCCATGTGGAAGGATGTCAACTCCTGATGCTTGAGGGTCTACGCCCTTCACAGCTTGGAAGTAGAAAGGTAAGTGGTAACTCTGAGTCGTCATGGCTCCTTGGTACAGTGCTGAAAAGATGCAGCCGAGAAGGACTGATCGCTGGGATATGATTCGGGGGCGAATCAAAGCTCTAGTCTCAAATCAGTAACATGTGCCTGAAACAGCAGAAAGTGAAAGTTACTTCTCCTTTTGTCGTATCTGTATGATCACGAAAATGATTAAAAGCAGACCAAAGCCGAGAAGACAACCCCACACTCGTGAGTCGGACCAAGGGTATACAGCACCACCCCATTGCAGAGCCAAGAACAGACAGACGAGAGTCCCTGCAAGAATAACTGCACTTTTGAGCCCGAGACCGAGTAGCTTTTCCTTGAGAGTATGACCTCCGTCTGGAGCTTCGCCAAGTGACAACGGGTAGTAGAGACAGATGATAAGAGCCATCAGAGCACCCAGGGCTTCTCTATTCATCAGCAGGTCCGGCAAGATATGGGACTCGAGGGCCACTTACGTAGATTGATCCAGAAACAAAATCTCCAGGTTAGTTGTTTGGAATGCGTAAAGACACCACCAAGCGAAGGCCCAATCACTGAAGATATACCATACATGCTTGACACGATAGCTAAGAGTAGTGGTCGCTTCCTGATCTCGACGATCCTAGATATAATGATCATAGAACCGCAGAATATTCCCGCGGCACCGAGCCCTGCAATAGCCCTCCCAACAATAAAAGCTGGCGAACTGGGAGCTGCAGCACAGAGCACAGATCCAGCTTCAAAGATTATTGAGGAGGCTAGATACACCCACTTGAGATTGAAAAAGGTATAGATCTTGCCAAAGGTCGGTTGGAAGGATAACTGCGTGAGGAGATAGGCTGATGCATACCAGGCTGGATTGGACCGATCATTAGGACAGGTAGAGTTGGGTACACGATGATGACTTACAGACATCACCCAGACTGTCGAACTTGCTGGTGATTTTTGGGATGGCGGTTGCTTCGAGTAGTCAGCGTATGTTGATGGACCAAGACAAACGACTTACCAATGATGCTGTTGTCGAGAGAAATCATCAATACACCAACCATCAATGAGAGTGTCATGAGCACCAGCGATAGACCGTGAAGATATCCGTCCTCTTCTTGCTGCCCCAGCTCGGTATCGACTATTATATCAGGATGGAAAATGCCTTTCTCAAGGTCATTTGTAGCATTCGTTTTCTGCGCGGTTTCGGCTGCCAGAGTATTTACGTCCGGCTGTGGCTCATCCCTACGCCTATCGAATGTTAAGTTCCTTTGTTTCGTTGGTTGAAATTGATGCAACTAACACTGATTTTTCTTCTGTATTTCCTACGGTGCTAGTCATGGTAACTCAAACCTTGTCTGCGGATGATCGTAAAGTGTGTCAACAGATGCAATATCGACAAGGGTTTGGGGGACATTAAGTACTTGGAAAAGATTTCAACACGGCTTTTATGCCTGCACACCATGTAATACAGGTCAGATCCGACAAATTTCATTCAGTGCTATACTATTTATTTACTAAACATCGTAATTGGACCAAGCTGGCATTCGGACTAAGTCAGGATGTTCATAGGATGATTATTAATGCTGTCTGGCCGCCAGTGAGATGAGTGAAGTGTAACGGCCTATCCCTCCATAGCACTTCTACACTGGTGATGGGATCTTTTCAGGCTTAACGTTATGCCTATAAAGCAGATATTTTATCCACCAATATGGTTACCGGTCTCAAAGTAATTCGGCATCGGCGTGGTGACTTTCTAATAGGCCACATCCGTAATAAATAACCATCTCGTGAGAACTTTTCTAACGTTAAAGCTCATATTACCAATCTCACATCTAGCAGCAACGTTGATTTCGGGCTGCATGACAGGAATCTGACTGTTTAATAATACACACTAGCGTATATCTCACTCTCAACTCAATACATACAGCGTGGATGTTTGGCTTTGAGTCTCAAATGAATTTAGCCGGCTTTATGCCTAATATCTTGTCACAGTTGGGAGCCTCATTAATTAATCTTACTTCATATTCCGAGTTCTCCATCTTTCAAACCCGACGTGGTTTCCATTGAGGTCGTACTTTTCAGGCCTAGAATGTTTACAAAAAAGGAAAAGTGAGCGTAAAAGTCTGATCAAACAGTATTACTTAACAAATGTCTCATCATCGATTCAGTCTCGAACGACGAATATAATATCTCGAAAATAAACGAAGTTCTTTTCTTGCATCTTGGGTTGAGTTCGGCCGAGACATCGAAACCCTGCGATTGTCCTGGAACTGTAGGGTAAGTGATGGAGCGTAGTTCTGGCCAATAAGCACACAGGGCCTGATTATTCATCACCCGGCGAATTTGAGTCTGACATCATTATCACGCTCAAACAAGGGTCAACCCAGTCATGTGAAACTTGGAAGTTGGAAGTGGATGGGGATATATCAGGTTTATTGAGTCCATCTGAGAAGTCCTGAACCTGGGAACTAAATCATCCAGTAACATCATCAATATGAATATCAACATACCAAATCTCATTAAATCTGCTGTCCCTGAGGCTGAGGGCCGCAATGTCCAGATCCTCTCCGACAACAGGTCCAATTACCGAGACGGGAACTTTCTTTCGGGCGACTTCCCAAGAAACCCTCCAAAACTCTACATAACGGGAGAAAATGACGATTTCGACGAGGTCACGCTGGCAGAGTGGCGAGATGAGGGCTTCGATGTCGAGTATATCTCAATGGAGAGCTGTGGAGACGGATATTTGAAGAAGATCAAGTCCTTGAGTAGGGAGAAGATGGCGCCATGCGAGAAGTTTGGTATTGTCGGTATGTGACGTCCTTGAAAGAGATGAAGAACTATTCTGACAGAAATAGCCTACGATGACGCAGCATCGGTATGCCTGGAGCACTTTCACATTCTAGACAACAACCCAGAGTTCAGACTCGGCCTTCTCATTGCCTACTACCCAACTCGCATCCCAGACACAAATGGAAAATTCCCCAGCAGTATCAGCGCTTTGGTACACTTGGCTGCCGGCGAAGAGGTCGGAGTCATCAAACAGTCACAGATGGTAGGCATCCAGGGCAAGAAACGAGTGAGACGCACCAAGATCCAGAGCGGTCTCGGCACCGGAGGCAAGCTTGACCTCGCGTATCCTAGCTATACATACGAGGCTGAGCCAGGTTTTGCTGAGCACGACCTTGATGAGTATGACGGTGTCTCAGCTGAATTGGCCTGGAGCCGTGGTTTGGCTGCTGCGAGGAAAGTGTTTGGGATTAATCCTGATCTTGAGATTGTTTTGGAAAACAATCTTCAAAGTAAGTCATTCAAGATGTGTGTGTTTTCCTAACTAGCCAAACTAATATGATATACTAGGCAAATTCTTCTCCAAGAACCTTGGCCAAGCCATGTCAACATTCACAACACACAAGATTCCTCACGTTACATACATGCCAACACTGACAGGAGCGACTGGCGCTGCTGAGTTAAAGCGCTTCTACTCCGAATCATTCACCACCCCTCCATCGCTCAAGATCACACTTCTATCACGCACCATCGGAGTTGATCGTGTAGTGGACGAAATGCATGTCCAGTTCAAGCATACCGAGCAAGTCCCATGGATGCTCCCTGGCGTTCCACCAACGAATAAGAAGATCGAGATACTTATGGTCAGCATCGTGGCAGTAAAGGGAGGAAGATTGCACCAAGAGCATGTCTACTGGGACCAGGCTGGTGTCTTGGTTCAAGCAGGTTTGCTGGACCCCAAGCTGCTGCCGCAGTCTGCGAAGGATCTGGGTGTTGAGAAGCTTCCTATCGTTGGGCGCCGAGCGGCTAGAAGAGTGCGGAAGAATCGTGATGGAAGCGATGACGAGGGCGAGGCGGATAATGAGCTGATTCCGGGATGGAACAAGAAGGACGATGATAAGAGTGGTTAGGTCCAGTCGTAGTTCATATCGCATACTAATATCTGTTTCTCTACACTTGTAAAATCGAGCTCTCATTTTATTATTAATAGTTAAGTGAGTAATGTAGTGGCCAGTGCAGGGTCAGGAATAACCACCAACACCTGGTGTGCACGGTTGCAGATAGGAAAAAAACATCAAACAAATGTTCAAGTATTTATATATCTAACCCCTGACTGTCTACATACTAGAAGTATTGCTGATTCAAAATCTTGTTATGTGCACGGTTCAGGCCTACGTGGTTATTTCGCTCAACTGTGGAATGCTATCAAGCCACCTTTTGTCTTGACGTCTCAGTCGTGTGGCCACGCATTGAGCAGGTTTCAGCTGACAGAATCAGATGCCAGAATAGCACTAGTAATATCAATACCCCGCACATGAGGGAAATCGCATCTCGTTGATCTTTCATACAATTAATCTACGACGAAATGGACGCGGCAAGGATCTACGCCGAGTCTCTTGGTACAGAGGCCCTGCGTCTTGCCACTATCACCATCAACTCCGATGATATACCCTCCATCACCCTCAAAGCATTCGAGTTCTCCAGTCCTACTAGGCCAGAATTTCATGCGCTATCCTACACATGGAACCCCCCTTACGAAGGCGATCCCTTGCGATACGCGGATGAAGACATGCGTGACATTCTACTCAACGGGTCTAAGTTTTCTGTGATGCCCAACCTTTACGATGCTTTCTTCCAGCTTCACCGGTCCTGCCCGGATATACCATTCTGGATCGACGCCCTCTGCATCAACCAGAGCGATCTGCAGGAGCGCAAACTCCAAGTCGGTATCATGGACCAGATCTTCGGAGGCGCAAGTCGTGTCATTGTATGGTTGGGTAAACCCACTCCCAAGATTGAGCTTGCCCTGAAAACTGTAGAGCGCCTTGCGTCTGTCGGACTCGCAGTCAGTAAGCAGATCATACGGGAACAAAAATACCATCACACTCATTCTCTTGAGGAAATGAAAGATGTATACGGAGTTGAGCCGTTAAGCTTTGATGAGGCTGATGCCTTGATGAATCTCTTCGATTCCCGCTGGTTTGCGAGACAGTGGGTGGTACAAGAAGTCGCCCTCGCAAAAGAAATCGACGTCGTATGCAACGACATGACCGTCCCTTTTGACAAGGTCGGATCAACGGCCCTGTTTCTGCATTTCAGTGGCCTGTTGGTGGCAATTAGTGTCGCGCTCGTGTCCGGTGGGAAGGATTCACAACAGTTGGATAAGACGCATCTTTTCCAGGCCGAAAGGACTCTAGTAGTTCGTGAATGGTGCAAGGGTGAACGCAGTGAGATGGCAGACGAGTTACCCTTCATCGACTTCACCGCCGGAGTTGTAGAGGGCGTTCCAGCAACTGGCCAGACGAAGGAGAGCATGGTTGGCATTGTCCTTCTTAAACTGCTGCTGTGGGTGGTGGGCTATGATGCCACCGACCGTCGCGATACTATATACGGGCTGGGCGGTATTCTCAGTCACGTTGCTAAAATCCAGGGTCTTGATAGCATCCCGCAAGGACTCCAGCCGAATTATCAGCTCGATACAGTTACTGTACTCCACAACGCAGCGACAGAGATCCTACTGTCCACTGGGAGCTTGGCCCTTTTGGGTGTCGTCAAAGACATGTCCCTGCGAGAGACAGCAGATTTACCATCTTGGGTCCCCGATTATATCCCAACATTATTGCTGAATCCCATGGCTGGACCAAACTTCAAGTCTCTCGGCAAGTTTGATGCGTCCCAATCCTTGGACACCGCCAAGTACAAGGTTGATTTCCATGTCGATGGCAAGGTCCTGCATGCTCGCGGATTTCCGCTAGGCCGTATTAAAGCCACGGGCGAGACTTTAAAGACTATATTCGTCGGGGAGCTGATCGGGTGTGCTGCTATGTTGCTCGGCGTGGATGGGACGTACCGATTCACGAATCAGCCCTTCGAAGAGGCTTTCTGGCGAACCCTGATCTTTGACCAGGACCTATCTGACCGCCCAGCCAAGATTCCCACAACAGAGCATTTTCGACACATGGTTACTATCTTAATGATTGGACGGATGAAGACCACGTTCGAATCTGGAGGTGCAGACGCTGTCGAATCTTTTCTCAAGACCTTAGGGCCGATGGACGAGTTGCACGCCTTGCATCCCAAACAAAACCCCTTCTATGATAGCGCTTACTTCACCTCGTGCGCCAGAAAGTTTGGCTTTCTTCCCGAACAAGGGGATGATAAACGTTTGGGATACGAAGAGCTGGTCGCTTGGCTGGGTACAGTGCAGAAGAACGCGGTGTACCTAATGTCATTGCTGACCACTACCCTTTCCAGCCGGAGGCCAGCGGTGACTGAACAGGGGCATTTTGCCTGTATCTTCGAGTCTTCGCAAATAGGCGACGAGATCTGGATCGTGTCTGGATGTCCAACGCCGCTGGTTCTGCGAGAGAATGGTCAGAGGTATAGTTTGGTGGGTGAGGCGTATGTTCACGGCGTAATGCATGGGGAGGCTGTGGATGAGGATAGCAAATGGGAGGATCTAGATATTGTGTGAGATGATGACGCAGCAATGGGACAGTGCTCGGAGTTACCAACATAATGTTCTACAAACTAAGCTCAACCAGTCCGCACAAGGTATTGGTAGCAGTCGTGTGTTCAAATGTCTAACGAATGTCTGTTTATCTATAGCGAGGGTATATAGTTTACATATCTAAATAAAGAACGAGGCCCTACTAACACTCCTTGTCTCCCCCACGAAGTAACTCAATGATTCCATATCCGCCTACACATCACTTGAGTGCCTTGGCAATGTTCACATACTGGGAGTTGGGGTATGTCAGGCAGTTGTTGGTGCTGTCCAAAGACCCAAGGTTCTTGGAGCTGGTGCCCATAAGTGAGTCAGCGCCTGTCTTGTCCGCAGAAGCCTCCCAGAACATGCTTCCTCCGAGGGACTTGTCCTTCACATAGAGGACCTTGTTCTTGACCATGCCGGGGGTATCGAAGGAGATGAGTTCCTTTGTAGCCGCATCGTAGCTGTAGGATGCCTGGGCATCGCTGTCGTACACGAGACTGGCTCCAGCTTTGGGCAAGGCCTTGTAGTCCCAGATGCCGTTCTCCCAACTGCCGGACCCAACACCGGTGTAGGGCTGTCCAAGACCGTTTGTGTTCTCGAAGGCGCGGCCATAGATGGGCATTCCGAGGACCATCTTCTTAGAGGGAACGCCGCCGTTGATATAGGCCTTGATAGCCTGGTCGGTGTTGAAAGGCGTCGCTCCGGGGATCTTGGGGTTGACGTATTTGTTAGCCTGGTGTCCAGATACAGTACTCCACGAGCCGGCATAGTCGTAAGCCATGAGGTTGATATTATCAAGAACCGCACCAAGTTCCTTCATCTTGAGTTTGTTGTAGTTATCAGGACCGGCCGGAGCAGCGATGGAAAGCTGGAAGTGGTAGCCAGATGCATATTGCTTGGAGTAAGCATCAAGCTCCTTGCGCACAGTCTGGAGCAGAAGAACCATGTTGTTCGCATCGGTCGCGTTCGCGGGGTATTCCCAGTCGACATCGATACCGTCGAAGCCCCAGTCCTTCATCAAGGCAACGGCGCTCTTGGCGAATGTAGTTCGGGTCGCGTCGGAACCAGCAGCAGCTGGAAAATTGGTGGACCACGTCCACCCGCCGATGGAGAGCATGACCTTCAGCTTTCGGTTGGCTTTCTTGAGTAGGAAGAGCTGTTTGACGCAACCGTAGGCGTTCTTGCCGACGTCCTCCCATGCTAAAGTGATTCAATCAGTATTTCCGCCTTGAGGTTAGTCAAAGATTGCATGTACGTACAATCGCCAGGATAATGCTTCTCGAGATCGGCATAGGAGTCGCCAGTGTAGCTATAGCGTATAAGCACCTGGATGCGATCCGATTATGGATGAGAATACATACACAGTCCCATCAGCCCTCACGTTCATGAATGCATAAATTACATGGGTAAGCTGCGAGGCAGGCAGATCCTGGGGCTGATAGTTACGGCCGTAGATACCCCTATAGAAGGTCAGCCAAAAGAGGGTAAATGCTAATGGGTTTGATGGTTGTACCAGTTCGTAAAGTAGACTGCGTTGACGTAGCCTGTAGCCTGTTCGGAAACTTCATCACTGCCCTCTGGAACAACCAGGTCGGGTATGTTAGATGTCATATCGTCGAGTGCAACCATTGTAACGGTGTTTGTGGTTATACAAAAATGCTTTCGTTGGTGTTAAGATAAAAGATTTAGTGTGCAGAGTGTATTGGTTTGTTTTCATCACATCTCTTCTTCCACGAAAGGACCATCATACCATTTTATAATCGTAAACATCATTTTCCGAAAACCGTCGGACTGAGCACTTGTTCGATGCATCGTAGGATGATTGTCACACTTGAAAGTCATCGGCTGCCCATAGCAGGGTTTCTGAGCGCAATGAGAGTTACAGCAGTCCAAAGTATGAACATGTGCAGTACTGATGTGCAAATGACTGTTGCAAAAGGTTGCGATAGATAACTGAATGATAGAAAATTGCCATGGAAAAGTGAACCAATAGGGAATGAGAAGCAGTCGATTTACGAATTGCAACGTTACAAATCTGTTTCATCCACCATGATGATCGCAATAAACATACAGAGAATAGGGCTAACAGTTCGCCTGGAATCATAAGGCTGAATATCCAGACGGTGGTATATGACTCTAGTGTCGTGTGATAGTTTTACTTGCGATCCATTCTCGCATCCGACGCATCGTCATTCGTCTCGGTGGTAAGCTGGAAAGACGAAAAACCGGTCTTCGGGAAAAGGTTAGATAAGGTTGGGCAACAACATGGTAAACGTCGAGATGTGATGCGAGATAACATGTCATTTGATAGATAGCCGATAGCGATAATGTAACCTAACGGGCTTCTCTGTGGGGATTTGGCACGTTTATAAGATAGTTGCAATACAAGGTGGTATTTAGCGGAGCGTGATAGAGGCACCGGGTTATACAGCTCGGACGATCATCGCTGTTCAGGCAGAATTCGTGTTTCTTGCTGGATGAGAGAATCACCAAGTAATTAAAGATTATGAGAAAATGCGAGACGGTATGGAAGGCCATAATTTAACACCTCTTACAACATGCGCTTCACGACGCGACCCAACACATGTCAAAAGCCAAGCATCTCCTACTCTCACCATCGCGCTAGGAGATTTAATCGGCAAGAAAAGCTCTTGTGATCGTCACATCACTTCTAGAGGTTGAATGCTACATCAAGTCTGTGGTGAAGTTACCATGGTATCTGGATTAGGAAGGTGGTTATCGCAGGAAGCATCCAACCAAGACATTTAACCAGGTGGCGTATGTCTCACCCAGAGAGTCTGACTGCTGAAGAATATCGAATCACGGGTCATATCTCAACCTCCGCAAATCATATCTTGTAGATCGTCCAGTAGACCAAAGACGGGTCGGGCGCTAAATAATGGTTGTTCAAACACCCGAAGCACGAGGAGCAAAGGTCATTTGCGCTTGGCACTGAAGTGATGAATGATGGGACTACTACTTGTTGATTTCTTGGACCAATTTTCGCATCAAGAGTGGATGCAGCGATGCTGCTGAAAGCAGAACTCTGTAAACATCCGATCGAAAGCTTGAACCGGGTTAAAACACAAAGTCTTTGCTACCTATAAAGCGATGTATGTGAAAGCTCTAGGACTTTGGTGAAGATGATGAGAAACTCTGGCCAAAAACAAGGTGAGGATGATAAGCAAAAGAAAATGGTTGCGATTTATGTGGATCGAACACATGACCTTCAGATATCGAATGATAGCGAATGAAGTTTGACTTCAGTCTGACGCTCTCCCAACTGAGCTAAACCCGCTGACTAATGCTTCATGAGTGTCTGTTCATGAATTCGGTCCAAGTCGAGTCGCCATTTGCATCAGAAACCTTGCGATTGCTCACCAGGAGCTGGCTGGCTATCTAAGAGGGCCTCGAGAAGGAAGTGATACCAAGGACAATCCACCAGAAGACTAAGATTATCTTCTCCATTAGTCAGTCAATAATAGCTACGTCAAGGAATGGAGCTTATTACTTCATCCTGCATCCCGCCTTGTGGCTGCATCAAAGCAAATAATACTATAATTCCCATAATTTTTGACACAATAATGTCAGGTCTCGAAGTATAAATCGTAGTGTTTACTGCAACCGGGATTGAAGCCAGCAGTACAGCCAGGGCAACGATCGTGGCTCCCAAGATACTCGGCGATGGTCATCTCTCGTCCACAATTACCGCAGAGGACTGCCAGCTCGTGCTGCTCCGACTTCTGCCAAACTTCAGGTTCATGTCCTGCTAGCTCATTGTGGCAGCTTATACAAGCGTAGTATTGCTTGCAGCACTTGTGTCGAATGGCGATGATGTCGAAATCCGACGACCAGTGGGAACATTGTAGTTTTGGGCTGGTGTTCACTCCATGAACAATTGGTGATTGTGCGTTCTGCTGCATTGACACGGTTGTAGTCATGCAATCCTGTCGGAAATAAAAGCGTTGAAGGAACCTGCGGATCTTCAATTGTTTGTGTTCGTCATCTGAAGATTGAAGGTTGCCAATCAAGGATCATGAGGGAAAAAGTTCAAGACTCTTCGGTTTGACAAGGATAGAGACGGCATTGTAAGTCTGTTAGCTTGCTGTTAGCGGAGTGGAGCGAAAGACTCGGGAACAGGGCTTACCTGTGTAACATGTCGATACCCCGCTATCGTTCTCTTAACAGCTCTGCTCCAAGGAATTGGTGGGAGAATGGACGATAGGCTTCAGAGCAATGTGCCGAGAGCAGAATCAAGAAACCTACACGCGAATCCCACCGCTTGAGTATGTAAGCTTCTCCTTCATTCCAAGAAACAAATGCCACTTCCTACTATCTTTAACGAAAAGCTTGCGGCGAGAGCCAAAGACTCGACGACATGGTCACTCTTCTTGGAGGGAGCTGACTGTTGTTGAGAGAGCGATCCGCAGGGTCAAAGGTCTTGTTGCAGACAGTAGAAAGCCTGTGGTATCAGATGCAAACATTGACGCTTACTAGGTCGAACTGATGTTGATTGGGCACGGGCGCATGGAAATGTTTAACGCGCACTTGATAGTGCCCAAACCGGCCTCAATGTGAAGTGACAGTTGTGGAAACGGTTCAGCCCTGAATGTAGGAAATGACGCAGCGGTAAGGTTCCACGGTCCAATGGTATGACACTCTCTATGTGTCGTCTCTCTTGCTTTAGTGATCAGGCAACAGAATCGGTTGATATTGGTTGCACCGGTAATGGTCGGATAGCCTCATCAACCCTTTGATGAGAGAATAAGCAGCACATGCTTTTAACCATACCCCGGACTGGCATTAGCCGTGCAAAATTCCGACATATCCCCGTACATGCAGATTAATCGAAACCACGTCAATTATCCATCCATCCATCTATCTCGGACTACTTTCTCCAATGCGATAGCAAAGACCCTCGGAAATTAGCCAACGAGAACATGACCATCGCCAACACGTATTTGATTCAATAAAGTACGTCATTGGGCAAAAAGAAGGGAACGCGTAGTCTTCTCGTCGTCTGAATGGTGCGTTTCAGTGGGGGTCGTCTGTGATAAAGCCAGTTGGTGGGAAACACCGCGGTTAACAGCCCAGTTCAGTATTCGTCTCATTTGCCATGGCATGCAAGTTAATCCCATTTCTGCAACTCTACGACCCAAGTGCCCCTCCTTTCTTAGATGAGTAAGACATACATATATGTGATAGTGTCGGCTTTGTATTTTAACAGGTCTTACTCGCATATGATACGAATATCTTCGCCTTGCTATAGTATTCATTGGCCATTTGGGGAATTCGGATGCAAGCGAGTCCTTCCGAAGCAAACGCGAACCACATCTGAATGCGGCAACGGCGTCAGCATCCAGTCTAACAATAGAAGGGATGTCATAAAGATGCGTTACGATACTCCTCGAGAGATGCAATTGGGTCATAATGCCATCTTACACAAGTCCAATACACTGGTTCAATACACATACTCGCTAATTTATGCGTATGCGCAACATTGTATGGGCATGCGATAGGACTAGTATTAATCATCCTTATGCAGTGACTCAAATCCGCTTCTGTTAATGAGTCCCTATAGTTTCAATGTGATATGAGCACAGCGTCTGAGTTTGTGAAACCACACCTTGACGCACTATGCATGTTCCTTATGCATCACAAGTCACGCAGCCTGATTACCATGAAAGTGGCCAACGAAACTCCACAATCTCGATGACTTTACCAAGTATATATGGTCTCTTGTTGAGTCCCAGGTGAGCTCGCTGTGTTCGTCTTGTATCATTATAAATGAAATATCACTGTTGCTAAACGAAAATGTTGTCGGCTACTCCCAGTGTCTCACTTTTGCACGGATTTATCTTCCTAGGCGTTACTGCAAGTAAATCGAGGGTCCTGCAAATTGTTCTCATACTGATGCTCTTGGTGGCAGACAACACTATGGACTATCTGTACCGTCATTTATAGACTGTACTTTCACCCATTGGCCAGGTTTCCAGGACCAAGACTTGCAGCATGTAGCGAGGTACGTCAAAACGACTAAGACAGTTAACCATGAACTCTATAATAACACGATCTCACAGTTCTGGTTCATTCGCGTCTGGACTAGTGGTCGCTATCCATTCGCCATGAGCGAACTCCATCGCAAGTATGGCGACATCGTCCGAATTGCCACCAATGAACTTAGCTTTGCATCCCCGGCCGCGTACAAAGACATATATAATCACGTTTCCAAAGACAGGGTTTTGTTTCCCAAAGACGAGGTGTTTTACACTGTGGATTCCTCAGTGACGCGACCTAACATCGTCTTTGCTATAGACGCCCAAGACCATCGGTCGCAGAGGAGATCACTTTCTCATGCATTCAGTGCCAAGGCCTTGAGAGATAACGAGGAATCTGTGCAAACCCACGTCAAGTTGCTCATTGAACGGCTTGGGCAGAAGGCAGGGCCAGGGACTGGAGGGGCCAACATGTCTGACGTCTTCAACTGGTTAACCTTCGACATCATTGGTAAATCTCATTTCCTTGACACTCCGTGATGCTTAGCTGACGATCTAAGGCGATTTGACGTTCGGCGAATCCTTTGATGCACTCAATCAGTGGAAGTCGAGTGTATGGGTCTCACTCATCCTGAGCTTTCTCCGTCAAGTCACACTTCTCCCCATTTTCAACCGACTTTCCATCCCCCAGTCTCTCTTCACTCCTCTCATCCCGAAAGGCCTCAAAGAAGGCATAGAGACCCATAACAGACTCACCGTGGAAAAGGTCAACAGGCGTATTGAGATAGGCAATTCTCGAGATCGTGAAGATTTCTTTGCCCACATTCTTCGCAAGGAAAAAGACAATCTTGATGTCGTTCATCTGCGCGAACAGGCAAAGATTCTGATTCTAGCAGGATCTGAAACTACCGCGAATCTGTTGGCGGCTAGCATGTTCTATCTTCTCAAATGTCCTGTATCAATGGCAAAGCTTCAAGCTGAGATACGGTCCGTGTTTTCTTCCCAGGATGAGATCACTGCCGACTCGGTAAACAATCTCGAGTACTTGAATGTCGTTATCGAGGAAGGTCTACGAATATTCCCACCCGTTTCCACTGGTCTTCCTCGTGTCAGTACTGGAGCCACCGTCGACGGAGTTTACATCCCGAAAGGCACTGTTGTATCAGTCGACACGTGGACTACATCTCATGATGACCGCAACTTCACTCGTCCCTATGAGTTCATTCCTGAGCGCTGGATCGGAGAGGGACTGTGTGGTCGGAAGGATGCTAGCCGTGCTTTCTCTCTCGGCCCTCGAGGTTGTCTTGGGATTAACCTTGCCTACATGGAGTCGAGAGTTACCCTTGCTTCGCTGGTGTTTGCGTACGATTGGGAGCTGTTGAACACAGACCTTGACTGGTTATCGGAGGTGAGGCTATTCACGGCCTGGGAAAAACCGGCTCTGATGGTTCGCTTTCATCCACGGGGCGATTCTCAGAAAGTCTAAGGGGTATGTCTTTTGTCGAAGCGGTGCAAATGTTGATGTCACTGGGGCGCGAGTCTTTTCAAGTCTATTCAATCCCATTTAGTGGTCCTTGTTCCCATGTCTGGAAAGTTTGAGTTGTTTGTTGGCAGATTTGATGCTGAAATTATGCAACACCGATGCCATCATGATTTACCGATGTTGATTGTTCAGTATAATTTATAAATATTTCTCTAGCGCGGGCTCATGGACTGAACCTACCGGAGCTGCTAAATTAGTTCTTTATCCACTGTTCCAGGCACATTGTCAGGTAAGGAGCTAAAGACTGAGGTGACTCAGTGGCGTAGTGTTAGGGCCAACAAGCTCCAGAGTAGTGACACGCTGAATTTCCGACGTCGACAAAGGCGTTTTTTTAAGGTTCGATAGCTCGTCAGGGGCGTCAATCAACAGAGTCGTGCGATGATCGATATCTACGAAGGAATTGCATGTCACATGGAATACCACATTTAGGTCGGGCGAATGCAATGTATAGGCTTATTAAAAGTTATTATTATGAAAAAGAACGCATGGTATCTTGATGAACGCTGCACATAATACTCTCAGAGCACCTGCTTGTCCGCTCTGAGTCTCGCAAGCAACTTGGCAAGATCAACATCCTGTACATTGACCCCTTGATCAATAGCAAGACAAGCCGCAGTGGCAGCGCTCTGGCCAAGGACCATATACGTAGGCTCCATGCGGATGGCCGAGTACGCAATATGAGTAGCACTCATGGTGACGGGGTTGAGGAAGTTGACCGCGTCGGCCTTCTTGGGGACGATGCATTGGTAAGGAATGTTGAAGGGGCCTGGGGTAGCAATGTGGACCTTGCCTTCGTCGCGGAGCTTTCCATCGACGAGGACTCGCTCGACCTGGTGAACGTCGAGGGAGTAGGCGCCCTTGCCAATGCTGTTGTTTGGGCGCGCAGGAGGCGACTGGATATCGCTCTGTCTCATGGTGTAACCACCGTCCATGCGACGTCCCTCTCGGATGTAGATCTCGTAAGGCCAGTTACCGTTGCTGAGCCACTCATCCTTGGCATATCCCCATTCATTGATTCTTGAGCGTAGGGATGCGGGAACGCGCTTGTGGTTGGCCAATGTGTAGAAGAAGCCTTGAGTGTAAGACTTGTGGTCAAGGTAAATCTTTCTGCGCCTCTCGTATGACCAGAGTGCGTAGTTTCCATCCTGCTCATAGTTTTCACCAATGAGATCGGTGCTGACATGGCTCTGTGCGTTGGTGTCTGTCTTGACGTTGGGCATAAGCTGGCTTGTGAAAGGGGTTCCTGTGTAGCCAGACTCGAAATAGCGCAGCAGCATCTCGTATCGAGACTCATCGTAATCTGCGGGCTTCGTGAAGGGGATTTTGTTTCCGGACTGTTTGGTGAGACTCATGCGGAAGTTGTAAGATTGGAGGCGGAAAGAATCGCCTTGGCCCTTGAGAGCATCAGGGTTCTTGACAATGCGTCCAACACCCTCGATGAGACCGCTGCTGGCAACGCCCTTCTTCTTGTAGGGATCAACCTTGGCGAGTTGCTCAACGGCGCCGAGACGGAAACCAGCTACTGGCTCATTGTAGTCGTTGACACTCTCGCGTCCTGTGCGGGAAGAGACGCCAGCAGCCTCCATAAGATCACCTTCGTAGCTAGCATCAATGAACATCTTTCCCTGAAAGACGTCACCATTGAGAGTCTTGAAAGATGCAATTTTTCCGTTCTTCTTGACCACACCGTTGGCTCTATCGATAGCACGATTGCGGAAGATGGGAATCTTTCCATCCTTCACCCAGTTCTCGAGGATGAACTCGGCCACCTTGGGCTCAAAAGTCCACTGGACCTTCTTGCTCTCGTCGATAGCAGGACCTGGCTGAGCACCAATCTTTCGTCCGAGGTAGCTTCCTCGAGTCTCCTGTTTCCATGACGTGCCCTTCTGGTAGTGGGTATAAACTCTGGCGTAAAACTCTCTTGCGATACCACCGACGGCGTTTCCGTTCTTAGAGTCTGTCCAGCCGAGACCGGATGTTGTCAAGCCACCCAGTGTGCCGCCGGGGAAGACAATAGCCACTGTCTTCTTCATGCGCTTGACCTGGACTGCTGCTGCTATCGCGGCGACTGTGTTGCCGTAGATGACCACATCGTACTTGCCGGGGACGTCTGCTCTCTCGTGTGGGGCAGCGGAAGCAGATATCATGAGATACGACACCATGTAAATGGTGAAGATGAAAATGAGGAGACGATTCCTCAGAAGAGCTGCCATTGTTAAAGAGTGTATGTGGCAACGCTGTTATGGTGAAAGAAAGTAAAGCAAAAAAGGGAAATAAATAAAGTATTTGGGGGTAAATGAGTGGCGTATATAACGGATGGTCCTCAGAGAAGCCCTCGAAGAACCTAAAATCCAAAATAGAGACACCAATGGCTTTATCAATGAACTAAGAGGCGCCAGGGGTGTGCAGTGACAGGCTGGACAGGCTGGACAGGCTCAATCTAAGATAGTGGGCTTGTGCTTTTCGGCCGGGAAAATCATCTCGTATTTCAAGGGGAAAGGAAAGAGGGCAATTTGGGGCCAAGGGGATGGGATTGACCTCCACAGTCTAGACCATTGGGAGTTGGAGTGGTCACATTCTCACCGGAGAGTGTCCTGCAGCTTCCATCAGACCGTGTATGGTCTGTACTTGGTGTGCATGCCCAGAGCAACTCTGCCGTATTGAACGAAGCATCGCACAGATTTCCCTTACGGGGAGAAACACAAAGAGGGTGGTGCATTGTAAATCTTTTCCACCCTTACATTCGACTATCGACAAAACTATTGGAGAGAAAGGGAAAAAAGCATGAACTCACAATGGCCAAGAAGCTTGAATGGGTGTGTCCAAACGGTCGAGGGTCTGTGTGTCTGTGCTTCTAAATCGAGGTCGTACCTGGTAAATTGACCAGCACGCAGGCGTCGTATAAAGGCCTGAATAGGCGAGGTACTCATGGTGTGGCTGTCTTAGATGCCAACCCTACGGCTCGGATGGGCAAGGTCCAGAACCAGGGGTTGAGCTTGGATGGATGGACAAGTGAGAAATATTCAATAATGAGCGTTGGATATTCCGGCCTTTGCAGGATATGGACTAGTTATGTGCCCTTGATTAGCGTCCAGGTGCAGGGGCCCAGGGGAACACGAGGTCTAGGCTAGGCCAACGGAGACGGATTTTCCACTGTTGACTGTAGCGTAGCGTGCTGTGGCGTGAAGTTGGCTGGGGGGTATCTACCCCTGTCTTGCTCTAAGACTAAGATCTGGACCTAATGTATTTTGTGCAAGGGGCATCCAGTGTCTGACCATGCTCTCGGTTGGTACGGCCCACAGCAGCCTCGTAAAAAGAATTCCCTCAATTACCGTCTGTAACTCGACAATTGAAGACAAACTCACGGAGTATTTCTTCAGCAAGCCTTGTCTTGAAACGCCTTTTTCTGTATCAAGATGCACTAAAGATAAAGTTTAATTAATGACTGATATTACTGAGCCTCTAACTTAGCAGCCTCAAGTCTCACCGTTTTTCATAAACGAGCTCTGTCGCCATCATTTTCTTGTCGATCTTTTTGTACACCCACGTCATGCTGGAGTCGACTTCTCCTGTCCTTAAGATTTCCAACTGTCAGCTTACGAACCCTGCCCCATGTCCTGTCTCAACCAACAAGCCGCGGCTCGTTCATAGTCGCCGCTGGAATGGCTAGAATGGTCGCTACCAAAAGCGATAGTCTCCAAAACGTTCAGCCCCGAGCCCCTCATGGCCAATCCAGTCGCGCACAGCTGCCAATAGTGCCTCTTTGGCGCAGGCGAGCGTGATCAAGATTAACGTAATGATGCCCGAGAGCGACCACTCTCATCATCATATTATCAAGGCGACAATCAGACTGATTCAGAGATCTTCATGCTTAATTGCAAATGAGATGGGGCAGATCGACTGCTAGGTGATGGATTGACCTTCACCTCCCCAACGTCCAGGAACTAGACGCTATTCTGGCCATCAGTTCCATGAGTCTTGTCAATTGATAGCGATGTTTCCGACGTAATGCAGTTATCTAGCCGCACTCATATTTTGCACGAGCACGAGATCATCTGTCATCAATCGTGGTCCTTTCCGTCGCTGCGTCTGACTGCTTCCAGCCAAGACACATCCAATGACTTATCGCATCCGTCCCAACTTGATAGGGAGATTGTCTCTGACGTGTCCCAATATCATGATCTCGGGCCACCAATAGCCTTCGATATCACATCTTACCAAGAACCGAACCTGCAGCAAATCATCCAGCTGTCTGCCCTGTTAGGCTAAGACCGACAGGGCATTTTAAATGGGCTCATCGCGAATCTGCACCCCTAAGGCACAGCTTCAGCGTCAACTTGCCAATACCCTACCCTGGCCTGGCCGATGATCCTCGGAGGCTCGGGACAACAGACGAGAGAAATGGTCCTCAAAGAGAGCTGGGGGATACGAGTTTTTTTCTTGGCAATGTAAGCTTAAACAATCTCCGTTCATCGCTCGGGCGGGCGGTCTTAGCTCACCCGCATCACCGCCTCGTTCTTCGTCTTATCTGAACCAATGAGAAAAGCAAGAGTTATCACATGATGTTCTTCGTGTTATAGTGCTTGCTGCATGCAGCGTCATCTCTGCATCCAGAGTCTAGAGTTAGGGCAGCATGTCAGACTGAACACGAATATTACTCAGTCTTCAACCTTATCAACACTGACGTGGTCATCTCTTCGGTCATTTCCACATCAAGAGCCATCAAGGAATGGAATTTGCTTACAGCGGTATACAACCGGAGGAACGTCAGCACGGGATATTTCATAAGGTACTTCGCCAGAGTATGGTTTCAGAAGGGCGTAGGCCATCTTGGCGGTAGGTATGCCTGCCGCCTTTGACGGGTGGCGGTTTAAGGTTAATCTCAGGTTGGCCGTCTTAATCCGCATTGCAAGCTTCAATAGTTTCTACGGCCTAAACTATCTTAGCTAATGCCCCTGTTCTCGTCGGTCACTTGAGGATTCTAAGTTGAGATAACACTAACCGGAAACGTGGAAGATAAGAAGATAGCACACAGAATGTCTGCCATCAGCCTGCAGTGCATCGATCTAACTTGCTGCCTGGCAGGTCGGGGTTCCCAGTATGATGGAAGAGCATCGAGAGATGTTTAACTACGGATCAGCCTCGAGTGCTTCAGAAGCATTATTATTGGTTTCACAGCTGTGTTATGATGGGTATTCACTCACAAGTTACGATTGGAAAAGACCATTCCCTTTTCATATGTAAATGACGATAGAGAGAATAACCATATGTCATTGCTATTTAGACAGAATGTAATGAAGCATTGGACGACAAAAGCATACGATAGACTATTCTTACACAACTTAGACAAACATAGATAGATCAGAGTCTTCATCTTTTATCAAAACTAAATACAACAGCCAAAATTTCAATACTATTCCATGCACCAAAACGATAAAGAAGTCCAAGAAGTCTATGCCATGGTACCCAAACAAAACAGAAAAGAAAAAGAACTTTACAATTTCATAGTTAAGTCATGATTATTTGCAGCACCGAGAATCCTACACACGACACGATTGCCAGATTGTTTAGTTCCACTCGAAAAGAAGGCTTAAGAGTTAGAGGGTTCGAAGTCACGACGAAGAACATTGCGGACAAATCGCTGCCAGTCATGCTCTCGCCCTTGCACCAGCAGCTCTATCTCGGTTGTATCAAGATCGGATTCTTCCGCTTCAGCATACGGCGACCAGCGATTTTCCGGTCCGAGATAGTCGATGCAATGAATTTGACCGCCAGGTCGTAAGGTCTCCTTGAGAAGCGAGATCAGGGAATGGTCATCATCCCCCTCGACATGCGCATCATCCTCCAACGCGGCAACCCAGGCTTCCTTGCCCTTGTCGTCGTACCTCGCTACGCAAGAAGCTCCAAGCAAGATGAGTGTCTTGAGCTTGAGATGACGTCCCATTTCAACGAGGTTTGCCTGGATTTTAGGATACCTCTGGTTTGGGTCTACTGAAGTCACGTCCAAACAAAGTACATCGAGGTTCTTGAGAAGATGCCAATCGAGTCGAAACATGAAATCCATGGCCCCGTAATAGTTCAGTTCGAGGGCGTTAAGCAACATGAGTTCACGGAAATAATTCTTTAGCTGGCCTCGTAGCTCGTCTTCGATAATGTCATAACCCTCGTCAGTGGACTTGAAGAAGGGTCGTATCATTAGATGCCGGATCTTCTCACAAGCGAGGTGGTCGTCTTCCGGTCGTAAGCGATTGACATAAGCTCCGTTGCCGACTTCTAGTCCGATGTTGTCACTCTCATTATGGTTGAGAAGCGGGATGGTGTCAAAGATTCGCTTGTCCCAGAAGTTGAGCTTGGCTTGAGTACTGCTGGCAACCAAGCGAGCGACATCATGGAGGTCGGGCAGCCAAGGCTCCGAACGGTACTTCTCCTTGGTGCGCAGTGCCTCCTTGCGGATATCTTCCTCACGACCTACATCCATGACAATGACACGCTTGGTCAGATTCCATCGCTGAAGCTCGACTGATAGGTCGTCTGCTTGGTTTAAAGGGATGGCAGGCTCACTGCTCTCACGAACATTCCCATACACACATCGATGGCGAAGTGGAAGGGCTTCAATTGAACCGCGAGTATACTTACCGTCTTGGTCAAGATCACCTCGAGTATAGATGACCGTGGTGAAACTGTGCTGTTCTTCACACTTCAAGCTGCCACTACTCAGCAGGTTGACAAGGCAGACTTGCTTTTCTTCGGAATAGGCAATAATAGGCACCAGGATCTCTGGTGGAAGGTACGGGATGTTTGCGGGCTCTGGCATGATGTCGGAGTATGTTGTTGTGATGATGTGGTGGAATTACAGGAAAAGTTAATTGGTAGTGTTTTTCTTCTGTTGGTAGATTCGTTTTGAAGTTGAGGAGAGGCGAGAAGGATAAGAGCAGGTAAAAGGTTGATATATATATAATTAGCCCATGATATCTCTGTTCTATCATTTATCCTTCGTCTGAGGAGGGTTTTGGCATATTCGCATGTTCCTGGTAGTTTAATTGCGAACAATCTACAATATTACATGCTTCACGAACATATCTGCTAGGTACATATTCGGAGTTTCCGCCTCGTACAATAAATATTTACACTACACTAACATTTCACATAGTACTTCTTGTAGCTTCTCATGGTTTCAATATGGGTAGCGCTCCTGCAAACTCATTGTTTCTCTGAAAGCTTTACACACGTCTGTCCATCGTACCTAGGATGTTTGTTGACCCTGACCTACGTCTGTTCGTATTGCAAAGATTTCGGCACAACGTGATTGTCCCGCTGTTCAACACAACATGCGAACAGTAGTCACGCGATCTATCAGGGATAGCCCAGACTATTGACAGCTTTGGGGTGTTCTGTCCACCCCCCAATATACAAACCAGCGAAAGGAACTTCATTTGTTGGGTTAGCAACAAGTAAAACCCATCCGCCGCTATTTCCAATTCAAATTGGGAGTCTTGGTAGGTCATGACTGGACATAAGTTAAGATGTTCAAGTCTTTCATCATTAAATGACAACGCTATCCCGTCGGGGCTCATGCTCCAACACCTACATATAGACGAGGGCAAAAATACCAGACAGTCTCACCAGTCAGTTCTTCCGACTTTGGTGAGAATATTTAGGAAAAAGCAAAAAGAAAGGTATAACAGCGGAATCTAACCGCCTAAGATGGACGAACAGGGAATCGAACCCTGGACCACTCCCAGATTATTCAGGTGAATTATGCTAAGGGAGTATTATACCACTAAACCATTCGCCCAAGGGATAAGAAGAGATCCGCTAAATACTCAGTATGAACTCTTTCCTGCAAAGCGTCCTGCCCTTCTATCCTCGCCTGTTGCTGTCTCATATTTGAGAAGTCTTGGGGAAGCCTCCGAGAGCTGTCTTCTAAAGACTCTATTACTTCACTCTGGCCGTGACTGATTGGTACAATGGTAATCCCTTATGTGGAAAGTTCCTCAAAGCGTCAGCACATTTTTGATACTTTTCCTTATTCATAGTCACGTGGCCCCGGGATAGCATTACTAATTATATCTCATCAACACCTTGTCGTGCTTCACGGTGATCTTCCGACTTACGGGGCTCCCTGAACCTATGTACAAATTAAACTCAGTCCAGTTCAGACAAGATGGTCAATTTTGGAATTTCTCGAGGGTGCAATACTTGCAAAAAGCGCCGCAAAAAGGTACAGTTTGGCATTATTCCCTCAGCCAACCGGGTTGCTAAACTATCGTGATAGTGTGATGAAAGTCGTCCAGTAAGCGTCGTTAGGATGGCACCCGGCCCATAAAGGGGTACTGACTGCATGTTTGAAGGCTTGCCTCCGGTGTGTCAAGTCTCGTCGACCATGTCCTGGCTGCAAAGATGACATATCGCTGTTCTTTCGACATTACCACCCTGCAAGCGTCTTCCCAGTCCCAGCTCTAGAGAGATGGGTTCCAAACACAGATGATATGCTTGATGTAACCGCGCTGGACGTCTTTCTCGATAATCTGGTGGTGCGGTCCCGCGACAGAAGTCATTCGCGAGGGTTTCTAGATGGGATGCACCATATCTTTGCGAAATCTGCACCCAAGTCTACTCTGGTATCCGCTGCAAAGATTGTGATTCTTGGGTCTCTCGCAAATCGATATCGACGAGACTCACTTTCCGGCATTGTTCAAAGACAGTACGGTAGGTTATTAGTGGATTACAATGCAGCCTTGTCACAAAAGATGGGAAGTGTCTCTATGGAGCACTTCTTCACTGCTGTTCTTTTGGGCTTATATGAGGTTGGAATGCACATTACTCTTAGACGCTCTCGTTGACTTCTTTCCAGATGATCATAAGTGATAACGCGGCACCAACGCAGCACCTTATACATGTAAAAGGACTGGGCTCTATCCTTGAGAAGGGTATCACGCCTTCGGCTCCAACGTCAAATGTTGGCGTTTACTCACCTGGAGCTAATCTTGTCACAAAAGGTGTCTTGGTAAGAACTTCGCTGTCCCGGTTCAGCCATCCGCTAATGAGTGATGAACCAGACTCGCAATCTAGGATCGGGGGTTCTCTGCCCCCCTCTCGAGAATCCCCATCGTCGGTCTTTGGACCAGATAATAATCAAGCTGTCTCCACTCACGAGTCGTGCGGAAACACTCTTGGCGCAATCATCTCCACCCGTAGAAGCACTTTTGCAGCTTCAAGCCGATTTACTGGCACTCGAAGATGAGATAGTCTTTTGGCCCGATGATCGGCCCTCCGTATGGAACCCAAAGCTTGTTGGTTATGTTTGGCAGCAAGGATTCTACTTTTCAGGTCCTGTCGAGGAATACTTCGATCGTAAGTTAGATGTGTTTCTTCCGCCATGCCGTAGATCACCAACTAAGCTTCGTGATAGTCTATGTTGCGACAGCGTGGAATTCATGGCGTTCAACACACATAATTTACATCGACCATCTTGTCCATGTTGCCAAAGCTTTAGGCCAATACGAACTCATTCCATTGTACCTACAGAGGGTTAGCAGATTAGCTGCTAGTCTCAAAGCGTCTATTCCATACCATCTTTCTCAGAATGTGGAAGATTACGTCAAATACGCCAATGCTGGTATGCCCTTTCTGCACGCAGACCGCCTGGTTGGAGGATTCTTACTACTTCATCCTTTATACGCCACTGCCAGATGCACGGTTGTTGACGCTACAACCAGGCAGTATATCGCCGATACTCTAGGATGGATTGGGCTTGAGATGGGGATTAGGCAGGCAACTGTTCTTGCTGGTTGCCTACAACCTTACGAACAAGGACCTTCGGCTATGCAAACCTCACATGTATCATTCATGGATGCACTCGAGGGACACTTCCTGATTACGGCCAGCATGATGTTGGAACCTAATCAGATGACTAGCAACACTGCCTTGTGTTAATGGCACATCACCATGTCTTGAACTACATGTGCCATAATGATATTGACTCTCCTGGAAGTGAGACTTTCGTTCATGATATTCTATAAACTAAAGAATAGACGAATAACGCAACATTCCTTTACTTGCCACATGATCATGTCCATCGCGGTCCGTGCTAAGACTGACATCCTCCCAGTTGCTGGAAAGCTCAAGTTGTTCCTTACACTTCTGCTCAATCAATCTGAGCGCATCACTGCCCAGAATAACCCTGACTGGCTCGGGTCTTCCAGCGGCGATGCCCTCAGCTTTGACACAGTCCACGATGCGCTCCGAGAGTTTGCTGATATCTCCTGGGACATTAGGCGCGATGTCTGATACAAACACATTCATCATCTCTTCAAAGGCAGGGGCGTATGCCTCAATCGATGGCTGGTATTTTCCGAAACCTTCCACTGATCCCTCCCGAGGTTGGCCAAGCTGAGATGGGAAACCACCTGGCTCGAAGATGATGCAGCGAATGTTGAACCGTCTGACTTCCTTGGCCAAACCCTCGACAAAAGCACCCAGAGCAGCTTTTGAAGCAGCGTAATGAGCCAAGAATGGTAGAGGGCCCCAGCCTACTCCAGCACCAATGAAGGCAATTGTGCCACTTTTACGGGCTCTGAAGTATGGCAGGATAGACTGGGTGACGTGCAGTGTACCAAAGAGGTTCACATCAAAGACGTTGCGCACGAAGTCATCACTGTAACCACGTTAGTGTATGGTTTCCACGTCAAATATCACTACTTACTCGGCCTCCTCGATGCTTTTGGGTGCCGAAATACCGGCATTGTTCAAGAGAACGTCGATATGACCCCAAACATCCCAGGCTTTCTTTATTTGCTCGTCGATTTGTGCCCGGGGTGCTGTAACGTCAAGGTCAAGGAGATACACGTCATCCGATTGCAGATGGGTGAGGCGTTTCGTCGCTCCGCGTCCTGTTGCGATGACACGGTCTCCCCTTGCAGTGAGGTTCTGTACTACAGCAGCACCAAGGCCGGAAGTTGTGGCTGTTACTAGCCAGATGAGTTGAGGCATGCTGCGCACAATTCTTGGAAACTGAGACGAACGAAGGAGAAAATGTCATATATCAAGGAAGAAGTGGCACTACTTATACTACTCTCCGATGCCAATGACTCTGTCCCTGCACTCCTTGCGAAAGCGAGTGAAGCCATACCTAACCCGTCCCAGAATAGATGTATCACAGTTCTGGAACAACGTGCAGTATTCTGAACAAGCCTGTACGTCTAGAAGATGGCTTTAATTGGGTGGAAGTCGGGCATTATCAGGACCGCGCAAAGCTAGCTTGATTGGGACAGGTAAATTCTTTATTTATCAACACTATTATCTGACAGGCAGATGAGGTGATATACAGAGAGTTTGTGATTGGTGAGTTCAACGGCAAAAGTCCCTTAACCAGGACCCTTGACATTCTGCCTCTTTCGGGGCTTAATTTTCGCATTCTGGACCCGAATGCATTGAGTAGATCAGTTGCTGGCATTACCAGTTATAGCACAAATGACATGCAATAACATTTCCGGTCGAGAGATTTGATCGCTCTGAAGTGACTTGCACGGGACGCGGGCCGCGACAGCCAGATTCTGGTAAGCTCGTAAGCTGCGGGCTCGATTACACACAGCACCCTGAAGAAGATCAATGAAGGATCCAATGCCTTTCGTTATAACGAATTTCACAAAGGCTAACATCTGTAGAATATTATTGGGACTGTCTCTACGTAACCAAGCGCGTCCAAGTAACACGCTAGAGAGTCACTTTTAGGTCATTGACGTCAACACTCTTAGCAAATTTCCTGGTTTGGGTTTGTTCATAAAACTTCTCACATAGGATCTCTTATCCTCAACCCAAACATGACATTGGTTCGCAGATTTTACACAATAAGACCCCTTAGGAAAACCGCAATGACAGTAACAACAGTCCCTTCAACGCATCCCATTGCGAGACGCGACCCGCTATCGCAGACCAACAAAGCGGAAATACACCAATCAAGTGACCTTCAATATCAACGCCGTGAAGCTCATGTTCCTAAAGGGTCAACCGAAGAGGAACCACTCTATATCCTCACACTCTTTACGGACAAGCAACACCATGAGGCCATGACGGCGCTGCGGCGGCAATGGTTCCCCTCGCGTATACTGAAAGTTGATGCCCACGTCACGCTATTTCACGCCCTGCCCGGCTCAAAACTGCCTCAGTTGAGAGAAGACATCGCAGCTATCGCAGCACGTACTGAAAGATTTGGAATTGCTGTCGGGAACAATAATGTCTTTGAGATGGGGAAGGGGGTGGGCATTCACGTCTCGAACTACGGTGATGCTCAGAAAAAGGCTGCTGGTATACGGAGTGAGCTGAGGAGCAAATGGGAGTCTTTTCTTAGCGATCAAGATAGGCGCGAGAAATGGCGAGGTCATTACACGATCATGAACAAGCAGGATGAGAAGGAAGAGGTGCATAAGTGTCTGGCTTACTTGAAGGAAGGCCATGCGGAGAGCAAAGGAACTGTGGAAGGGTTGAGTTTGTGGCTCTATGATAAGGGTTGGTGGAGAGAGGCTGGCGTTTACAAGTTCTCATCATGAGTGGTTCAGTCGATCTGACGGACTGTATAGAGTATTAGAGCTGATAGATTATAAGGTATTAGAGTCAGAAGAGGTCGTTGCCTACTGGAAACAATTGTGTCGTAGACGGCCTACAAACACTGAATGTCTATGGATTGCACAGTTCAAAAAGGCCACCTAAACATCTTGATACTATGAATCTATTAATTATGGTCAACGGTTTGGAGTATAATCGAAAAGCGTACAAAGCAATCACATGGTGATGGTATAATATTAGGGTTACGTGACTCGTCTTTTCTCAGCGAAATGCTATTCTAGTCCCACACGTTGCACGGTAAAACCAGCAGAAAGTCGAAAGCGATTGTGCAAATGGAGGCAAAGGTTTTTGTTTAAGTATCGTCGGTGTAGAAAGAAACGGGGATTGCCTATCACGGCAAAAACAAAAAGAGTCGACAACGGCAGGATTCGAACCTACGCGTGCGAACACAATGCCTATGATGTCTCGAAAGATAGCAGGGCATCGCCTTAACCACTCGGCCACGTTGTCTTGACTTGGTTAGGATAGTTTCCAATGTTTGCAGAATATGTAATATTGACATTTGTTCGACTGCCTCATTGGCGGTAACTTCTTTCGCAAATACGTGCGTATCTGTTAGTATTCATGCGACTAATTGACCTGCTGCTTTTTAGTGGTCCGCCATTGTGATGGAAGGGTATTTTGGCAATAATGCGTCTGGAAATCCTCCCGTGATAAACACTAACAGAAGAAAGTGCGAAAAAGATTTGGTTGAGGCACAGCGCTAGGTGTCAAACCAGCAGTTGCCTGAACCATTACAAGATACCGAATTGTATATTCAGTAAGCTTTATCCTTCAGTAAGTAATCGGGCAAGGACAGAGCTGCGTCTGGTGTTTACTTCTCAAGCGGTTCCTGATTATTAGCGGCAATTGCAGGGTAGGTGATTAAAGTGGGCGAGGGCATGGCTATGCTGCCATGGCGGCCGAGCGGTCAGTTCAATCGCATGACTTTGTGGAGAAAGCGGGAAGAGGAAAAAAAGCAGAAAAACGCATTGTTGATCCTCACAGTAAAATACCTGGCCAAAAACAGATCAGCAACAATGCAGCCTTCAAACCGCTGAGTGAACATCTGTGGAAAAAGACAAAAAGACATTGCCTGTTAGAACAGGCGGCTGGAACTCTCCCGCCGGGAATTGAACCCGGGTCTCAAGCGTGACAAGCTTGCATACTGACCACTATACTACGGAAGAAGATGACTGTGATCAGCCACTGTAGCGGAGTTCGATGTCACGTGGACCACTAATTGGTGACCAAACAGGCCGTTTGTTTTCTTGCTATACTTTGATCATTACTTTTGAGAATGAACCTTTTTTCCTGCCAAGTCCGAGACATATTCTCCGTTGTCGTTCACTCACACACACAGGAGAAATGGTGGGTCAATCGTCATCCCCGGGAGAACTCCAATTCCACAGGAGTCATCCTCAATACTACCGTGTTTTGCATAAACAGCTTCCCAGGGACGGGAAATCACCACATGCACCAGCCATCAATTGATGTAACTTCGCCCAAGCATGCGGGGCAGTCCTTGTTTCATGCAATGTGCCCACATTGGTAAACAAAGTTAAAATCTCAGCTCAGTAAACTCTAACCAAGAAACTTCAGAGGACGGATTGTAGGTGAGTACAGGGCTGTGCGCGCTATGCTGTGCTGGCAGAGAGAGCACCAACCTCCACTGCCGGCCATTTATCTGCATGACGCAGCCCCAACCCGACCGCCTTATTACTGTGTTGTTGCTATGGCCACTTTTGGGCCTCTTGTGCGCTGTTGCTGCATGTCTCCAGTGCCGTACGCATAAACATCGCACAGCATAACAGCTCCGCCCACAGCTGATCCTCCCCCCTTCAGCCACTTGTTTCCCAGCTGTGCGATTCGCTGAACTGATTCCGATCCCTGCTTGTGCGATGCCAAGACACGAATAATTCATCACTGATCCGCAAAACCTTCTTCCCAAGTGCTGAAAGTGAGAACAAGGTTTTGGGGCTGACGTCTTTTTGGCTTTGAGGGATTCGCTGCACGGTTGATCATCATCTTAGAGAGGTTGGGGTGCTGCGGAATAAATATGCCTAATACTCCCCGATGGCATTTGCTTTTCCCCAACATAAACAGCCATCTCAACTAAATTTAGTCTGTTCAACTTCGGCCAATCTACAAAATGCCTTCCTTCACAAACACCTTTGCTGCTCTGGCCTGTCTATTGGCGGCCACCAGCGCTGTACCTACAGCACTACCCCGCGCCAGCAAATGCCCCTCCAGTGGTAAAGCCCACCACGAGCCATCGAGTTTATACAGCGTCTTCCCCGGCTCCCCCAACATCGCGAAGAAGTCCACGGGCTTCCACGTCGAAACCTACAACAACGCCTCCCAAGTCGAGCAGCTTCTCATTTTCACCGACATTCCCTCCGACGCCAAAGACTGCACCGTTGGCTGGGCACAAGGCGAACGACCCGAGCGTCTCTTTGTCGTCAAGGGCAGCGATGCCTTGACAGAGGTCCGACAGCTCTCAGGCTTCCCCAACACCAAGTCTGTTACATACGAGACGGCGAAGCAGTTCGACACCGCCGAGGAGCCTGTCGGTGCTGCCGATTTCACAAACTGGGACGACCTCCCTGCCCAAGGCCACATTATCGGCGGAATCGATTGCAAGAGCACCATTTATTTGAAGGCTGCTCTCCGAAACCCCGACGGCAACACAAAGGTCTTCCTCGAGCAAAACAGCAAGAACGGCCTGTACATCCAATACACTTGTTAGATGGGTTGTCTTTCGATGGATTTATGAACATTTCACTTCTTCTGGCATTGCAATAGGGATACACGGTTTATTATTTAAATGGGTGTTTTTGGGGCCATCGGTACATGGCGGTCGGGAAATATTAGAACGGGCTCTAAAGCTCACGAGGCACGAATTTGTGACGAAATACAAACTTAATTTGACACTCAAATACATGAAGTCTTCCATGGCGAATGATAATGTGAAGCCATCGCGTGTTTATCGGAAGCGACGCAGAGAAATAATGTCTTGTGCCCAGCAATTCTACATAAACGGTGATGTCATGGTGAAAGTCTAGACCTATGTACATTCACGGTTCGATCACCCACTGAACCGAGGCGGCATTGGCTCTGGCTTGCGGGGCAAAGCGCCCTGACTCGAAGACGGCTGTTTGCAGTTCAAACCGACACCCGACAGCTGGGTTATGACAAAAGATGGACTTCAAGGTTGTGCTACCAATTCGAATCCTCTTTAAATGACCGACAGAAGTCTGGATATCGTTTTGCACATCGCACACCGTGCTTTGCGTATTCTGTGCCAGTGGAAGATGTCAGCAGCAATGGCCTGTTTTGAATCATGATCGTATGATGCTCGGCTCGTCTTTTGTTCACTGTAATACAGAGGTCAACGTGACCGCTGTACGTGTCTGACTGCTACTCCAAACTTTACGCTGTATAAAGAGTTCAAAAATCCATCATGAACGATGGGCTTTTAATGCAATGGCACTCTCATAGGTCCCGTCCTTTTCCCGTCAGCACTGGCCCAAGCTACCGGGTAAACGTACACGTCTCTGTACCTATTTCCGAGATTGCCAAGCCACCAGCGGCGGGACAAAAGGGATAGAGGCGACATTCTGGCCCACCGAACCACTCCCTGCAACGTCGTCATTGGTCGTGGAGCTTTTTAGTCTCAAGATTTAGGGGTATTTTCCTACTCTCACGATTTTCCTCAGGGTCGGGTCTCGCACAAACATCAACAGTTGGACCCTGATTTCGAGATTAATAGGTCTTTTGTACCTGCGCTACCCACCCATCCAGCTGCTTTGCACCTTCACAGCTTATTTCCATTGTGCAGTCCCCGAGCAGGACGTTCACCTACAATGGCGGAACACATCGTCTTCCACCCGCAGCTCACAAAAGCTGATGCGCTGATCCTCGAGGGCCTGCGCCAAGATATCAAGGAGTACACGCCCAAGAAGGAAGCTCTCCCAAGCCAGAATGGAAATCGTGTCAATGGCAAAGCTGAGATTGAAGTGAATGGTGCGTACATGATATCTGTCCGTCTTTGTGTCACATAATTAACAACGTACCTAGCCAGCGAACCCCGCGATGAGGATTTGTTGCGCCACCTGCAGGCTCTCAACAACCCCAAAGATGCTCACTTCGAACCCAGTGTCACGACCAATTGGGAAATGGAACAGATCAAGCTGCCTATTTTCCTAGAGAAGTTCGTTTTGCGTCCTTATATCCGCATTGGACAGTCCATTGTCCGTGTGGAAACTGATGTGATCATGCTCACGCATCTGCTCCTCTACTTTTCCACCTCGGTTCCCAGTGCCATTTACCTGTTCTACAATTTCACCTGGATTCATGGCATCCTCCATTTCCTCATGCAGTTTTCTTACATGGGCTCATACACCCTGCTGATGCATCAACACATTCACATGCGTGGTGTTCTGAACAAGAAGTTTGCCCTCTTTGACCACCTCTACCCTTATATCACTGATCCTCTCATGGGCCACACCTGGAACTCATACTTTTATCATCACGTCAAGCACCACCACGTCGAGGGCAACGGACCCAATGATCTCTCATCGACCATTCGTTACCAGCGAGACAGCGTGCTTCACTTCCTTCACTACTTCGGTCGATTCTTCTTCCTGGTGTGGGCTGACCTCCCCATCTACTTCGTCCGCAATGGAAAGACGACGACAGGCCTGAAGGCAGGATTCTGGGAGTTTTCCAACTACGCCATGCTCATCACCTTGTTCAACCTTCACCGAAACGCTACAATCTGCGTTTTCCTCATGCCGTTGTTGCTGATGCGATTCGGCCTGATGGCTGGTAACTGGGGACAGCACGCTTTTGTTGATGACGAGGAGCCCGACTCTGATTACCGATCTAGTATCACATTGATCGACGTTGCTGTAAGTCTCGACTCTGAACGCTACGGCTAGAACATATACTAACTATGAACAGAGCAACCGCTTCTGCTACAACGACGGTTACCACACCTCTCATCACCTCAACCCTCTTCGACACTGGCGTGAGCACCCAGTCTCCTTCCACAAGACGAAGCAGACATACGCAGACCAGCACGCCATTGTCTTCCACGACATTGATTATTTCATGTTGACCATAAGATTGTTGATGAAGGACTACAAGACATTGGCCAAATGCCTGGTTCCCATCGGCGACCAGATTCCGCTCACCATGGACGAGCGAATTGCCATGTTGAAGAGGCATACCCGGCCTTTCACAGAGGAGGAGATCCAAACAAAGTTCAAGAAGCAGTGAGATGATACATGGATATAGAAAAATGAGGTGTCGAGAGATGGGTGTTTGTTACATCGATAGATCATAGAACACTGCATTCAATGGAGTCATCGGTTTTTGATCCTGCGTTGCTTGGCTCGTGTTACCTCCCCATATCATTATTCTGACTATTTATGAGTTACTCCCGCCATTGAACTCAAATTGCTGAGGGGAATATTAAGAAATGCATACAATACGGTGATGGAGCAGTTCGCATGAAAAGACAAAGTTTGTTGCCTTTCTTACACATCCAAGAGTGAGTCATGAAGCTCCGACATATTACGGTGTTTTGGGTGCCTAGAGATCGCCTTGGGCTTACCTTTCATATTAGGTACCCGTGCATCGTGCTGAAGCCTGGCCAAAACGCCTAGCGGTTGAAAATGAGGCTGTGGGTGGATAAGAATCTAGGCACCAAATCGTCACCAATGGATCATTGGAAGTCATGATTCTGCCTATGCACCGCCCGACTTGTGAGACGCCATGACCTTATTTGCTCAGCCCTACGGCCACGGTTGCTTGACAGGCTTACAGTCCGATGGCTATTTGCACTTACTGAGTATATAATCCAGAGACGCTTTGCTTATGAGTCTTTCAACAGGACCACATCAAAATATTCCCTTCGTTCTCGCCTTGTTAATAAATTAAAGTTAACTTTATCTGGCCTGGATAGATCAAAGTTACGCAGATATAAAAACACAGTTTCCTTCCACATAAAAGGGCATAATAATACACACCTTGTCGCTGGTCAGAGTGCACCCTGAATATTCCGAAACCCCCCAAACACACAAAATGGCATCTGCAAAATACATCAAACGAAGCTCCGAAAGCCTTCTCGACATCGCAGGAGATGTCGTGCGCCTCCTCAAACAAGCCCAAGAAACCATCGGAGTCGCTGAATCGTTAACGGGCGGCGGCATCATGGCTGCACTCACCTCAGTCGCAGGAGCAAGTTCGGTTCTCCGCGGAGGAATAGTTTCGTACCACACTGGTATCAAAATCAACGTACTCCAAGTTGACCAAGACCTGATCTCTCGACACGGAGTCGTCCACGATGAAGTCGCGCGGCAGATGGCGGCTGGTGCAAAGAGGGCCACCGCGCTTGATACGCCTACTACCTGGGGCCTCAGCTCGACCGGCGTTGCTGGACCAGGTCCTCATGATGGCTTGCCGGCGGGGACGGTCTTCATTGGAATTTCAGCACCTGGACAGGATCGAGCATTTGGACCTTACCAGTTTTCGGGTGGTAGGGATGATGTCCGGGAAGCCACTGTCACTGAAGCGCTGTCGCAATTACGGGATATGCTCGCTGCGCGAACGAATACCGTGGAATGAATGAATAAAGTTGGAAAGGAGGAGAATTAGATGAATGGGCATGAACATTGAGGCTCCCATCAGACAGTACGCTTACTGTCGGACTTTGGAAAACGCCAATTGTCCGATGCTTACGGTATGGACTTAAGCAGACTTGACGGCGTCTACCTGGACTAAGGATTGGTATTAGTAATTTGCAATTACTAGTGTCCTGTTAGATTGCTATGTGCTTAGTCAAAATCAATTATCGTCTCCCTGTTCATCCTCGTTTGAAGGTCCTCACGCGGATATAAGAGTTTTATGGCTCTAGGATCTGCCTCATGGAATGGATGTATCGGAGTTAAACACAGCGTACCTGGAAATGATGGCACGATTATTAAGTAATTGATACTCATGAAGCCTTACGATTGGCACAGATTGTATTGGGAAAACCACGTATATAAATAAGTGTTGATACAACATCGTTGTTATCTATCGTCAACCTGAAGTATCCGCACAACACATCAAAAGTCAAGCCAACCCTACCAAGATGCGATTGGAATCTCTCATTTTAACGTGGCTATCTGTCAAAGTAGCCGCATGGCCCACGACAGAACATGAAATTGCGCCATTAGCCATCAACACCAGCTCGGGTGTCTTTGCACCATACATCGACCGGTCACAGACAGACGTCGCAGCATTCCTCGACATTCCATTCGCAGAGAAGCCTGTTGGCAACCTCAGATTCGCACCACCCGTCCCCAAGAAGTACCCAGGCGATAAAGTTGTTCGTGCAACCAGTCTTCCCCCCGGGTGTATCCAATACGTGCCTCTACCACTCAGAGGCTCTATTGTTGATGGACCCGTGACAGCTGCCAACTTCCAGCGAGGAGATTACAAGAACACGACTGAAGATTGTCTCAGACTCTCTCTGTTTGCTCCCAACAAGGCAATTTCCGAGAAAAAACACAAAGCCCTGCCCGTTATCATCTGGGTTCACGGCGGCGGCTACTCAATTGGAGGCACAAACGTTCCCTACCAGCTTGCACCAAACTGGGTTCAGCGGAGCCAGAAACATATTGTTGTGCAAATTCAATACCGGCTCAATCTCTTAGGCCTTCCGAACGCTGCAGGATTGGTTGCCGGTGACAAAAACCTCAACCTTGCTCTGCTTGACCAACGCCTCGCTGTTGAATGGGTACGCGACAACATTGCTCACTTCGGAGGTGATCCCAGCCGTATCACGCTCTGGGGTGAAAGTGCAGGTGCTTATGCTGTGGATGGCTACCTTTTCGCATGGCCTCGTGATCCTATTGTCAAGGGCGTGATTGCTGACTCTGGGAATGCGCTGTCGATCGAAGCAGGATTAGTCGATGCCAAAAACCACAGCACTTTCTCTCTTGCTGCGAGTCGTTTGGATTGTGGTGGACTATCCCCCGACAAGGAGCTTGAGTGCATGAGGAGAGTCCCTGAGGACAAACTCAAGATATATCTCCAGGCAGATTTGGGCCAAGGAGGTGCCGCCGACGACGGCATTTCTTTCTCTCTTATACCCGATAACGTCACTGCATTTGCAAACTATTCCAGGAGGATTGGAAGAGATCCATCATTATACCCAGTGAACATTCCTATCTTGATTGGAACCAACGCCAACGAGGGAAATGCTGTCATCCCGTACAGTTTTCCCGGATATGAAACTGCAACGGAAATACCGAAAAATCTCGAACCCATCGCAGATGGCTTTGCTCTGAACCTACAATGCACCACGCTCAAAGAAGCCCGCTTGAGATCCGAAGCTGGCGCCACAACCTACCAGTATCTCTACGCTGGCAACTTCACCAACATCTCGCCTCTGCCCTGGCTAGGGGCGTACCATACTGCAGAACTACCTCTCATCTTTGGCACATATGGTATCGAGGGACCCTCTACTAAGTTCGAAAGAAGTGTGAGCGAAAGGATGCAGGATCTTTATGTCAAGTTTGCTAGTGATCCTGTGCATGGATTGAAGAATGCTGGGTGGCCGGCAGCTCAAGCGGAGCCGGGTAAATCCAAACTTGTGAAGTGGGCTGCGAATGGTAAAGTCGAGCAGATCGCTAGTGTAAAGGAGATGGTGGGAGAATGCGTTGAGAACGGATTTGCGGTGTAGAGGCTTGATCGGACAGCTTCGTAAATTACAGAAGTCTTGGCATCCTTGCGGCCCAATCAGTAAAGACGCGGTGTCCTAGCTTGTGAACCGATAGACTAGGTAGAGGATGTTTTACCAGACTGTATCTATTATCCGATGATCGACAGCGGTTTGTTCAACTGATATGCGTGACCACTCGCATCATGAACGTTATAGGAAGGTGTTCGAATACATAGTCTATACAGAGTACCGACTCTCCAAGTCTTATCATAGCAATGCTATTTCCCTTCGGACTATATATGAAGCATAATATGCTAACGATATGAACAAGTTGTTCCACCAATAAGTGGATGCCAAGCCGTTACATTCATTGTTTCATCCAACCGTGCCGGCATTATAGCGCAAAGACATGAAAGCAATCACACCTGCCCTTTTTTAAATTGGAAGGACTGGACTTCTCCTAATGTCTTGCTGTTTTTCCGTTCCATGTAATCCTGTATGGTGGTATGGGTGGTCATGCTGCTATCCGTCTAGGTCAATGATGAAACTTGCATCTTCCTGTCCTGGATCAGTTTACACCTACCAGGGACTAAGGTGGTCCAAAGCCAAAACATTAAAGTCTTGCTCTATCCGTAGTGTACTGACGATTTAAGCTTGTTTCTAGAAACATGCAACAGTGTACTGGTATTCGAGCGGCTCAAGACCCTTGCAGGGGTAGTTCGAACAACGTGGTTGGGGCCTGTGCGTGAAGACAATAAAGCAGCCAATTAGACGTGAAACTTCTGGTTTTAGGGGTGCATTCGGAGGGAAATGCTCCGCGATGTTTGACAAACGTGACCATTTAGATGAAACCTCGAAATGATAAGGGTCGTGACGATCAGCGGAGGTAATGCGGTTTCTGGGAGCTGTATACCGACCAACGACAACGTATAAGAACAGTTGGGCCCGAACAGCATCTCAATTCTAGAAGGCCAGCCTCATCGTACCCTCTTTCCTCCGTGGTCCTATCCAAAACCCCTATATCCAAGCTTCAACTATAGTCATCATGCGTTTCTCTCGAATTCTCACTGCCTTTGTGGCCTGTGCTTCCACCACCTCAGCCGCCATCACCTGGTCTCTACAAAAAGCCTCCAACCCAACCGCAGACCAAGCCGACGCCTACGGCCGGATCGAACAAGCAATGCGTCTCGCCGTAGCGCGCTACAGCCGCTTTTCAGGCGCCAGCAAGACCATCACGGTCACCTACGTCCCCAGCGTTGCCACCGCCGACGCGAACTTCAACGGCAGTCTTCGCTTCGGTTCTAACAGGTCTTACATGAACGAGCGTACGGCTATGCACGAGATCTCCCACACGCTTGGTATTGGACAGACGGCTGCTTTCGACAGGAAGTGTGCGGCAAACGATTGGGCTTCTGCTACACGTCTTCTTCGGACCTGGGATGGGGCTACTGCTCGTATTAACTGTGGTGGTGGACATATTTGGCCGTATGGTCTTAACTATGATAATGAGTGGAGCGAGACCAATGCCAACCGACATGTTCAACTTATAAACGCTATGTTGGCTGATGGATTGCAAGGATAGGGATTTACAAGTTACAAGTTTTATTCAGAGACCATTATGGATGAATTGGATATACCTTCGATTGACCTGTCATATGTGCTTAAGGTGGCCCGATAAATAGCCACCATCTCCACGTGAAAGACTCCTTCCATGCTAGCTGTATCATATTTCAGGCTGCTCATGTCGTTACACACATTTCTGTCCCGAATATGCAGAAAGCGTATCTGTTCATACGCGTCAGCATGGTTGACTCTAGGTAACAATTACGATGCCTCAACTTGAGAAACCATTCTGCTTTATAGTTTCAGAATTTTAGAAGAAAAGAGATTGATAGTGCAGCTCTTGAGTTCCATCAAATATTCTTTGTTAGTTACCAACGGGTGCAGTCACAGGACTACTGAGACAATCACAACCATCAACAGCAAATCCGCTCAAGAACCAGCTCTAGGGTCAACAAGCTCACTATCATTCGGACAGTTTAAAACCCATTGTCAGCTTGACAGACATGACCAAACAAGAGTCTATGGCCCGATTGTTCTCCTTGGGCAGAACAAGAAACATCCCAGAAGAATCTTCGCAGGATAGTGGTCTCAACGACTACTAAAAGATTAGCTTCGGACAGTGCGGTCTTATTTTTCACAAGAATGGAATTCAAAATGTCATAAAAGTAGCCAGACCATTCTTCCAAGACTCCCTTTATGGAGATTCCCTTATACATATGGCAGTTGAAGCCGCATTCGACGAACAGCCTGAAGCACCTATATGCTGCCTGTCAAAGTTTCATAGCCACCATGAAGAAACATGTGTTTGGTGGGAGGATAACGGAACGTTGTTAGCAGAGCAGCAATTCACCTTCCCACTGCCATCCTCAGTACTTATATCGGAGTACATCCCGCCTTTACCTCAGATGGTCCGGGAAGTACTCATCAGTAAGTAATGCCCAAAGGTCAAATATGATGATGCTCTGAAGGATCCTCTAAACCATCACTGTTTGGCCAGGGTGTATCTCGGCCGACGACGGTCCCTCAACCATCCATTGCAGACCAACTTCTCACTCCGAAACTTCAACCTTCATCTTGATCAGATGATTGACATGGAATTATCGGTAGTAGACTACGCTTGGGCTGTTGCAGAGACGCTGGCTATCCTACACTGGAGAGCTCGTATAGACGCTTACGATGTTGAATTCGTGCTGGGCAGTGAGGCTTTGAGCAAGACGGAAGCAACCACACGGATTTGGGTTCTTGACGTCAACTTTGTTCTCATTTTGAGAAACAAGTCGCTATAGAACATCCCAATCGAGTCATTGATCAGTTGGTGGACTCATTCTTTGAGAACGATCCTTATTATCTACGCCCTGAGTCGAATGGAGAGGTGGAGAGACAACTTTGGGACACTTTCAAGAATGCATACGTTTTGAAAGCTGAGACCGTGCTCTATATGGGTGGGCCTGATTCAATTTTGTCACGTCTTCCTCAGAAGTTCATTGCAGCTTGCATCGAGCGCGGCGCCAAGGGTGTGTCTACTTCTCCTGAGATTTAGATCATGCAATCTTATTTCTGGCCGAGGAACTAAACTTCCACTTGACTAGAGAGATTAGAAGACCTATTCTAAATGAATTTTCACATGACACCCTGATAAATAGCTATTTGAGCTTACATTGGCACCTGGCATCACGTTGGACGGGGCTTGTAGCTAATATTCTCATGTACAACTCCACCAGGGCTTATCTCCACTGAGGAGCCGTGACTCACGCACAAAACTACTGCCTATACCAATGAAAATATGCATGCCGGTTCCCATCCAAGAAAGCAACTTGGCGCAGTGGAAGCGCGGTATGTTTAATCACAATCACATTCACATCAGATCGTTTACTAACGCTCACACAGCCGGGCTCATAACCCGGAGGTCGCTCGATCGAAACGAGTAGTTGCTAGGACATCTTTTTTATGTTTCTTAGTTTTTGCTATTCTTCTCGTCTATGATAGTTTGACTTTTTATATTCGCCTCTTCCTCTTGATCTAGACTTTACTGTCTTTTGATATCCATTTTGAAACGGTCTTAGAGACCAAGGCGATAGAAGGTATTCTCCAACAACACAGGCGCTTACTTATCCCACTGACATACTCCGTAAGATTAAGTGCACTGAGTTTACAGTGAACCAGGCTACTGCAGCACATCAGGAGCGTCTACCTGATTGACTACTGCCTGCCTGCATGACTCCAATATCAAGCTTCTTTTCCTGGCAGTTTTGCCTTAGCCAGGACCATGTTCACTGTCACAATACCCCTTGCAGGCTAACCCTTGGCGTTGGGGAAAACAGAGCAAAAGCAACCAACACTTCTCCACACTCAATGCACCACCAGCCAGCACTGAACTTGTATGCCGCATTATCCGGTCTTCCTCGCACTGAAATCCCCCGGGCCAAACACCGAGTTAAATTCATCATTATCGTAGCGCTCAGGCCCGTCGGTGCCACCAGACCACGAAGTTTCGGCCTCGGTCACCGACGCCGCGATCAGCAACCCCGCGAAAAGACGGTGCAGATCAATGTTTGGATCTGGCTTGGCTATGTGGGCTTGGCTAATCCATGCGGGGATAAGCATCCCGAATGGATACAGGTGAGATGGACTCTCCGCTTCGCTTAATTCTCTTCTCTGTCTTGTTGGGCCCCTCCCTCCTCCTTTACAAGAACTCATTCTTCTCCAATTTCTGCCAAGGAGGTTGCTCTTGTAACCATAGCACTTTTTATTGTGACCATGGCTGCACGAAGTGATTTTGGGAATAATTCCGAGTTGGCTGGGGATTTCCACGCCGACGAGAAGGTCCTCCCCAAGGATGGCATTGATACTCGACTGGAGAGTACCGCGGTTGTTGATCCAGCTCTAGAGAAAGCTCTTGTGCGCAAGCAAGATCGCCGTATCATTCCTCTAGCTGCGGGTATCTATTTGCTCTGCTACTTGGATCGTTCCAACATCGGCAACGCCAAGGTCCTCAACCATACAACCGGCCATGATCTCCTGAGCGAGACAAATATGTCCAACTACGACTTTACCATTGCTCTCATGGTCTTCCTCATTGCCTATGCGCTTTTCGAGGTTCCGTCTAATTACTTCCTCAAGAAGATGAAGCCGAGCAGATGGATTGCTTTCCTCATGTTCTCATGGGGCACAATCACCATCTGTCTTGGTGCTGCGCACAGTTACGCCGTGGTAACAGTTCTGCGGTTCCTCCTCGGAGTTTTTGAAGCTGGTAAGTATCTACCTCAAAGTCTAAGCCGCTATCGTTGAATTCTAATGCGTCTTAGGCTTGTTTCCTGGTCTTGTGTACTATCTCACCTTTTGGTACAAACCAGAAGAACGTTCAGTCCGTGTGGCTACTATCCTTGCCTCAGCTACTTTGGCTGGAGCTTTCGGAGGTGCCATCGCCTACGGCGTTGGACACATGAACCAGGTACATGGACTTTCCGGCTGGCGATGGTTGTTCATCCTCGAGGGCATTCCTTCTGTTCTTTCGTCCATCTTGGTATGGTTCGGACTTCCCGACTTTCCTGAGTCTGCTAGCTGGCTCTCCGCCGAAGAAAAGGATGTCGCGGCCTATCGTCTGGCTGAGCAAGGCTCGCATGGTGACAGCAAGGCCATGACCTGGGAGGACATCAAGGCAACATTGTTCGAATGGAGGCTATGGTGCCATTACCTGGTAAGTGCTGCTACCTGATGATATGTGGATTTGTTTTTGCTAACCACGGCTAGATCTACTTCGGTATCTCGGCACCTTTTTCGAGTTTGTCTCTCTTCACACCTTCAATCACCGCTGGCTTGGGAGTATGTCAATCCCTCACCATGTTTCGAAATGATACTGACAACCCATAGTTTGCGGATCTCAGAGCTCAACTGATGACTGTGCCGCCCTACGCAGCTGCGTATGTTGTTACGTTGCTCGTTTCGTGGTCGGCAGACAAACACAATGCGTGAGTGCTCAGCTGTTTCATCTTCCAGGATCATTACTAACCTTGTTTAGTCGTGCTCTTCATTCTGCGGCATTTTCCTTGATCGGCGCCATCGGATTCATTGCCTCTGCAACTCTTCCCGCCGATTCATATAGCGTAAGTCTTCCACAGTCCCATATGGACAAGCCGTCACTGATTCTTTACAGCCTCGTTATGGATGCCTTATCATCGCATGCTGCGGTTCGTTTGCCTGCATTCCTCCCCTTCTGGGCTGGCTATCATCTAACCTACACTCCACTGCTGCAATTGGTCTTGCCATTGCACTCAACATTTCCATGGGAGCTCCTGGTCAGATTGTTGGTGTCTGGATCTATAAGGCCGAAGAAGCCGCCAAGGGCTACCCAACCGGCCACTGGACCAATGCCGGTTTGCTGTTGTTTGTCAGTGTTGGCTGCATCAGCATGCACGGCTACTACGTCTGGAGGAACCGTCGTGCTGCTGGTACTGACCAACCTCGCTTCAAGTACTAGACAAAGGATCATGCAGAGGTTCTTGTCAACAATGATGGCACGTCTACACGATGGTGGTTGCATTTGACGATTCTCAAGCTTAATGATTTTCTGATCGGGCATGAAACTAGGGACTGCCTAAACAGTCCATCTGCCCCTATAAACTACACATAAATAGTAATTTTAATAGCACAAACTCGACATGTACTCCTTCACCACTTCCTCGATGTATACTCCAAAAATAGATCATGAGTCATTTTCGCGGTCTCCGTCTAACAAGACTTTCGATTCCCAATTAGCATCCGCCAACGATTAACAATTATATACAAGAAGGTTCCTTAGCACTGGGCTGACCAGCTACCATCAACTTGGGCCCGAGTTTACCGTTCCACAGTTCGCACATCTGTTTGAGAATCCTTGTGGGGACTCCTCGAAGAGATGGAGGAGGCCGAAGAATACTTTTGCCCATGGTTGGGGAATGCAGGCGCTGCTAGATTCGACGAGGACGAAACAGGGCGAGAATGTCCTCTTGGGTCGCCTCGGGCCGTAGCAGCCAACGCATCGAGCTGCGTCATGGTGTCAAGCTGTGTTGATGACCTGGACTTCATCAACGAGGCTCTATCATCAGCCATGAATTGATATCGGGCATCTGGGTTCTTTCGCCAGAACACAAGAACACTCGACACGATGATCATGAGCAGAAGGATGAGAGAAAAGGCGGCATTGGCGACGAACAGAACAAGACCAGTGATCGAAGGTCCCATTTTGGGCATGTCTAAAACGTTGGTGAAGATGAAAAGCATGATGGCGTTGAGGAAATTGAAAACAAAAATGGCAATGTTGAAAGAGTTTACACTTTTGTCCATAAAGGGGCGCATGACGCTTGTTGCGATAAGGGCAGCCGCTTCGATGACCATGAGGGCAACAGATTGGGTCACTCCACTCTTTTGGCCAAGGGCAATGAACATGCCCTTGAGAAGAGTGTAAACCAGCTGGGGCACGATGAAGTAGTAGGCCGTAGCCCGGTACTGGATGTACAAGAAACCCCACTTGTTCAAGACTCGCGAGTTGGAGTACAGTCCCATAAGCGGACTCACGAGACTCGCCAGTCTAATAATTTTCAAAGCCGCCATAGAGAGAGTGAGAAGAACGGCGAGGAAGAAGAAGACAGCAAGGACCATGAGCGCCGGTGAGTCGGACTGAGTGAATTCCCAGAGGCAAAGAATGGTGATGGGAGCAAAGCCCATGAGGGTCAGTCTCAAGAGTGTTCCTTTGAGGATTGAGCGCCACTCTGTTCGGAATTCGAGGAAGCGATCAGGCTTGATCCAGCCTTGCTTTGCACAAAGGTCTAAGACGAGCTTGAAAAGGAGCACCATGATGCAAGCTAAAACGGTGAAGATGCAGAAGAATACAATGCCAGTCAGAAAGAGGTTTGTCGTCTCGATGTGTGAGCGGAATGCGACACGCTGTATACCGTAGACAAGGAACGAACCGTTTTCGAGCTCGATATTGGATCTCCTCGATATGGCAAAGCTGCGACGCACCAAGGATGCTGCACTTGGAATGAGCTCAAGGGAGCGTTTCGCAACTTGGACGGAAGCGGTGGCGAGATGGTCGAAGATGCGAGCGGGTTTGCCGTTTGTTGCGCGCTGATACCAAGTGAAGATATCTTGCATCCAGCCCATGCGAATGATGCCCATAGACCACTGGAAGTTCTGAGTCCAGGAGTCGACGATGGGAGGCATGGTGATACCTGTAAGACCGATGATGGCTTGAGCTTGGAAATAAGTGAACAGAGAGAGGGTGTTGGCAGCGAGATGGGCAGCTGCATTGCCATAGCCAGCTAGCGAGATGAGAGATGATGAGACGAGGCCAATTCCTATGATGATGGCAGTGACCCATTTCACTGATAGCTGTTCAACTGTCTTTCCCGTTCCAAAGTTTGCTTCGACACATGCAACAGACTCCCCCGTCGATGTCGTGTTGATATATGCACGCACAGTAGCATCCAGGTCCGGAATACCATATGCAATGTTAGGAACCTGATCCAAGGCACCACCAATGTCGAAATTGAACTTGAGATCGAGATCACCAGGTGCCATGGGGCACAGCGATGGAATGTCAAAGCCCATGTTGCAGGGATCAACGACTTGGTGAATGAACTCGTGGCCATAGACATCAAGGGTGACATCGAAGAGAACATAGCCCTGAACAGAGGCTACTCCGTTGACGTTGATGGTGACTATTGAGTTGTTGGGCGTGATGACGATGTGAAAGAGAGTAGCGGTTAGTTGAGAGCCCTGTTGACAGCTTACAAGGGCCTTTGACTCGAGGAGGTTGCCGGCTGTTGCGAAAGGGAGAAGATGGGCGAGCCATGAGAAGAGGATGAGAGAGATGGTGGATAGCTTCATGATTGCGGCGAGTTGATGCGATGTGACCACAGAGAGAGTAGTTGGTGTTTTGGGACGGAAATTATGCACCCAAGGCGAAGTCACGCTTCAGGCTCTAGAATCACTTGCGACAGAGACAGACGTAGTTGTGAAGCATTGTTGACGTCGTGATGATGAGTAAATAAAAGCAGCGTCAGCGCATGTGGCGAAGGGATAAAGCGCTCGAGTCCGGAATGATGAGAAGCGAGAGTATCGGACAGCGTGAGCGACCAGAAATTACTCCAGCGATAAAACGAGCGAGATGTTTCCAAAGCTGAAAAGCAACACTCAAGCGTCGCGCGTTTGATGCTTGATAGTGGATGTTGAGAATGTCAGATGCAGAGAAGAGAGACCCAGACGAGGTCGAGGCACCTGAAAACGGGGAAATTAACGTAAGCTAACGAGGGGAAAGCAGCCGGAAAGCGGAGACGCCTGTTCATCTGAGTATATGATTGGCTGAATTGGCTGTCGCTTGGCTGGTTAAATGGAGATTTCGATACGAGGTTGGAGGTTGCTACCAATCATTTTGACGCTTTCGTGGAGGCGCAGTTTTCTCTTTGATCAAACCACCCTCGTCGCTCGGGCATGACCTGAGGAAGGAGAGAGGCGACGTCGCGTCCTGAATCAAGACGATATACATGAATTTATGCTTAAATATCCCGACAAGAAAAGTCACCGCAATTGAAAGGATTCGATTGTCTACGGTGACTCCACTGACTCCACTCTCCCTCCCTTGAAGAACTCGGCCGAGGGAGCCGGAAACCCCGGATTATTATTCTTGCGACAGATGATCCTTGTGTCATACGTTAGCTGGTCTGCGCTAACCTCACTGTGGAGATAGTAAACCATTTACCCTACATCAATCGATGTGAAGATCTCAAGCAGAGATGTACGAGAAAAAGAATCTATTACATCAGTGCATCTACCAGTAGAGGTAAAAGTCAACGTGTGAGCGGGGATGATCAATCACCACCTAGTGCATATGCAGTTGGGTGTTGTAGACAACCTTCACAGTTAGTGTGCAAAAGTTCTAATAACTTCGACACTTTGTGGGTCACTTAAGAAGACCGTAAACGCCCCCAAGTTCAGTAAATCTACATTAAATTTACGTGAAATCTTTCTTGTTCTTGTAAATTCTATACTATTTATATTTTCGTGTACTTTTTAATTGGCTTAATATCCTATCTAATTATCAAAGCTTTTGAATGGGACTCTATTACACATTGTAACTCTAGTTCAAAGATTATGATTCACCACTGAAGGAACATATGGTGTAATTCTCATTCGGCTTAACTATCGTGGTACTATACAACGAAATGTTTCTTATCGGCTATGGTGGAAATATGGCTTTTCTCAAACAAGGTCAATTCGGCCCTCTAGTAATGTGATGATTGGCTTATCACCCTGCCTCTAGATTTCAAGCATAGCTATAAGCCGGCTTTCTCTTCAATTCATCCAGCAATAGTCTTTTGGAACAACTAAAACAATACTGATATTCTCTGAGGCCAGCTCTGTTCTAGTGGTACTGCAATCCGACATGTGATCTGTCCATTAAACATTCTGGCAAAATAGCCCGAAGTGCATATGAACCAGGGGGGTTATCCAACAACAGTGTGCTTTATTTAGGAAAATCATCCGTGCGAACTGCCTGATGCAGATTTCCGCTTAACGCCCATAGAGCGCAGGCCCAATCAGCGTTGTTTCTTGAGTCCGGGCGCATGCTTCACAACCAACAACCAACGGCCAACACGGCCGTGTGTCCTTTTTAAATGCTTGATCTTCTCCTCACTTGTTCTTGATTTCTCAAACCTTTCCGAGTATTGTTGAGGCAGCGGGAAACTTGGATCATCATGTCTACTTTTACAGTATCTGCACCAGTTTTGTCGACGAACTTGCCAGCGGATACTTTGCCCCAAGAGCCTGTGCCGAATTCTACAAACCTGCAATGGGAGCAACCATATCACTCTGACTATGATTTTGCTTTGTGTAGTGGGCCGTATGATCATCTTGAGTGCTTGCAAATAACATATATGACTGACTTCTCGTAGATACACTTCGACAGCGTCCATTGCCTCCAGCATCCTGGAATACCGCGATTCCAATGGCAGAGCCTATCATCCCGAACTGTATGATAGCAGTTATCCAATTCCGACAGATGAGCAGGCCCTTGAGGACTTTGATCTTATGTGAGCAACCTCCCGTTCTCAACCACCACAACCACTAACAAGACTCAGACATCACTTTTTGACACTGCTTACTGATAACAAGCTATACCTGGCACCGGTCAAAGACGACATTCAGGTTAGATAAGTCTCACTAAACATTTCAGCGGTAACTGATAATCTCGCAGAAAGTGCTGGATATTGGAACGGGAACAGGTAATTCTGGCTGCCATGATACGTGAAACCACGACTGAATGTTGACCTCTTCGACTTCTAGGTATCTGGGCAATGTTAGCAACAGCTCGCCTAAGTAACAAACTACTTTATTGACGACATCATCAGTGACTATGCAGACGAGCATCCAAACACAGCCGTGATCGGTACAGATCTCTCTCCCACACAACCCGCCAGGATCCCACCCAATCTCAAGTTCGAGGTCGACGACTGCACCGAACCTTGGGCATGGGACGCAAACACATTTGACTTTGTCCATATGCGCTATCTTTTCGGGGCGATAACCGACTGGACTGCGCTCTTCAAAGAAGCATATAACGCTACTAAGCCAGGTGGCTGGGTCGAGTCTTGCGAGTCTGAGCCCATGACACATAGTGATGATGGCACAGTCACCAATGGTGGATCAACTGCTTTGGGCGGAATCTGGGACAAGGTGTTCATTGAAGGTGGGAAGATTACGGGTTGCTCTCTGTCTGTCCTCACTGAGAACCTGCAGATGAAGGCAATGAAGGCAGCTGGGTTTGTGGATATTCAGGAAGCATTTTATAAAGTAAGTTGGCGACCTAAGAAAGCGAGACTCTGGCTAATGCTATTTGTGAATAGGTTCCCTTTGGCTCTTGGCCCGAAGATGCCAAGATTGCGGAGATCGGTCAGTTTGCAAAGCTCAGTCTCGAGTCTGACCTTGTTGGTACGTTTCCAATTTGCTTAATCGGCTGCGGGATAACTTGAACGTGTGATACTAACTACTAATTGCTCCTCAGGCTACTCACAGATGATCTGGCATGAGATCCTCAAGTGGCCAGCTGATGAATACCAATCATTCCTCACGCAGGTGCGAGAGGACCTTCGAAATAAGAAGCTCCACCCTTATTTCAAGGTTCGTTTTGTTTGGGGTCGGAAGCCTGAAGAGGGAGAATGCAAGTAAGGAGTCCTATAGTTTGCGAGCAGACGGTGAAGTATAAGGTGGACGACCGGGAAATGGGAAGGCTTTGTTACGATGACTGCAATTTTCAACCAGTAATACCAAGTCTGGTATGATATATGCTGGTTGTGTGCTTCTACCTTTACGCAAAACAAAACTATTACATGAAGCCGGAACAAAGGTGGGCGGAAGTACAATTTTCTTTTACGTATGGTAGTGTTCAAATTACTATTTCAAGATATTCCACATGACTCTAGCCTAGACAAGCTCCAGAGTACCGTTGAAGTTCTTGATCCTCTCATCAAGAATGATGGAGCTCGTAACCCAATCTCCATCCCGAGACAGCTCACCCTCCAACCGATGACCCCCATCAACAAGACGCACATTCCTCACCGAAGAGGCAAATCCTCCACCTCCATGTCGCCCACCACCTGGCACCTGGAGTGTTTGTCCGGGGTAAATAAGATCAGGGTTGCTGATGTTGTTGTGTCTCGCGATCTCTTCGAAAGAGCAGTTGAAGCGCGCCGCAATGCCACGGAGGGTATCACCCTGCTGGACAGTGATAGACGAGGAAGCGCTGTGATCACCGCCGGCGGACCAGCGGAAGCTGCCTCGGTCGTTCTCGAGGAGCTTATTGAGCGAGATGGAGGTGTGCTGGTAGTCTCCGTCTTCACGACGGCAAGAGGCGTGGAGGACGTAGTCACCGTGTGTGTCGAGTCTGATGTCTCGAGATGATGCGGTGAAGTGGCCAGCGTAGTGTTCGCCACGACGCCGGTTAGAGCCTCGAGAGGAGGATCTCGAAGATCGGGACGAGCGAGAAGAGCTTCGTCGACGACGGTGAGAATCATGACGATCGTCATCACGTCTCCTCCTTTCCTCCTCCCTGCGCTTCTCCTCTTCCTCGCGTCTCTTTTCCTCCTCCTTCTTCTCATCCCTATCGTCCTTCCAGTCCTCGGCGGCATCCTGCATCTTATGGCCGCCAAAGGCACCTGCCAGAGCACCAATGAGGGTGCTGGACTTGTTGTGTCCAGTGGCTCCGCCAATCTTGTGGCCACCGAAAGCGCCAGCTGCACCACCAGCCAGAGCTCCCATCACACCGCGCTCGCCATCAGGGCCGTCGCCGCCGTTGCCGCCGTCGAACTGGCCTTGGGATCCTTGGTTGTAGGAAGGGGGAGCACCTTGCTGGTTAGGTCCGGAAGGAGGGTACTGGTGGCGGTTCTGGTGAGACTCTTGGTAGTAAGACTGTGATAGACCGTAACCACCCTGTTGGTAGCCTCCTTGCTGCTGCTGATTGTTTTGTTGCTGGCCGTATTGCTGTTGGCCTTGCGGCTGACCGTATTGTTGCTGGCCATTGTCACCGCCTTGGCCATAACCACCTTGGCCGTGACCGCCCTGGCCGTAGCCTTCCTGACCGTAGCCACCCTGGCCCTGCTGTTGATAGTTGTCTTGGTTGCCGTGATAAGTCATTTTGATATGAAGATGTTTAGAGTACAAGATCTAGCTCAGGCTTCTTCACGCGAGACGCCGTCTATATATATGGCCCAACTGCCGAGGATGAGGCGACGACACCGTCTCCCAGCCACAATTGACGTCCCCGTCAACACGCAAGGTCAAACCCAATCAAATATGCTGAAACTGCCAAGTGTGGACTGGCATCAGCACCGCCTCATCATGATGAGTGATGACACGTATTTTTTGCGGAGGCTTTGGGCGACGCTGGGCCCTCTTCTTGCTGGTCATTGCTGTCTTGGCGGTGGTAGTGGCGAGATGCAGGGGTTGATTATTTTTAGAACAGAAAGCTTCGTCATCTTTGTTGAGCGGCTGCAGGCGGTGGTACGTCTGTCATTGGAGATCAGAATCGCCGCAGAACAAGAATATTGGCTGATAGTTAACCAGCTGTGTGTTACGTCTGGTTTCATGATCTAGACGTGGTGTATCGGCTTTGTTTACTGTTGGTGTTGAGACTCTCTTAGTTAGACGCCAAGACGTCACGCGGCTAAGTCGGCAATTGACTCAGTGACATGGCCCCAGGTTCAGGCGTTGAGCACAGTCAACACAAGCTTCGGCATCACCGCTCAACTCACCGACCTGGTGAAATATGCTAATTAATTGCAGTTAAGAATCAAGGAGTTTACTTACACAACGCTTAAATAATACTAGAGTTGCCGCTAGAAGACCCACTTATTCTCTCCGACTTTCAACCTTCTTTTCTTCCATTGCGAGCTCGTCTGTGGCCTCACAAAGCTCTGGCCTTTCGCCTAGGATGATGTCGAGTTGCTGCGGCAGACTCATCAGCAAAACGTACATATCGATTTTATAGTGAAACTTACCGGTCCCTCAAATGTCCTCTTTCCATATGCGACCCAATAGCCTATCAGAAAAATAGCGAAGATCCCAATCACAGCCGAGACGTAATCTGGGGTTCAAGTGTCAGCAAACTGTCAAAAGAAGCGAAGACGAATGACATACTCATCAAGCTTGCAGAAACTGGCAATACGGGTGGGAAGCAGAAGAACTAGACTGACGTTAGCTTTTTCATCAGGTATAGACACTTGTGACTAACTATTGAGGTGATGAACACATAAAGCACTGCAATGTAGTTGATGATAAGTCCTCGGACTTTCCCAAACTTCCACGGCGTGTCTGCTGTTTGATATTGCGTGAGAACGCCTCTTCCACGGATGATAAGAGTCAAAATCGGAATCGCATACGACATGTTGAGAAGGATCGTGCAAGAAGAGATAAACGCATTGAAAGCAACAGTTGGTCCTAGGTATAGCAGTCCAAAGATGGCGTTGAAGACCCAGGTGAGAACAATAGTTCGGATGGGAACCTCCCATTTAGGATGGATATGGCTAAAGTAGTCGTGGTAGAAGATACCTTTGTCTCGAGCCATGGCGTACAGGAGACGACTAGCACTGGTAATGGATCCGTTGGTTCCGTGGATGAAGCAAATGGCAAGCATCAGTGTCAAGAATGTCGTGCCCGCGCGGCTTCCGGTCGCCTGGAGGATAAGTTCGACGATGGGCATGCCAGTTGATGTGGCCACGATGCCGGGCAGATCAGTGAGGCAGAATAGCATAACGAGAACGAAGATGGTTCCGCTATGTCTTTGTTAGCATATGAACACACATTGACTGCATCCTTGTGCTCACGTTGTTCCTCCGACACCAACAGCGTACACCATAGCCAGAGGAGCATCCCGAGAAGGGGTAGGCATCTCCTCCGTCATATGTAGCACAGCATCGTACCCAATCAGTGACAAAGCAGATTGGAGAAGGCCCAGAATCCACGCAATGCCATCGTTCCACCCTGTTTCGTTCTGGAATGTCGCAAACACGAATTCGGGGTCTGTTTTATCCGATGTAGAAAGGAGGACGACGCTGGCAACGAATACGCTAAGGATGGACCAATATACTGTGAAAAGGTCAGTTGAGCTTCATGCTGAGTGTGGTAGGGGCCACCCACGAGCCATATTATTCCAAGCACCCAGAATTCGGTTACCAAAGGTCATCGAGAGGGTGCCGAAAGTCAGGACGGCCATGAAGATCAAGTATGTCTTCCAAGCTGCAACGACATAGTTCCCGTTGGATGCCACCACGCAGGCCGCGGAGATAAACTGTGCTAGAAGAAGTCAGTTCGTACTCATTGACTCTGGCCAAGATACCGACCTGCAAAGAAGCCCTCGGTAGTAACGAGAGTGAGCCAGCCACAAATATTGATGTAGCCAACCGCAAAGCTCTACACGCTGTCAACACTGCACGTCAAGATTGGCAGAGCCATCGCCTACCATGACCTTTCTCCATCTCTCAGTAGTCAATGCCCATTGGAAATGGTACTGCCCACCAGCCGTTGGCCAAATAGCCGCTAATTCGCCCAAACTAGCCGCGAGACAAAAGTTACACAAAACACAGAAGATGAAGCCATAAAGGAAAGCAACCGAGCCACCAGAGGGGAGAACAATGGACAGACTTCCGGCTAGACAAATCCAGGTACTGGAGAGATTTCATATCAGAGAGCGGTCTTCAAACAAGATTGGAGCAACACACTTGAGAATGGCAAACGTCATGGCTACCATGGTGAGCTTGGACAGCCGCGGCCGGAGGTGACCCTCTGCGGATGGGTTATGCGTATGACCTGACATGATGCTGATCTTTGGTAAAGCTGTTCACCAAAAACAGAAATATGATATGGCGAGTTTGCAAGACCGAGGGCGAGGTGCACGGCTTGTATATGCTGCTAGATCAAGCTAGAGGTGTTTACGTTTGCGAGAAACGCCCCGCCCACACTTATCGTCTAGAGCTAACGGTTAAAGACACCTTATTCTGATCCAAATGTCACCAGTTCGCCGAACCGGATGCATCTTAAGTGGCTGCACAAAGCATCCTCAACTTTGCCCCTAATGCACCCCTCGAATAAACCCATGTTTCGCGCCATTGAACAGTGTCCCGGCGAACTTAAACGTAATATCACTGGCATTTCCCCAGATTGTGCGCCCGCACATCTGGCGACCTGGTTCCAGACCAGCACGATCTTGAAGCATGTTGTGAAGCTAACCCCCGCACATCGGCTTGCAAAAAGACAGTGTTAGAGGAAATATAAGTCTAAAATTGCCTCTTTGAGATTAGTTGATGATTCCCCCGCAGGACAGAGTTCCGGTCCGCGTTTGAGCCATTGAGTCTCGCAAAGGTTGTGATTCGTGCAATCTTGCCACGGAAGATGGTTGGCTTGTGTTTAGTTTTTAGTTCTTTGGATGCAAGATGGCGATCAGTTGTTGGGTGGTGGGGTATTATTGAATCGGGGCTATCTGCAAATGGTAATTACAACCATTTCAGGCTTCACATGACTGTATCTCTGCCAGTCACCGTTTGAATAAGTCTAGATATAGCAATAAAACAATAGATGTGGGCCTGTTCTTATCTAGTCATACAACAATCTACATCACTGATACTGGGAGGATGGAAGACAGTGCTAGACATGAGATACTTTATAGCTGCTGATTGGCTTCTTATATGTAATTATGCAGCTCACAGTGACGCTTATGCACTTCCTCGGGTGTTATGCAATTAGTCGTGTAAACGCGCTTCTTCACAAGACCCTTCCTCATAATCTACCAGTCAAAGAGACGTGTCATTTGGTCCGCTTCCTCCATGATTCTATCACTAGCGAAGACAAACCTTCTGCCGCAAGCTCCATTTCTCGTTTGCCCTGCCTTACCCGGGCTTCAAAGACCACGTCCGTTGTTGGACGAAAGCCCAAGATTTGATCAATACGTCGACTCACCAGACGGGAAGTAAAGGCCATGAAGCCTAAGGGAATGTTGACGAGCGATACGACAGATCTAACTGGCGAAAGAAGTAACGTAGTGAAAGTATTGTGACGGGGATCCAGTTCTTTGAATGGCACTGTCATCAGTAGGTACAGCATCTGCCAGTACGAGTATGTCCACATATTACTCTCAAAGTGCTGAGGCTGGGAGATACTTCCAAGCTTAAATGTGAGGTATTCCAATAGATTATAAGAGCCGTATGAGATCAGATGAAGAAGGGCGATGGGTGCTGACCATTGTTAGCAAACCTGTACAAGTCGGTAGGAACTGGTAACATACCTGTCATGGCTCGCAAGGAGGCCTTGAAAATCTGTATCCCTCCCTGAAGGATGCTTGGGGCTCTCGCTAAACCCCCAAGTGAGGCGGAGGCAGACAATACCCGCCCAAAAACCATGACCAAGCCGCTTATTAGCCCTGTTATGGGATCGCCTGGACTCTTCAGATCAGGCCACTGAACGTGACGTATCAGATGAAGGTCCTTTTGAACGATGTATCCTTGAGTGATAAGTATTTCTGCAGCGACTGCCGATAACCTTGCATTAGTTACCGTGTGCAGCCACACAGCCGTTCTATCAGGCAACAAATCGCAACTGCCTGCATTCGCGTAGACTTTCTCGAAAGTCCTGAGGGCTGATCTTGCAAAGACAAATTGCCCAGGTTCCTCTTGACGCAAATGTTTTGCCATTTCTTCGACATTACGACAGACATTCGGCGACAATGTCTCTTCAAGCCTTGAGGCAACCAACTCTGCCGTTACACCGTTCAGAGGAATTGGCTCCGGGGCACAGCCTGCTTTCCACACTCGGTGTGACCAGAAAGGTTGGTCGCCAGCGATAGGAATCATTACCATAGGCTTCCCGAGTCTCAAGGCTGTGGAAAACGTTCCGGCGCCCATGTGAATCACCACCGCGGCAACTCTGGGGAAGAGCCAGTAGTGAGATATCTCATCCACAATGAAGACATCATCGCGGTTGATTCGACCTTCTTCTGTGCCAGACCAGCCTTTTGCATAGATGGTCCGCCGTCCTGTAGCTTTAACACCATCGAATGCCGCGTGGAGAACTTGGTCTGAGTTGGGGAACGACATGCTGCCAAAGCCAACGTAGATGCATTCACCGGGGGCTTCGAGAAACTTGATCAATGCATCAGATGGCGTATATGGTTTCTCTGCTGTGCAGACAAAGCCAGCAATGTCTATCTCCTCACCCCAATCCGCTGGCTTGGGAAGGAGGTGAGGAGACCACAGGTTCGTGCATGGTAATTTGAAACGAAAGAACTGGCTCGTCCACCAAAGAGGCGAGAATGATTCAAGGCCCATGGTTTCTACTCGCAAGCGATCAAACCCAGAGTTCAGCATCAGATGGAATCTGGTTGGTTAGCTAGATCCTGGTCTGCAGAATCTTGTCACTTACGCCAAGTCTTTCAGCCACCACGATAGAACATTTCTCGTCACTGAATCACTCGAAGCAGATCCCTTAGCTTGAGAATGCGGAAGATATTTCGAGAACACTCTTGGATTATTCGCCTGTAGGTGAATCGGAATACCCAGCCTAGCTGCAGTAGAGCAGTGAACATATGTTGTCAACGTAGCAATGATAGCATCCGCTACAAAAGGCTCCGGCGACTTTCCTTCCGGGATTCCAGCTGGGTCATCAATACAAGCACCCCAGTATCTTTGACCCATCTCGAAAAAGCGGTCTTGGATCTGAGGAAGCAATTCGCGCAGAGCCTTGGAGCCGACACTTCTCTGCGCGATCATTTCCCTTGGGTCTGCGCGACCTAGAGAGTAGAACTCAATTCCAACGGCTTCGACGATCTGCTGGTAGCACTGGTGGGTGACGTATCTGACGCGGTGACCATGCTGATATTGAAGCACTTGAGCGATTTCGAGAGTCGGTTCGAGATCGCCGCGGCTGCCGAGGCCCATTATGACGATGTTGAGCTTAGGCGTACTCATTACAGCGTTGCGTCTGGGTGGTGTTTGTGTATTCATATTCAGCTTTTACTTTCTGAAGTGGAGGATATGCTACAAGATCTCTCAAGAGTGGAGAACCATCGTGGTGTCTGCTTTATAAATGAATTGCTGGTTGAATCAGGATGTCAGCGCTAGCTTGTTTGACCAGAAGGATCGTGGAGTAAGCTTACGTCGCAATCTAACATGGCACGGTACAGCCTTACCGGTATTTAGCTCACGTACCTAGCCATGTGGATGCTAGGTCAAAAAGACATTCATAGGAATGGCAAATATAAAGATAGAGTAATTTCTCTTTGAAACGACGGGCACCAGATCGCGAGAGTGAAACCATTAACTGCAAACGCTGTCATGAAGGTTACTCTAAGTTAGTGTGCCGAGCTTTCGTGCTTAGAGAGAGCTTGCTGCCTGTTAGATCCATGCACCAAGCGGCCAAAGCTTCGATTAGAGGGGCCAAAATCTGGGTCAGTAGCTTCTTATAAGACGCTACAGCGCCGCAATTTACACGACCGTGAATTCCATTCAACGAATCTCCCAAATCTTCCAACTACATTAATCCCCTTTTGACAAATTTCATCATGGCCGAACATCCTGGCGGCATCACACTCGTCAACGAGATATGGGATGGGATCTGCTCATATCTTTCTCGTCAAAGCCTTGCCAATCTGAGACTCGCCTCTCGACGCTTCAATGAGATCGCCGTGTTTCAGCAATACAGAAGCATCCGTCTCGAAGCATTCGGAGACTCGGTGCATCAATTCGTCGACATTGCAAAAACCCCCAAATTACGCAACCTTGTCCAGGAAATTACCATAGACACTCGTGTTGACCTTAACTTCGAATACAGCGGTACCCGAGCCTACCCGTTCCCTCAGGTTTTTATGGAAGCCCTTCCTCATCTCCGATATTTCACAAACATCACCTCGCTCCACATTCGCTTTGAGGAACATTGTGGCCAAGACTATGTGCATGGATGCAGAGTGGAAGAAGTAGCAGAGTTGCGCTACCGGGTACTCGATACTATCATGCACTGCGCTGCGGGCATGTGGACGTTGGGGAAACAGCGTGTCATCGATAAAATCCTGCTTGAATATCTGTACGATGAGGATGAGATGGAGGTGTTTGACTACAGCGACCAAGATCTCGAGTTTACTCATGACGACCCCTTTCAGTTGAGGGAGTTGACGGTATCAAATCTGGCCGACAAGGACGATCCCAATCTCACCTCATCAGAAGCTTGGAACACTGTTATTTCTCTACCGAGTCTGGTAAACCTCAAGCTTTTTGTCACCACGGAAGAGAACGTACACTCACCGGAGCTCGGCGTTTACTTTGAAAACAAATACTATTTCTTCCAAAGTCTTCACCAAACATGGCTTTCCCCCAATCTCAGTCAGCACTTGAGAGTATTGTCACTGTACTTCCGGGATTACTGGGGCTGGTTCCCCAAGATGGATTTCCGTCTTATTGGCGAGGACTCACCTTTTCCTCAGCTGAAGGTGCTTGGCCTCGGGAACTATGTCTTCTCCCATCGATGGCAGATTGAGTGGTTTGCCAAGATTGGCAAAGAGAACGGCAGTGGGGGACTGGAAGAACTGTACCTTGACGATTGCCCAATACTTGAAAAGGCTCGCCAAAATGGACCCCTCGACGACGGATACCCCGATTTTGTTATCATTCTGGAAGATCAGTCTCGTCCCTCGACACACACGTTTTCTCTGCGATGGCACGAGGTGTTTTCACACTGGAAAGAGTCTATGAAAGGACTGAAGGTCCTCAAAATGGGTAGCGGATCATGGTATACTACGCCATGGTGCACTTATTACACGATGCTGAATGATCCTGAGTACGCCAACGTAGAGAAAAATGTGTTGCGTCATCGCATCTCAGGTAACTTACACAGAGACTTTGCTTGCCCGACTCCTGTATTCATGACGTCTCAGAGTAAGATAAGTCCTACGTCGGCAAAGTACCTAAACGGCGAGGGACTAAAAGACAACAGAAACTTACGGATGCAGTATGTTGACTATGATATCGGTATTGGGCCTTCGCAGTGGCATGAGAAGAGGGAAATAGCAGTGCATAACGGATATGAGCCAGAAGAAGGGAACTTGGTGAAGGATGACCTGGCTTGGGATCAGATTCTTGCTGCGAATGAGGCTAGATGTATGGCTGCGAACGCCAGACGTTGAAGGTGGTGACTGCATGTATGACAGTGAAGGGATAAAGATTATTAGAGATTTCTTGAAATGCTACTCAAGAAATACACGAAAACAGTAAGCTTTCACGAATAATAGTCAGGGTTTTACTCCAAACTGTTCTGTGATTGGATAAAGGTCCGCAGCGCTGCTTTAGAATTCAAGATTCAAGCCTCCACTTACATCTTGAGGATGCGCAGATAAAAAGTAAACCCCGAAGAATTATTAATTTTTACCAAATAAGAGTAACTTTAGACACGACCAGAGAAAGTTAACTGCCAGAAAATATTATTATTAACAGTCTAAGCTTGAACTTGCCACTGCTCTGGCACTGCTCCTGCAATAACACATATTTAAGGAGTAACTCAAGCCAATCTCGGGAGTTCCCTGTGAATCACACCACGAAAGGAATATAACAACTAAACTCTGTGCACATCGCTGTATTCAAAATTCTTTCGCCCTTTCATCACCAGCTCACGCAAAATGTCCGCCTCCAACAAAACCCCCAGTCGCTCTGACATGATCCTTGCCATGAACGACCCCTATATGCAGCAAATCATCGACGGCACAAAGACATACGAGTTCAGAAAATACAACATGGCCGGCATCCAGCGAATCTGGTTCTACCGCACCGCTCCGCACTCAGCCATCACGCACATCTGCCCGGTCAACCAAGCTGTCACAAGAAACAACGGCGATGAGCCTCTCTCCGAAGACAGCCTGGGAAACAAAGAGTACAACGAGAAGGATCCAGACTACGAGGGCTATGATTACGCGTATCGCATCAACGAAGTTTATGAGATCAGCGCTGAAGGAGGCAAGGGCATTACTTGGACCATGATGAGGGACGAGCATGGCATGAAAATCCCACCACGCGGAAAAGTCACGGTTCCAGAGTCAATGATTGCGCAGTACCGCCTCGAGGAACAGAAGAAGATCCTCTGAGCTGGCTTTGTACTTGGAAGACTGTAGTAAGGCTGGGTGAACAAAGGCGGGAACATTTGCGAATCGTGGAGGAAGCATAGCACAGCATAATATTCTGTTGCAATGGGTTAATGATAATAATGCATGCATAACGTGCCAGACACCCTATCAAATGACCCATAGTGCTCTTCGAGAGATGGAATTTTCTTTGTTGTCGCGAAGGCAACGGAAGGCCTTGAAAATATCACTTGAATTCCGTCTGATTCCGTATTGTTCCTTGAAAGTCGCGAAGACCTTATGTCATATCAACATGAAACCCCGTATCGTCCTCTTTCTCTTTACAGTTCTGTCTTTCGGTCATTGCCGCCGGTACAGCCCATATCCCACATCGAACAACGGTGAATGTTCCTATTAATGTCGCCTACGATCTATCATCTCCCCATACCCTGGGTGGCGGTTCATATGCCCTCAAGACTTGCTATTCTTCGTACTGAAAGCCCTTCTACCAGCGTCTGGTCGCAGAACAAAGGTTAATGTGATCATCCAGCCTAATAGTTCCCTCACATCGGAGCTGATTGTATGTTTCTGTTACTTGCGATTTATGGGGCCATGCGAAAGTCGCACAAGCGACAACTCACGGGATCACGTACCAGAAAGGCCTTCGCGACGAGTGAGATTTCCAGAGACACCTTCCCAGCCAAGTTATGCTCATAGCCAGTCTCGCCACCAGGTACAAAGTACATCATTGCATCAGAATGTAGGGGGAGTTCATGAGCATCACCGAGAAACTGGGCGTTGTGTAAGATCACATCAGCAAGCGTGACTTCTACGGAAAGTTACTGGCAGCTGGCCACTCATGTGGAGAGATATGGCTCCAAAAAGGACTATGCAGACTTCTGGTAGGAACAACGGTTGTGGCACTTCCTGACCAAGCCAGCGGTCATAGTTTATAATCCTCTTACATCAGATTGGTCTGGCTCCAAGGTTTTCAAGTCACTTTATCTTAGGGACAATGCATACCAAGACCTGCGTTAATGAGGGCAAGAGTATCTATTGGACTATGATATTTGTCGTCAGCAAGATAAGGATCTCGGAGTTTTGTGGAGAGAAATTGAACTTTGGGTGGACGAGCCTTTCAGATTGAGATTGTTCCGTGTGTATAGCATTTATTACCTGCATTTGCTCTTCGAAACGAAGAGTATGGAGCTAAGGAAAATTCACAAATAGTGGTATAAGCCTCAACATATACGAACGCCCAGAATGGTAGTTCCCACAACCTAAGGGTGAACTTGATGAGTCACCTGGGGTGAATTTGCACTTATAGAGGGCCATGATGGCTTGTTCTTCATATCGAATGGTGCTCAAATGTTCTTGATGGGTGGCTGAATAGTTCCAGTTCCGACTTCGTGAACAAGGTGTACATAGTATTTGGACGGAAACCTCACCTAAGATATCAAGAGTGAACATGGGGAGTTACCGGCCTGTTAGGACTGTACAGCCATATGTTCATATGGGAACCATGCAATCATTGCCAATAAGACAGAGATGTTCTCCGTACAGCTGTAGTCTGATGTATCTTCAAAGCCTTCTCAAAATGGGAATAAATTCCATCGATCGCCCCCATTCAGCGACAATCTTTTTCCCAACCATCCGCAACTTTGGACTACCGTTTTCTGCAACTTACTATCTTTACACACACTAAACTCACAACTTACATCCTTCGACACACCCATCTTCTCAACTTCAACCTTTTGCCAACATGTCTAATTCCACAAAGACAGGCGAGAACAAGTCTGCTGATGACACTTTCGAGTTCATCCCTAACGCAGTCGACCAGGTCGAATCTTTGAACGATTCTGAAGGTAGCAAGAGCTCTGATTGGACTGACGGCGGTATCAAGATGCCCAAGAAGGAAGTTCCAGCTTCCACCAACGTGGAGGTCATCGACACCCAAGCCCTTCGTCGTAAAATCCACGACGCCATTGACGATGACGATTTTCTCCAACACGGGGATATCCAGAACTGGATCAACGGTTTGGGAGTCGTCTATCCTAACTTCTACGCTCCCAACGACGATGACAAGGCCATGTCTGCTGGTGTAATCCTCGGAGCAGCCAAGACTGAGGAAAAGAAGGAGTGTACTCCTGCTGACTCTTCCTCCAAGGGCAGAAGCCCTGAGGAAGTCAACGCCATCAAGGAGCGTGCCCGTAAGCGTCTTGCTGGTGTTCTCAAGTTTCTGGAGCCTGAGATGAAGAACAACAACAAGAAGAACTAGTCAATGACTAGGGTCTTGGTGGACTGTGAGCAAGTTTCTTTTGTCTTTGGCTTTTTGGGTCTTGTATGGTAGGGCATAGTGCCCAATGGATGGTATCTGAGTGCGATAGAGGAATTTAGATTTCATTAGTGTATGAGCAAGTTTAATTTTGCGCCACATTTGGTAGTAGACTAAATTGACTATGTATTGATCACAACTTTCAAATATGGTGACGTGATAATGCTGATGGAGTATAAATGCCACAATGTATAAATCTCGAATCATCAAACCATATGCTACGGATATGAAACCCCACAGACCCTGGACCCTCGCGTGATGACAATCCTCACCGGCGTAGAATGGGACGTTGCCTTCGATGTCCTGGTCCGTCCGTTCTCAAACGTAGGCTAAACCAAAGCCGCAATGTTTAAACTAGTGCCAATTACGGAGTACGTGTCCTGGCCTACATCCTCCAGTGACCTTGACCCTGCCTCGGGCCCGAGGCCTGTCGAGTTAGCGACCTCAAATTTGCAAGGATGATGTTTTGAAGACCAACAGGTGGAGTCGGAGCAAGGGCTCCAGCTCTAAGTGCGGTAGGTCATGAACATAAAGTTGCAGGGAAAACCGAACTGTTGGCTCTAGCGAAAATACTGTTGCAAACTGCGACGCTGAGCTGCACCAGGTTTCCATCCTGTCGAGGCAGGGCCCCTCGTCTTATTTAGCGAGTCGACTCGAGGCCATGGGTTTGCGGGAATTAGCATATCAGTTCCATCGTCGGCTCGAGCTTGGCCCGACCCCATATCCGTAGTCGTATCTGGATTGATAGCACTATCAGTTGACCCTCAAGCCGAAAGCGCGGACCTCTTTGACACTAGGGATGCTACTGTAAATTGCCGCTGGCTTCAGGGGGAGGCCATGATCTGCATTGTGTCATCCATAGCCGGAGTTTGTAGGATACCTAGACCTAGTCTAGGTAGCATCATGTACCATCGGTCTACACCCGAAGTGGGTATAAGACCCGTGAATCTGGTCCAGGGGGGTAGCAGGAGAGGTGGGTGATGCCAGGTAGCCAGGGTGACCTGGAATTAATCATACCACGCAAAAGGAAAGCAAGAAACACATGTGGTTGTGTCGCACTACCGCCTGAGGCGAGGTTGCGTTGCAGCTGTTTCTCCATACCGAGAGCACGCACTGTATGTACCGTGCTTGGCTATCACGTACACATGCCGGTACTCATCGAATCACAACTGGGAAGCGGGACGTCACCTGCGATTGCTAGACGAGTCTATCCGTAGGAAGAGAGGCTATGGCAAAATAACCGTTGCAGAGTTTAACCCGGCCCTTGCTAGACTACATTTTGTATCCCCTAGCGGTTGTAGCCGTTATGGAGTCGTGCCGAACCGACACATCCGCCTGTCAGTCAGTTCATGGTCCGTTCACCGCTGCCGCGGCAATCGCAAAAAGACATAAATCCTACGAGTGGCGCAATCATCGCGGATGACTTAGACTCGATCCGATATACGATCCTCCCCCCTAGCATTTTCACTTGCACTATCATCTCTATTGTCACCTTAGACCCTTCACATACCACATCTTCCATAATGCCTCACAAAGATTTGCCCATCAGACCCTTGGACAAGGCCTTCGACCCCGTAGGATCCGATACCCTCGGCGTGCCAACTCTTGACTTTGCGTCTCTGTTTCGCGAGAAGACTGTCGATGAGGATGCTCCTCTGACACTCTACCCTGAGGATTTGGGTATTCCGTGGCACACATCTCTCCCTTGGGCGAGACAATCCAAGTTCTGGGCTTACGCCGATGCTGCTGGACGGGATCTGATGACTCGCATCAGTGCTGATAAAGCCTCGGAGCGAGCTACTCTGCCTATGGAATTGGAGGATGATCGTCGCAAGTGGAAGATTGATGAGCTTGTAGAGGATGGTCTCTCTTGCTGCACATATCTTTACCCAACATCAAGTCCTACCAGACTTGCTCTACTAACTCAATCAGTCTTGCTTCTCTTTCTCCATGACGGTATGCTCTGCTATCATCGGCAAAGGAAATTATGCTAATAGATACATAACAGACGTGATTGAGCGTGGTGCTACCCAAAATGTAAGCTACAGCGTCATCAGTATTCATTGATCCAGACTAACACTCGCCAGGAAACAACAGTGGTGGATGAGTTCCTGACCATGGCCCCCAAGAACAAACATTTGAAGCGCTTTTTCGCCGAGGTCTTGGAAACGGATCCCGTTCTTGGACCTGATTTGCTCCAGGCTATCAACGCCTTCGTTCGTGATGGCCGTGTGAAGTCCCCTTTCAAGCAAGACCACTATGCGACACTTGCCGATTATATGCTTTACCGACGAAATGACGTTGGCAAACAGTGAGTAAACTCTAGTCTGGAGGTTCATGAACACACGCTAACGTTAGTCTAGGTTTATGATAGCAGCTATTCGCTTTGGCTGTGGTGTGCACCAAACACGGGAGGAACTTGCACCTTTTGATGAGATTACCGATCTCTACGTTCGGCACTCCATTCTCATCAATGACCTCTATTCCTACGACAAGGAGGTCCACGAGGCCAAGACCGTCAACGGCTCCATCGTCAACGCCGTTCATGTCATTGAGAAGCTCCTCGCTGTGCCAGCGCCCCTAGCCAAGACCATCACCCGTACCATCTCCTGGGATATGGAGAAGGAGTTTTACGCCATGTCTGAAAAGTTTATGCATGATCCTGCCCTCAACGATCGACAACGTGCTTATGTGGTGGCTTTGTTTGACGCGTTGACTGGTAACATTATTCACTCTGCTACTCTGAGCAGATATGTTCGACATGGCGAGAATCCACTTCCTTGCAGGACCTAGGAAAGTTATTTTGGGAGGTTTCATATTTAGCATCAGAATTTTACGTTAATTTCATATATCCGAATAACATAAACGCTTTCTTCTTTCAGTTTGCTGCTGCCACTATCGCGTGAGATTTTCAAGCAGTTGAGTAGACTTCAAGATATGTTGCCTGTAGCTCCATCTGGACTATACTTGAACCACGGACAATTAAATCTCGTAGTACTCTGTCATGGTCATCTTGAAAGTCAGATATCACGGAGACATTAATCTGCTAAAAAGTATATCGGTCAAGTAGCAAACTATTACAGGTATTGGGATATGAAAGAACGCATAGTCCGGGCTCATACTCATCCTCACACTGTAGGGTCGTTTGTGGAAACTATAAGTCATCCAGGATGAGATTATAGGCCCAATCAAGGTGCGTAAACTCATGAATATACTTTCAATGGCCCGGTCACACGGCCGGCGCGGACCCAATGGCTCAAGTGTTTGTATCGGTGTCGTATATGCGGCATGCCCAACACGTTACATGGTAGAAATCTTATCTAAGGTCTCGTCAATCCCGGGCGCAACAAAAAGCATTAACGAATCTTATCAAGTGCCCCTGTCCATAAAGGTACCCCAGAAAGTTCGCTGAACGTGCATGCATACCCCTGCCGTGTTTGACATATTGATAAATGATAAGAACATGCAGGCATTGACGGCGTGATGTGGGAGGCAACTTTGCACGAGCCGCATGTAGTTTATTTCTGGGTGACCGTATCCGTGGTCAAGTCTTCACCGCTTGTCTTCTGGGTCTCTTAGCCAGCCGGTCGGGTTACATGCAGGCATTGTCTGCTGTTGGTAGATAGTGCGACATGCTTGGCGATATGTATGAGCACGTAAGTGGATATCGTGGAGTATGAGCGACCAACATGCATTGGTAGCGTTTGAAGACTGAGAAGATGTGCTATTGAGTACCTCGAGACTATGGAAATAATGAAAAGAAAGAATGAAGATAGGAAAGACGATATTTCCAGTGGTATCATAATATTTGCCCAAAAAGAGTGACTCCAACATCCGTCCGCTTGTAGTCGAGAAAGTAACTCCAATATCCTGATGAGGTAAAATATCTAGTTCGTCTTGCCCAATCCACCAAGGGTACCGTGAAGACGAAGAAGTGGGCTCTCAAGACCACTTAGAAGGGCGTTGATGCCAACCTTATCGCCACTGACTTGCCCTTTGAAGATGGCACCCAAGAGCTCACGTAGCTGGGCTCCAAGCTCAGTATCGGAAACACCCAGGTTACTCACGAGATTGGTGAGCATGTTGATGACAGGTTCCAAAGGCGAGGTTATATCATTGCGAGAACCCAATCCTCCGAGAATGCTGTCGACAGAACCAACGATTTGTAGGATGAGTTTGTCGAGAAGGTCGACAATGTCTTCGACCTCAGAATCATTGAAACCCAGATTGCGCGAGGAGGAGAGTCTGGTTAGGAAGCCGGATAGCACGGTCCGGATCTGCATAACTTCCTTGGTAGTATCTACAGTGGCCTTGGCTTTGGTGCTTTTGCCGGCCTGGAGACTGGTGAGAGTGGCATCTAGATTGCGTTAACAAATATTCGAGAAGTCTTGTAAGTGGATGACGAACTGATCTTGACGCTGCGAGCAGTAATTTGGTCGACAAGGCTTTCCAAGGCCTCGATAAGGTCGCCACTGTTCCTGAAGCGTGTCAATCCCAGATCGGGCAACAGCCTCTTTGAATGAGATCTCTGCGCAGCGATTTCAGAACCCGAACGCCTAACGTTGGTGGTGGCCTTTGGTTCCTTGTCGTCATCTTTGAGAAGATGGAGGTCGACGTCAGCGCTGGCTGGTAGGTCGTGGGAGAAGGTCTCGACGATATGAGAGAGTCGCTTGGTGAAAGACTTCTCGACAACAGGTGCAGCAAAGGAGCTAGCTACAAGAGCTGCAACGGTAACCACGCAGACCTTCATGATGATTTTAGTAATGATGAATTGATGTAAGAGATAAAAGTTGTCTGCTGTGATTGAATTGTGGTTATGAGTAGAGGAAACGAAGAAGCAAGAGATCTTTATAGAAACTGGCGTAAGAGTTGCCAAGGAGTGAGATTAAATTTAAGTTTTGCCTCAGCTAACGATTAGAATCACCGTAATCTCTGCTGATCTCCCATCATTCAGCCAGTTCACTAGCAGTATGACATCAAAGCTATCCGTTTATACCCTGGAGCTATAGCCACTGACGCCAAATGCGTGCTTGCTCTAGCATCCGCGATGCGTTGAGCTTAAGCTTACGGTTAAAGTTTAGAGCTGGCATGGAGCTATCCCATGATAAGTTTGGCCAGTACGGGACCCTGTTATTCCACGGGTTTAAACTTCGGGATCTACTTTTGACAGATCCGGACGTTTTAGACTCATCAACACAGTCAGGTCGCGTTCACACTCGAAGTAGATCTTTTTCGGTACGATGATGAAGGTTTTGGTGGTGGCTTTTCACAATTTGAGGTACGAATTTGGTCCCCTGGACCCTCCATTCCATGACGAAGCTAACGACCACATAGCTATTAAAGATCCCTTGCTGTTGACATCGTCAGCAGTTAGCCACTCCTACCCGAATGCCGATATCATCTGGGGTGAATTATTTTTACTATTTTTACTAAACGTAAGTATCTGCATCTCTCTTTGGGGGCATTCTAGGTAGCTAGGCGCTCCAGACTCACGAATTGGAGATTAATGCGGCTCCTTTGACGGAGGTATGTGAGACAGCACAAATGCGTCCATACACCAGTCTGCATTCCTCTGCTAATCCAAAACCGGTACGACACCATCAAAAACTTTTACATCGCTATGTTCAATATGATCTCGCCCGCTACACCCGTTGGGATCTGCAGTGGGCGGCGAATGATTAAAAACTTCAACAAGAATGGGAAAGTAGTGTAATGAGAGCAGTTCGGAATGTGAAATGTGATCAGTGAAGCATCTCGGATGTGTATAACCGCAATTATATCCCCACCACAGTCTGTAACCTGCTCCGTAAAAGAGTTGAAAAGTGTTGTGTCATCACGGTGTGGTCAAAATTTTCAAGGAACTAATTGTGCCAAGTTCTTTACGTATGTAGAATAAGCTGATGATGATGCATTGTTTGAGCCACTCAGCACAGCCACACCTTCGGTATCTGCACAGCCACAGACAACAAAGAGGCCACATCTCCACCAAGCGAAACAAAAAGAAGACACATCAGGGAGTCAATACGAGCAAAAGAAAGGGTCTGGCCGGGGATTGAACCCGGGACCTCTCGCAAGCTATGCTGTAGGGTTTTCCCTAAGCGAGAATCATACCACTAGACCACCAGACCGGGTATGTTTTGACGAAGTTGTCATGAGATTGATGATGATTGCGATCGAGATTTCGTTATATGTAGCTAGAGCCTGTCTGGGTTACCCTGCACCACGAGAGACCCAACCTCCGGTCACTCTGTTCATCAAGCAATTGAAAGTGACGTTGTTCAATATCTCGACAAGTTCAATTAGAGTTAAGTCTACTCTATATCTCACCAACATAAATCAGAGCTACACTCTCAAGATCGATTCGAGACCAAATTATTTAATTTCAACCACACTCATCGTTTGATGTGCTCTGCGCTCAAATATCAAGGTGGTAAACGCACACAACGACTAGTTTCCCTAATCCCAGTCTAATACCCATATTACAAAATATATTTCAGAGTGGTCAATATCTACGTGAAGGGTTGTTGTCGGCACAGGTTGACTACAAATGAGCAATCAGCCTCATGCATGGAAACGATTAAAGCGTCTAACCTACCAAATACAACACCAGTCTTTCAAATGCAATATAGTCTAGTCACTGTATAATAACATCTAACACTATGTGATGGGAGATATATAGTACATGTCATTCAATCGTTAGGTAACCTCCTCTTAATCCAAAGCTTTGGGGTATGATCACCTTAGCCCTCTTACAGCGAAATGCCGTATAGGCCCTCGCCCTGCACAGCCTTGCCGTCCTCGTACGTAATTCTCTTCCAGCCTTCTGCATGCGAAGCGTCGCTAACCCAATCCACAGTTGGGTTGTAACGCTCATCCTTCTTGATAGTGACGACGGATGGAGTTCCTGAGTAATCTGTCATTTTGATCTTGAAGTCTATAATCAAACAGGTTAGAGATATTTTGGCCAAGTAGGGTATGGAACTTACATGTCTTGTCGGGAATACTAGCAATAATCTTCATCAACGCCTCAAGATCAGGGGTGGGCTTGTTGTTGATGTGAGTAATAAAGGTCGTCGCGTACACGTTGTACAGGCTTGCCGGTGATCCTATCAGCCAGCTCGTGATGTACACCTCGCTCGGCAACTTCCTGATACATTGTCTCACAGTACGGTGCGGCTTCTGAGCAGTCACGCCACAGAAGTTGACAACTCGTGAGGTCTCGAACTCGTCTTCGACAACAGTCTCGGCCTTGAAGCTGATTTGCTCACCACTACGCACAGCAACAACATCCAGCGATTCGTTCCAGTACATGACATCAATATCGGAGATCTGAGTCACAAGCTTACCATTCAGCGTAAGGAGGACGTCTCCCTCTCGAAGCTGATCTGGTAGTGGACTGGAGCCTCGCTTCACCATAAAGAGACGACGGTCTGAGGTCTTGCTCTGAACCTGTCCTATCCACTCCTCAGCGACACCCATGACTCGGGCTTCAATCATTGTGACTGCTTCCAGCTCCACAAAAAGACTTCGAAGGCTAGGTACAATTCCTTGGCTGAGCTTTTCCGCGATTGGGGCAATGGCCTGGGAGCTCAAACCGAAGCAAGCTTCGTCAAGATCCTCATTCTCGTAAATGATCCATAGTGCCTGGATAACGCCATCTTCTGAGATAAGAACTCCGCTTCCACAATGATTGCCGATTCTGGTCTCCACATCAATTCGATCAACGTTAATCGGCCGAGCTCTGGGTGGGTTCGGGGGCTCTCTCTCAAGCGGGATGACTTTGGTGACGGCCGTCGAAGCATAAACCATCTCGTCATTATCATTATGGCCGACAAAGAAGGTCGAAGCTCCCTGCGAGATACGCTCTGTCGCGAACTTTGCACTCTTGACTGGTGCGTCAACCAGACTTGGGTCGTACTGGACAATGGCATAATGGTGGCACGGGTGGAGGAAGACGACCTTTCCGGGGACCAGAACCGAGTCGGCGAACCTCAGTTCGATGTCGCACATTTTCGTCGGTACGATAGTTCTGGATATGATCACATATCCTTTCTCGGCGTCGATGACAAGACCCATACCAAGCTTGACGCGTGTTGACTGGCCATCGATAAGAACCGGTGCCGAGAACCTGAGATGAACAAAGCTCTTGACGACATCGGCAACGGCTCGAAGCGGAATGTGTTCCATTGAGTCGAATGACGCACTGAGAGTAACTGGCCGAACGGCAGGTAGTGGCTTGGCAAGAACTTCAACGTCCCAGACGCCTGTTGTGTCGTTCCTGGTGAACATCTTCATATTCTGGAACCAATGTCGATCCAAGGCGACCACGGCCGTTCGCACGGTGTGTCGCTCCCATGTGTACCAATACGTGATTGCAACTCGGGCTCTGTCCGGGATATCTTTCATAACCTCTACAAAGGCGTCGAGGTTTGGCGTTTTCTTGTGGTTGACACTATCCACCATGATGTAGTTGTCGCGTGTTGGGTTGAAAGGGCCAGACTTACTGACGTAGACACCGCGGCAAGGGAGGACGTATCTCTGGGCAATCTGATAAGAGAGGTTATGGAAACAGGCTGCTCCGACAGTGACGAAGCGGTTGGGGGTGATTTCGTTCAGGTCTTGGACGACGATGTCCTCCTCGATATCTTCGCCATCGCGCTGGACAAGCATGCGAATTGTTTTGCCGATATTCTCATCAAAAATGGTATTGAGATGAAGGAATTGAGTGACGAGCTCCCCGTTGATCTTGATGAGAACGTCTCCTTCCATCAATTTGCCATCCGAGGGTCCTTCAGGGAGTACGTCAAGAGCGACGATCACATTGTTTTCTCCAGGAAAGGATTTGCGGAGAACGCCTTCCCACTCTGGACTAAGACCAAGTCTTCGACACTCATCGAACGGCTTGAGCTTGAACACGGTCTGAATCTCACCTCTCTTTACATTCTCGCCGTTCTGTATCTGCTTCAGGGCTCTCAGCGGACCATCGAGAGGGAGGAAGTAATCAGTTGAGCCATCGGAGCGTCCACCAGCTTGTAGAGCAATTCCGTAACCATCGACATTGACGACTGGGGAACCTGAACTTCCACCAACTGCAGAAGAATTTGCCTGGAAGTAGCAAGTGTTGAAATCCATGTAGCCATCATAGATGGGAGCATTTCGGTCAAGACGACTGATGAAACCGGATAGAATACCGAGCTTTTCACCGCTATCGTTACCAATGACTTTGATTTCAGTTCCAACTACGACTTGTTAGCGAATCTCCCTCTATGAAAGTTCTGCCAACTCACCTTTAGCAAGATCTGGTCGAAGTTCCATGGCGGTGAGCTCCACGTACTTAACCGCCTTGGGGTCAAATTTGATGAAGCCAAAATCATGAACGGGGTCGCGATAGATAGGATATGCATCGACTTCTTCCTGATTATTGAATACGATGTATCCTGAGAATGGCCCAGGACCAACAACATGTCGGTTTGTGAGAATAATGCTTTGCCAGTTAGTACACATGTAATTGAGTTTTGCTGATGGAAATGACTTACCCTCTCGCTGCGTCGACAACAAATCCGGTTGCTTCACTTGTCTTGGCGACTTCTGTATCAAAACCGTGAGGGTGTGAAAACTTGATGGAGACGACACATCCAATGACCTTTTCTATGGCCCTCTGCCAAGCCTCGCTCTCCCGTTCTGAGAGGAGGCCTGACTTGGTGACTAGATGGTCTGGCTCTTCTGCATGGTGTTTATCGGAGGTATTTTCGCTTTCTTCGGCTTGATCCGATAAGAAAACGTCTTTCAGTTTGGAGACGATGGTATCCTGGTCGATAGTCATGCTGGTATGTGTGCTGGAGAGACTAGGGGAGTGTGATGGGTATAGAAAGGATAGTGCAGGAGCAAGTTGTGGGTATTGTGTATGTTCGGTAGTAGAATGAAGTTCAGAGTTAAAACAGCCGACCTTTATGGCTTACGATGATCAAAACAGGCATCAACGCCTCAGCCCTATCAACTGTGCAAGAGATGTATTGGGTAGTGAGGCCGCTGACCCCTCACCAAATGGATGAATCGGAGCTCAGCCCCAAAAGTGGATAAATCGTTAGAGTGTGATAGGGTGCAGCTCGGAATGAGGCAGCGCAATTACCCTGTTACCAATTAAAGTTAACCTTGCTCAATATCTCGCCGAGGGAATTGCGCCTGTAATTGTCCCTTTTCAGCCTCACAAGGCATCTTCAAATGTTACACTGACCATCTTTGGCGGGTGATGACGGATCTTTGCTGGTGAATCAGATCACGAGTCTTCTCACCTCGGAATTACCGGTGACCGAATCACGTTCCAAGTATTGATCAACCAACCGTGATAGTTAGCTTGTAAGCAATTCAGTGAGTCACTTTTGCCACTTGGTTGATTCAGGTATGAATTTACGAATGGATTTGTCAATCGTCCTCGTGATGCGTACAGTGATTATACGTGGTCAAATGCTTCATTGTTCAAATGGATTTGTGGCCGTCAACATTGGAAAAATAAAAATAAAAAAACACGTATATGCTGAAATGGCAAACGTATGATTCTAACCGGAAGCAAGAGAAATACGCGTTTTGCTCTCTCCCATTTGCAAGCCCCACTGCCCATTCCACTCCTCGCGACTCCTCACTTCCACCTCGATATCCTTCTTAGGAGTATACATGGTTGCCATATCACCCGTGAACAGAGCAGGGTCTTTCACCCACTTGCCAGACGAGGGAGCTATCTCGCAGCGAATGACAAGGAGAGCTACAACAATGAGAATCTCAGTTGAAGCGAATTGGCGTGCAGGGCAAAGATGAGGAGGCGCTCCCCAGGCAACGAAGCTGCTTGAAGCCACATTCTTACGATCGGAAGAGTCCTTGGGTACAAAGCGGTAGGGGTCGAATTGGTTGGCAGACTCGCCCCAGGTTGTTTTGTTGGTGTGGACGGGTTGACCTGGCATCATGACAAAGTGACCTGCTTTGAGGAGGTACTTTCCATCAAGAAGAGTATCCTCCGTAATCTTTCGAATATTGGCATGCACGTGTCGCATTCGTTGTGTCTCTTGGAAAACCGACAAGATCAAAGGACATTTTGCCTTCAACGCCGCCACATTCAGCTCGAATCCTGTCTTCTCGTCCCCAGTGATAGCCTTCTCAGAAACCTCTTTTCGTACTTCCTCGAGGAGCTCGGGTCGAGAGAACAACTCATAAATAGTCCAGTGCAAGATGGGGAAAGTATTGGCGAAAGCGGCGGTTCCGAAAGTAGCTTGTTGTTTGCAGATGTCATCCTCGTCGATTCCAGCTTCTTGCATAGCACGGTTACGTTCCTTATAAACCAGGGATACATCGCTGGGGAGAGACTTGTTGTACTTGCGGAAAGCGTCAAAGACAATTTCTCGAGCAGCGTAGCCTTTACCAGTGATGTCTAGATTGACCATGTGGAGAGGTAGATATGATTGCCATTTCCTATATCTGTTAGCTCTGCGAGATGGTTTTGAAAGTGATGATAACTTACCAGAATGCTTCATCAATCTTGGGGTCACGGAAAGGATGCTCAACACCAAAGACACCACACGCACTGGCCTGTACAACAGCATGTCTTGACCACTCGCACAAACGCACTTTGGAAACACCATCTTTTTCCTTTGGTAGGAGTTTCTCAATGTCAATCAAGGCACGATCGCCCATGCGAAGATTCTGCTCATCAAGACTTGGTCCGGGGGCCAAGCCTTGTTTATGAGCATGGCTAAAACTATCAACCCATTCAGTACCGAAAATCTCAATGGTCTCGGGCTTGGCATCGCCCATGAGTTTAGCGGCTGTTTGCATGAAGGGACGGAAGGAGAGCGTCTTCGAAGCCTTTTGGACGACGGGGATAAGACGTGCGGTCTTGGCGACGTAGAGCTTGGTGTTGAAGATAGCAACCGTGTAGATTTCCAGGTCCGTTTGCTTGCTATGCAGTTGTTAGTAACGGCTTATTTGTATGTTCAGTTGTACTCACCTAGTAATTCCATGATATCCAGAACTATACTTGATCATACCCAGCAAATGCCCAAAGAGCGGGATTTTGGATTGCAGACGCTTAGGCTCGCGAGGATCGTCAAAAAGAGATATGATCCATTCTGACCCATAGGCCAGCAGGACGGACCCGGCTATACTGTAAAGTATCTCACGAAGCATGATCTGTGTTGCTCGAGTTTGAAATGGCGCAGATACCTCTAGCAGCTGTGGGTAAGCTGGATATTTAAAAACATAAGCATAATTACGATCCAGGACATCGCTTATCCAAGATTTTCCGAATATGGAGCATACTACGAGTTCCGAATACGAAATCATGCCCCTTAACTTGATGTGGAGGAAGATCCCTTACTAGCGTGAAGTGATCCTAGCGCTGACGAGATACTTGCGATCTGCGGGCAATCTCACCTAATATTCGCGTACCCCTGGATTCGACGGAGGATTAATTGAGGTTTTGTGATTGGATAGCGAGTCAACTCCTCTGATACCGAACAGTTTACCCGTTGTTCGGGTTGCGGCCTTGTATATTACCCGACAACGCGAGAGACTAATATTTGCCCTCCTTTAGTTTGTGAGAGTACAATGCATCTTAGTCATATGCGAATACGTTTAGACTACTGATAAGATGATGTCACTTGACAGCATGCCGAGAATGTTATAATCAATGCTTAACCAGGGGGTCAACCCACAATTCCTTGTGATCTGGGTTGCCTTGGGCCATTGGCTTCAAGATTTGCAACCTGGATCGTGATTCCATGCCTGTAATATCTCTTTAGTTGTATTTTACCAGTCTGTTTAGCTTTAGTTGTTATCCCTCTATTTGCCTTTCTTTACGCCTTTCCCCCTGATTTCCCTCCACAATTCCATCGACCGTATTACTTTATCTCTGTAACTTTGATCAATCTTGTTACAACATCGAATCCGGTTACCTGATGATTAGTCATTACTGGCATCCTTTACAAACTCTCCTTGGCCATCCTGATGAATGGTCAAAGGTCCTCACATCTGCGGCTAAACCGCATATCTCATCATACCTATTCCAAGGTCAAAGCATAATATTGGCCACAGTGTCTTTAGCGAGAGATGAACTTTGTTTGGCTCAATAGGATAATACCCTAATGCATGGCAGGAAACTGTGTTTTTTATCTGTGTAACTTTGATCTATCTCGGCGAGATATTGAGTAGAGTTGACGGTGGATTAACTAATCCTCAATGGCATGTCCCGCCAGCGTATACCATTGATATGCAAACGCACTGCCCAAGCAAAGGCATCAATCAGTCCATGGTAAAGTTTGTTAATATCCTTTTTCTCAGTCTTTGTGCCCACGAAAAACTCGTTATCCGGATAAAATAGAATTCGGCGCAGTTCGTTTGCCAAACCCTCAAAATCCTTGAACGATGGTCCAAACTCACTAACAATGGCAGTGAATTTTGCGTCGTCTGACATGTCCTCACGCTTCATGCTGCCCACCTCGACCCAGTTCCTCTTCCCATCCATCCAACGCATTAGTCGGCTAGTTTTAGGTAGTCTCTTGTCGCGGCAGACTGCCAAGTACAGGAAGACGTAGAAGAACGACTCTAGGTCGTGGCGATAGGTGTGCAGAATATGATCGTGGGGCGGCCGTGATATGTCGATAGCCATAAATGCTTTCGTACCCTGCAGGTTGTACGGTTTCTTCTGCTCAATCTTAAGGTCTTGGGAACCGTCGAGATCGATGAGTATACCGCGTGGTGCATCTGGGTTGTTCTTGTCATAGTTGGTGATCATGATGTTTCCCACCGAGACATCCCGATGGAGGATCTTGCCGTATTTATACAAATTGTAGTGGCCTTTGATGGCATCCCGGAAGCATTGCATAAGCTCTGCGGTTGAATGATAATCCTCAAGGTCTCGGGCGAAGGGGAAAGTGACCATGCAAGACGAGGTGGTTGTGCCGACCTCGATAGTTCGGAAGTCGATAAGCTGAACAACGCCCCATACCTTGCGTTCCACAGCCCGACGCAGAAGCTTTGCCTCAAGAAGACTTTGATCTTTTTTAGGGGAGAATTTAACAGCGAACTCCTTCCCAGAGTCATCTGTCGCACGGTAACATGTCGGTCTGTTACCAACGATTTCTCGGGGGTATACGGTGGGGTCCTTGTCGAGGCGGAGTTTGTATGTTCTTGGAGAGTCGCTCATACAAGACTCCAGCTTACCCTCTCGACCCTTGACGAAAATCCATTCGTTCCCGGATTCATCAGTATGAATCAACGGGTGGAGGCCGAACTGAATGTCGGACATTTTGTAGTAGTAGACGTGCAGTTGCTCGAGAGTCAGTTGCTCAGCGAAGAGATTCCCTGTGCGCCAGGTGCCAAGACGACTAAAGAGCAAGAGTTCAATCTTCTCATCGCCCTTGACATAGGCATGGAGAAATAGTCTCGTTGGCTTTGTTCTGAACACCACTTCGGTCAAAGAGCAAAGGCTGACAGCGTCGTAGCCCCATACGACGTGAGTATGAGGGCTTAAGCGTGTGGCGTTTTTGATGTTACCCACAGTGAACCATCCAGTGAAGAAATCTAATGTTACAAGTTGGATTTCTTTAAAGTTGACGCCCATGGACTGGGTAAAAAGGAGAAAGAAGCTGAGCAAGAGACAAGATGAGAAAGTCATAAGGGAGGAAGTTCATGAGGTGGGAGATGAGGAATGGAGTTTTAAATAAAGAAACACCTGCGCGATTGACTTCACGAAGTCAGCATGAGTTTAATGTCTCGGGATGATTATGCCCTCCCTACTATATCTGTTAGGGCTTTAAAATATAAAGCTCAAAGTGTGCACAAGGCATGTTTCAAATGTCGGTTATAACTCTCTTCGAAATGATCACATCATCCACAAGTCCTCTTTGCTGTTATTTAGGGCAACAAAAGCATGAATGATAAGCAGGCATTGTGTGGCTCAGTTCGTCCAGAGGCACCTGGCCAGATCAATACTCCGCGGTCATCTAATTACTGTGTTCACAAAGATTGACCCCAATAGTCAACTTCTCTCACCTTGAAGATCCCTATCTACGTTAAGTGTGACGAGGCAACAATGTGTATGCTCAGCCCTAACTTTAACCTTAAGTTAACTGATTTTGGGCCAATTGACTACGAGCATGGAGCTTCATGAAGCTAATGTGATACATATACTTTTCTGGTAGAGGTCAAATTGGAAGGTTTGGTTCAAGTAAACAATTGAACCTTGGTATAAGAAGTTCCGGAGAATTACATCAAATCAAAGTTTGTATTCTACTTTCTCTTTACATATTATGATTATTCCTCCCCTCCCGGTATCCTTTATTCTCTCTTATCTTATCTTACAACATCACCTGCACTACACATACGTCTGGCATTCTGGGACGTCTTTATTACGATGCCCTCCTCCCCAGTACATGGCCGCTCTTCAGGGGCCGAGCGTCTAATGAGTAGTCCTGAAGATGGATCACAGGGCTGCAGTATTCTCAATCATGAAGAGAACGGCAAACAACCCTTGCCCCAGGCGGACGACCAACATCATGAAGGCCACTTGCAACGCCTTCCCAGTGCATCTGGCGCCGTTGCGCCCCTGCTACAGTTTCCGGATGAGATATTAATCTCTATAATGCAGGCTATGCCATACAACTCCCTGTACATGCTCCGTCAGTCATGCCGCGCCTTTCGCAATCTGGTGGATGATCACGTCTTCAAGGACTTCCAGTCAGAAATCTTGCAAGATGACTGCCGAAGCTCATGTATCACACAAGACGGGTTCAATCAGCTCAGGCTAATCAGAAATATGCTACGACGCCGAACTTTGTGTCATGCTTGTGGTCAGAAGGCAGATTCGGGCGAGCTGGATCGGAGACTGGCGAAATTCTGGAAGAAAAGGTTCTGCAGCGGTTGCATGGTGTATCATCCAAGAATCTTTTTCTCGTCGGATACACGGGATAGATCATGTTTGGGACGACTCGGTGTCCTTGAGTTGTGTGGTACTTATAAGATATCGGGCTCGATGCTTCTGACATCGGAAAGTCAACCCCCTCGTCGTCTTGCGGGCCACCAAATGTCTACTGCAGATTCAGACCATGGAAATTGGGGTCCGGCCCTATACCTGGTCGAGCCCTATGCTTTTATTAAGGCTAGAGGAACCTGTATGCCTCTCTTGACAAAACTACCAAACTTTCGCCACACAAGCATTTCTTCTCTGGAAAGCTCGATCAGGGATGTACTTCGTGATCCACGTTTCGGCTGCAAACATCTGCCGAGTCTGATCGATACTCTACCATCGAGTATGATATCGGACGATTGCAAATGCTTCCCTCCGGATGGAATCCCAGCGACCTGGTTGTCTAGCATATTCGATATGAGGACAGCAGCAAAACGTCTTGCCGCGATTTGCAGAAATCACAAGTTCACCTGCCAAACGTGTGCAGTAAATTACACATTATTACGCGATGGAAACAAGGTGTTCCTGCAAGTTGACTTACTGCCATTCTTCCCAAGCCCAGTTAGTCCTGCCTGGCTTTCAAGATTGAGCTTTGCGCGCGACAAAAACCCCATCCTTGATGAAAGTACAGAGGGCGTACTGTGGTGCAGAGACCCCTCTTGCGGCACTGGTTCTGGATCGCGGTGGTTGAAGATGCTAGATGTAGCTATGAGCACACCTCCTCAGACTATTCGAGGTAACGGGGCTGAATTTCAGAGGCGAGATTGTCTTACAAACGCCGAGATGCAACTATCACTCGAGATGCAATCTTACGAACGCCATGCCTCCTCCAAACGAAGACGAAAATTCCGAGTAGGGCACGCGTGGGTCTACTTATAGGAAGGATCGCAGTCTTCGATTCCCTTGTTTTTAGTATTCTAGAACAAGCAACTGGTTCAAACCAAAGCCAGTCTTTTCTCGAGCACAGCTGGGATTCTATGTAGGTACATTGGGCGTTAAAAGTCGCGTAGAGCAGAATGGCCAAGTTAATGCACTAGACTAGTTTCTTTATTATCCTTCAGAATATGTATTTCGTCACCACTAGTTCTGCAGCATTCTGATTACGTGACCTATTTATTATTGGCCTCCAAGTTGTCTTTCACTTCTTCCCAATGACCTCTTTCACAATTCTAGTGACAATGTCCGGCCGGCTGGCATTAGGCGTGTGGCCACTCTGGAGCTTGTGTGATCCGACCTCTCCTCTATCTGCACTCTTGAAAACTATCAACCATGCCGTATTGGTGGACCGAAAGAATGAGCTTATCTTCCTCGTAAACCATGTAATGAACTTCAATGTCCTCATAGCCCGCGTAAGTTAACCAATCTCTATAGGCCTCGGTTGAGTGCTCAGCTTTAAGGCCTCCTGGATGTGAAGTTCGAGTAGAAGTTCGGTGCGTATTCAAGCTCCAAAGTCATATCGTCTTCTCAAGATAATATCAGCGAGTATCGAGCAATCCTGTTATAAAATCTGTTCAGACTTGTGGTTAGCTCTATTCTTGAATCTCTACTCCGTTCCTCCATTAAGCTTAAATCCTACTTGCTCCACTTGTATTGCATGTATCCGGACAACATCAACTGCGTAACTCTTGGAAGATTAAGTCATCCTTTACTACAATAAGAAATACGGAGCAGTAACTTGAGCCAGCAGTTAGGTGTCAACAACACATAAGGAATGTAAAGTTCCTTGATAATTAATTCCTGCTAAGAGAGGCAATAGGATAAAGCCAAAGTCCTCAGTTTAAGCCTTCAATAATAATAGAGTTTCAGTACAACTCACCTTCACAAAGTTATTTAGGTAAATGCTCAGACTTTCGATTAAATATTTTTTTAATGTTCGTGTCATGGCACTGCCCACTCATTTATTCTTGAGGTGCGCTGTGATAAGCGTCACCGATCTAGTCTAATCGAGCCTAGCGCCACTACCCTGCACAGACCGTTTCCACCATAAACGGCCTAGCGCACGTGCTACAAAGAGCAGAGACTTTTCTGTCTATCAGACTCTCAACCATCAACAAAGAAAATGCAACGTCTTCGCCTCATCAACATTTTTCATCAGTCGCGCATTCAGTTTTATCCTGCCACAACACTCCTTTCTACCACGCAACTCACCCCCTTCACCTCTATAATGGACGGCAAACGTCGCCCTGGCCGTGGCGGTCGCGGCGGTGGCGGCAACCGACGAGGTCTTCATTCCCAGAATGGTCAGCGTGGTGGTCGACCTACCCAGGCTCCTCGCCCTCAGGAGACCGCTTCAGCACCGCCTGTCAAGCAGGAGGCTTCTACACCTGCGCCTGAAACCCTGGACTCGCGTCGTTTCGACAGTCTCTCGCAGAACAACCAGGTTCACCCTGTTATCGTCCGCACCATCACAGAAGATATGAAGTTTGAGTTCATGACGCCCGTTCAGGCTGCGACTATGGATGAGCTTCTCCCTCCCAACCGCAAGGACTGCCTCGTGCAGGCCCGAACAGGAACGGGAAAAACTATGGCTTTCCTCGTGCCTGCTCTGCAGACCATGATCAACCAGAACCGCGCTGCTGGTGACGGCATCTCACTACTCGTTATCTCACCTACTCGTGAGCTGGCCCTTCAGATTTCTGCTGAGGCTACCAAGGTTCTTCAGCGACTCCCCAAGTACCGCGTTCAGGTTGCCATCGGAGGAACCAACAAGGACCGTGAAGAGCGAAATATCCTCGGTGGTTGTGAAATTCTCATCGCTACACCCGGCCGTCTTCTGGATCACATGTCCAACAGCGACATCATTTACAGCATGCGTAACCTTAACACCCTTGTCCTGGATGAGGCTGATCGTCTTCTCGACATGGGCTTCATGAAGGATCTCCGCGAAATCGTCAACCGTCTCCCCGACAAGACCAAGACTGACCGCCAAGGTATGCTTTTCTCCGCCACCATCGCGCCTCACGTCCAGCAAGTCGCTGGTCTCGTTCTGGCACCTGACTACGAGTTCATCTCGACCATCCCTGCCGGTGAAGCCAACACCCACGAGCGCGTTCCCCAGTTTCTTGTCCAGGTGCCCACCTTTGGAGACGTTGCGCCCGCCATGGTTGGCTGTGTTCGTGAAGAAGCCACCCGCGGCCAAGCTTTCAAGGCCATTCTCTTTGCACCCACTGCTGCCATTGCCGACTTCTATGGAGAGCTTCTCGAGGCTTTGCCTGGACTTCCTCCCGTTTCGATCCTGCACAGCCGCATGTCGCAAAACAAGCGTACCAAGATCACCAACGACTACCGAACCGCTCGCAGCGCCATCCTGGTTGCCACCGACGTCGTCGCTCGCGGAATGGATTTCCCCGGTGTTACCACCGTCATTCAGGTTGGTATGCCCGCCGACAAGCAGAGCTACATTCACCGACTGGGCCGAACAGCACGAGCCGATGCCGAAGGTAGAGGAATTCTGATCGTCAGTGACGCAGAGGGATTCTTCCCCAAGTACTCCCTCAAGGAAATCAGCTTCAAGCCTCGCGAGGCCGACCTCTCTCCTTCTAGAGATGTCATCCAAGTCGCCGAAAAGATGGAGGAGGACTCCAAGACTCGCATCTACCAGGCCTGGCTCGGATACTACAACAGCCACATGAAGAGCTTGAAGTGGGACAAGGAGGAGCTTGTCCGACAAGCCAACGTCTACGCCCGCGAGGGTCTTGGTTCTCCCGACGTCCCGGCTATCCAGAAGAGCACCGCCTCCAAGATGGGCTTGAGAGGTGTTAGAGGTCTAAACACCGTGGCTGACCGTCCTCGACAGAAGCATGGTGCTCCTGGTGGACATGGCGATGGTGGACGCGGCAAGCGAGGCCGTAACTAGGCATGCTTTTGCGGAAATCGGCTGGTTGTATGGAGTTGAGGACATTGCAGAGCAACTTTGTGACTGTTACGATACGATAAATGATGCATAGACTTTTTAGACGGGGATGTCTTGGAGAGATGTTCACAATAATCAAGACTCTGTTTTTGCTTTTGCCTAAATTGTCAGGTTCAGTTGAATGTTGAGTGGTGAGTGTGACGTGACCATGGTGGCCAAGCCAGTTGAAAAGTGAAATGACTCACCCGGAAGATCAATAACCCGTCCCTACGAGATGCCTGCTTTGAACTGATATATCACATCCACGCAGACATTCATTTCCTCCAATGTTCCAATACAGTCCTTGAAAAAAAAGCAAAATCAACATGCACCAATCTCGTTTGTCCTTCGAAAACGGATTTCTTCGTGTTCAGACTCCCTGCCAACAAGCGCCTGATGCAACCTTCCGAGAATGGAAAGAGTCCGATCTTGACGGCATTTGCTTAGATTTGTTTGGGCCATCGCTAGATCCCGTTTCAACTTCAGAAACTGTAAAAAAGAGCAGGGGAAAGTTTTCCAGAAAGTACAAGGTTCAATCACGACTTGGTTCGCGGAATGGCACGGTAGTAGTCCGGGAGCCTCTAGCACACATTCACGCCAACAACTCAACCAACGGCGTCAACACCAAGAACACCACCTCTGAGTATTCTCTCTTTACTCTGCCGATAGAAATCCGTCTTGTCATATATCGCCACCTCCTCGTCTCCACAACTCTCCCCGTCCTGTGCCCCTCTCCCAACGGGTTCCGCATCATTAACGAAACGCCGTTCCATCCACAGTTCGGCCTTTATCCACAAATCCTGCAGACTTGCAAGAGAATCAACAAAGAGGCTACTCCGATGCTTTACTCAGGAAACGTGTTTCGGCGGAAATTTTATTGGCCAACTACGTGGAGCAGGCGCTCTCGAAGGATTCACTGGCCATTATCAGACTCATCGCCGATTAGCAGGGATAATTTCGAACTCATCTCCCGGATAAGACTGTTCAAAGATTCCGACAAGTGGCTGCGAGGTGGCAAGTTGCGCATCTTGAATGATGTCCCCAGTTTAAAAGAGCTTCAAGTCCACGTGGATATGATTGATAGAACTCACCTGTCGATGATCAAGGAAACGCTGAGATCAGTTCACCAACACCGCCCAGACCTACCCTATCTGAAAGTCAAGATTCGGCAGCCGTTTGACCAAGCTTACAAAGACTGGTGCAACGAATGCCAAGGAAAGTCGATGAGTTTCAGCCTGCACATCAGAAGAAAGGCCGAGCTGGAGGAGTGGATGATAAGTGAAGGGATTTTTGTCAAAAAGAGGCTCTCATGGTCGTTTTTAACTGAGTTGTCAGAATTCTGCGGACCGTCGTGTATCATCGGCTTTGTGGTGGATCAGTCCCGTCTTAAGGCTGGTCGCATCGAGTGTTGCATTGATTACGAGGGTGAGCCGACTTTTAGTTGGTTGCCAGTCGGAAGTGAGACACGGGCCGCGCTGTAGATTCAGCAAAACAAATTGCAGACGCGCGGAGATCGTCTCTGTTAGTTTCAACAGGGTTTTCGATTGATGAGAAAAACAAACATCCCCGGATTTTATGAGCTGTCACACGCATAATGTGAAAAGCCAGTAGTGCAACCATACCCGCCGTACCCGTAAGGCTTGATCGCCGCCTCTTGGCCACGAGGACACGCCAAGACCATGTCTCGCCCCAATGGGCTCGATAGTTCAAGCCACCCTCTCAGATCCGCTCCGTTCCTGAAATAAATCCAGATCACAAAGTCCAAGCGCGGCAGGGTCCCTGGCCAGCCGCGGCTGAGCGGCGTCCCCTTCATGGTTTGTTTTGGCTTAGCTCAATGTGATAGACTTTGAGGGAGGAATGCCCATGTCGATGCAGCATTCCTCGATTGGGGAGTATTAAAGGAGCGCGCGGACCCTGTGTTCCGGGGAATCGGACCATCGATCGAGTCCAGATCTCACGAGCTAATGACGATATTTAGGCATTTCTAAAGTTTTTACAGATGATGATCGTTGTTAAAACTACTTCGCGATCCACTCTGAGCAGTTTCCTTCCCGTTTGATGTCCCTTCAACATTTCCAACTCCAACGGTTTGCTCATCAATCATGAGGTCGACATTCCTGTTCTACGCGGCACTTCTGCTGTCTGTCACAGCGGCTATGTCCTTGTCTGGTATGCCACAATGTGCAGTGAGTAGCTAGTCCATTGTTTCCCTTCGAGTGTGACCTGATTTCTAGGAATAGCTACCATGTGCGCTCCAAGCCTTTAATAACGGGACCAGCTCCGGACAGAGCACTCGAGATTTGTGCAAGAGTGAAGACGCCGCACAGAGTGTGCAAGAGTGTGTCAGTACGGTCTGCACGTTGAGGGAAGGATTGCGTGGGTTTGCTGCCCCAGCTGGTCGTCCACTGTATCTAACCCAGCTCATCTGTAGAATTCCAAAACTTTGTAACATCAATATGCAACATCCCCTCGGATGACCACCGCCTAGGGTACCGAGTTGTTACCATCACCTTTGCAGCCGTTTCTTTCTTGTTTGTCTATTTGCGAGTCATGGCCAGGATTTTCGTCAAAACATCTTGGGGGGCTGATGATACCTGGGCTGTGGTATCCTTTGTAAGCAGTCAAGCTGTCCATCTAGTAATCTCCAGTGCCTAACGCCAGTAGCTTACTACAATACCAGCCACAGCATTTGTAATTCTAGGTAAGTGCTGGTCGAACATGGTAATTTACACGTGGGAGAAGCCCCTCCAATGCTAATTTTCCAACTGCAGCAATTAATTATGGCTTTGGATCGCTTGAAGTCATATATCAAGGCGGAAACCAGACCTTAGGCCGTCTTTTCAAGGTATGTTGCTCTAATATTGACCTAAAGGCATGTCGTGCTCTTGTCTAACGGGTCTAAAGAGTATCTTCTTGTGGCAGGTCTTCTTCGTATTGGGTCTTGGCGCGGTCAAAACATCGATCCTGTTCTTCTACTTGAGAATATTTCCCAGCGAGAAGTTCAGAAAGGTCGTTTGGGTGACTATTTGGTTCAACGTAGTTTCGACGACCACAACTTTCATCCTTAACTTCACACTGGGGCAATCTGTGCAGCTTATCTGGCGCGCCGAGCAAGACATTGACGCCAGTATAGAGTCATACAGTGCTGGTATCAAAATCATGTTTGTACATAGTGCTGTGAACCTTGCGCTTGACATCTGGATGCTTATCCTGCCCATGACCCAATTATACAACCTCGGGCTCAGACGGCACAAAAAGATTAGAGTGATGAGCATGTTTGGCATGGGTGTACTGTAAGTAAATTTACCTTTCCCTATCTCCCGAGCAGTCATTTTCAAGCCATCATCAGAGCTAATCAAATATCAGACTCTTCATAGTCAGTCTTGTTCGGATGGTGATGCAGATCAAGGTTTTGCCAAAGCCAAGCGAAGCAGGTAGGTCCACTTTAACTGAAGACACAAAACCGTGACTGACGTGTATCAACAGACAGTTCTATACATTTGGTTGTTATCCTAGGGAGTATTGAACTTTACGTCGGCACTGTAGTAGCCTGTGGTCCTTCGATAAGACAGCTACTACAACATTGCCTGTCCTGGAGAAAGCAAAACAACCCCAATTCATCACAAACGAGTAAAAAGCCTGTGTTTATTGATCGCTCTCTTGTACGGATCTTTGATGGCGATGATGAACCAACGCTGCGTTCAGATGGACAGACGACGACAACCACAATAAGCAGCACACAAACGGTGAAGGGGCAAGTCATCGAAATGGATACGGTGACAAAAGGAGACGCGGGAAGGATTGTATAGCGTTTGAGTAGGTTGCATTTTGTTTATACACAAGCGAATGATTTTGGTAATGTCATTGCCGATGGAGCACCATGACGTGATGCTGTCCTGTTCTCCGAGACCCCGAGCTTATTTCCCCGGAATAACCCCACGTCCGGTTTTCCGAATCTCGGGCTGCCAGCAGTACAGGGCTTTATTTTCGCATTGGAGAAACTGTGTCAACTCACCAAACGAACCGTCAAGGTACCCAAACTATCGATATCTTGGCTCTCGAAAGCTAAAACAGAAGCACTAAATTTAAACTGTCAAGCAGAGACAAGCCTTTAGCCTCGTCAGCAAGTGCAACTATCTCGGAAACAAGCCTTAGCAAGACCCAAGACTCTCCAATCAGCGCGCGCATCAATGCGTTAACAAAACTTGGCACAATTCGATTTGCTCTGTGACGTCACAGAACTGAGGGAAATATGTAGCGTGACGGCTTCGTACGTGGTGGGAGTTGGTAGGTGAAGGGCTAAGGGGAAGAATATCTCGCGACTGGATACCCTATGCAATATTGCGGTGTGCAGATTATGCCATCATTGTGCGCCGTCGAGGACCCTTGAAACAGACGGGCAGGGTTGGCGGCATTAATTATATACTCCGATGATCTGCAACTACCCTTCGTCTTCGCCTCTGGCTTTTGCTCGTTGGGCATCAAGCACTGATTCAGCACCAGCATCAACACAACGCGATAACCGCCCACGATGAACTACTCCAACATGATTGAGGAGAAGAACCTCAAGAAGACATTTATAATAGCAACAGTACGCTCTTGCTCCACTCTTCACTAGCATCGCCCCAATACTGACCGCCTTAGCTATGCAGCACGCTCGTCGGCACCTTCACGTCATCCATGGGCCTATGGGACCGCGTCAAGGAGAAGCGAAAGCAGACCAAGCGCGACACGACTCAAGACGACGAGATCAAGAAGCTCAAAGCCCAAGTCGAAGAAAACTCCAAGTACAAGGACCGCGCCCTGGAGAGGAGTAGGGTCTCAGACGAAGTCGAAGCCTCTTTCGAACGATCGGGCGCCCTCATCAACCGCGAATTCGAAGATGGATACCAGCGATACGGCCGGAGATTCGCCGTCGGCGACGTCGTTACCGAGAACAAACTACAAGCGCAGGTCATTGCTCTACAGCAGACTGTCATCAATGTCCTGCAGGATGCCCTCTACAACGGCCGTCAACTCGACCGCGCCGACATGGCAAGGCTAATTGCCGCCTCCGACGCCGCCCGCGATGGGTCCCTTGGGGCGCTTCGCCAACAGCGACAACGCCTTCTGGACGACGAGGTGCCCATGCCTCCGCCACAAATGGCCCTTCCGCCGCCGAAGCGAGCCTCGACCGTCGTCCGAGACGACCCTCTATACTGCCGATACGCCGTCGATCTACAATTCGATCACGAAAGACCCCTCTCTTCCAGCTTCGTACCTCAAGGCGACCGGATGTGTCCAGCGTGCGACGTCTTCCTCGATGTTGAAGCTGACGATGGCTGGGCCATTGGAAAGACAGCGCCACGATGGATAAACGAGAACGGATACAAGAGGGAGATTGACGAGGAGCTAGAGTTTCACGTCGACCCGCGATTCGTTGTCAAGTGCCACACGCCAGAGGGAGAGTTCGCGTGCGTGCTCTGCACCAGATTCCGTGATGAAGACGTCCTCTGCCCAACGGCGGATACCCTAATCAACCACATCGGAAGGGAACACACTGTCCCAGAGATGGAGAGAGAACCAGACTTTGAGATCCGATCTCTCGACCTGGATAGACGGCCCCCGCCGCCCAAGGCGATTGAGGCACAGAAGCGCAGCTCGTCAGTGCGGTCTGTTGACATGAACAGAAGGATCATGCCTCCGAGATCTGTGGACTCGGATAGGAGGAGCTCGTCGGGGAGATCTACTGTTGATATGGATAGAAGAAGCGCGAGGGCTATGAGTGTCGGTGGGAGGAGTATGGATAGAAGGAGCATGTATTAGGGAATTGTATTTGGCATAGCGACTGTTCTGTTGGGCGTTCTTTAACAGTTTGACTACATTGAAATGATATATAGTAAACATCTTTGCGTTAGGGATATGGAACCCAATCGTCGAGATTACTTCTCACACATGCTACAAAGTACCTCGAGCTTTGCACCTTTTTGAAGCCCCTACTAACCCCATTCTTTATCACTTTCCTACAAACATTGTCTACGCTTGGTGCTATTTTCACATGGAAAGAAGAACGGTAGAGGATGTTTATCCTTATTGCTATATTCCTTGACTTCTTTCATTCGCCATCTTCGGTTTGTATTGTGTCGGCTCCATTGCATTACTCCTCGTCGACGAGGATGATAAAGCATCTCTTGTCAGGATCATCGTTATGTATAAGTGGCATTAACTCCCGGTTCCTGCGGCTCTGCCACTCTTGGGCCCCTGGGCCATCCAAGTTCTGGAAAGCATGCGTGTATTGTGCTTCGGCAGCTTGGTAGTTGTTGTACTTGTATGAAAGAGAAGGGTACTAGTGGTGGTCAGTAAAGCATCCATGATGCAAAGGCCTCGACACATACGTTCTGGACGGCCCAATCCTGGAATGAAACACCCTCCGTGATGCCGTCAGCCTTCTCGCTGTCGTAAGCGGCCCTGGCGTTATCTTTTTCACTTTGAGCCTCCTTGGCGGCCTCGAGCCACTTCTGCTTGGAATCGTCGTATCTAGCTTGGGCGGCCATGTTGATGATGTTCTTTTGAAGTGTGATGTGGTAAGGTGATAGTGGTGATAGGATAGTTGGTGGAGTTGTGCAGGACAGAAGAGGGAGCGGACGGTGCTTGGCTTTATACCCAAAACCAAACTCTGTCTTGTTCCAATTATCCCGCCGTAAGGCATGTTGACGTAATTGCTTTGACAGCAGTTCTCACGTAGTACTTGTGAAGTCGAATTGTGAGGAGTCAAGAAGATGCCCATGTTGATGTCTTGGACAGCTGGAGCGGGGGTAGCGCGGATGGTGCCGTGATTGGCGTAGGAGCTAGATTATCGAGTCTTCAGCTGCGACTAGTGGATGAGTGGCTGGCAAGATATGCCTTCCGCACGTCATAGCGGTGGTCTAGTCTCGCGAACAGACCTACAGGATATCTCATGGGGGAATTGATAGTCGATTCTTATGCAGGCTAGGAAGTAACATAGATACGATCGTCAAGTCAGCCCAGCTGAAGCTGATCAAGATCCACCGTGATCCAGGGTAGTGCACCTCTGCGTGGGGTTCATTGGGTTCGGTAGGGGTAGCTCCGTAGCTGTCTGCGTAAGCTCTTTGGAAAAAGCAAGTTAGATTATACGGTGAAGAAGATTATCATATCTACAGCTACAAACTGAACAGTGATTAAATACAGACGGTGTCGAAGACAAGAGCTGGTATCGAAACCTGTTTGTTCTGAGATCTTCATGGTAGTTCCCAGACAAATCCAACAAGCTCCAACTCCCGCTTGATAAAGCAAAATAGCTAGAGGGGAAATACCACAGGCTTGCAAAGGCATCGATAATTACATACGTGACACGAGGGATTCAAAACAAAAACCTGTATTCATTCAGCTTGCATCGGCTTCCGGCCAGTAAGGAATCGATAACTGGTAATCAGCCTCAAGTCGCGACTGCGAAACTCCCTCTTAACACCCTCCATCAATATCATGCATTGATCATGAGAATAGTTCCACACGCGAGTGAACAACGCCGGCGTATGAGACTCAACAGACATTTGCATATGATTAAGCTCAAATCGTCCCAGCTCTTTCAAAATTGGATCTTTTGCCCACGGTCCGATGGGTATCTACCAACTAGATTAGTAACGTTTCAACACGGAGAGTGAAAGGGAAGAACATACTCGAAAGATTCGCTCCTGAACATCCTCGAATCCAGCATCTATCATCCACTGCTTGTGATGCCTAGCCACGTTTATCTGCTTGCCAAACATCTTGCTCGCCTCATCGAGCTTGTTCACCCACTCCATGGTCCAGGGTGCGCGATCGCAGCTATCGTCGTCGCTGAATATCCAGGCGTCGTACTCCTGCATCTCGACATATCCGCCGGGCTTGAGATTCTCCAGGACGTTTTTGTAAAAGAGAGGCCAGTTGGATGAAGTGCCGCTCAGTGCGCGGCCGTGGATGTAATCGAACTTTTCATGCTCGCGATACGTCCACTCATCTTCGTAGTCGTCCACGTGGAAAAGGCAATTGCTGGGAACCCAGTCGGGCTGGATTGGCGACAGATCTACGCCGGATACGGCGGCGTTAGGGAAATCGTCTGCCATTTCGATTGCCCATATTCCAGTGCCGCAGCCGAGATCAAGAATGCGAAACTCACTCTCATCCTTGGGGTCAGGTAATGGGGCGGTGTGAAGCGCTCCGCCAAGTAGCAGTCGCCAGATGTGATGCTGGAGATCTAACCGCTGTTGCTCTTGGTCGTCGTTAGGGAGAACATACTGGCCCTCTCGGAACGCGTGATAGCGTCGTCCATTCTCATACTGATAGTCGTAGATGGATGACGTGACCGACGCTGTGTATGTTGAGTCCCTGTCGGAGCCATAGGTAGAGTCTGCGTCATTACCGGGCAACTCCTCCTCCTAAGCCAAGGTCAATATCATTACGTGAGTGCAAAATATACGTTTTATGTCATTAAATGAAAAGCATACATCAACTTGCAACGGGGCGTGCTCCTCCTCAGGATGATCTTGACCGCCGTCAGGGCTCTTTGGCGTGTGCGTGTGCGTGTGCGTGTGCGTGTCAGGGTTCTGCTCCTGACCCGACAGACTGGTAACGGGTGGAGGAGAGTGACATGGTGCCGCCGCTACAGGCGACGTGGGTTTATCCTCGTGTTCTAAACCCATCGTACTTGGTCTGACACGCTTATTTTGTTCGGCGTGTTCTTTTGTTCTTGGTCGCGTTTCGTCAAGCGGTGAGGGCTGCACAGAGAAAAAGATCCTCCCTCGATCATTCGATCGCGCCACGTGCAAAAGGAAAAGGGAAAAAGGGAAAACCGGACTTTATCTGGAATGCGCGCCCGGAGCATCCATCTGACCCGACGCAAAGTCAGCTACATCGGGTATAGCGCCGGTCAGAGGAATGGAGACGTGAACCTAGGCTTAATATGGGGGCGGCTAGCGCAGTTCGAGACTAAAGCTAGTTCATCAAGAGAAAATAACCTCATGCATCTTTTTCCTTTCCCCTCTTTATTTCAACGTATTGTTACTATTCTGTGATCAAAAAATGGCTATCGACAAACTCATCTGTGTCATTGGCGCTACCGGGAACCAGGGCGGCTCCGTAGCTCGTCGATTTCTCCGTGCCGGCTTCAAGGTCCGTGGTTTGACCCGCAACACCGCCTCTGTCTCAGCCGAGAAGCTCGCGGCAGCTGGTGCTGAGGTTGTGACTGTTGACCTGGACGACGTGGAGTCTCTTAAAACCGCTTTCAAGGGAGCCAATGTCATCTTCAGCGTGACCAACTACTGGGAACCTTTCTTCCGTCCTGACTGCCGACTGCAGGCTGCCAAAGAGGGTATTTCGTGTCGCAAGTTTGCCTACAATGTTGAGTATCAGCAAGGCAAGAACATTGTGGATGCTGCGGCCACTGTGGTAGATGGTTTGGACGATAATGGATTCCTTGTTTCGACGCTGAGCCAGGCTGAGAAATGCAGTGATGGGAAGTTTAAGGAGTTATATCACTTCGATGCAAAGGCCGATGTGTTCCCTGCCTATGTGCAGGAAAAGTACCCTGAGCTCGCAGCCAAGATTTCGTGTATCCACACCGGCTTCTTCTTTACGAGCTTCAACATTCTGCCTGACTCGTACATGAACAAGGTTTGTGCCAATTGATCATCTTGCCCCTCTCTCTAACAAGATGAACAGCTGCCAGATGGAAGTTTCGAAATGACATTTACAACCACCTCCGAGGCCATGGTACCGCACTTAGACCCTGTAGGAGACCTGGGCAACTTTGTATATGCCGTCTCTCAGATGCCCCCCGGCAAGTCGTATATGGCTGCAGGTACATTCTGCACGTGGCCCGAGTGGATCGAGACCTGGGGACGCATCAACAACGTCCCGGTCAAGTACCGACAGGTCACACCAGATGAGATGACTGCGGCTACTCCTGACCTTGATGCGGGTATTGAGACGGGGTATATGTTCTCGTACACTTCTGATCCAGGATATGGCGGCGGAATGGACCTGCTGACCGCGAAGGATATTGAAAAGGTATGGACCTTGGTTGTGAAGTTGAATGAATGCTGACTGTTTTAGGCGGGCATCGAATGTCCTATGACAACGTGGGAGGAGTGGGCCAAGAACTATGACTGGTCAGCCATTCTTTCAAAGTAGAAGACCAGAGGGTGTCAAGAGTCACGCCATGTGCTAGGGATACAAGAAGCGGTACACTCTAGAAGAAATAATTAAAATACATCAATGCAAGCAGATCATAACATAAATACGACGCTAATCTGATTTTCCCAATCTGCACTCATCCCTGGCGAGCAAGGATGTAGCTTCATCCACGTCCGTGATCAGATCATTAGACATGCCGCTAACCTTTCCCCCGCCACGGGAGCGGGCAATTGCGGTTGAGGGGAACTAAATGTAAGTTAGTGTCATGTCAAAGCTTCATGGTTGCTACTTCCGGTCCGTCAAACTGATCTGGATGACATGGCGGATTCGTATATCTAAGCATCATCGTTACCGGTGATGACTTTGAGATCATGTGTTTAGCTCTTTGCGACTGGGTAGAGTAGCTTGCGGAAAAAGTGATATAGGTTCGAGTCTTAGGCGCAAGGTTCTGAGCAGTGCATGAGTTCAGAAAGAGCTGCAAATACAAGATACTCACAGAAAGACACAAGACTAAGGAAACCATGTGGCCAGTGGTGCTAAGAGTGACTATTCAAAGAATCTAAGGGTATAATGCTATCTAAAATGAACACCAAAAAGCAAGGACAAAGGAGAAGACTAGGTATCCTTGACAGCCTCAATCAATCGCCACTCCCACGTCGTTTTCCACTGAACGCATTCCCGCAGAATATCTGGGTCCTCCCACCACCATCGGTCAGCAATGATATACTCTCTCCAAATCTCCGTCCAGAGCATCCGACCGACAATGTTACGAAGCTCTTGTGCCAAACCCTCTTGAGACACATGACCATCTCGCACATACTGAAGCTGGCTGCTGTGCAGTGGAATGGAGAAGAATTGTGTTGTCTCGACGCAGTTCGGGTCGACACGTAGGGATGCGCTCTTCAGCCACACAGGGAGCAGCTTGCTTGGGTTAGTGCAACGGAAGCTGGATTCTAGATTGAAAAGGAGATGGTCGTCGATCCAGGTCCGTAAGAGGGGTCCAAGAGTGCTGGTGAGAGGAAGAGGGTCGATTATGGTGAGGTGTAATGAGCCACCGGGTTCAAGACATCGATGGATGTTCTTTAAAAGAGCGGGTATGTCTTGTGATGGCATCGCCAATGGTAGGCGAAGTGAGTGGACGGCTTCGATGGTGGATGGTGCAACAGGGAATGCCGCGGGTGACCTCACTGGCGACAGGACAGGGTGGATGTTTGGAAATGCTTCATGAGAGAGCGGTGCAGCGGAGAGGTGGTAGATTTGTTTGTTGTGGTTAATCGCAGCAAGGTATGAAGTGACAGCTGAGAGGTATTAGCACAGATCTCATGGGATGTTGGTTTGCGTCTTACCAGGAGTTTCGTAAAGAGCGAGCAATTTCTTTGGCGGATCCGCAGAGTCAAAGACAAAACCGCTGTTGTTGATGTCGGGATACGCTGGACCATCCAGGTTGTACATGGCAGAGAGCATCCACTGCATCTTCTCAACCTCAAGGTCTTGACAGTCACTCGGAGGTCCATTATCGCTTTGACATTCGGTCAGCCGAAGCAGTCTGACCGTGTTGCTCTCCCTGGCCAACTGCCTCACACCCAACTGCACGACGTTGAATTCCCTTGGAATTGATGGCTCTGGTGCTTCTATGGGCTCATCTGAGAACTGGAATGTGGGTTCTGTGGGTGTACAATTCCATTCGTCGGGAGGTCTCCAGCTATCCAGATTTTCGGCTCTCAATGATGCTGTTGAAGAGGGCATTCGTCTGGGTGTCTTGGCTTTGGTCGCTGATCGACTACTCTGCGGTCGCTGCGGTTGAACGTGAGATGTCCTGTGGAGGGTTAATTGGAGTTCAATATGAGTCGGATTGATGACTGACGGATTACCGGAGGGTTGGGAGCGACCCTTGGACTTGATACTGGGTGTTGCGACGATAGTCACACCGCAGTTCATGAGGAATGGGGTATCGTAAGAAGTACGTAGAGTCACCGTTGCTTCTGTGCGTCTAGCGACGAAGGAATCATCGCTGAGGGCTTGAATCAGAGGCCAGGGCTGTAACAACCCGCGCTCGATAGTGTCTGTATCCCACGGAGTGGACGACGAGGTAAGTGTCGGGGATGGCGGATCACGATGCGTATTATCTCCGGAGTGTATCTCTATTAGCATGAGTTAGTGTCTGAAATGTTCGCAAGGCGCAGCTGTCAAACCTCGAGAGGAGTCCAGGATGTGACCCTTGCGACGGGAGCTGACATCAACAATGCGAGCCACGTTGACGGTGGTGTGTTCGCTTCCGGTAGAAAATGTCGATATCCTATCTGATTCGAGTTCATAATTGAAGGCCGTAGCGCTTATCTTGGACGACGAGGAAGACACGGTCGGGGATATCGATTCATCAGCATTCTTGCGCCGAGAGAAGGTAGCTAACGACGGCGTGTCGCTGGTGGTGGAAGAACCCCGACTGAAGAGCGCCCTCGCTTTCATAGCACTCTTGTTGGCCTTGGGCGAAGAGGCGACCTTGTTGTCTCGATGCTCCTTCCTCGACTCTTTCGGAGCCGCCCAGCTGACTTCCCACATGTTGCGATAGCGATCGAGGTCGGTGATTCGAAGAGCGAGGTTCGACGCGGGTCTTCGCAAGACATTGTACAGGCGATCGCCTTTAGAAGAAGGCCCTGCATCGGGCTCTGTTAACTCGGGCCGTGCCATGGGGAAAGTTGCTTGTCATGAACAAACAGAACACAACGTGCATGTGTGCGTGCGTTCGTGCGTGTGGTGTGTGACGCGCAGCTGAGTTGAAGGGGGGAGAGGTTGCTTGGGTTGGGGTATAGTTAAACCAGGGGGAGCCGGAGAGAGGAGAGGGAGGGAGGGGATTTGCTACTCACGGGTAGGCTCTTCCGCGGATGGCGGTAGACTCGATCTGAGCTGGCGAATGCAGGGCTGAACTTTGTCGTCTTGCGGATGGAGGTCCAGGCCGTGCCGGTAGCGGTAGCTTAAAAAGAAGTGGCGGGCGAACGAGACCCGGGAGTCTGGGAGGTGTGTTTCGAGGGTGGTATTTACGAGGGCCGCCATCGAACGTGTAAATATGAAGCCTTTTTACAGAGCCGAGAGCATGTCAATTAGTTTGGTGCCCTTGACTTAAACGTCCCTTGCATTCAAGAAAGCTGACGCATCCAACAGCTACAGGTTACAGCCAACGTTTGCTTTCTCCCTGGGGAAGACCAGGGGCCATCAGCTCATGCCATGGTCTCGATGCGGCCAAGGCGTTGGAGTGGCGTGCGGCTATCTGACGCCCCCGTCGCACTAGGCTGAACATGCAGATGGCCATTGTTTGGCTACGAGATGCTTTTTTGTGTTTGCTTTAGCAATCTGCATGCCTGTGTTTCGTATTCCCTACACGATGGTTGTTGGCCGTGCACGCATGTGCTGGTTTCCTCCAAAAGCACGGTATGTGTGACCATATTAAACAGGCATTGAACATATCTTGGTTCGTGCAATGCTGCAATTGACGTGACAGCATCTCCCTTTATTAAATATCTGAGAATCAATGTTAGTTTTTACAGAGACAAAAATGACAAAGCAAACATGCCAAATAACGCACCGACCATCAAATACCTCACACAAACCATGTCCAAGATGCAGTAGCTTGAAGCATTCCCCTTGAGACAGCGCGTGGCTTGGATTCTAGACCATTTGCGGGGACTCCACCAACCACCAACGACATAGCCCAGAATTAGACGAGAAGCGCTGGAACTGAGCTATCAATAGCCTTTACATGGAGGCCCCAATCTCGAAAAGTCTGTCTTTGCCCTCGAAAAACTTCCAGATTAGCCATTGCAACCTTTACCGTATTGTTGGGACTGTGGCATATGTAGTATGTACTCCGTAAGCGATGGCTTTTTAGTGCTCGGCCGCAAAACAAACAGTTCAGCTCAGTGGAACTGCGCCATGCCATGCAGACATCAGACCATTTTTATTTCCCGAAGCTGCAGCAAACTGTTTCATAATTCACAACATTTTCGTGAATACACTTTTGGACTAGTCATGGTGACGTTTTGTGGGTTACACGATTGACCGTTGGTGTTGTGAGGCCACGAACGCACTCATCTGGGGGAATTGTGTCAAGGGAATGGCACTGTCACAAACAAAAAGAAGAAACGAGATGATTCAGTTCGCATCCGAATCAATAGCCGTACAGGAAAAATTGCAGAGCGAAACGGTATGTCTTGACCGTACTGCTGTCTGTGCCTGACATGTGGCACCCATATTGCTTTTGACAACCCTCCGACCGCAATAGCGCCAGGGGATGAACTGATGGCACCTCAGCTAGCCTCCCTCGCATAGCCAACGTGCGAACAAGGGTAAACCGGGTACTCGACACCTTCTCCCAGCCGTCTCGGTTCTCCCGTCTTCGCCAAGGCTGTTGTTGGTGTGGCACACTTCTCGCCATGTCCCTCACAATGACTTTTATTGATGTCTATTGTAGTTTTAGTGCCTCGTGGCTTTGTTGGTGAGATGTTGTCTGCGTAATTGCTTGTTCCTGCAGCATTGGTCTCCTTTAACAACCTTAATCACAACGGTTCAGCCGCGAGCCGTATATTCTCTTTATTCCATATTTGAAACTATCATCACCTCACTCCACCATTTCTCTAGCAAGACATTTCAAATTCTCGATTAACTAAAACGCCTTCCTTGGGCCTCTAGAAGCATCATGAGGAACCGCACGGCAGAGCTAGGCTCAAAGTTCAACCGGCGTGTTGCGGAATCCTTCATTGGTCGCTTCTTCAGGCTAGAAGGCAGTGGTCACGTATGCCATTCCAGTTCCCAAGCCATCGCTCTTACTAACGAGTCTTAGTCGAAGGAGATCGCTGGGTCTACATTCTTAAATGAACTTCGAGCAGGAGCGACGACATTTGCTGCGATGACATATATCATTGCTGTTAATGTATGGTGTTGATATCTGCTTGGTCTAAGAAATACTGATTGTAGTTGTTTAGGCTTCTATTCTTTCACAAACTGGAGGCCCTTGTGTGTGTAACGAGAAGAATAGGATTGACTGTGATAAGATTGACAGCTATGCGATATGTAAAGAGGGTGAGTCTACAATGATTGACCAATATGAGCATGGTCCTGACTAAAGATAGAGGTGAGGCGAGATCTCATCATGGCCACGTCGGCTATTGCTGCTATCTCCAGCATCATCTTTGGTCTTTGCACCAATCTTCCCATCGCCCTTGCGTAAGTGGTCTGGTCCAGATTCATGATAAGATTCTGACAGTTTACAGCCCGGGCATGGGACTCAACGCTTACTTCGCTTTCCAGGTCGTCGGATACAATGGATCTGGCAGCATCCCCTACGGCGTTGCCCTAACAGCAATCTTCATCGAAGGTCTTGTCTTCGTATTCCTAGCACTAACGGGTATGCGACAGTGGCTCGTCAAGCTCATCCCCTCGACTATCAAGTCTGCTACAGGAGCTGGAATTGGCCTTTTCCTCACCGAGATCGGGCTGGCTTACGGTACTGGTATTGGTGCCATCACTGGAGGTTGGAACGCCACTCCTTTGAGCATCGCTGGTTGTCCCATTGAGATGATTGATCCTGAGACGGAGATGTGCGATGGAGGCGTGATGTCAAGTCCCAAGGTGTGTCCAAAATTGTTTCCTAATGGAGGTTGATGCTGATGAGGATAACAGATGTGGACGGCGATTTGTGCTGGTCTTCTCCTCACGGTATACCTCATGGCTTTCAGAGTCAAGTACGCCTTCATCATCGGCATTGCGCTAGTTTCTGTTCTCTCATGGCCGTAAGTTCTGCACTCATCCCTCATATGTGGCCAGTCATTTCTGATGCACAGTAGACGAGGTACTGATATTACCTACTTTCCCGACACCCCGGAAGGAGACTCTCGCTTTGACTTGTTCCGTGAGATCACATCTTTCCGTCCTATGAAGCATACCTTGAATGCTCTAGACTGGAACATCGGCCAACACGGAACTCAATTCGCATTAGCATTATTTACCTTTCTCTACGTCGATATCATCGATGCAACTGCAACACTATATTCCATGGTGCGCTTCTGCGGCGTCGTGGAGAATGCAGATGGAGACTTTCCTCGGTCGACGATTGCATATTGCTGTGATGCTATCAGTATCTCCATCAGCGCTCTTCTCGGCTGTTCCCCCGTGACTGCTTTTATCGAGAGCGGTGCTGGGATTGCCGCGGGAGGACGCACAGGTCTTACTGCCATGACCACGGGCTGTTTCTTTCTTTTGGCTGTTGTTTTTGGTCCTATATTTTCTTCTGTGCCGCCGTGGGCAACTGGACCGGCTCTCATCCTGGTACGTGTTGCAAAAGGAATTCCTAGGATTGAACCTAACATGTTACCAGGTTGGATGTATGATGACTCGCCAAATCACCGAGATCAACTGGCGATACATTGGCGATACTCTACCTTCCTTCGCCGTCATCGCATTTGTTCCCTTTTCATACAGTGTCGCCTACGGCATCATCGCGTATGTCCTCTTCCTATCATTTAGTTATGCAGCTAACATGGTCTCCAGTGGCATGTTCTTATATACAGCCATCAATGTCCTAATCGCATTGACTGTTCGGCTGTCAGGAGGGAGGATAGAGCCTGAGAACTACGACATGAAAGAATATTGGACCTGGAAAGCTCCCGGTAGAAAGCCGTGGTATGTTCGTGCCTTCCGCAATGTTTCATCATCCAGGAAGACTGTGGATGAGTCTCGTCCTGAGACGTTCCACACCAGCAATGGCTCTGATTTTGAGATGGTTCGGGTGCCCTCATATGATGAGCGGAAAGGCGACGATACGCGTGTGTCGATATCTATTCCCAAACAGACTCTTTCTAGATTTTCTCGGTAAGATGGTGCAGCTCAATGTTGCGCTACTTTTGGATACGCTTGGATGGTTAGGTTGCGAACCTTTTTGTATATAATTACTATTAGCTTAGAATATCAAATCCCCCTACATCACAAGCGTCTTATCTCCTGTAAATATTTACAGTTCAACAATATGATGTTTGGTTACACTTTCTCCGCCGTATCATGAAAGATTAATTGTCGAATCATCTTCAGTGAGGCTTCTTGCAAGATTTCGGCTTCCAGCCCTCTGGTTTAAGAACCTGCCCATTAGGGTCAAATCCAGGGGCGACTGCCTCATGTTAGTCCACCTCCATTCTTCTGAGGCTCTTCACTTACCTGTGGTACCAACAAGTGTCCATTCACCCAGACTCCGCGCGCTCTGCCATTCATCCTTAGCAACAACAGCTTGCGGCCGATGACCCTTGGATAGATCAGATCCAAGCACGTGTTCTCTCACACAAGAGCCGTCATTTCGAGACAGATACAGAACTAGAGGTGCTCCTGCGTAGTAGTGCCAAACCTCAGCTGTGTCCAGGGTGTGCCAGAGGGATTGGCCTGCAGCCCCGTCGAGTAGGTAGTAAATCGCTGTGCTGATTGAACGGTTGGTGCCTGGAACGGTCGCAGGGTCTTGAAACGTTTGGAAGAAGTAGCCTTTCTCAGTAGAAGGTTCGAGGTTGAGAAGATCGATGACTCGTTCTGTAGAACATTGGCTGATCGGCTTGGTGTCCTTGGTACGCGGTTCAAGGTTTTCTGGTACATGCAGTGCCAGGCTACACGGCAGCCATAATAGAAGTACTGAGAGATGCATTATTACGTACGAGGTATGTGTATATGTGTGGAACAGAGGCTTTTGCAAACTTGGGATGGATTGTTTGGGAAGCTTTTATCTTTATGCTCTGAAAGTTAATATATTGCTTACTACCGGACGGGAGGCTCGGATGGACAACAATGACGCGGTGTGACTGTATGTGTCAGATTTGCTGTTTGTAAACTATTGTCTTTGGATACGCGTGCTTATCCATGACGTATATTTGTGCTGACTAGCTGTAGCAATGGCGCTTTTAGGTAAAGCAACTTTTGTCATGGCCTATCGATACGAGACCGACCATGCTCTGTTAATACAGGTCAAGATTGACTGTTCATGTCAAAGCGTAAAGCCAGAACGGCAGCCTCACACTTATGAATCAGCAACGCTACTCGTGATGTGTGAAGTGTCAATACTATGTGATTCAGTGTTGTGAGCTTGACTTTCGGTTGCCGCCGAATGCCGCATTGATGTCTTAGGCGGAGTGATCCGATGCGTTACTTGTTGGCAGATAAGGGATCATACTTGAACCAAGACTATTTCGCCGCAACATTCATGTAAAATCCAACTTCAAGCCTCAATCCAGTTCAAAATGACTTCTAAAAGTCCACAAGATCTCCTTGCTGCACTCCTCCAGACAATTGAGCGCGACATTGTCCCATTGACACGCGATGGAGTATCATCTGGTAGCAAGGTCTTTGGAGCCGCGATATTATCGTCCAAGACCCTGAAGCCACTCACAGTCTCTACGAATAACGAACGCGCTTCGCCTCTTCTTCATGGGGAAATAAACTGCATCCAAACGTTCTACACGCAGACATTCCCTGATCCCAAGGATCGACCAAGCCCCCGCGATGACTGCATCTTTTTCGCGACGCATGAACCATGCAGTCTCTGCCTGAGCGGAATCACCTGGTCGGGTTTTAAAGAACTGTACTACCTCTTTACCTATGAGGATAGTCGCGATCAATTCTCTATTCCGTATGATATTGAGATTTTGGAAGAGGTATTTCGGGTTAGAGCTGATGGAGAAAGCGACGAGGCAGTCCAGCAGAGGCCGTTATATAATAAGAGGAATAAGTTCCTTACTGCGAAAAGTATCAAGGATGTTGTATCAGAGATCGGCGACGTGACTGAGCGAGAGCGTTGGAGTGCGGATGTTGACAGGGTTAAAAGTCTTTATAGTGCCTTGGGTGACGAATATCAGAAGAACAAACGCGATGGAATAGAGACCTCCAGCACTTGGAAGTAGGATTATGTTCTGGGAAGATGTAGGAATTTGATCATAAATAATCTTCATTAACGGAGAATTACTCCGAATTATATCGTTTCAAAGCCTGAGAACCTGAAAGGCTAAGAACATTACCCTATAGCCCAGAATGAACTGACAGTAATGCGATCACGGTAGCCCAGACAAGCTTTATGTGTTTTAGGGCAAGTACAGTATAGAATTAGCTCACATGGATATGACATTGCTTATCGCAGATTGGTGGGAGCCTTCCGCCAGTAATTCCTCATGTTAGCTTCTCAAGCCTCCCGTGCACCAGAGCCGCATTAAGGCCATATAAACCCCGGGGCAATCTAAATCTGCATTCTTATCTCAAATACCCCTGCAGACTCCTACAGAACTTGCGCCGGATTAGGGACTTGAAGCAGGGCTTTCTCCGTTGAGATTGTTACATCATCTGTCGATCATTCCATCTGCCGCCTGAAGCATTTGAGTTGTTACTTCAGCTCAGGGTTAGGTACGAGCGAGAAGGAGAAACGAATATTTGGAAAATAACAAAGACAGACAGAGACATGCTCAACAACGCTCCATCCAAATTATAGACCACAACACCATATGAAGCATGAAAGCAGCAATTGGAAAAGTTTCAAACTAAGCACGGTCGTCAAGAAACTTTTCTGGATGATGGTTTCCGCTAGCCTTGTCGTCATTTTTTAGATACTTACTACCTGGGCAGCCCACAAAATAATGCCGCAACGCCCAACTTTACCTTGTCATCAATTTCTCTCTCTTGAGTGAGGTGAGGGATGGAATAACATGGAGTCCGACATCGCAGACGACCTCAGCAAACTCAACATCAGAGACATTCTCAATGCAGACTCCCGTCCTACCTTCATTATCGACCTTGACCCAGATGACGACTCGCCACTGCGCTCAAAGTCCATTCGCCCTGTGTTTTCAAACACCGCCCTCACCACCCATGAACGCCTGTTGGACGCTGTGCGCGGCGAGGAAACCCCAGCTGTTGCCGATGAACAGGCTGATGCTGTTTCTTACTCTGACTTCAAAAACTGGGCGACAGGTATAACCACGCAAGATGATTCCAAAGATGTTTTCCCGCTTTTCTTTCACTTCAATGGCCTGCTCTGGACTGGCTCGACTGTCGCCAAGAGATGGAGATTGATCAGTGGCAATCGGTTATGGCAGCAAACCCCCCCTACAACAGACCTGTCATTGAGCGCACTCTCTCAAGCGGGCGCGCCTGTTGTCAAGGGCCGAGATGCGCCCAAGCCAGACATCCCCAAAGAACCAAAGCCGGAAGCGCAGCCAAAGGATGATACCCACCAGGCTGTCGAAGATACAGTACATGAAGCGACACCCACAGAGGCAACTTTGGTAGCATCCACGCAACAGCGACGATCTTTCAGACACTTTTGGCGCGGAGGAACATCCAAAGGCAGCAGCTCAGATCGTGTTACCGGCAGCTCGAGTAGCGGATCCTTTGTACTAGGCAAACCTGAAAAGGCAGTCGCTGACTGGACCCTTCCAGACCCCAAGGGTATCTTGACCCCTCATATTCAACTTCTAAGAGAAATTGACTGGGGTTCCACGCCTCTGGGGCCTATGGAATCATGGTCACCAGAACTGCGCCAAGTCGCAAACCTCGTTATCAACAACCCACATCCAGCGAGTATCTTTTGGGGTAACGACATGACTATGCTTTACAACGAGAATTACGCCGTCAACTTCGCTGGCAATAAGCATCCGACAATGCTGGGAACTGGTGCATCCGGTCCTTGGTCAGAAGCCTGGGATGTGGTATGAACCCTCGTGGTTATTTCTTCTCGGTACTCGGCTAACCTTCGTGCATAGCTCGGTCCGGCATTTGCTGAAGTTATAAAAACAGGTGTGAGTTTCCGAAGCGATAATAATCGGCTGGCTTTGTATAGAAGAGGGTTCATGGAGGAGATGCACATCTCCTGGTCACTCACGCCACTATACGGCGGCACTAACCGCATCGTCGGCTTCTACAACGCGCCATTCGAAACCACTGATCATGTTTTGGGCCAGCGACGAATGGAAACTATCAATAGAGTTGGTGAATCGCTACGGAAAGCAACTAGCATCAAGAGTTTCTGGAAAAGGGTGTTGGATGGTCTGGAAGACAACCTCCGTGATGTTCCTTTTGCCCTGGTTTACTCTGTTGGAGAGGCTGAGGAGGCCGACCACCAGTCTATTTCCTCTGGGAGTACGATCTCGAGCAAGTCCTGCTTCCTAGAAGGAGCAATTGGTATACCGGAAGGACATCCCGCTGCACCTGCTCAGATCGACCTCAAGCGGAGCTACCAAGGATTCGTCCCGTCTTTCCGAGAGGCAATTCGAACACGAGAGCCGACCCTTGTTCGACTTCGAGACGGCACACTACCCGAGGATCTTCTGCAAGGAATCACGTGGCGAGGCTTCGACGAACCCGGTACAGAGGCAATCATCTTCCCCGTGCGACCTACGAATGGCGAAAATGTATTAGCGTTCCTCGTACTCGGTGTGAATCCACAGAGGCCGTACGATGCAGGATATATCTCATTCGCTGCACTTCTGAACAACCAACTCGCGGCGTCCTTGGCATCTATCATTTTATTCGAAGACGAGACCAGACGCGGACGGGATGCGGCTGAGGCAGCAGCGCTGGAGAAGGAGGAACTAACCCAGCAGATCAACCTCCAAGCGAGTCGTTTGCGCAGGATGACGGAGTTATCACCACTTGGCATGTTCCTCACCAGCCCAGAGGGTATCCTACGAGAGGCGAACGACCGGTTCTACGAGATGACGGGCCACACAAGAGATAATCAAGTCGATACAGCTTGGGTAGATCTATTAAGGAGTCCAGGAAGCATAATGGAGAAAGGATGGGAGAGATTAACGCAAGAATTTCTACCGTGGTCCGGAGAAGTCAAACTGAGACAGGGAACAGAGGATCCTGTCAATTTGCCCGGTGAATCAATCGACCTCTGGGTTATGGTCACAGCACATCCTGAAATCTCATCTACAGGCGCTTTAAGATCCATCATGGGGTCAATAACAGATATCTCGCACCTCAAATGGGCGCAAGGTCTGCAAAATCGTCGATTGCAGGAAGCGGAGGAGACGCGGAGACAGCAAAACGAATTTATCGACATCACGTCCCACGAGATGAGGAACCCTCTCAGTGCTATTTTGCAATGTGCAGACGATATCACATCTGCGATGCAGGATGCGATTTCCAACGGCATAAATGTCACACGCGAAGTTATGGAATCGTGTCTTGATGGCTCACAAACAATCGCGTTGTGTGTCCAGCACCAAAGGCTAATAGTCGACGACATTTTGACTGTGTCCAAGCTTGACTCCAATCTACTTATGATAACTCCCGTCGTTTGTCAACCGCAAACGATTGTCGACCGAGTTGTTAAGATGTTTGAGTCAGAAATGCTCGCCAAGGACATTACACTACAAATCGAGATATACCCAGAGTTTGAGGAACTTACGGTTGACTGGGTTGCTATGGACCCAAGCCGAGTTCTTCAGATTCTCATCAACCTTATAACAAACGCCATCAAGTTCACGGCATCATGCTCTACGCGTAGGATCAAAGTCGCTGTGGGCGTATCGAAAGACCCACCGGAAATTACCAACATTCCTGGCTTCGCCTTTGCGCCCACAAGGGCTGAGGTGGGCAATGTTGTCTCTTCGGATGAATGGGGGACAGGAGAAGCTTTGTTTGTGCGATACAGGGTGCAGGACACTGGCTGTGGATTATCTGACAACGAAAGACAACTTCTATTCCAACGTTTCAAACAAGCAACTCCTAGAACACACGCTGAGTTTGGTGGAAGCGGACTCGGCCTCTTTATTTCGAAGCGTCTCGCTGAGTTGCACGGAGGTCGGATAGGAGTTGCTTCTGTTGCCGGAAAGGGAAGTGACTTTGGCTTCTATGTTCAGGCGAGACGATCTGCGTCTCCAAACTCTAGAGAATCGCACCAACCTGCACTGGTGGACACGAATGGCTCCACCAAGAAGAAGACACAGTTCCCGGCTCAAAGCTCTGATGCACTCAACTCTACTAAGAGAAAGACGGAGCCATCAAGCCAAACGTTTGACCCACGAGCGTTGACCATCCACATCGTGGAAGACAACCTCATCAACCAAAAGGTCTTGGTCAACCAACTTCGAAAGGCCGGCTGCACAGTCAGCGCCACCAACGATGGATTAGAAGCCCTGGAGTTTCTCAAAAAGACGCATTTCTGTAAGGAAAACGGATCAAAGCTATCCGTGATTTTGATGGATCTTGAGATGCCGAAGATGGACGGCTTAGAGTGTGTGAGTGAGATTAGAAGGATGCAGAAGGAAGGGCTCATCAAGGAGCATGTGCCCGTTATTGCAGTCACGGCCAATGTGAGAGATGAACAGATTAGAACAGCTTTGCAGACCGGCATGGACGATTTGGTGTCGAAGCCGTTCAGGATACCAGAGGTGCTGAGTAAGATAGAGTTACTGCTGAAGCAGTGCAATAAATAAACAGGGGAAATCTGGGTTAGATGATATAGCATAAACGGCGTTGAGCCGATATAAACATAATTTATTCGTTTCAAACTCGTTTCAACTTATTGTTGCATGTTTTGTAGTACCCTTGACTTTTCCTGTGATAAGACACACCCGAATCAGAGCCCAGGAGGCTTATCTAATGCGTGGGAAATCAGAATCTGGTAACCTTCCACTGCCTGTTCCAGTTCCGAGACCTTCAAATGTTCATGGGCAGAGTGAGCATCGAGGATCGATCCAGGCCCATATAGATATTTCTTGTGGTGGCCTTTGAGACTAGGAATATCTGTCCCATAGCTGAGAACTACCGTCTCGAACCCTGGAATCGTTAGTTGAAGTTTATAATCTGGCACGATATGCTCACCCTCGACGTCGTAATCAGTGCTCACTGGCCCAACGCCGTATGAGCTGAACTCCGCAACTAGATTCGGGTCACTCTCTTCCACCGCGCCGCGGATCAAATCTCTAATCTCCTCTGGAGTTCCACCTGCGACTCTCACGCCGCCCGTAGCAGAGGCATTCCCAGGGATGACATTCCCCGCAACGCCGCCCTCGATCTTGCCGATGTTGAGTGTGCTGTTGCCAAACTCGTCACTCCATGGCAGGCTTATCTCCTGCAGAGCGAATAAACCCCGAACAAGACTGTCGATTGCGTTTGAGCCAGTCTGGGGGTATCCAGAGTGACCGGCCTTTCCGTTGGCTTTGATAGTGAAGCCCACTCCGCCTTTGTGTCCCCGTGCGAGTTTGAGCTCTGTTGGCTCTCCGAAGATGACAGACTCCCACGACAGGCCAAGGTCGTTGGCCTTTTTCATACCTACTCCGCCGACCTCTTCTCCTATGACAAAGAGAAGTGCAACATCACCCTGGCTTATCTTCCCCTTCTGAAATAGTTCTTGAACTGCAATGATCTGCGCTGCGACGCTGCCCTTTGCATCAACCGTCCCTCGGCCCCAAATCTCGTCACCTCGTCTTTCATAAGGCCAGTAAGGAGGAACAGTGTCGACGTGGGAAGTTACTAGAACTCTGGTATCTCTCGTGTTGTTGTAGTAAGCGAATACATTATCCCGCTGATCGGCTACAGTCTGTATCTCGACAGTGAATCCGACATCTTCGAGATAGGTTTTCAAGAAATCGGTCACGGGCTTTTCTGAGCCCGTGATGGAAGGTCGCTCAACGAGTGCTTTGTGCAACTCAAGTAGCGGTGAGGGTGTGAGGGTGCTGGCTGATGGTCTTAGGAAGGGTAGCTGAATAAGAGCACAGGCTCCGGTTGAAGCTAAAAAAAGACAGTGGACAAGCTTCATTGTAGCGATGCGAGAATGTGAAGATGATGGGCAGGAGATCGGGAAATTGAATTTGAGAAATGCGCCGCTAGATAAGACAAGTGGTACCCAAGACAAGCAAATCACAAGCAAGCTTGTAAAACAATGATTGAAGAAATTCATGTGAGACAAGATGTCATCATTGATGTGCACTATTTCGAAATTCCTGAAAAGCGGGTCGATAGTCACGTACTATCTAGTCTAATCAATTCAAGTTCACTCAATTAGTTAAAGCTCACTTCATGCACTTAATATCTCGCCTAGGTATATCTTAACACGTACAAGGTATAGCATATTGTCAAGCCCAAGTGAGAAAATTAATTCTCGGTCAACGCAAAAGAATGGTAGAAAGCCGTGCTATATCTTGCTCTAACTTCCCAGGCTCCATGGTCTTACACCAGACTCTTTTCAAAAACCCTATACTCTGTTGGTCCAGCAAGCAACTTATTCAACTCAGGATAATCTTCATTAAAGTCTCCTAGTTTCACAAGCTTATATCCCATCCTCATGTACCAGCTCAGCAGAATCGCCTTTCCTTCATGATGGAAAGTCTGCGGCACGAGAATCTCCAGCTGCATCGTCGTACAGCCCCTCCTTCGACACTCGTCTTCTGCAAAGACAGCCATCTGGCGTCCTAAACCCCCGCCTTGATACTTCTCATCCAGCGCCAGCATTCCGAATTCGCCGAGATCTGGGGTGATCAGTTTGATGAAGACACAGCCGACGGGCGCGTTGTTGGAGACGAGGTAGGCGACAGCGAGTTGGTTGTTGCGGATGAATTGCGCGATTTCTCGAGCTGAGGTTCGTTTGTATGAGGGGATGAAGATGTCGCTTTCGGCTTTTGTGTACACCGTGTTGACAATATCGGCGAGGGTAGATGTGAGGTTCTCGTCGTCAGCATCGTCGGCGGGAGGGAGTATGACGGCGATAGGGGACTTGTCCATATTTGAGCCCATGGTTGTTGATTTAGCGGTTATTGTCCGAATTGAAGGAACAAGGCAGTATTTATAACACCCGAACAGAATGTGTTGCGCAGAAAAGAGGTAAGAAGCTATTATCTTAGTCGTTGTCAGCCTTATCTCACGTAATGAGTCAGTCGTGCAGAGAATCCTGACTTAACCTTCAACGTTTGGCAAGATGACACAAATCTGGTGGTTGGAAAACACTCGTAAAGAATTCCCCAAATGAGAAGATAAAGTGGAGCATTCTTAAGATAAAGGCCAGCATCCACATCCTATTTTGTTAATTGCTTACGACAGCCATCATGCCGCATCAACCCGTGGCCTGTAATCTGATCGCGCCAGCTCGAAATCAAAGGGAACTGTATTACTAAAAGTCTATAGTTATGCATAATCTAACCCTCTATATAACGCCCATGATTGCCTTCTAGAACCTTGCCCTTTTCCATCATTTGAAACCTCCCTTGAAAGTGTATCGAATACATCCCGCCTCGATATATCCTCCAACACCACCATTATCACCTTCACGCAAGTTAGTCCAACAATACACACAAGTAAAATGAAATGGAAGAGTACTCACAGCTTTTGAATGCCGATTTGAAAATGTCAGCACAGCGAGGACCCTTGTCACCAACCGGGTAAGCCACACCCTGGCTATCCACAGTGGTCTTGCAGCCTTCAACCCATGAAACCTCATACCGGTAGTTCACCTTGCCACCTTTGTGAGTAGCACTGTAAGGTTTACTGCCAGGGCCCATCTTAGCCACCTTGTTATCATAAATTCCAGAGCCGCAGAAAACACCCGCGCGACCAGATTGAAAATCTGGTGAGACATCAGGATGCTTTCCCAAGTCCGCCTCGTTCTCGCACACAGCCGCCTTCAACGCCAAAGGCGTGGGTGGCTTCTCTTTGGGCTCTTCAGGCTTGGGATCGGGAACCTTCGAGGGCTCGGGTTTGGGCGCTTCCTTTCTCGGCGCACTCATGACTTTGTATCGATAGCTGCTGCATCCAACATCGATGGTACCCTCTCTGAAGGTGTTTTTAGAATCAAAGCACTCGTCACCAAAAGCTTTTATTGAATCTTCACACGATGTAAAGCAGTCGTCGGGCTCAGGCGTGCCGTCATAGCTGAACTCGAACTGCCACTCACCGCACGCCACGGCGCGTGTCTGCATCATTTCTCTCCTCTCGGCGAGAGCAGCGCGCTTTCTCCCCGACACAGTATCCGAGCGATCGGTTGTAAAGTTGAGAGCCATTGTCATGTTCTTGTTCTTGTCTGCCGCGTTACAGAACGAAGGAAAGATGGACATGAAACAGTCGCGGGGGATGTCCCTCAGGAAAGGACTTTTATCACACTTGACCTCGGAGTGCAGACCGTCGTTGATGGAAATGTTCTCGTCGTCGTAGATCTGCTGAAAGTACTGCTTGGTCTCAAGATCAGGGTCTCCGGTCTCGGTTGGTATGGCTCCTTGATCCTCCAGCTCGCCCCAGAGGACAGATACGGTGGGGAAAATGCTGGTGGTGATGGTAGGGGTCTCCCTGGCTGGACAGTCGACGAGGGCTGGGCAAGTGACATAGACAGTACTGCACATGGCGTGTTAGTGGATGGACCGTGTTGCGAAGAAGAGATCTTACCTGGTGTATGTTTCGCTCTGTGAGTAGAATGAGACAGTCTTCGTACAAGGGACAGGCTCTTGCTTTTCACAGTCATCATCGGGATTATCAGGATTCTTGGGATCTTCAGGGTTTTTGACGGGGTGTTCTGGATCCTCATCCTGGTCATCATCCTCATGATTATTATCGTCATCCTGGTGCTTATCATCGTCCTTATTCTCATTGTCCTTGTGATCGTCGTCCTTGTGGTCGTTGTTATTGTTGGTATTGTTGTTATTATTGTTGTCCGTATGATTATCTGTGTTATTATCTGTGTTATTATCTGTATTATTATCATCCTTGTTATTATCATCCTTGTTGTTATCCTTGTTGTTATTGTCCTTATTATCGTTGTCCTTATTATCGTTGTCCTTATTATCGTTGTCCTTATTATCGTTGTCCTTATTATCGTTGTCCTTATTATCGTTGTCCTTATTATCGTTGTCCTTATTATCGTTGTCCTTATTATCGTTGTCCTTATTATCGTTGTCCTTATTATCGTTGTCCTTATTATCGTTGTCCTTATCTTCATCGCGATTGTCACCATCTTCAGGATCTTTAGGTGCTTGAGTAGGCTGATCAGGAGGAGGTACGGTAACAGTAGGGGACTCAGGACCTCGTGTCTTACCAGGAGTCTGTGTCGGAGTTATGGGATCCCTTGAAGCCTCGGCATCTTGAGATGCCACCGCAGTCTGATCAGGGCGATCCGGACTGGGGGCAGGAGTCTGCGTGCCTTCGGGGCTCTGAACTGTTGGTTCCTGGCCCTGACTTTCGGGTTCTTCGTTCTGACTTGGCTGTTCTGGGCTTTTTACGGTAGGCTCTGGGACTTCTTCGTCCACCTTGCTCTGTGTTTGGGGCTCGGTGTCATACGGGCCCTGGGAACCCGAGGCAGGGTCATTGGTATCTGGTACAACACTGGTTCCAGGGGTCTGAGGCTCCGCATCATCACCATTCTCCGTGGGTGCAGTCCCTTCGGGACGTGGAATATTGGACGTGGGAGGCTGAGGTTGCTCGTCATGATTATCCTCTGGGGCAGCTGTAGGCTTTGTGTCCTCGGGCTCCGGAATGTTACTGTCCGCCGGAGATGGCGGAGCTTCGTCATCATTTGGTGGTGCAATCGACTCTTGTGAGTCTTCCGGCGCTGTTACAGTAGTAGCAGGACCCTCAGGACTGGGAATATCGGTAGGAATTTGGTCTTGCGGACTTGTGTCTGGAGCAACAGGCCCCGTGGTGGTGGCCTGCACATTGCTTTCATCCTCTTGCCTTCGGGCAATGACATTTGCCAAGCTGCCATCGGGGGGAAAATTGTAGCCCTCTACGATATGATCTGGAACAAGATGTCAAATGGGTACGGCGGGCTCAAGCCGCTCATTCTATGTGACAGGGCCAAGTTTACCTGGGTCGGAGCAAACGATAAAGATCCAAAGGACCCAGAAAAGCGCCCGCTCCGGGTGTCAAGGGCAAAAGACATTGTGCCCGGACATGTTGGAGCCTGGACTTATAAAGACCGGTATATCGGAGTGCAGACGAAAGGAGATGCACCAGGTACCTGTAAGCCTGGCGAATGGGCTGTCACGAATACTAGGCTTGACTTTATCATCATCTATCCGTCGAGCTTTACCGCCGAGGTTGCCCAAACGCCATCGGCAGTCGACGTCAAGGATAGGGAAATGACCAAAGACGATAGTCTGGACAAATACGGGTCTAAGAACCTCGCTCGAATCTTGATACATGAATTCACTCATTGGTTTGGCGGTTCTGGAACGGGCGGAACAGCAAACTGGAATGGTAAGTCTCATTCCGACCTTTCAGACATGCCATCCGATATACGAAGTCCTTTGCTAACGATAGTCTTCCCTCACTCAAGTTCCTGATCAACAATGTGTTGGTAAAGACGGAGATTTACTATATGTTGACTCTGCCACGAGGAAGATAACAAAAGACGGGAGTCTCGCAACCGCCCAGGCTTAAGACTTGTACGTTCCTCCCACTTTCACCACGTATTCTAAATTTGGGTTTGACTGCTGACTATCTTATCATAGATGAGTATAGATGGGTTTCCAACCTGGCGCGCGTGCATAAGGGAACGAATGCTGAAAACAATGGACCAAGCAAGGCCACATTGACTGCTGAGGCATACGCTATATTTGCTAGGATGGCGTAAGACTCCTCTCAAGATGGACTTGAACTCCTGTAAATCGCTGCTAGCAACATGTTCCAACAGTACCATGGACAAATATGATTGGTCTGATGGTGGACGTCCTAGGTCACTCGACAGTATGATACCATACGAGGAGATGCCAAACAACAAGAGAGCCGCAAGTGATTTTGAAGGGCAAGGAGACCCAAAGCGTAAGGCCCCTGGAGCTTCTTGAAGGATGTCCAGCATTGCACTGGTGTGGTTCGGGTTCTGTATGTGATCTAGGGATGCAGATATTCGGTTACTGGAAGGAACTATAGAAGGGAGTCCAGAATAATTATAGAATCGGAGTTTTGGTTAGTGCTCCATAGAAGACAGGTTGCGATTGTGATTTCACATAGCCATAATAGACCCTTTGCAGCATGAAACTTTGCCGGACTCTCACAGTGACATAGAGGGGTTTCGCTACATGCCTTAGGTTGTCTCCACACACAAAGTAATCTTGTCTTACCGAACTGCTGCTCATCAGCTGATAATTCAAAGTATACCCATTGCTGCTGAGAGCCGCAAACTTCGTACTAAAAAGCTTATGATTTGCCAAAGGTGATGATGATCCTTACTGTTTTGAATGAGACGTCAGCAAGAGGCACGGTGGCCTGACGATAATGCATTTGGTGCTGTGCTTACCAGAACCTAAGCCTCTAAATAATTGCTTGACAAGATGAGTTCTCTCGAATGGCTCCGTAACCTTTGCGCCGTGGCAGAGGTTTCTGGTGGTAGCATCGCTATAGATACTCTATCTCAAGAGGCGTTGCCTCCAAGCCAGGATCCCTGGTACACTGCACCTGCTGGCTTTGAGTTTAAACAGCCTGGCGATGTTCTCCGCATCCGCTCCGTGCCAAAGCTCGTCAGTGTTGTCGAAAAGTCTTCAGCGGTATATCACATTCTCTGCCGATCGACAGACTCACGAGGCCAGCCTTCATGGGCTGTCACTACATTGTTTATCCCATCATGGTTTTATCGCTCTCGCGCAGGAAAGGCAGCGCTACTGTCGTACCAGTTCGCCTACAACACGGCCAATTTTGACTGCAGCCCATCGTTTGCTCTCGCCGGCGTAATGGCCAAGAGTGAACCAACGCTTGGCATTAGAGCGAGTACATGTCTACTCACCGAAATGCTCTCGTTCGGCTGGATTATTAGCACGCCTGATCACCTAGGCCCTACTGCTGCTTTTGGTGCAAGCATCCAGAGTGGACACGCGACTCTTGATTCTTTACGCGCAGTTCATCACCTGCTGAGATTGAGGGAAGGGTCGGGTTTCAATACTGCCATTTGGGGATACAGCGGTGGCTCCATCGCTACTTTCGCTGCTGCGGAGCTGCATTCAAGTTATGCACCTGATGTCAACATCGACGCAGCTGTGCTCGGGGGTGTGGTGGATGATATTTCCGCTGACCCTGATAAGATCAACAAGAGTCCACTCGCCGCGACCTTGATAGCTTTGCTCTTAGGCATCACATCCCAATATCCGGAAGCGAGGGCTTATTTGGAGAGCCAGCTCATCGAGGATACCAAAGACGAGTTCATGTCGGTTTTGCACATGGAAGTCACCCAAGCTGTAAAGCACTTCGCGGGGAAAGACATCTACTTTTTCTTCAACAATGGTGTTGCTGATTTGAGAGAGCCCCAAATGCAAGTTTTGTACGATGGCCAGGCAAAACTGGGCTATCGAGGCATTCCTACCATGCCGATGTTTGTATACAAAGCTATCGAAGACCAATTCTGTCCCATCGAGTTAACCGACGCGACCGTTGAAAGGCTCTGCAGTGAAGGGGCTGAGATCACGTATGAGAGGAATACAGTGGGAGGTCATGTGTCTGAGATTGAGAATGGTAAGCCTCGGGTGTTTCGTTTCCTTGAGAGTGTTTTCGATGAATCGTATGAAATGCCGGCTTCGAAGTGGCACGTCTCAAATGTCACAGTGGATGTTTCCGCACACACTTCTTGAGAAGTTTTATTATCGCTTTCGCAAGTTTCATATGATATCTGCTAGTCTAGACAACAGTCAATCGTCCCTTTTCCATAGGAAGATCAGCTCCTTTCCATACTCGCGAGACTTCTCCAGGTTCAGATGTTCTTGCGACCCAATTCTCAACCCTCTCGACACCCCACATGATTGTGAACATGTTAATAAGCATTTTGTCAACATCAGGTGCCTTAGCGGTCAAGAACAGACTCTCGCATTCCAGACTACAGGCAAACAACGGGTCTGTTCCTCGACATGCTGTGGCCCACGTAGAAGCTGATCTAGCTTCCCAAAGCCCCCTACGAGCAGTGAAGTAGATTCCGCCATGGCATTCGGCCCATTTCTGTCGCAGTGTGAGATATACTCCGACGGTCGAAGTTGCCATCAACCAGATCCGACGGATGCTTTCTGACAAGACCCAAGAGCGCCAGATACGAGGCAAAGGGTCGTTGTCAAATAGGGCATCGATGACAATAGCGTGGGTGGAAGCCATAGCAGCGGCTGCCTCATTGTCGCTATTAGCTGGGGCAACCTCTGGGTCACGAAGAGCTGATTCCCAGAGCTGACGGGTCCACGACAGAAGTGTTTGGATCTGTTGCTCTGCGTTGGCTCGAGCACCGATTGAGGGCGAAAAGAGGGACAGAATCAAATGTACGAATAAAGCTTGGGTGCGAGAAAGGTGGTCGCGAGTAGTGAGGTTCGTGTGGATGTCTGCATCTTGGCTGTTCTGAGAGTGGTCTGGATGGGATTTGAGTAAGGAGGCCATTTTAGATGCAAGAATCTCTTCTATGATAGTCTCATTTTCTGTCGTCTTGGAATTGTATAGTGTGATGCAAGTAAAAGCATCTTGAATTGCAGGAGGAAGGCCAGAATCGGCGTATAGTTGGTTGTGTATGAACGGGCTGTGTGAGTAGGTAACCCATTCGGTAAAGAACTCGCGTATGCCGTTGATGTAGTTCATGCAGACTGAATTCGAGAAGGAAGGAGTATTCAAGGGGATGTGACGGATAACCCAAGCATCTGGACGGAGGAAGAACTCTGTACCGTCATGGCTTGGTGGAGTGGCTGAGCTTGTCGTATTCGCAGGCGACTCATTCTGTAATTCCGTGGTAGTCAAAGTGCTCCAGTCACCCAAGCTCCTCGTCCACTCATTCAAATCAACAAATTCAGTAGATGGAGGCGAGAAGGCGATTTGGGCCGAACTCAGAACTCGTTGCGTAGTGTGATGATTTCCCAGCCCTGGTTCAATCGGAGGCGTATGGAGAGTCTTCCGCTTAGTCGGCGGATAACGGCATTCGACGTCCCTATCATTGCAGCGGCCGCAGATGGGCTGCACCTTGTCGCATTTTCGCTTTCCATTTGTGCAGGCGAAGCACGCCTTGAACTTTGAAGCGGAGCGCATGATGGATAATTTGGATGTTGCGGGAGGTTGCGGGTTTTTGGATGTTGCGGGGACTTTCAGGTAGTCGTTGAAGAAAGACCCTGGTAACGTTGGGCGGGTTTTGTCAGCTTTGGCTTGCGGGTTTCTGCGGGTTCTTGCGGGTTCTTGCGGGTTTTTGAGCGGGAGGTTAGTCCACTGTAGGGGTGAAATGCTGGAATGCTGGGCTCTGTCAATTCCCTCTGGCGGGTTTGTCGCGGATGGAATAACTTCACCCGCAAACTTTCCGATGCTCACTAGGACCATCTTAGTTGTCTTGTCAGTCAATCGAGGTAACACACGACTTCACAAGATGATATATAATGGACTCTCAACGCCATATCCTAATTCTACCCAACAACAGTCGATCACCACACAATTATACTTTACAGCACAAACCCAACAAAACACTTCCTCGAAATGCCTTCTGCCGCAGACTCCACCACTCCTCAGGACAACCCCTGGGAGAACACCAGTATACTCACAAATGGCAGTGACTTAATATCCTCGGTTCATCGTGAATCGTATGAAGCCATTTCTCCTACCCGACCCAGTCTTTCACAAGCTGGCCACACTGTCCTCGTCGCTGGAGCATCCACTGGTATTGGCTACAGTATTGCCGAGTCATTTGCTGCTGCCGCTGCTGACCGTGTTATCATCACCGGTCGCCGTCAGGATGTACTGAATGACGCAGTGGAGAAGATCAAGGCCAAGTACCCCAAAGTCGAAGTTGTTTCCATCATCAACGACTTTGGCGATGAAGCCGCTACTCACGAACTCTGGAAGAAGCTTGCGCACGATGGCATCTTTGTCGATGTCCTGGTCTTGAGTGCGGCCAGGATGTGGACGCCCAATACAATTCTTGGCTTGGGCTTTGAGACTTTCAAGGACGGTCTTTCAATCAACGTCGCTGCACCATATCTTTGGACAAGCTTGTTCCATAAACAGAGGGAGTCAAACCCCTCAAGAAAATTGGTAAGTGCATCATATCCGCCAGGTCTTGGTTTATGCGACTTACTTCCTTCCAGGTCCTGCTCAATCTCTCAACTATTGCAATTCACATGACGCAAATCTCTGTGCCCATCCCTTTGTACTCACTCACCAAGAGTGCCGGGACAATGATGATGCAGCACATCGCCATGACTGTCCCGTCTAGTGAGATGCAAGTTATCAGCTTTGAGCCAGGAATGCACTACACGGAGTCTTTTGCTCGGTTCGCTGACGAGAACAGCTTCCCGTGGGACGATAGTATGTTGCACCTTGAAATTCACTCATCATGCATGCTAACAGATTTACAGTCAAACTACCAGGTGACTTCGCGGTCTGGGCTGCGTCGGAGGAGGCTGAGTTTCTTCATGGTCGTTTTGTTTGGGCTAAGTGGGATGTGGACGAGCTCAAGAGTGGTTCTCTACGGAAGCAGATTGAGAGCAACCCCTCTTTGTTCCGAGTCGGTGTCACTGGTTACTAAGGGAAGAGTCTCCATGTGTATGACGAAAGGGATGGATTGGGGGATATATTAAGCAACGTTAAACCACGTCAGATACAAATCTATGATCAGGTCTAAGATGTCTCTCGCTATCTTAGATACCCGCTGAGTCAATCTGGCTAGCACAGTCAACATTCCAAGCGACCATTCCGAATAGATACTCGTACACTATATTTCCAACCAGAAGGCCTCTTGCCACACATAGGACAGTATCGGTACTCTCCTTTTGAATCATCAAATTGGATATCATGGTCACAATTAGGGCACGCGTACCAATGCTTATGCCCGGATGTCTTGCCACAGGTGAACGGCACCAAATCAGCGGCAAAGTCGGCCGTGGTCCTAAGCGCCTCGCAGAACCCGTCTTGACTGACCAACTTCTCAAGGTTCGCATTCGAGGTTTCAATAACAAGATCGCGAAGACCTCTGTCCTCGGGCGGGGTGGTTTGATAAACAAGTTCAATCGCGATCGGGAAGTCATCCGTTGACCAATCAGACTTTACGGCAGTACTGAACTTCTCCTTGGCGTAATCCTTGAGTACGAGTATGCCGTATTTGTCGGCGATTTGATAGACTCCAGCATGGAAGACCATATCCGATTCGGTTGATTCGTTATTGTACTCGAAGTGGTACATGAAGTGAAGCATCCCCTCAATGACGCTACGGTCGAAGTCTGTGATGTCTATCACCCTTTCGATACTCTCCTTCGGTCTGTTAGCACTGATAAATATCTGGTTTGATCTGACTAACCTTCCACGAGCCCGCTAGCTGCTTGGCGAAGTATTCCGAATGGCATGACAAGATCACGCCGTGGGCCTTGAACTCCGTGCCTTCGTAGCGGATAACGACGTCCGAGAAAGATTCGTTGTTGGAATAGCTATTCAAATGTTACCAAGGTGTGATATGGGAGATATGGGACTCACTAACCTCGTCAGCTTTGCAAGAAAGCTACCAGAAGGACTTCCTGCCATTTTTCACTGGATGTTGATGACTTGATCTCTGGTGACGTGTAGGCAATGGACAAGAATTACTGTTTCGAGGTTTGATCGGGGGTTTCCATTTATTATATAGTTGGGATAACCGGCAGCACGCAGGCACGGTAATGATTGAATGATGTCATGAATGGGAAGCATCCCAAAAAGGGCAAAACAAAGGAGCCACAGACTCATGTGACAATTGATTGATTGCTACATGAACAAAATGGCATGTTGCTGAGATTGTGTGGAAACGTGCATTCTTTGTTGTCGTGCAAGCAAGCGCAAGCTTGAGAGAGCCTCTTTTGGTTACACATACTTCGTATTTAAAGGTACTATCTAGAGTACAGTGTGGTTTGATTGCATCACTGCGTGTTGAGAAAACTATGATTTCTCCCTTTGTGATAGTCCTGTATAGTTGCCTGATGAAGAATAAGTCAAGCATCCGGTAAAGGGCCCCATGAGCTGCACGATGATCTACAGAAAGGGCAATACCTGAGCTCAAAGCTTGCGTTTCCAAACTGGAAAAGCCCTTGGCAGGTAGCACATTTGAATTGATAGACACCGCGCCTCTTCTCAAACAAAAGTCGAACGAGATCACTCGCAAAGTCCGAATTCGTCCTCAAGACTTCATATAACTCGCATCGACTCATGATGTCCTCAAAGTTGTCAAAGATGGTGACCAAAATCGAATTCCGCAGTCCCATGTCGGTTGGAAGTGTAGTGGCATATACCAGGGCAACGGCGGTTGGAAAATCATCCGATTTCCAAAATGTCTTGGCTGCGTTACGGAACTTGTTGGCTGCATGTTCCTTCAAGGGCTCAATAACGTATTCGTCTGCGATTTGGTAGATTTTGGCGTTGAGTATTAGAGCGGAGGAATCTTGGGGAGTTTTGTAGTCGAAATGGTACATGAAATGAACCATTGCTTCTACAACGTCAACATCGAAGTCCTCGATATTTATAACTTTGTCGTAGCTCTCCTGTTCTTCGTTAGTGATTGAACTTTTGCCGGTAGTATGTCAAGTACAACACACCCTCCATGGACCACTGAGTTGCTTGGCAAAGTATTGAGAATGGCTGAAAAGGACGAGTTGATGAACTGGAAATTCTCGACCGCCGCATCGAATCACTGCGTCGGAAAGTTCCTTGTTGTCGAAATACCTGCGTAGCCAGTTAGTACATATAAACCCAGTCTGATAAATCATAACCTTCCTCTTGAGAGACAGGCCGAAGTTCTCGAACGCCTGTGACTGCATGTTCGATCGAACTGGATGACTCCAAGTTGCAGAGGATTGAAGTGTCTCTGCTTCGTATTGCTTTCGTCGAGTTTATAATAATTCAAAAGGAGATGTTGTGTGGTTAGCCTCAAATAGGGATAATTGCTTGTATTTGTACTTATCCCAAGGCTAAAGCATAATGTCTGCAACTATATCTTCATCAAAAGATGAAATTAATTTGCGAGCATGGTATCTTTATATCCAATTATGTGGAAAGAAACCAAGTTTTTTATCTGAGTAAGTTTAACCTATCTCGGCGAGATATGAAGTAAAGTTAACTTTATATCATTATCTCTGTAAATTGGATCTGTCTCGGCGAGTTATTTAGTAAAGTTCAGTTTAAATGAATCTGCCTTCCATGGCTGACTACGAGCCGCGGGGCATCATAAAGTAAAGCAATTTCGAAGGCATGGATGATCTGAAACTTGAGAAATCCTATTCCATGAAGCCCGAGATTGATATGGACATTCCAGAGACAACAGAATCCTGTTATGTCGCGGCAGTCCATAGCGATGGAACTCAGATCACGAATTCAATAGTCTGAATAATTTGGGATGTCCAGCCAGACTAGTCGAGCGTGGAGCTGAAACTGCTTTCTCCCTTGCTAAATGTTTGGCTAACCTAGCCGCAGTACGGGTGATACCTGCGAGTGCCCGGACAACCCCGGCGCTGGCCAATGTGTATCAATATCTCCTGAAGATATGATCACACAATTCAATGGCCCGAAGGAAGCTCATCGGTGGGCTCGGATTGTTGCATATCTGGCAACTATCAGGAGATGTGTGTCTGTGGTGCTTATGGAGACAACAGTCTGGGCAGCTGCAGTGGTCCTGGTATCTGCACTGGTAAGTAGACGTTGTTTGTAGAACTGTCATGACAACTTTGATATTTTGGACTCGCAGTGATTTGTTTCAGCTATTCTGACTCGTCACGCTAGGTTTGACAGTCGTGAATATATGTCATCCACAAAATCTGACAGCTTTTTCGGTCACTCCCCTCCGGGATAAGAACAATGGTAGTTGTTGCATACGTCGTGGTTGGCAGATCGGCTAGGCTAACCCAGCTGATATTAGTTTGTCCAGCCTGTCTAAAATAAGTGATCACCTTCAGCCTGTTGTAGGACTTTCCAAAAGCAGTGTGATTGGTCTCAACATAATCCTTGTTCATCTTGTGATTGTTCCCCGCTCTTCATGTAATTGCTGGTTTGTTTCTTTCTTCAATCACTGAGTTCTCGCTGCTCCAGCGGATTTACGATCGATCAACGAACATGACTTCCATAATGTGGAACAGGCCATCTGAACCTCAACCAACCCGTCAAACCACGACAGAAACTGCTCAGTACCAACACCAACCGCTATCTCAGCGCTTCATCAGGGTTCTGCGCCTCCATCCAGCTCCAAGGTTTGAATCACAGTTGCGATGCAGCCTTGTACCTGTTTCTCTGGACGACAAACCTCAATACTGGGCTCTCTCGTACACTTGGGGAACAGATCCTCCTTCGATCCCCATTTTCTGCGTAGATGGCCCCACAATAGCCTTGCTGCGCATTACTCCTAACTGTGTCTCAGCTTTAAGGCATCTTCGTGATGAGCGAGAGGAACGCACCTTGTGGGTAGATGGGATATGTATTGACCAAACCTCCTTGGCAGAGAGGAGTAGTCAAGTTGCGCTGATGGGTGAGATTTACAGAGATGCAGCACGTGTCGTGGTTTGGTTGGGGGAGAGTGACCCGAACTCCGACCAAGCCATCAATCTTCTTAAACAGATCGGAGATGTTGCTTCGATATTAGGTCCTCGCCCTAGCCCTCAAGAGCCTGCCGATCCTGATACAAGGAAGATTGCATTGCGGAAAGTGCACACCAATGCCCGGGAATTGACAAAGGGTAAACTGGCAATAGCACGTCTGTTATATATACACACTGACAGATACATAGACATCGATCCCGAGAAAAACGACTTTGTAAACTCGCTCTTCGAACGTCCATGGTTCCACAGAATGTGGACAGTCCAAGAGGTGACTTTGCCACTTGCGCCCAAAGTCGATGTTTTTTGCGGCCACTCCATGATCAACTGGGTCATACTCTGGCAAGCAACCGACATACTGGGTGCAGTTGGGTATAATGACAAGTCCATGGGCCCTGCAATGAAATTGCTGCGCTACATCTCTCAAGCGATGACAGTGCATCTTGTACCGGGCGTTAAACAGTTCATGAAGAATATCCCCAACAGAGAATTGGATTTGCGATTGTCCTTGCTGCTAACCCTATGTCGGCCGAAGTTGGCTACGGACGCGAAAGACAAGGCCTACGCTCTATATGGACTACTCGAAGTTCTCGGTATCGAATTGATCAAGCCTAACTACGAAAAGCCATTGGCAGAGATCTTCACAGAGATCACTACAGCTACTATTGCACACGACAAGAGTCTGTGGGTACTTTGCTTCGCCGCATCTGATAAGAAGCATCCAGATATCCCTTCCTGGGTCCCTGATTGGTCTGACAGAGGCTGGGAGGAAGACGACCCAAGACATGTACCAGACAGAAGAAGGTTCTCGGCCTCGGGGACATCCACACCTGAGTGGTCCTTCACTTCCAACCCACGTGAGATTGTCCTACGTGGAAGGATAGTGGACACTATTGTTGATCGTCAAGATTTCATGCCCTGCTTCCCAAGGACATCGCTTCCTGAATTATTCTTACATCGTGATGACAATGGGAGGTGTATTGTCTCGGAGAATCTAGCAACAATCCACCAAATCTACACGACTATGCAAGCATGGTTAGAATTGGCCAGCTCATTGCAGACATATCCAACGGGAGAGCCAGTTGACGACATACTCAAGGCGACTTTACTCAACAGTGACCCGGTAAGCCTTGCCTCGCCCAGAGCAGATCAGTTCAACAACTGGCTTGCTACCATGCGGGCAAGTGAAGAGGAAATCACTATCAAGTCCGTACCATATGCAATGAAATGGCAAGCTACTTCGCCACCGAATATCAGCCTTCGCGGGCTTCTCGGAGCTGTATTTCGACCCAGCAAGGGGGCCAAGATGTTCGAAACGACGGTCAACAAGACTAGAGAGGATGTTCCCATTGAGTTACGCACCTATCTGGCAATGGCCTCTGAGGGAAACGGATTCGGGTTTCACTCCTTAGCAGCGACCTTCTCCGCACAGAAAGCTCTGTTTCGTACTGAAGGTGGGTATCTAGGAACGGCGGCCGACGGGTTCTCGGGCAGTCTCCAACTTGGAGACAAGATTGCTCTCGTGGCGGGTTTGGAGGTGCCAGTTATTCTAAGACCGATTGGAAATAGCTTCCAGCTGATATCTCATTGCTATGTGCATGGTTTTATGGATGGAGGTTTCTGGGCTAATATGAACGAGGAACTGGTTTCTATACTAATTAACTAACTTTTGGGTTGACCCAGGCACAAGGGCCTTACTAATAAATAATTTGATACCGGATACATTTCACCATTTATCGTCCGTAAATCTTGAGCTCGAAATATCGGAACACGGGAAATGTGACAATCGCGAATGCACAGCCCAACCACATTCCCAAATCCGCTGAACTAGCTGCTTTTGAAACAGGTCCAATGTACCAGACTTGAGACATTCCAAGTACGGCACCAACCCATCCGAGAACGAAGCTTGCAAACGCAGCCAAACCGACCGGGAGGTATGATTTGTCCTCCCAAGCAGTCCAATCAAAGCCCTGGCGTCCGCGGAAGATCAGATGCTCCTGTAGCACAATGCAGATGAATAGCATTACCCAGTAGCCCATCAGTGCCACAAAGTTCTGGAAGACGATCAACAGGCTCTCACGACCGGCCATGGCAAGGACCAAGGTAATCAGCGACATGACGGTTGACCAGACCCACCGAGGCACAGCCTTGGTGTAACGTCCGAGTACCTGGCATCCAAGTGAAGCAGAGTACAAAGAGGGTGTGCTGTTGGCAATGACTCCAAGGGCGATAACAACGGAGCAGAATCGTCCGAAGCCGTGTAGGGGCTCGTACGCAGCGACAATAAGAGCACCGGTGCTGATAGCATTGGCATCAGACCAAGCCTTGTTATCAACCAGACCAGTAGCCAATCCGATAGCGACGAGGTAGACCAAAGTAAAAGACATAGTCAGTCCAATGACAGTCAGTAGAAAGACCTTGACACGAGAAGTGCGCTCAGGGTAGTAGACGTAGAAGTCGGAAGCAGCAGCAGCCCACGAGTTGGGGACGTAGAAGCAAAGGGTAAAGAAGGACAGACGACTAGCAGCGAGTGTTGCACCGGAGACTGTAGGCTGTGCTGAGGCATTGAAGGATGGACCAGCAACGCCAATCAAAACGGCGAGAACAACGACTTGGGCGATCCAAGCGTATCTAAAGCTATGTTAGTACATGAATTGATCAATTGCGTAGAGAGTACGTACCGTTCATAGGTGTGGAAGATCCTCATACCAAAGACTGCAACAACCCACGACACAATCGCGACAATAATAACGCCCACCAGGATAGTCATACTGCCACCACTCACAGCAGACAGAACTTGTCCACCGATAATGCAGTCAATTGTCGCGTATCCCACCATGAGGACGATATTGAGGAATGTCGGGATCTTGGAAGGCCAGTAGCCGAAGAAGTAACGCAAGACAACCTGAGGAACAAGAGTCAGTCAATGCTACTAAGTGGAATAAGCATCGCTACTTACCATAGTTCGGTTACCACTTTGTGGTCCCCATATCGCCATATATCCCGTCGAACACGCCCCAAGAATTGTTCCAAAGACTGCCAGAAGAGCACTGTCCAGGAAACCCAGGCCAAACACCATGGGTCCAAACAGCCCAGTAGCGAGGTTATTCAGCGACAGATTCGCGCTGAACCACAGCACCGCTACCTGCAGATCAGCAGCATGCGACGCCGGTTGACGCTCCTCAGGCAGCACGCGCTGGATACCTCGTGCCTCCAATCCAGCGAGGTTCTCAATGCGATGATTGAGCTTCTGGAATGACGACAGCGAGCCGCTGTGTGGCTCGGACGTGTTGAAGCTGCCATCACCGTCAGCGGTAGGCGAGGAGCAGACCGTTGCGGACTTTTCGTGCACAGCCTCTGTGTCGTGCATTGTGAGAGACATAATAAATAATGGCTTAGCAAAAAGGAAATTGGAAAAGGAAAAAAAAGGTTTGCAAAAAAGTAAATAGTCGCAGTGCCACCACGATCCCAGACCAGTCTGGTGTAAAGGTTGCCTGCAGAATCTCAAATAAGCAGAGGGATGTAACCGAGCTTTTGTTTAAAGCCATGCAGCCATGAACCCTCAACCTTCTTTTGTCTTTCAATGCTCGGTTGCATCCAATGCTTAGTTTGAGCTGACCTGGTCCCCGGTTACGAGACGTTCGCCACGAGGGAAGTGACCCTGTTCTCTACAGCACCCAATTGATGCGCAAGAATGCATGCATGGTTGATGCCATGGCGTTCGTGCTGCGACTCTGGTCTCAGGGTGCGGAGACCATCCCGGCGGTGCCGCAGTCTTCACCAACAGAAGCAGTCTAACGTTAGATGCTGCAGACGGTAGCTGCTTATTTGCTGCACCCCCATGCTGGTGTTGGTTGTGGCTTACGAGCTGATTCCAGGGATCGGAGAGGGGAGAGGGCGGCGGGATTGGACAATCACGGTCCCTGGATGTATTGCCCTGATAGAGCCTCTTGCTTCTGAAACTTGACTGTTTTCGGTTTCGGAATGGCTGCTGTCAGGCTGTTCATCTCCGAACTTGCCTTGCATCTTACAATCTTAATCATTAAAGTCCCTGGTTTTGTCTGTGCTCACTTCTTGACAAGTTGGCTGCCAAGCAGGGGTCATCGATTTCAAGGTTTAGACACCCTGGCTCTTCTAAACCACCCATGCAGGATCTTTAGCAATGAAACCACCCCCAAAGTCCTCCTCAACTGCACTAAATTTTAAAAGGCCTAGCAAACAGGTCAGGATCGGTTGGAGCGGAACCGAGAATACTACGTGCCAAGCGGCATCGACAGCGGGAGCCAAGAGACAACATCTCCATTACGGACACTAAGAAATATGCCGGCGCTTTCATTAAGCGGGCTTGGCAATTGTACACTTCACTAAACGCTTATTTTCTAGGCACTTTGGTGCTCAATAGTTTATGCACTTGTTTTCCAGCTGAGTCTATTTCCATATGTGATGTATCATCTATCTAACATTTCCAACACGTTTACCAATGATCTCTCAAGACTTTTTTGAACTAACCTCCACCTGCGTGACCACAGTAATATGACCACTCACTCCATGCTCATATTTATCCCCACTCCCACTACCAGCCTTGGCCTCGGCATGATACGGCTGTTGAATAAGATCTGGCCCACGTTGTTCCACAAGCTCAATCTGGCTGCCTTGCTCCGGCGAAACGTCAGTTCGCACGCCATCCTCATCCTCCAGCTTAGCCCATACTGAAGGCTTGCTCGACAGTGGGTGACGGCCCTGCGTTCTTCGACGAGCTGAGTTTTCGGGGTATGAAGGGTTCGGGTATGAGGATGGGTTCGATGTGTCGCCTTTGGAACCGAGGGCTAGGCGAATGACGGGCCAGCAGAGTGGAAGATTTCCGACCCAGAGTGCGACGCCGCTCTCCGCGACGTACCAGTACAGGAAGACGTAGGAGTTAGGATTGCTGAAGTTGTAGTATCGGTTGAGCACAGCTGCGAGGATCTGCAAGAGTTAGCGTCAGAGAATGGTTGATCTGGATGGGGAAACTTTTACTTACATTGAAAAGACCGAGGCCAAAGACACAACAGAGTCCAATTTTTCTGTGATTGTTAGCACAGCTTCGCTAAGCAGCCTTGACGCAAACTCACCTCTTTCTCGGTAAACTGATGTTAATAACAATAGGAATAGGAAGCAAGATTAACATAATATCGCTAGCAATATTGCAAGCCGTCGCAAAGATCATGTGGTTGTAGTAAGTCGCACATTGCATCTTGTCCGGATTCACAGGCACAGCCCAGTACTCAATCGTCGGGTTGCACCAGAAAAACACAAACATGAAAGTCACGACGACATAAGTGAGGGCGCAAAAGCCTGCAACGAGCCTCACAGCCCAACGCTGCTTGATGGAGGTTCCTTGAGTCAATCGGGCGTATAGGAAGAGCAGACACGCTTTGATCGTCCATGCGGCTGTGAGGGCAAAGATTTCGAGGACAAAGGTCATCTTACTACCAAAGACGGCTTGTTTCTTGCCCTCGGGTGTGAGTTTTGCTGCCACCTCTGGGGCCATGTAATTGCTGCCATTCTTGGCAACTTCGTTAATCGACACCACCACGCCAGTGAAGTTGACCTAGACATTGAGTCAGCGTAGTTTGAGACATGTGGTTGAGGTGCATACGAGGGCAAAAACCATGAAATAGTCTTCAATGGCAAGACGACTCCATTTTCCAAGTTTCAAGCGTCGAGATGCACTTTCAATCCAGATTAGCGACAAGCCCACAAAATGCAAGTGATGGTCAGCTTACAGTCGGCATGCAACGACAAAGACGCCCAACACCCAGAGAATCCAGGACTCAACCAACAGAGACTGCAGAAATTCCATGATGAAAAGATGATTGACATTGTCATGGCACCAGAGAAAAAACAGCCTCAGAAGGAGGGCAATAAGAGAGAGCTAAGAACCTCCAGATCAAGGCCTTTGTTTTTACCCCTGTGTCCAACGGCCGTCAGAACTCAAATACGATACTTCTCCTTTCCAACCGCCACAAAGCAACGGCCGGGCCTAAAATCGTACTACAGATACATGAACAAAGCAAACAGGGCCCCCAATTCCCGAGTGTCGAATATTAGCTTAACAAAAAAGGTCTACATCTTTGTAATCTCGAAACTTGGTAGCTGAAGTTTAGCCTGTAAATTTCCCAGGATCATGGTCCAGGGGAAGAAAAGATGATGCTTGCAAAGTTCCTCCCCCCTGCGTTTTACCACTCACGATCCGGGATATGGACTGTGTTATTCGGAAACAGAGGATTGCTGCGCTTAGATCGGCACCGTCAAGATGGAAGCCGGGGACCAGGGGAGAGAAGAGCCAACAAGCAAAGACGAGATCCAATAAGCAATTACTAACGATAGCGGCCGCGCGGGTCGCTTCCGGAGAGACCCCTCACCCCTGTAGATAACTAGTCGTGGGGGAAGGGGGATTGGCCCGGCTGGGCAAAAGCTTGGGTTCTAAGTTTTGGTGGTCATACGATGGATCTACCCCGTATCGGTCTAGAATTCTACATCTATCAAGGTACCTTTTTTCTTCACTGCCGAAATCGAATGTTGAAGTGGGGTTTTTTTTTAACATCAACCGTCATTAAAGAAAGTTCTGCTTGGCATTTGATACCTTGGACTGGTCAATTCCAACATCGCACCATTACCCATCCAGCTATCAACGCCGTTCGTCAATTATAAAAACAGTCATAATTCAAGACTGTTCCCTGCCGTCTATGCATAATTGGCCACTCCCAAATCTAATCATAGTACGTATCCTTGACGTATTTCTTCCGTGTACCGAGTTACCTTCTCTTCTGAGACAAAGGCCAACAGCACGTCTCATTCGGATACCCGTAACTGCGGTAAAAGCCTCACCAAATCTTTAGCCCAGTCGAGAATCTCGGTTATAGCGCCTCGCATCGTCGCCTGCATATTTGCTATCATTTAAGCCAGTGATGTTGCGGCACAGAACGCCATTCCACAGCCCCCCTGCCCTTTCTATTGGCTAGTTAATCGAACGTTGTCTCTTCATCGTTTTTGCTTTTTTTGCTCTTATCCCGCGTATTTTCTACACGAGCTTGCTCTTGCTCCCGCGGTTCCCGGGAGGCGTTATAAGTTGTCTAACAGTATAACTCTCTTTCCCACAGCACATCGAGCTAGCGTACGTGAATGGTAAGCAGCTTATCGGGCGCATTAACCTCCCACTGCATCTCAAACATGGCGTCAATCCGCACTGTCGAAGAATTCCGTCAGCTCTCATTTGACTTCATCGTCATAGGTTTGTATTTGCCACTCTCGATATCGATCCAGGTACTGACCAAATCAAAGGAGGAGGCACAGCTGGTTTGGCCATCGCCGCTCGTCTAGCTGAAGCTGACGCCTCATACACAATCGGTGTTATCGAAGCTGGCGGCCTTATCCAAGATGACCCTGATATCAGTATTCCGGGACATTACGGCCGCTCGCTAGGAGGATCCTACGACTGGCATCTGGAAACCGTTCCGCAGCAGGGTCTCGGAAACCGCAAACTTCCGTGGCCGCGCGGAAAGGCGCTCGGGGGAACAAGTGCCCTGAATTACATGGCGTGGAATCGCGCTAGCAAGGATGACTACGATGCTTGGGAAGCTTTGGGGAACCCCGGCTGGGGCTGGGAAGGAATCCTGTGAGTGTCGAGTTTATTGGGTGAGGAACGCTAACTGATATTTTCTCTTCTCCCGAACAGCCCGTTCTTCAAGCGATCTGAGACATTCCACCCACCAAGCGAGAGCCTACAGAGCCAGCACGAGGTGTCCCACGATGCAGGCACTTTCGGGGAGTCAGGCCCCATACACATCTCATACCCTACCGACTACTCACCTTCCCACCAATTGTGGCATCGCACCCTCAATGCCCTTGGTGTCCAAACTAACCCTTCCCACGTCGGGGGCTCAAACGTTGGTGTGTGGACGTGCGTCAATGCCGTTGAGCCACATTCCGCCCGCAGGTCTTATTCGATAGACTACTGCGAAACAGGATCGACTATCCGTAACTTACATATCCTTACCAACGCCACCGTAAACGAGGTTCTTATCGACGACCAAAAGGTTGCTACCGGGGTACGCTTCTCCTATCAGGGCATCGAGTACAGCGTCGCAGCCTCACGTGAGATAATCCTCTCGGCTGGAAGCGTCAAGTCGCCGCAGATCCTGGAGCTCTCAGGTGTCGGTAACCCGGAGATCCTTGAGCGTGCTGGTATACCTGTCAAGGTAGACAGTCCCAATGTGGGGGAAAATCTGCAGGAGCATATCAGTAAGCGAACCAGTCTCTTGGTATGGGTTCTCCACTGACAAACGATGCAGTGCTCGCGACGATCTTTGAGGTTGATCCTTCTCTCGCTAATCGCGATGATTTGCTGAAAGACGATAAGCTTGCCGCTGCTGCTCGTGAGAAGTACACGCGAACAGCAGATGGGCCCCTTACTATCCTGCCTGTGTCTCTTTGCTACGTTCCCCTAGCACACTTTGTCCCGAGTGATACTCTTTCTTCTCTCCACGCAGAAGCAGATACCTTGTCAGCTTTCGACCCCGATAAGCATGATATCCTTAGGCAACGACTCAATGGGAGCTCAGATTTGGGCCAGATTGAGTATATCTTCGATCTAGGTATCTGGAACCCTTACTTCCAAGGTGAGGAAGGTAAGAGGTACGGTACTATGTTGCAGATTCTTCAATATCCCTTCAGCGTTGGTTCCATCCATCTACGTCCTTCTAGCGACGGATCTGCCACTGCTGAACAATCACCTGCTATCGATCCGCAATACTACGAGGGCGCACATGGGAAGCTTGACATGGAAGTGATGAAGCAATGCTTGCAATTCGTCAACAAAATTGCGCACACAGAGCCTCTAGCAAACATCATTCAAGCACCAGCGTCTCCCTCGCCTGCTGACTTCAAAGATGATAAGCGCCTGGAGGCTTGGGTTACCCAAAACACGATTACCGACTGGCATCCTGTGGGAACATGCGCCATGGGTGGACGCGCTGGTATTGACGGTGGAGTTGTTGACGAGAGACTTCGAGTTTACGGTGTACAGGGCCTGAGGGTCGTTGATGCGAGCGTCATGCCTCTACAGATCAGTGCACATATCCAAGCGACTGTGTATGCTATTGCAGAGAAGGCGGCGCACATGATTATTGAAGATGCCAGGAGCGCAGATATGTCAAGCCAGGGGGTTTCGAAAGAGCAACCTAGATTGTAGATAAATTGGAAGCGTTGTTGCCCTTGGAAAAAATACGAATTTAGTAATCCTGAAGCCACGCTCGGACTATCGCCCCAATGGCTTCTGGTTGGTGATGCGCAGATAGATGTCCGGCTTCATCAACAGCAAATAAACTCAACCTATCGTTTCCCTTCCAAAACCCTCCTCTTTTAACATTCCACTCGTCAACGTCCGAAGTGATCTCTCCATCCCTATAGTGCCATGGTTTGTAGTGAAGGCTTCTATACTCCACTTGTCCCTCCCACGGCTGGTGATCCAGCATACTCATTTGCCCGGGGGTATTTCTGCAAAATATCAATACAGGTCTTTGATGCGGCACGAACCTTTAGGAACTCACATTATTATGTCGTTGTTACCGTTGATGAACAGCACTTTGATGTCGGTGTTGTCGAGTATGTAGGATAGTTCTCGCGTGACGGGCAGATGGATGTTCTCAGCCACATCCCAGCGTCTATTGGTATCAAGGTCGATTAGATCAAAAAGAACATGATGGAATCCAAGCTGTTTTTGAACCCAAGGGCGATTCAGAAATCTCCAGGTAGGTCCATGGGCGAGATTGGAGCACAAGGGAGGCGTTTCGCAGAGATGTCGGTCTAGAGAATCAGATATCAGCATGCACTCAGCCACTCACATATCCTTCTTAAGGGCTCGGAAGGATATTCAGACCACAACACTGACCATCATATGGATCCCATCCACCAGGCCGGACCCCATCCAAAAAGTACTCGCCGATAGTCTCCTCACAGACTTCATTTGCTACACGGCATGTGGGTATATCATATGATTCCCGACAACGCAAAGCCAATTTCTCACACTCGGGTATTGCTGCAGCCATATCAGAACAAGCAGTCTCGTTCATCAAAGGAGCTTTCCGCCCATCGGCAGCCCAGTCTGTGCAAAAGAAGTCATAGTATCCAATGATCTGCCGAGTGGCGTCGATGTAGCCATCAACGATGATTGCCGACGAGATATTGATTCGGGGTTCAATACCAGATTTGACGTTCTGACGCTCGTGCGTGACGATGTATTGAGTGTAGCCTGTGACGTAGTGGCCGCCCATAGACTCGCCGGTGATGTGCCAGGGTCGACCTGCGAGCTCGGGGAACACGTCGTGTGAGAAGGTTGAGAGGAAGGAGTAGACATCTCTGGCGCCTTGTTGAAGACTGACAGCGATGTTGTCGCGGTCTGTAATTTCGGAGAACCCAACGCCGACTGGTTGGCTATGAAGAGTAAGTTTTGTGTGCTCATCCTGGTCTGGGGACATACTCGATGTAGACTACATTGGCACGATCTGTCCAGGAGTAGTCGAGGCGTCTTGTCGAGTTGCCATCAGAATTGACAACACAAGGGCCGCTACCCATGAATAGCCCCATTTCTCCAGCTGCACCAGGTCCACTACAGCTATTGCATCAGCTCAGTTTGCCGTGTGGTCCATGTTGACTTACCCGCTCATCCATAATAACAACGGATCTGTCTCAGGTTTATTTCGGCTTTCAAAATACCCTAGTAAAATCAGTTCTCCAGAGTCTTACACCAGCTATCGTGCACTTACAAAAAAACATTGACTTGTCAGCCGTGACATTGATGGTGCCTGTCCATTGTCGAGAGCCGGCATCGCAGAGATCAGATGATTGCTGGTGGACGGTGAAGGACGGGCGGAAAATGGTTTCGTCTGTAAGTGGTTTTTGGTTTTGGCCGGCTACGAGACCCGAGGCTGTCAAGGCCAGTAAGGTGAATTGCCTGCCAAGCCACATGATGAGTCTTGAAGTTGCGGTGCTGAAGCCCAATCGTTGATTGAGAGAATTACAAAGTCTGCGTTGGCCAATCATTCGCGATAATCAGTCGGTGGGCCTCTGATCCAATCTGATAAGATGTAGATAGTGTTTATCGATAAGCTGAAACGAAACTACCCTATACCATACCCAGCAATCAAAATTTATTCACTTGACGTAGTGAATCTAAGCGATCTGAAATGGAACTACTGTCTTAAATGTTAATATAAAATATGAAGAGATCTTTTGATAGTTGAAAATAATATCATTCTCGTCGTGAATGTTGTTGATGCACCTATGGTTTCAAATAATTTAGACGCCATTGCCCAGATATTGACTACCTGAAGTTGTGAGTTGTAAGGCTATGACGTCATTTTCTCTCTGCCTCTTATCTCCGAGACCTGACTGGACAAAATAGTCTTAAGACCCGCTAAAACTCAACGCGAGGATGTCGCGCTTCAAGTCGCGTCGGTTTTTTAACAAGATCTCCGTCATCGGCTTTTTGTGTAGCCTGACAAGTCCCATGAAACGTTCAATCGCTCCGCAATCGCTCACTTCTAAGTGTCTCATAACCCAAAAGCACCGAAACCAAGAATAACAATCAGTATTACTCCTCAGAAGGGTTTATATCCGCCACTCGAATTTAGATAATCCGTCAAACACAGAGAACGAACTTAGCCTCCCATCCGGGACAGTTCTCAAGTCGTCAGAAAAACATGAAATCACTGAGAGACGACATAACAGGTCGTAGTTCGTTCCGTAGTTTGTATGTAGGAATATGGCAGTGATTTATAGAGTTGCGGGGTCGGCAGTGAGATTCTACTTGGGTTAATGCTGCCCATGCCTGCCTCCCGATAAATGGAGGAACCCGGCGGTTTGCTCTTCCGTTAAAGGCTGATTGGTTATGAGCCGGAGATCGGATCAAATGGTTACACAGGATGGATATGCAATAAAGACAGATATGCATCTGCCCTGCCTGACGTCTCTATAGATCGGAGCGAATGGTTGCTTGCTTCACTGGGAGTGCAGTGACAGACACTTCTGTACAACGCTGTCGGAACTCTCGCCACTTTCTCTGCTTGACTGCTTGTAAAAAGTAAAGAACACTGCCGTGCATAGAAAATCAGAAATGAAAGGCAATGCTTCTATTCATCTGCAGCGCTTACAGGGGTTCAGCCACCAACAATAGAGCCTCATTGTTGGGCGTCCACTGACAAACGGGCACCAATTTGGCGCCGACTTTCTTTGTTCACTTCTTCATCGGCGTTTGCTCCAACACTGCTACTAATGTCCAACGCATCTTCTTTCCTGTCTATATTCTCTTCGCTTCTTATTCTCTTGTCATTTATCACTGTCGCACACTACATTGCACACCGCAAACTTTCTATCCGCCGCCTGTGGATTCCCTCCAAACAACCACAAGCGACACTGACGCTGTGCCCAAAAATGTTGGACATCGGTATGTGCAAGGCGAAAATTGGTATGGAAGCTTCACTAACATCCTCGCAGAACTTTACATCGATCATTTCGCCTCGAATCTTCCACGCGATGAAGGTACGTCTGCCTTTCCAGCCTCCTGAGCAAACTCAGCTAACTACCAAGGGGAGGACAGCGACGATGATGACTTCATTTGGGAGGGCGCATACGAAGTGCAAATCGAACACCACATCATCCAGAAGGAATCATGCCAAATCACCTTTCGAATCAAATTCAAATACGGCCCCGAAACCTCCTGGATCAGCGCCGTAGCCGAAGAGATCGACCTCCAAAAGCACTACCCGAGTGTGGTTCTGAACTACTGGACGAAACTTGGTGGCCGCTGCCAAGTTACCGAGTTTGAGATGTATCACGTCTTTCGAATCGTCTCAGAGAAGAAGCACCACTACGAAATACAATGGATTGGGTATAGCGAGACAGACACCTCGTGGGAACCTAAGACAAAAGTCAAGAGGATTTGTCCTGCAGCTATCATGGAGTGGAAGACGCGCATCGTGACCTAAGCGAGAAGGGGTTTGGAGAACGTAGGAGGAACAGGAATCTGGGTGTTTGATTTCAAGCATATCACAGCGCATATGGAGCGGCATGCATATTGTTTTATCGGCGTCTGGCGCTCGCATATGACCATGGAATCACCGTGATCTAGGAATACCAAATTTGTTTCGCGACTTTTATGTAGCTCTGAACAACTGTGCTCACGTTGCACAGGAGTAAATTACTGCCCACAATGGTTGCGAATCACTGAAACTCCAAGTGATGAAGAGGGCAGAAAGTCATTCGCAATCGCAAGTCACGACCCATGATGTGTATATTTATCCTGGGAGACGTACCCAATGTGACACCCAGCCTCCAACCATCACAGCCCCTCTCCATCCTCAACATCGGTTACTCTTACAGCTACTCTACACTATGCCTAAGCACGTCAAGTCTGAGAAAACCCCAAAACCTGACAAGACAGCCAAATCTGACAAGCATGCCAAGAAGAAGGACCTTGACGAACCTAAAATTGGCTTCCTTCAGTCAGTCGAGATCGCGACAGCGAACCATGCATTAACAATGGCGAACAAGCAACTTGAAGAAGTCAAGAAGTATTTGGAGGAGCTGGAAGAGAAAAAGAAGAAGTCGTTAAAGAAAAAGCAGTCGCTCGAAGAGGAGGTTCATCTGTTAGAAAAAGCTCTCCACATAGCTCAGAAGCCAGTGAAGTGATTCGCGCAGAATGAAACCTTGGGCTAAAGAACAATCGTGTTTTCTATATGGAATTCGTATGTGGAATGAAGACACAACGTAGTTAATCTATTCGTAAATGCAACTGCTAACACCCGCAATAGCTCGTGAACCTCCGTCGTCAACGTTCACAACAAGAACCTCTCGACCAGCATCTTCTGCTCATCATTCAACTCCGCCTTTTCCAACGAAGCGCCCCTCCTGACCAAAAGTCTAACAACCTCCCGTCTTTCACTTTCCAGTCCCTCTTCCAAAGCAACTTTTAGTGGTGTCCTTCCAATCTCATCCTTGAACTCAACATCGGCACCGCGATCAAGGAGCATTTCAGCCACTTTGACAGAACCACCAAACATAGCACCTGTCAGTGGTTGCCATGTATCAGTGTTCGGATCAACACCCCTATCTAACAGATACTTCGTGTACCGTTCGCATCTCCCCTTCGCGGCGTACCAGAGAAGTCTCTTTCCAACCCGATCTTTGATCTCTGATAGATTATCCAGCGGTTCTGTCATGAAGATTGCCATGTCCTCCTCTTGAGATAGTGTCGCTGATATGATCGCGTTGTACCCAGTCCACCTTCGAATGAGAGGGTTCGCTCCCCCCTCGAGAAGTAGCTCTAGCGTACGAAAGTCATGTCTTACTATCGCGACCTCGAGTGCATCGGCCCCTATATCCCCCATCAGATCGTCGCGAATAAAGTTCCTATCGAGGAAGAGCTTAAGAATCTCATGCTGGCCACCAGTCATGACCACTTGGAGAGGCGTCTCACCCCAGCTGTCTCGATCATCAACTTTGGCTCCTTGGTTCAGAAGCGTCTCTGCGATCTCGACGTAGCCTCTTCGTACCGCCAAAAGCAGCGGAGGCACATCGCCATTCTTGTGGCTGTTGGGGTCGACGCCTTGTGTGAGTACGAGCTTCACCATGTCGATATTCCCAGTCGAAACTGCGAAATAAACCAGATTATCGCCTGTCTTATTTCTTCGGTTGACATCAGCACCTCTGGCCAGCAACAGCTGCACTGTGTCGAAGTCCTGGTTTCTAACGGCCATGAATATCGGAGTTTCGTCTGCGTAATTCCTGACGACGTAATTGTTGACAGCGTTCACATCAGCACCGTTTTCCAGTGATCTTTTGACACTTGGAAAGATCCCCTTCCAAGCACCCCACGAGAGCGCTTTGCAGCGATCTTGAGCATCTTTATGATACAGACTCTGATTGAGCATGTAGTAGAATCTTCGATTGGTTTGGCACAAAGCATTGAGATGCTTGGTCCAGAAGAGATGTTCCGCGATGAACTCAACGAGCTCGGTCGCCAGGCTTTCGAGAGACATTTTAACCTTGCAATGAAATTTGAAAACAACTTGTAGGATGCAAGGAGAACGCCTTTGTCGAGAAAGAAAACTTACGTGAGATTTAAATCCTTAGTGTCGTTTGGGGACGTTGATGATCGTCAAACGGAGGCGCAGGCTTACGCGGTTGTCTTACGGTGTAGCCTGTCGACAAGGCAGCAACCAAATCCAAAGCTTAGCCTAGGTACTCATTTACACCTTAGATGAAATTCGCCAAATAATACGATGGAACTAATAAACACCCAATCAGACACTCTTCGCACGCTTTTGACTTTCCTTTCACCAGCGGCTACTAGCCTTGGCTTGATGGGTTTCGCATCAAATATGCATCATTATACTGTACTGCATCTATGAGTTATATGGAGGCTAACATTGACCCTTGTATGGCATGTCTGCGAGCCAGACTGAGCAGTGATCTATCTTGTCTCCCTCATTTCTTCTCCTTCTCATTCTCTAGCTTCCTCAGCCTCTCGTCCTCGCACTTGGTACAACAACTGGCACTCCATTTCCGTTCTCTAATCTCACCAGTCAGGATACAGCCCTTATCAGGCTGACGTGGCACAAGGCAGAATAGTTCCTCCTGATTGTAGGAGAGAAGGGCGTTGCATTTCTTGCATCGGTAATTATAATAAACTGTTTTACACATGGTGATGTCAGTCGATGGATGTATGGACGTATTTACTGAGATATTGTTTGTAAATCAAAGTTTTGCGTTGAGTTGTTTGAAGGTCGAAGAAGTAAATTACCCTGCCAAGATGGGTCTTTATATACCAAAAACATAACAATGAATCTTTGCAATAAAATCGATTTTTAATGATGTAGGCTGGCACTTACGCGCTAGCTTCTGCATCATTCAAAGATGGCCTTGTGAGATACGCCCTCTTATCATCGTTTCAATTGTCTTCGAACCAGAGCTGCGTCGGTCCTCCTATGTGATAGTACAGTGAGAGCGTCTGGTCATATCTGGGGCATGTTTTTCGACCCATAAGCATATGATAATCACAGTCTGTGTATTATGATACATTCTTGGAGCCCAGCGGTTGAATTTGTAATGCTATCCCGATCACGTAAAGACGCCCCGAGTATTGGAATAATATCTAGGGTTTGTCAAAACTTATTTGACATGTCGCGTATAGAGGCCGCCTCCTTTCAGTTCACTTTCCCTCGAGTGCTGCTTTCTCTCTCCTTTCTTTCTCCGCCTTTTTCAATGCCTCACATCTCTCACAAAAGGTTAATACTGGAGTGTCGTATGAGTTGATCGCAAGTTTACAGTCTTCCGTTCCTTTTGCATCACATTCATACTCTTTCTGGTCGTAACGAATAATGTGCTGGCCCGATAGGCACCAATAGCGCCAAAATATAGTCTCGCACATGTTGATAGCGTTGTGTAGTCGTCTTCAAGGACTGGTTCTTATACTGGATGGTAGATATATGTTGAGTTCGTGTTGAGAAGTAACCTTAATATGATATGAGAAAGTGTGCCATTTATATACACAGATTCGGGCTCTGAATCCAGTACCCATGGAAACGTGGAAATGAATCTACTGGAGCTTATGCTAAGCTAAACCATGTATTCACTATAGAGGCGATACAGCAGCAAACTACTGACAGACTAGTGCGACTGAAGGGGTTTCGTTGACCATGATGTAACTATCTTGGCAGTGAAGGAGACTACTTCTTGTTCTTTTCCTCCTTCATCTCCTTTATAGCCTCTGCTTCCTGCTCAGCTATGATTCGATCTTCTTCACACTCCACGCACTCTCTGGGTGGGCTTGAAATATCGATATTCTCATAGTCCTGTATGCATTCTGGTGTTCCCTTTACGGCGCACTCGTAATTGTCTATTGTCATAGAATACAGACGTCCGCACTTACACCAGTGAGAGGTTCGTACCGTCCAGCACATCTTGATATATGTTGTAGTAGTTGTTGTTCGAAAGTTGAGGATAGTTATCTCCAGGTGTCTTTATAGGCTTTTATGAACGTTGCTCTTCTTTAATTTTGAGGGTTGACACTCCGAGCGAGGCCAATTTATACTAGCTACAGATCACTGATTCAACAACGGAATCGAATGAACATTCCTACCAGCCCCTCTAACATTGTATACTGTTAATCTGAAAGTGTGCGAGCTCGAAATCCTGAGAACTTGACAAGTTTAATTATTAAATGAAGTTAAGTAGGCCTGATTCTGTACCAAAGCATTGAAGGTAGAGGCGCAAAACTTCAATCTGCAGTTGTATCAGATGGAAGCCGTGATAGGGGTGATGCACGATCTCTGATTTAGGACTACTGGTGGGTGATCATCATACATTTCAGGGAATCACGATGGTTGAGCTGAGCTTTGTATGTTTGAAGAGTGTATGCTGCTGTACTGTTTGTTCTTCCTCTGCCGTTATTAGCCGACGCAATGCGAGGGATGTTCTTATGCTGAATCACTGTATTTGAACTGGGGAGGTACCGAACTTGTCGAGCGCTACATATATCAGGCCTTATTTCTTATTGCCTGTTTCGTGATTCAGTAGAACAATAACAAAAAAGGATTGATAATTGCGACATTATCGTCGCGGGCTGGACAGTCAACATTCACTATCAGTTTATCTAAGTACAGTAAGCGCCAAGAATTCTCCACTAAAGACCTATGTCACCAGTTCAACGATGTTATCTTTGCTGTTTAGTTATTCTATTGAACTGTTGGTTGTTATTTGAACCCTCTGGGTTATTTGAAAGGGGATTCGGAATACGCCCAGAGAACAAGTTGAACGAAAATACCTAAAGTCTTAATTGATGAGCGGATAGATACAGTACTTGATCATGTGTCAAGGTAGAGCCCCTTCGTGCTAGTGCTTACACCCTCGTGTGTAGGTGCGGGGAGTCTTACTGTCAGCTTCTTATGCGTGATCCTCCGAAGCAAGCCTGGCAACAGGCGGTTTGGATCCATAGCGCGTACCAACTGCAAGAGTGGATTGAGTACTCGGCTCCTAACGTAGCGAGTTTGTCAGCATGTCGAAAGTAGCGAAACCCTCCGAACTATTTCGGAATGTGAGAAGAGTGATAGGTCGCGAAACCTGTGGCGCTGTGTAAACGACTGGGCTAGGAATATTGCATGCTTGGCGAAACTTCGGTGCTTTGGTCCGAGACCAGGGTTCAAGGTGACCAAGCATTCTACGTATTTAATTCCATTGCCTTCCTCTCCACACCTTCCATATCACAATTCCTTAACCGAAGCTCAAGATGACAACAAAAGATCAAAAGCCAGTAGTCCTTCTCGTTCACGGCGCGTGGCATGCGCCTGTACATTATCGGCTTCTTATCAAAGCTATCCAGGCCGAAGGTTTCACTGTCCTGGCACCGACTCTTGCGAGCTCCGGCTACGATGACTCCATTGACGGAATGGCGATCGACGACGACGACAAAAGGATCCACGACATGGTGCTGCCCTATCTTGACAAAGGAAGAAATGTGATTGCTGTGGGGCACAGTTATGGAGCTGTCCCTCTCCAAATCGCTGTCAACGGCCAGACTCTTGCCGAGAGGGAAGAGAAGGGTCTCCAAGGTGGTTTTGTTTCAACCGTTTTTATCGCCCCAACACCAGTCTTGCAGAAGGGCATTTCGATGTATGACTCTGTAGGCGGCAAGTACACGAGTGATTGGTTTCACGACGTATCTGTATGTTGACGTAACCATCAAAGCTCGACCATTGTCTGACCTTTATACTAGGATACTCGTCTTCCACTAAAGGTTGAAAAGCTCAAAGATGCTTTCTTTTCAGATATCAACCAAAGTCTTGCAGATGAGATTATACCTACTCTCTGTCATCAGGGCAAAGGTCCGTTCGAAGTCACCGTCGTTTGCACCCCAGAGGACCTCAAGATTCCCAAAACAATGGTGCTTTGCAAGAATGATACTATTTTCACGAAAGATATTCTGGAATTTGTTGCTGACAAATGGGGTGCTACCATTGTCGAGATTGAGTCTGGCCATAGCCCGCACTTGGTTGAAGAGCATCGGAAGTGGATAGCTGAGTTCATTTCTCGAGAGGCTGAGAGGTTTTGAGATAGACAGGCTATATTGGCCTGATTGAGGGCCGATAACATGTGATTGCTAGATCTCAACCAAAAAGATAAGCAAGATAGCGGCCTCTTCAGAATAAGTGCACATGAATGTTAGCAAAGTAGTTGGGCCCTGACTTGCTCCATCGCAAGCGTAAGAGAATAAACTGTTTACTAGAACTTGTGTTTTACTTATCCTTGCGTTTAACAAAGAATCGACCGGAGCCCTACTGTGGTTCTAGCTAAAAGAGCCTCGATTATACGAGGTGATGGTATTGAAACCAGGATCTAAACCTCGAGCTTGTCCTCTTCTCATAACTGGTGCGACTAAAAGCCCGATTTCGGCATGTCAAGGTTTCACCCAAGCGAGTCTGACAAAGACCTAACTTCTTACTCTCATGGGGCTATTGCTTACCCACGTGATGCGGCATCACTTCGTGGATGAGCAATGTTATATGTAGTCGAACTGTTCCGCAAATGACTCGAAACAATAAGCAATATGCTGGCGTCGCCACTATCCTTCCAGGACCAAGGACCGAAATGAACACCGAAGCAAATGAAAGCGCCTCGCCTGGCATTGCCGACCTTGTCTCGTCTTACTCCATCCTCACATGCCTAGTTCCCTGGCTAGCGACCCGTGATCTTTACAATCTGGGTCTAACAAGTCGATCAGCATATGCATACATCCATTCATCATCCAAAATATTCAAATATCTTAGCCGCCGATGCTTATGTGACGGTCGTGGCCTCGCTACCCGCCAAGCATATGCCGGTCCTTACAACCTCAGACGCAAGCCTGGTCGCTTGGACATCAACCCACAATTAGAAGCCGATGAGGAAATTGAAGTGCGTCTATTCAATGTCAAATGCGATGAAGCTGGTGCGCTGCCATGCATAAAATGCGACGTCAACATCTGCGAGGAATGTCGATGCTATCCTCGAGCAGCTCCCGCAGCTGTCTATCCGAATCGTCGGCCTCACTTGAGAGGAAACTACCAACTCGATAACATCATGTGTCTGTGTGACGACTGCGATGCTAAGACTGAGAAAGAGCTTGGAGGAAAGTTTGTCTCCGAGCGCTGCGACTGCGATATTTACAAGAGATGGATCTGCGTGGGTTGTAGCGATGAGGAGCGCCAAGCCACGCGAAGGTATTTTGAGGAGCATACTCAAATGGAGTGGGAGTGGATGGTAAGAGATGAAGTGGATTTTGGAGATGACTGCGAGCCTTCAAAGACTCTTCGCGATCATGCCTTCGAGAGAGCTGTATGAATTCCACCACCAAACGAGATTTCAGTCCAAGCTGACCAAATTTCTAGTTTTGGTGCATCTGCGGAAAGATAGTTTCACACAGCACTGTGCCTCGTTGCATGTGGTGTAAAAGGCGTCATTTGCCAGAGACCGAATGGTACAATGAACGTCAAGCAATCGGATCCATACATCCCTTCTTTGACAATGTGAGTTTCCCATCTCCTGTTGTGTGACAAGCATCTGACTGTTTTTGTAGAATCCGGACTATCCTCGATGGGTTGCTGACGCAAACAACAAATACCCGAATCCTTATCCTAGGCTGGGATATCAACATGCAGGAGAACAGGTCTAGAGAGTTGGGTAAATTTCTGTTTGACTTTCAGGTTGCATAGCTGAATTGAGGTCTACGCCAGTCTATACGCATAAAGCAGCAGCTTCTATAAACTCTCAAATCACGAATGGAAAATATTATTTGTTATGTGTGGGGGGACCAGCAGAAATACCGACGACAGGCGTATGTTAAAGGTTTGGACGACAAACCTGCCTTTCTTCATTTCATAAACATCGCATGCACAATACGAGGATGAACTCAGAACTCTTACTTCTCGAGTAAGCTAAATCTTTATTTATAATTATTTCACAAACCTCAAAACATCATTCGCGCGCAGTGCCGGCACCTCGTAACAAAATGCCCCAAAGCATGAAAAACTAATAGCTTAGCTTATGAGAGACTAGATTTTCGTTCACTGCAGTTCCCAGCAGTCACATCGTCGGCAGGAATTCTGGCCAGAGTATCCACATACATCAATGGTGGTCGATTATGTCATGGTACCAGAAAGGTCAATATTTGGACATCATGACAGAAGGGAGCAGTGGTATTTTTAGAGAGAGCGCTGCTTGTAGCAGGCGGAAAGAAAAAACATTACTCGTTGGAGATAATGCGATAGCCAGGCCAGGGGAGGAAAATGAAACACAGGACTTCTAGATTACAATGAAGGTGTCTGTAATAGAATATAACTAATAAAATAAAACTCTATCTCTAAATAGAATTTATAATAAGTATTACAAGTAGTTACTCTAAAAGATAATATTTTTATAGAAATTGAAATAATTTTATAGTTTTGTATAAACTTATAGTACTAGATAAATTAATAAAACTATTTCTAGTATCTTATAATTATTACATTGTGTTTTATTTCTCCTTGAGGCCGTGGCATACCGTCAGGGCCGGGACACACCCTGAGGACCTCCTTCTTTTAACATATGCTAAGTCTTCAAACCAAGAATCTCGGCTAAACCAGGCCAGGAAACACACTATTGAGAATCTTAAGAAGAGATATGCTCAAATTAAATCAATTAAAGATTGAAGAGCTAATGTTTAGAACTAGAGTAAGAACACTGTATACATCTGATATCTATCTGTCTTTTTGCTTTTGGCATATGGGATCGGAATAATTTTAATCCTTAGGGATCATAACACACACCAACATGCCAGACTGACGACCACCATCATCATCATTACCATTACTACGATATCGATAAGAGCTTACAAACCGTGAACTATACCATCTACATACAAACAGTCAGTGCGGAAGGCGAATTCTCATTAATTAAAGTTAACTTTACTCAATATTTCGCCGAGATAGATCATGGACAGCATATTGCCCAGCATTGAGTCGTCCCCGGACTGGCAGGTGACGCTGTACCCGTGTGGCATCGAAGACTGTGAACATATTGGCCACTCGAGCCGAGGCCTCGAATTGCATCGAACAAACGTACATGGTCATGGTGTAACTTGTTTTTGGAGATGCCCATCGGGTGCGCCGAAATGTGAAAATGCCTCTCCATGGAATCGGAAGGATGGTTTCAAGAAGCATCTCCGAAAGGTACATGGCATCGATGCTGATAATAACTATATCAGTCGGTGCATTGACTAGTAAGTTCACTCCTATATATTGAAGCTTTCGACTGACTTGTAGTAGTTCCAGTCCCAAGCCAGAAGTGGCGCACCCTAAGCAAGTGCCCACACAGGGTTGGGAACTGCTGTCGAACAATATACCATTGCGTCAAGGAGGACCAAAGATCTTTCACCCACAACTACCAGTGAAGTTGCCCGCGATACAAAATGTGGTTCTGCTCGAGACCCCTCCGATACTAGATCCAACGCACCGTGGGCCATTTCGGGAGCCACTACCTCGAGAAGATCCACATCAAGAAGACCCACGCCAAGAAGAGTACCGTTCACACAGCGGGAGGCAATCTTCGTCTCGATTTCAGCAATGGCAAAGCCGAACACGAAGAGATATCAAATGAACGTAGTGAAGAAGATATACCTTCCGGTTTTGTCTCTACAAAGTAAAGCCCTTAAGGCTTAGTAGCCGTTATATAATTTGGTGATTAGTCCAAATTTGCTGTTCTGACCAGCTATTGGATAGCCGTAAACCTATAGGTCCCACCCCTCTCAAAATGAAGCTACCTTCGGAGCCGTAGGCGAGGGATTGTGTTGCCCTCCGCTTGAAGGTGCCCCCGGCAGGGTCCCTGTAGGGCCGCCGGAGGCAAGCCGACTGCAGGCCCCACGGAGGGTAGTCATGAAATTCCTTCCATGAAGACCAAAGATAGCCTCAAGAATAGACCTACTAAGAAGAGACCTACCAAGAGGAGGAAGAGGAGGAAGAGGAGGAAGAGGAAGACCTATGCCTAGGCCGAGGCTTTGCCTTGCCTATGATAACAGCTTGCTGTCAGCACCAAGGTCTTGTATACACTCACTACACAACAGTCTTCAGGTTAGCTTCCGCTTTGTAAATATTGATTCTTATAGATATTAACTGTAGTAGAAACTATGCTGCAATAGCCAGCTGGTCCTCATAGCCCCGAAAGATCCCGTCCCCAAATTTAGCCCTGAGAAATTTACGAACCTCCTCATTCCCATCCCCGATAGTCAATCCCGCCGGCACCTGGACTTTGAGGCCTCCGAGGCTCGTCGCTCGCGAAAGCGCAACGTAGACTTGACCTTCCTCAAAAGCCTCCGAGACATTAACAATGACACGATCGAGAGTCATGCCTTGGCTCTTGTGGATTGTGATGGCCCATCCAGGTACAAGGGGGATCTGAGTCCGAAGCAACTTAGAGTCTTTGGGCGTGTCCATATCTTCATTTGCGTAAGCCTGTTCACCAGGAACAGTACTTACGAAGCACCAGGGGTAGATCGTGCGGACCTGTCCATTTGTGAAGCGCACGCGCGGCCAGACATACATCTCTTCATCCTCGTTCGAGTCCATGTGATTTGCTGTAAAGGTCTCTACATGCTCCTCCCGGATTTTTGCGTCTTGTCCGAGCAGACCCGGAAGGTCGGGCACTTCAATCGGCTCCCACCCGCAGACCACACCTTGGCTTCCGTTCACCAGCCCATGTCTGATGTCGAGGTTCACTTGAAGCATGACGAGCATTGTTTCTTTGAGTTTGACCACCTTGTCGAATTGATGGTCTTTGAGTGCCAGAAGTCCTCCGTCCGAATCCGGCTTGCTGTACTTTATATCCTGCCCCTTTTGGCGCCCATTCCAACGCCATTCATCGCAGACTATATATTGCCTTTCAACTTCTCTGATCACTCTGTATTTTTTGTCGTTAATTCTCTTGACCTCATCCTTTTTGCAATGCAGCTCCGGAGCGTCCTCGACCTCGCTTTCGTGGTTGACAAGCAAAGCGATATCGTCTTCTGTGAAAGGGATTCCGAGTCGACACTTCTGTAGCATCCTGATAAATGTTTCATCGTTTTGTCGATGGATCTCACTCAGGTTGATGTGAACGAACTGAGCCTCCTCCCAAGCAGGGCTCCTAAAGGCCCATCGAGCTTCGCAGGGAAATACTGCTCGGCAGCCGGCCGATGTATTGGTACACCTGAATTCGTCTCTACTGTTGTCTTGTGTCGTCTGGGCTCCGCAAAAATAACAAAACTCGAAAGGCTTGACAGGAGGTAATTGACAAAAGTCACCCGTCACAATCATTTGGACTCCTCCAAAGGGCAAATGAGATTTGTCAGATCTGGCAAGCTTCAGGCACTTGTTTATAAGATTCAGGGAGGTGCTTGGAACCATGCTTATCTCATCTATGACGAGCACGTCGGTTCGTCTCAGACGCTTCCTGGTGTGTTTCGAAGCAAAGGGAGACTTTTTGAACGCCTCCTCCCCTTCCTTACACATGTCGGGGTGCCAGCCCATGTAAGACCATGTGGTGGTACCTTCGACTTGGATAGCTGCTCGGCCAGTGGGTGCGGTAACAGATACTCGCAAACCGCTATCCCGTAGTTGCTCAACTGCCGCTTTCAGGACTGTTGACTTGCCACAGCCTGCGGAGCCAGTGAAGAAGATGTTTCTGCCGTTCATGATGTGTTGGAGTAAGTCTTTCTGCTCTTGACAGAGAGTTGGCTCGCCAACTGGTTGCAGTGAGAGTTCATCATCTTCGTCGCCTGAAGATATGCTGATGAAAGACTGCTCACGCTCGGTTCGCTTGGGAGATGGCGGTGGTGATGGAGATTGTTCGCCACTTTTTCTTTTGAGCGACTCGGTACGATCCGGCAAAGTTTGATGGCTTGTTGCGCAGACGATCGTAGCCATTGTAATGAATGCAGGGGGTTTTCCGATAAATGCTGCAAATTCAGAGTCGCGTCAAAAAAGATCCTGAAAAGGTTGAACCGTTGCGTTGTCGGAGGAACGTGTTTAAAATTGAGGATCCCCTGCATGGAGAAAGGGGAATGCGTAGACGATGATGTCATGTGTCGGTACGCCATCGACGCAATCGAGCCAAATTGCATCTCCAATTCTTGATCTTTGAGTTTTTGCTTTTTTTTGTCATTTGCGGAAATTTAGTTCAAGCGTTAGGCATCAACCACTAATCGGGTCACTCCAGTTGAAGATCGTGTCGTAACGGCCATGGCACGTGATGAGCAAAGCCTGATGAGTAATGGCCTAAGCTCTCTAGTCTATGTCGGCGTGTCTTGAATGGTAAATAAAACTCACATTGAAATGAGAGGAGGATAGACAATCTTGTTGTTAATTGTTAGAGTACACGTCCCCAAACAAACTCAACAGCAAGAGTCAACATCGCCGTCATTTTATCGCTCCCCGTCTCCCAAGTCTGCAGCTTTTGTGCATGAATGGGATTTCCCGAATCCTCTTTAGCCCGAACAAGCTCACCTAGGACGGTGAAAGGGCTGCTCATGTCATAGAAGGCCTTTTCTGTCTGCCATTCTTCCAGACTCCTAGCCTCCCAAAGTAGTTTACTGGATGGAAGAGGCAGAGTATGCAAGGCGCTGCAGCCTTCGCATGATTTCCCGCTCTCGATGGTTATGACGCAACTTATGATCAGCCAGAGGCAGGACATTCGTCTGCGTGATTCCGCAAAGACCCAATCTTCCCATGTGAAGCTGGGCTCTGTTTGCTCGGATATGGAGTAACTGCCAGCAAGATCAAGGAAGTGTGAACCAATGATCTAACAATCGTAAGTTTACTGCCTCAGAATAGTCTGTAAATTCGTGGACTCACCTCGGCGGTTTCGAACAGCCTGGAAGTGCGCTCTTTGCCTTCTGTCCCCGGCTCGCTCATCGCCATCATCATATAGATGATCATCACCTGAAGACACATGTGTAGCTCATGTAGAGAAAGCATATACAGCTAAACAGCATTAGTTTCCAATATGTGAAGACAGACCGCATACTTACATTTTCCCGGAAGCGTTCCTCTTCAGTACTTATCGTTCTCCACAAAAATGGCTCGGTCTCTGGTGTCCTCGCAGCAAAGAGTTGAGCGATACTCATGCAATTGCTAAGTGTCTCGGGAAGACGTTCTTCATGCCAGTGAGGATGAATGAAGGGTGGGAAGGTTTGTCGCCGGAGCATCATCTGTGGATAAGCATATAGCATCTGCATAATGACGCGAGATGCACGCTGCAGACTTGAGAGGCGATTTGATACTCTGGCAAGACTTCCCTTGGAACTGAGTGTTTGTGGTCGCGCCTGGATCTGTGCATCATTGACGATATCAAAAGACAGAAGATCGATGGAGCCTGTGTCTTCGGGGATATCAGTGGAGATTATGTTCAACGGAGAGTCGAAATGATTTGTGAAACCATCTAGCTCGAGCGAAAGCCTTGAAGACCCAGAAGGTGTCAGACTGTTGATGGCTTGTAGCTCGTAGCTCGGCAAAGCACCAGGCTCTTGGACCTGGCCACTTGAAGCAATTGCTCCATAACGGACAGTCCGACCATAGACGCAGCGAACGCTCTTCTTATCACACCGAGCACATGGCTCACCAAAAGTGCACTTAGCCTTGGCTACCCGACAAGCACCACATGATTTAGGTCTGCCTTTGCGTTGACTCTGAGCCTTTCGACAGTAGTTGACATGTCGTTTGTATGAATGCTCTACGGAGATGAGTAATTGAAAAAAGTTATTAAAGAAGACGTACCCTGGGTAAAAATCTTATCGCAAATGTGACAGTTTTCGATGAACAGTGTTTCAGGTAAGATTTCCATTATCGCTCAAGTGATGCAGACTTTTGTAAAGGTTGAAGGTTGCGAGGAGAGGCCAGTTTGTAAGCAGGAATAAATACTCGGAGTTAAGGCTAAAGTCCCTGCGGCGTCGGAGTGCCCTACGCAGGATTCGCCAAAAGTGGTAATAATCTCATGGTGGACATCTGTTGCATTCTTGAAAAGACTGAATAATTCTAAAGCTACACGTACTCCTTCTATCTGGGTAGTTCTCCATTGCGGTCACTGATAGTCTTTGTTGGCCCATCCTGGCTCACATTGGTTGCCAACTCTACAATCCTCTCCGCACCAACTTCAGTTGTTGTCCCATAGTCGTGATAGTTAGTCAAAGCCGTCTTGACCAGTCCAGGACAGACCGAGTTGACCTTTCCACCAACATCATCTAGCTCTCGTGCGAAGTTGAACATAAGCATGTTGACTGCAGCCTTGCTAGCGTCATACGACTTGTAGTCAATGTTGTAATAAAGTGTAGTTGTGTCCGTGGCTTTCTCCAGACTACCCATGACACTAGTGACAAAGATGATGCGAGGCGGTCCAGCCTTGGCCTTTCGAATGAGTGGGAGAAGACCCGCAGTAAGACAACCTGTTCCAATGACGTTGGTGGTGAAGGTCTTTTGGAACAGGTCCCAGGTCTTAAGGTCCTGATGCCAATCGAGCAAAACACCAGCATTGTTGATGAGAACATCAAGGTAACCGTAGTTCACTTCAATATGTTCGACCGCTTTGTTGATGGAATCTTCGGACGTCAGGTCAAGTTCGACGACCGAGGCATGATAGCCGTCTTTGCGAAGGTCAGAAGCAATGTCCTCGCCAGCCTTGGTGTTGCGGACTCCAAGAAGGACGTGGTAGTTGTGCTTGATGGCGAGTTCTTTGATGACGGCAAGGCCAATGCCGGAGTTCGAGCCAGTGACGAGAGCGAGAGTGCGAGACATGATGAATGATACTAATGAGTTGTAGTGCAATTATTGGTAATTGTAACCAAAGAGTATTCTTTGCATGAAGATAGAGATGAGGTTGAGAGAGGATGGATGGTTGCTCTTTATAAGCTTTTCGCATGGATGAGATAGCGACGAGAAATCATTCTAGGCTATGATTAATGCCCAATTGGACGGCCGAATTGGCCTCTATAATGCTTAAATGTTTAACAATTTGTGAACTATTGTATTGATGTTGTCCGACATGCACATTCCTAAGGTCCGATTTCGCCGGTTGAGAAATGGGCTCTTGTGGGTCTACCGGCCAATTTGGCCATTACGGCTTCAATGACAACGCACCACCGGGGGAATGTTGATACTTCTAACAACTTGAAGGGCGAATTTTAAACACATGTATCAACACAGAATAATAGTCTATCCACAGCTAAGGTCATGTGGACGTGGTCATGCAGGCCCGCTATGATGGTCATCTTGGTCTTTATTGGCACAGGTCAAATAAAGTCGCAGGGTCTTGCTCACAATTCTCTGTGACTACCTTAATTCAAGTCTATTTTATGAGATTGCACAGGATGTAGTATGTTTCTCAAGAAACATATTTCGATTCATATTTTACCAATTCAATATTGAGTGCAATGAGATGTAGTGTTCACAAAATCACAAACTCGTTGGCACACAGGATATTTACAATTCCATGCAAACGTTCTAATGATAGGTTAACTATCTTATATATAATAATATAAATATAAATTGTATTTAAATTGAAAGACTTTACATGATTCTATTAATAAATAATATAAAATACCTACAGAAAATAGGACATTATTAGAACTTTTGCATACCTGCTGTACTACAGGTTAAGTCTGACCGTAAAAGAAAAGGTGTATGTAACAGACCTCAACCGATCCGAAGCACAATAGAGGTGGGGGAATACTTCATAATCAACCTGATATAGTTTCAATTAATCGAGGTCAACCAATTGGTATTGATAGTCGCTAACTTGATATTAAGACCCACCACAGACTGCCTGTTTTCAGGACAGAATGAATAACGTTCATGAACCTCCGTCTCAACAAAATATTGAATAAGGCTTCTCAGCGATTAAAGCTCATAAACGGTTGTGTAGGGCTTGAATCGATCGCACTGGTTCAATGGAAGTATTCCCCTATTCATCATTTCTACTGGAGCGTGCTGGCGAGGTGCAGTTCGGTTCTTGTGCCAAACAGTAACACATTCTAGATTACCGTTAACAATGGCCTCAGAAAGTCTAGTGAGTTATTAAAAGCCCTTAGTGTCAAGTCGAAACTGCCACAGAAATCGGTGTTTGGTCGTGGTTGCTAGTCTCTTCCATGCTGTTGTGATACACAATACGAGATATTCTCTTGGCAAACTGTGGGTTGTGCCATGATGCGATATGATTTCAACCCCGCCCCTTTCGGGTACAGTTCCCTGGCTGACCAAGCACGACGTCTCGTATAGCTTCTTTTGTAGGTATGTTGCTTGAGGTTTGAGCTGTGGGAAACACGAGGTGTTCTTTGCGATGGTGCAAACCACGGAAGGTCTGAGGGATCGATTTTGGGTCACGTATACCTTAATTAATTAATTCAAGTTAACCTTATCCAATATTTCGCCGAGATAGATCGTTACGTATACCTTGAGCGTAGTAGTTTACTTGGTTGATTGTAGGAAATGCTGCAGGCTCGTTGCTATCTTCGTATTCACAAACGAAGATAGAAACATGAAATGTCAAAGCTACGGCCCTGGGAAAGCACTCAATTAAGACGCGATACTACCTTCCAGATAAGTGCCGGCGGATCAATAAGCACAATGCAAGTGCTCACACCCTACTATCAAAAAGGCAAGTCTGAATCAAGACACTCGCTAGAAGGAGCTTTGGTAAATCTCGCAAGCGATACGCAGGGACCAGAGCTGCGTTACATCTTAGTGGTTGCGTTCTCATTGCGTCACATTTGGATATCACCTGGCGCTGATAACGATCATCTGTCCCCAAGATAGCCCCAGAAAATAGATATATGATTGGAGTGATGTCTCCGCGTTGAGGGTGGTATTGCCGGCCGAGATAGCCTAACCTGGAAGGTCCCCAGACACACAGGGGTGTCATGGCAGATCACGCGGGCTTTGGTTCTTAAGAAAAAGAACCTCAGTGCTAGTGCCAAGAGACGCAGGGGCCGAGGCAAGCGCTTAGAGCTTGCAGACAAAGTCTGGGCTCTTATCTTATAGATCAGATGGGGAAACTGTATATGCCCTATGCGGTACAATATGCCTCAGGGTGGACGAATTGGCCTTGAGGCCCCAAGGCAAGGTTCAGTAGTGTTGAGTCAACAACCACACTCTTTGTACAAGTCATGGAAGTAGTTCGATAACCCCGTTACTGTATCATCCAACTATAATAGATAAACTTTATAGCGATCTACGAAAGAGAGCTTTATTAAGGATAACCTTAAGTGCTAAGCTTCGTGTTAGTCGCTACTAGTTAGTCTCCCGGTCCGTCTAGACGTAATAGGTTATCAACTCCGAGAACCTTCCCCAGTTTGTAAATCTACCATGGTTCGTCCCGAGCCGATTTGTCCGCGGCCTTTGTATGTCCGACTTGCAGACCTTCCTATCTCGCTGCAGCCAAGCTACCGCCATATGGCGTGCTGCACTACGTGCTTTTCCAGCCCGAGAGAAGCTCATGGACTAGTCTAGTAGGACTCTTAGACCCTGGACAACTGCTATCGTCGCAGTTGGTTAAGCGGTCGCATGACTCTTAGGCCAGTATCGAAAATGGATATTTGGACTTGACAAAAGACCCTTCTCGTAAGACAAGTATTCCGAAAGAGGCCAGTAGTTGGCGCTCGTTGACTGAGGGCCTTTGGCCAAGATATGCAAAAGTCCCGAGAGAATTGGGAAGTTGGTTATTAGTTGTTGTTTTGTAGTAGACTCTGTAGTCTCAAAACTATATAATAGTTACCACTATTCACATATCTCAACAAGGAGAAACCAGACATCCTAAGTTCACAACACCTCTCTCCAGTGCAACCCGGTCCTCACTCTCAAGATGCGTTTCTCAGACTCACTTGTCCTCATCGGACTCACCGGCCTAGCTGGTGCCCATCCTAGCAGGAGAACTCCCAACCCATCACCATTGAGCAAGCGGGCTATCGACTTGGAGGCTTTCAAGCTTCCTCCTCTGGCCGAATATGTTCCTCAAGATGAGGTTCCTGAGGATGTCAGTGCCAAGGTCGTTACCAAGCGAGCTGATTACACCGAGACTGCCAAGGACTTGGTCAAGACGACCTTCCCCAAGGCTACTTTCCGTATGGTCTCTGACCACTATGTCGGCACCAACGGTATTGCCCATGTGAACTTCAAGCAGACCATTAACGGCATTGATGTCGATAACGCTGACTTCAACGTCAACGTGAGTTAAGCCACTTCCGTTATGAGAGTATCTATATTAACAAGAAATAGATCGCTGCCGACGGAGAGGTCTTCTCATACGGAAACAGTTTCTACGAGGGCAAGATTCCCGGCCCTCTCGCCAAACGTGACGAGAAGGACCCCGTTGATGCCCTCAAGGATACTGTTGAAGTGCTCTCTCTTCCCGTTGAAGCTGAGAAGGCCAAGCCTGTTCGCAAGAGCGCCAACCACTACACTTTCACTGACACCAAGGGTACCGTCAGCAAGCCAGAGGCCAAGCTGGTCTACCTTGTTGACGAGAACAAGAGCCTCAAGCTGACCTGGAGAGTCGAGACTGATGTCCTCGACAACTGGCTCTTGACCTACGTCGATGCTGAGAAGACTGACAAGGTCGTTGGTGTGGTCGACTATGTTGCTGAGGCCACTTACAAGGTTTAGTACGTATTTACCTTCCCACTAATTGATGGTGAAAACTGACCATTTCTCTAGCCCTTGGGGAGTCAACGACCCTACTAAGGGATCTCGCGTAACTGTTGAGGACCCCTGGAACATTGCTACATCTGAGTTCACCTGGCTCAGCGACGGTTCAGCCAACTACACCACCACCCGTGGCAACAACGGTATCGCCCAGGTCAACCCCTCCGGCGGAAGCACTTACCTGACCAACTACCGCCCTGACTCCAAGACCCTCAAGTTCGAGTACGACTACTCCACCACCAATACCAACCCCACCTCTTACCGTGATGCTTCCATCACCCAGCTGTTCTACACTGCCAATAAGTACCACGATCTGCTGCACGTTCTCGGCTTCAATGAGCAGGCTGGAAACTTTGAGGTCAACAACAACGGCCAGGGTGGTAAGGGTAACGATCAAGTCATCCTCAATGCCCAGGATGGAAGTGGCACCAACAACGCCAACTTCGCTACCCCTGCTGATGGCCAGAACGGACGTATGAGGATGTACCTTTGGGACACCTCTTCCCCTCAGCGCGATGGTAGCTTTGATGCCGGTATCATTATCCACGAGTACACCCACGGATGTAAGTCTTCTTACCCTGTTTACCAATTACTATACTAATGATTCCTAGTGTCCAACCGTCTTACTGGTGGTCCCGCCAACGCAGGATGTCTCCCTGGAGGCGAATCCGGTGGTATGGGCGAAGGCTGGAGTGACTTCATGGCCGTCGCTGTCCACCTCCAGGCGAAGGACACCCGATCTGTCAACAAGGTCATGGGTGACTGGGCCGCCAACAAGCCCGCCGGCATCCGAGCTTACCCCTACAGCACCAGCCTGACCACCAACCCCTACACCTACAAGTCCACCAACAGCCTGAGCGGAGTCCACGCTATCGGAACTGTCTGGGCTACAGTCCTGTACGAGGTCCTCTGGAACCTCATCGACAAGCACGGCAAGAACGATTCCGATCTTCCCAAGTTCACCAACGGCGTGCCTTCTGACGGAAAGTACCTCGCCATGAAGCTTGTCATTGACGGCATGGCTCTGTAAGTTATCGCGTCTTGAATGATAAAACCTTACTGACTGTGATGCTTTAGTCAACCTTGCAACCCCAACATGGTCCAGGCCCGAGATGCCATCATCGATGCTGACACTGCCCTCACCAAGGGTGCCAACAAGTGTGAGCTCTGGAAGGGATTTGCCAAGCGAGGTCTGGGAACTGCCGCCAAGTACAGCAGCACCAGCAGAACCGAGAGCTTCACTCTGCCTTCCGGATGTTAAAGATCTTGAGATTTGAGGATGGGAAGAGTATGACGAATGATGGGTTGAGTGTTTTATGAGTTGGATGTTTATGATGGACTACGTGCGTGTTGTTCTATCAGTATATAAGGATGTGTACATAATCCTTTCGTATATTTATGAGTTTCTTTCACCTTAAAGCCATCATGCCTTTCCAGCTTAGAATTCCTCGGGAGTTTAGCGTCTGTAAAGTCCCATTGGGCATGAAACAGATAAACTGCTTTTGTTCAATAGTATTCGAGATAGTATGTCGACTAGCCAAATCGGGATCTGTGAGGGCATTGGAATGTAATGGTGAAATCTGTGAAAGAATAGCATACTTTGAATTTCGGTTATAACCTTATTCGAAAAGACCACATCATCATCACCACGTCGATTTGCCAAAGTCTCTGACTGAGGTAGGCAGAAGTTCACCCATCGTTTCTCGTCTGCAATCGGACGGAAAGACTTTCGGGAAAGGCGTTTAAAAATTCTTCTTACGATGGTTGGTGCGGTGAAAGTAACCCAAAGTGAATTCTCACATATCATGCACAGCAGGTAACAAAAGTGATTCCGCTTGCACATCCAATCTCATAATCGCGACAAAACTAATAAGCAGACCTCTTCACATGAGAAAGCAAAAACAGTTGATGGCAATATTTGTTATTATTCGGTCTACTTTTCATATCTAGACCAGAAGTTCAAACTCAATGCTTTTCCGTCTTTACCTCTCACGGTTGAAGTTGGCAGGAGGCTTAGGCTTGTTATCAAGGATCTTCTCGATCTCCTCCAGGACATCAGAGTCGAGCTTCTTGTAAAGGTCCAGGGCCTTGAAGTTGTCCTCGAGCTGCTCAACCTTGGTAGCACCCAGGATAACGGTGCTGACGTTGGGGTTCTTGAGGGCCCAGGCAAGAGAGAGCTGGGCGACGTTTCCACCGAGACGCTCGGCAACTTCTGTGAGCTTCTTGACCTTCTCAATCTTGGCCTTGCCGGCCTCGGTCTCGAGCTCGTTGACGGTGTTCTCGAAGAAAGCCTTGTTGGTGGCAAATCGGGAGTCCTCGGGGATGCCGTTGTTGTACTTTCCGGTCAAGAGACCGCTGGCAAGAGGGGACCAGATGGTGGTACCGTACTTGAACTGGTCGTACAGGGGTGCGTACTCAACCTCGAAGCGCTCACGGTGGAGGGCGTTGTATTGGGGCTGCTCAACGACTGCATCATAGTCAGTACTGGGAAGTAGTCAAGCGGGAATTGGGATCTTACCAGGAGCAATAAGGTTGTAGCGCTCGGCAATATGAGTAGCCTCGGTAATCTGAGCAGCGCTCCACTCTGAAGTACCCCAGTAGTAGGCAAGGTTCAGGTTGCGGATGACCTGGGTAAATCCCTCAACGATCTCCTTCATGGGAGTGGCGTAATCAGGGCGATGGGCAAAGACAACATCGACGTAAGGCTGCTCGAGACGCTTGAGAGAGCTCTTGAGACCCTCGACGACGTGCTTTCGGCTGAGACCACGGGTGTTGGGCTCCTTGCGGCCTGTGCCAAAGAAGACCTTTGTGGTGAGGACGTACCTGGATGGATTAGTAAAAAGGCCGTGATGGGACCTGGATGGTTACTTACTCGTCACGGGGCCAGGCAAGCTCCTTGAGGGCTCGGCCCATCTCGACCTCAGATTCACCGTTGGCGTAAACCTCGGCGGTGTCGAAAGTGTTGACACCGTGGTCCCAAGCCTTCTGGAGAATCTGCTTGACGATATCACCCTTCTGGGTGCCTCCGTATGTCAACCAACCTCCAAGACTGAAGACACTGACCTTGAGACCGGTAGGTCCCAGGTGGCGGAACAGCATGTCCTTGGGGTCGTAGGCGGATTCAACGGGCATTTTGGCGGTATGTTATGTAATTATGTTATGGGGATGTGAAGTTTTGAGATTGCACAGCATGAACGAGGGGCGCGATACTTATATAAAGTGCACTCAGAATTGATGTCATGAAGGAGACGCCATCACACAAACACCCGACGCAATAACTTATTACCCCTCATTCCGCTTGGACCATCCCTCATATTGAAACAATGATGGGCTCCACGCCGAAACTGACGACAGTTTAGCGTAGTTATAGCGTTGAGAGGCCAATCATAGTGGTGTCTGTTTTGGACTATCTCCAGCCCTGGAGTTGCTATTGGACCGTTAGTATTAATAATTCAATAGCGGGTCCTTCCCTGTCGGTGTACACTGTACAGTAGCATTCCTAGCTTCAATGACGCCTACTGCGCAAATGCCACCAGAGATGCCGAGGAGAAAACATCAGATTGTGGTTTAGGCTCGCGCGTTGTGATTGAGTTGCCTATTGTGACATTGGCATCGAGATTGTTTTTAGGTGCTGACACGGCGATAGATGCACGTTTTATCAATTGCATATGACATCAGCATTGAGGTGACTTTAAATCCGACCCTAAGTCCGGTGCAGGCCACGTTGTTCGTGTTCGCCTCAATGTGTGAACCTTGCATGATTGTTAATAAATAATTGATAGCGGCGACCGGTGAAAGAACAACGACCGGGGTTGTTGGATCAGTAGCTACCGTTTCACTTGTCCTCACATCTCCAGATGCAAACTCCCCAATTCCTGCAAGTTTGAAGCAACATGTGAAACAAGATTCAAAACATCACAATTTTCTCAATCATCTCCACAAGTTCCCAAGGCAACTCGCATACCCTTCCACATGGGCGCCCAAGCCCCAAACACAGCAGTCACACCCGTACATATAATCATAGGCCCATACTGCGTCGCGTAACCCAGAGCCTCGTCAGACAAAACCGCCTTTGCCTGCAACAAAGCACCACTCAACGGCCCGGCAACCACAAACCCAACCCCGCGCCCGCCCATCAGCATGCCGAAGATGAGAGCGGAATCGGCAGCAGAGTCGTCTTTTTGGATGTCGGCTGACATGTTGGACCACGTCGAGCTGAAGCCACCCGCGAAAAAGCCGTAGAGTACCACGAACACGACCAGGTTGGCTAGGTTAAGACTGAGGCCCCAGAGTAAGAATATGGGCAGTGCGCTACCTAAAGACGCGAGTGTGACGGCTTTTGTCGCCGACAGCTTATCTCCGACCATGCCGTGGATGATGCCACCGGGAACAGATGCCACGGAGAACAAAGCCAGAAGAATAGGGCCTGTGATACTCGGCAGCCCAATCGTTGATGCATAGCTGGCCAAGTAAGTGCTTGGCATGAGATATCCAAGCGACTGTATAATAACACCAGCCTGCATCATCCAGAAGGAAGTATGCCGAAGAAAGTTAAAGGATAGTTTCTGTACTCGAGCCTGTGTGTGGGTGGGAATCCGCGGCTTGATGAAGAACAAAGTTGGGAGGATCATGACTGCCGATGCACCAGCCCAGGCCAACAGCGTTGCTCTTAGACCGATCTTGCGAAGCAGGGCATCGAATATGAAAGGCATGGCTATGCCTGCGTAGAGTCAGCATCTACTCGCGACAAAGACCGATGGAGACCTACCAGTCGAAGACTTGCCCGCCCACATAACCCCCAAAGCCATTCCCTTCCTCTCAACAAACCACTCGTTCATGTAATGAGAAATCGGGCAGAACACTAACCCACAGCCGATGGAGTAGAGAGCACCTTGTGTTGCAATGAGTCCGCCAATCCCACTCACAAACGCTGACCCTGTGAGACTAGCAGTGGTTATCGCAAGTCCGAGAGGACCACACCATTGGCGTAGATGAGGATAACGGGTGAGGATTAGAAAGGCAAACGGCATCATGAGGTACATAACACCCTGCTGCAGCGCCCCAATGGTGGCGATTGTGCCTGAGGAGGCGGTGCTGATAGGGCTGCTTGGGCGGCTGTAGTATTCTTGGAAGATGCCAAATGACACTGAATAGCCTAGCATGCTTGGTTAGACGGAACCAGAAGATTAGTAGAAGCTACGTACCCCAAATTGGCAGTTGGGCGAGGGTACAGCACATCAGAGTCAAGTAAGCGTCTCTGCCGTGGTCTGTCGGCGGGAGGGAAGCTTCCGTCGGTTGAGCGATGTTTCCTGTGCGTTCGCAGTCCGGTAGAGGACTCTCTGTTTGCGCTGGGCGCTCTCCTTGCAGCGATTCCATCGCATAAACGGTTTGTTCCGATGATGAAGCCATCATGAACGATGATGAGTTTCTGCGGCAGGAAATATCTCAAGAGTCGAAATGTCAAAGGTGCAATTGAGAAAGTGACAATCAGTGCAGTAGGAAAGCACGACACATTTCTCAAACGGGCCAAGGCATGTTATTGTCCTTATAAGCCACCAAATGCGCCCTTGCTTTGACAGTGACGTTGACGTAACCGATCGACATCAGCCGGTGATCGTCGTGTTTGTTGTCCCTTTGCAGGTTGTTTGTGTAACACGAACTGAGTACAAAATACTGCGATAACGGTTATTCTGAACCAATTACGAAATTTAATAAGCATTGTCGCAATTGAGACCTACGCACACTATTTCGTCATTCACATGATAACTTCTATCTGCGAAAAATGTACGCATTCAATCTTCCAATCACACCTACTAATTATGCGAGACCTCAATCGTTACTATACACGAAATGTTGCTCTCTTGCAAGATGGCCTCCTCACTCGCGTGTCCCCACGTTGCCCCCATGGCGCTGCAGGCTGTCACTAGTGCATCATGTTTGACAGCATCTGGGTAATTTGCTAGTTCTACAGAGTCATGCTGGGTGTGGCCTGTATGCTTCGTCTTGGGCGTGTTGGTTTCAGGCTGATCTGGTCTAGGCTCGGGGGAGTAAACGATAGAGGAGCCCATCCAATTCGGTGCCATATGCTGGAAGAACTTCCAAAACGTGGTCATCGAGGTGCAGATAATGAAGAGGTTGGCTTCCACGAAGCTACACAAGCACCAACAGTCAGTATATGTCCGAGCAGGGGAGAGAAAACAACCCACGACCATACGTTCGCTCGTGCTGCAATCCAGGGAATGTCTACTGCCCCTAGCAGAGGCGGGAGGTAAACTATTCGGACAATTGATGTCGCAACAGTCCTATCTCCAGTCAGTAAACACGTTCATCTCCATGGTAAACAGGCTTACACGGAAGCAATCCCAAACATGATGCCAGCCCCAACCCTTTGCCCTAACGGCATCTTCAAGTGAACAAGCATTGGTATGGGAATCAGAAACAATATTAAATCCGATACAATATTGACGATGGCCGTAACAATGTATAACACGGTATTATCCACGCACTTTCCGCCCGTGAACCGATACGGATCCCAGGCTTTGCGAATAGGCTTACATCCGAAGAGGAGGAGATCGGCGATGGTAAGAGTGTATAGTATGACAAAAGCCATAGTTGCGAATACGACTCTCCGGTGCCAGACTTGCGGAGAAATCTGGAGGTAGAATGTCAGGAGCGATGTTTTGCTGAGACCGTTACAAATGATAAAGACGGGCGCGGCGATGTGAGAGCTCTACAGATGTGATTAGTAGGAGTTCTCCTCGCTAATCTGGTAGTCGTACAAGCATGTGTTTCTCGAACACGTCGATGGGCATCTCCCATGCGTGGTGGCATAGACCTCCGATGGAAATAGACCCTTTGAGGATTAGCATGCCCTTGTTCGAGGTGAACAAGTACTTACATATCTGAACCCCTTGCATGATGACCGAGCATACCTTGACACAACACCGACTTAGTCCGCGGGAGCTGGAAGCTAATGACATATGGGTCTCACCCAGGCAAACACGAGTAACACTAGATAAATCAGTGAAAATATCCCCTAGAGACTATAGAACCCACCATCGTCAACTTTCAAGCCTCGCGCTATGAAATGCTTGGTATAAAGCCTCTGGCCAAGACACAGAATCGCAAGCGATCCCAAGAACCCAAATATGAAAAAGTGTTTAAGTACATCGCGCTTCTGCGGGTTGTTAAAGTTAACCGAATAACCATCTGGGGGTGGTAGAAATGTTGTTACGCCGTTCGTGACCGGAAAAGACATGGTAGTTTCGAATTTAGCAGGAGAGTTGTAACGGACTTGATAATTCAAAGGGCGCCCTAGTGGTATTTGTAGAGTGCATTGAACGGACAAAGATTAATTAATCAAGGTCAACTTCACTCAATGTAGGTTAGAACCAGGAATTCGGATCAACCAAACCATCATCAGATCTGGTGGCTGTCAAGCCACCGCTATTGACAATTTTCAGGACCTATGTATGTGTAACTGCCCAAACATTGATTAACATTATCATTCCTGATCGATTCAGTGTTTTTAGATTTGTTAATAGGAGCGCCATTATTTCTAATTGGCCTGTTGGTCCTTGAAATGCTACCAAACATAAAGCAAAGTGGGTATCATTAGGAATGCGGAAAAGTCCATCAGGGACGAACCAACCGCGGTCTCTCAAGCTAGCCTTGTGCGGTGTGAATCCGTGCAATACGATGTGTTTGTGCAGGCCACCCATACCTGACAATGGATGTTTGGAGGAAAGAAAATTAGAAGACTAACCCAGAAGGTTTGAGGACTTCAGACCCCAGAAATCTTATGAGCTACAGTTTTATGCAAAAGTTCCGACCATAAGCTATCTACTTTATACGTACTTAGCCAACATTCTAGCCAGTATGCTCTCACATCCTTGCTACATCATGATTGTGGAGACCGACGACGAGCATATTCTTATCGATAAGTCAGCCACGGGAATAATATGGTGGCGACATATGCTGGCAAGCATTTCGAGGTGGTAGATGAATCGTAGAACATCAGGAAAGGTGATTGGAAGACTTTACCTAAATATGAAAGGTCGCTCGGAACATAGCAATGATCAAATTGCAGCATGGTTTATGAATCCAGTATCCTGTCCCTCTACGAGCTCGAGCTTTAGGGTAGCAAGGTGGCAGTACTATGATTTAATAAATAAAAGTTAACTTACTTAATATCGCGCCGAGACAAATCTAGCCTCATGAGCAAGGATTTTACAAATACGAGGAGGTAAAATAAAAAGAAAGAAAAAGCAGTTGGGCTGCGGGATTTCTGAGATATTGGGCTAAAGTTACTAATAAAGATTTCTCGGACAAGCAAAATCATTTTACATAGTATTCGCAACACCCCGAATGCTCTCTTTTCTAGAGTGAAATACAAAGAAGTGATATATTTCTACCGCCTTCTCTGAACTCGAAGAACAAAGGCCCTGACTAGTCCAGAAGCCATCCCACAATGAAAAACTATCAATTTGAAGATATAGGTATGTGTCTATATCAGTTTGCTTTATTCAAGCCGAACCGAGCTTGAGGAGAGCGCTATGGTCTAACAATTAATCTGGACCCAAATAACTACTGGCTCGTGTACTTTCTCGCACATCTTGACCTGTTCTAGTAGAATTGCAGAAGATGAAACAATCTCGATGTGAAGAATAAGGTTACTGCAAGAAGCAGGACGCTCAAACGGCGTAATGACCCTGGAGATGCTATTGTAGCTTCAAACGCAATGTGTGAGCCATTCGACTTAGCCATTGACATCATACATTAACATTAATTTCCGGTTTGCACGTCACATTAACTCTTGTTAGCAAGAATATAGCATTGCAATTAAACCGAGCTCTCGCGCGTAAAGATTTGTCCTTTCCTTCACGAGCCGACTTAGACTCCACAACACACTCGAGCTTCAATCCCATCAAAGGATTATTATCATTGCCAATTATTTGTTTTCCTCCCTGTGTCGTCAAATCGCCTAGCTATCGCTCCTAACATACCCGATCTGGCAATCAGTAATAATGTCTCCACGAATAATTATAGATAATCCTAGCTCATATCACACATATTTCCAATCAACTTTGGTTTTATTATCATGGTATGCCTATAAATTGTTCTCCGAAGTTGTAGAAACGTTTCAACTAAACGAGATGTCGCATTTGACAACCCGCGTATAGTGAAACAGAGTGTGATACAGGGGCCCTCCTTGTTACAGTGTCACCTTTTCCTTGGAAGCGGCAAATCAGCCAATCAGCATTCCTCGCTAAGAATTGATAGCTTCAATTGAGTTTTAAGATGTTCGGATCAGCACCTACCCGTCCTATTTTCCTGGCTGTTCAGCCTCGCGAGTATGATATTTGTTCGGGATGTTGTTTGAATGTAGCGCTTGTCTGTTTGATAGAACTCATCCTGAAGCTGAAGCGTCAAGAAACCTGAGAAGATGTATCACAAAAGGATCTTGCGATCGATAATGAAAAATTGACATCTTCAGTCGTGGTTATAAGAGATGCGACGTCGGCGATCTTTTCTGCCAGTTCATCTCATCTCATCTCATCTCATCTACAACTTCACATTCTTATCAATCTTCACTTCATACACAGCTGGTCTGTACTTTTTGATTCGTTACCACTTCTTCTATCTAATTCACACGAACACCATTCATTCATCACCAAACACCCCTCATCACCAAAATGAAGTTCACCTCAGTCCTTATCGGCTTTGCTGCCACCGCTTTCGCAAGCCCTATTGCCAAACGCGCTGTCTTTAGCCAATCTACGTACAACGATCTCTCCATCAGCGGCGGCTCTGCAGGCAATGCCCAGCAGGAAGCTCTGCAAAAGCTTGGCGGTCTACCCACCGACCTCTCCACTGTCGAGAAGTCCGATCTTGACTTCCTCGATAGCGTCAACAGCATCGCAAATGATGCTGAGAAGGATGCATTCAACACTGCCATTGACGCTGCCTCCGGCGAAGATGCCGACGCTCTTCAGGTAAGTTGCCCCGTTTCATGATTGAGATGAAGCAAAGCTAACAGTGTTGTAGCGTGGAAAGATCAAGAACAAGGTCTTGAAGTTGACAGCCACCGTCCTCAAGCTCGAGGCCCAGCAAGCTCAGGGTGAAGACGTCGCTGCCAAGTTGGATGAGGAGAACAAGAAACTACAGAACAACATTTCTCAGGATGAAGAGGCAGCTGGACAAGCTTCGACGTTTCTTTCATTTGACGCGAGCACAGAGTAGGAACTTCACGGAGTATATAGCTTGAATTGTGCACAAGATCATCCGATTTTGAAGCTCATTCATTTCCCTAGAGTTATTAGTTAGAGTCAATCCACGTGTTTTGTCTGAAAATGATCGCTTGTAATGCGAAATAAATTGTGACTCCAAGACTCGGCATCTCGGCATGATGTTCCCGCGAGCCCACCGCGACTTTCATCCCCGCTCCATAACATCATATTTGTTCTAATCTTCACATTCCAACACACAAAATTTGCCAATTCACAGGACGTAGTCAGTCATGCTCGAATACGATCAATCATGGCCCTTGTGGGATAACGACTCTGTTGATGGAGCATTCGACATCAACGACAACGCTGTTGTAACCAAAGTTAACCGGCCTTACCTCTTCGGCTATCGTCCCACAAAACCTAACAGCCGCGGTATTCTCATCATTGGAGGCGGTGGTTATGTCGAACTCATGGTTGGTCGTGAAGGCGTCGCTGTCGCAAAGTGGCTGAACAGTCTCGGCTTCTACGCCTTTGTCCTTGTTCACCGATTCCCAAACAGCGAGACAGGTGCACAAGCGCCATTGGATGATGGCAGGAGAGCTCTGAAGATCATGAAAGAGAGTGGATTTGCACCAAAGGGTATCAGCGTTTGCGGCCTCTCGTCAGGTGGTCATCTTGGCGCTGCTCTTCTGGCTGAATACCCCCAAGTCTGGACATCTCCAGACCCCAAAGTTCCCCAGATTGAGTTCGCCATCCTGGGTTACGGGCCTATTTCGACAAACGCAGTCGGTCGTACCATCATCGAGAATAAGCCGCCTCTTCCGCCTCAGGAAAAACAGGAGTTTTACAATGTTGTGCAGCCAGACATCCAGCTTCGGTCTTCTGCACCACCGGCGTTCATCGTTTACTCCAACAACGACCCAGTTGTACCTGTTATCAACGCATATCGTCTGGCCGAAGGATTCACAAAGAATGGGGCATCGGTCGAGTTGCATATTTTCGCTGATGCGCCTCATGGATTTGCGTTGGACAGCGACAAGGATCTTCCGGTCACGAAATGGCCCTCCATGTGTGAGGCTTGGCTGAGACAACATAAATGGATAGAATAGATAAACTGATGATATCATCGGCTTGGTGAGAGGAAAATAGCACTTCACCTATTACTCAATGCTTGCTTTGGTAGATGTATACTGTGATACTCTCGCCAGTATATTTTTCCAACAGATCAAATTTGATTTGCGAGATTCATTTCAGCGAACTGAGCCAATGCGAGCGAATCTTAGAGGAGCGCAGAGAAGAATACATTGATTTAACGTTAGCGGGAGCACAATGTCAATACGTCACTCACTGCGAGTGAGCAAGGGCCGAAATCGACCAAAAAAGACACATTTTCCTTTTTTAACTTTTTATTTTTTTATTAAAGCGAATTGATCTACAATACACGTCAAAAATCTATTGATTTTCTACTATTTGCCCATATCGTCAACAGGCGGCGGGTGCTTTCTGGCTTCCACTTCATTCTTCAGTGTTCCAGTCACTAAAATACGCCCTGCAAGCTACAGCGCGCGCCCTTTGTCTAAGCCTCATTAGCGTTAGCGCCAGTTCGTCTCCCCGTACTCATTGATTCATTCATATTTATTTCTTCTCTCTCACTCACAAGTTCTAATTACCCTCCATTCTCTACCCTCCAGCACAAATGGCTTCAGCGCGGACAGTTCTCGCTTTTCAGCGCAATGCAAAACTTTATTCGCTGCAAACACTCGTCACGGCAATTCGGCCATTCAGCAGCCTAGAAGACGAAAATCGTGAGCTATTTAAGCAAGGCACCGATGAAGACTTCGCAGTTGTTACAGAACAGACAATTTTCCATCCCCAAGGCGGAGGTCAACCTTCTGACGTTGGAAAGATAGCGGGCGAGGCCGGTGCATCTTTCACCGTTGCCTCTGCTCGCATGGATGCTGTTCGCGACGGCCAGGTTCTGCACTTTGGAAAGTTCGAGTCCGACCAAAAGTTCACTGAAGGACACAATGTCACACAGGAGATTGACGTCGAAAAACGTCTTCTTTACTCGAGATACCATACCGCTGGTCACGTTCTCGGCTCAGCCGTCAATCATCTTCTCAAAGACAAAGTGGAGGGTTTCGAGGAGTTGAAAGCCTCCCATTTCCCCGACTCCGCATCGTGCGAATTCCAAGGGCTTATCGATGGAAAATGGAAGGAACCTATTCAAAAGAAAGTCGACGAATTTCTAGCAGCTAAAATGCCCGTTGAGATCGATTGGTGGGACGCCGAAGACTTTCGCAAGAATGGCATGGAACGTCTAACCCCGGATCCAAGCTTCGTGGCTCCAGGCGAGAAGTTCAGAGTTGTGAGAATTGTTGGGGCCGAGGTGTATCCATGTGGTGGCACTCATGTAGACACAACTGATCTGTGTGGCGAGACGCTGGTCAAGAAGATTGCGCGAAGTAAGGGAAAGTCAAAGGTTAGCTACTTGGTGAAATAGAGATATAGAAAATAGAGGCACAATATACATGGGCTTTGTAACGGGATGCCAGCAATGTTGAAAACCAGAAGCATCTGAATTTATCCTGGATATTATCGAAGGTATTCCATTTTGCTCTCTCCTTTCGAGGGGTTTTATATTAACCACAGGACAGACGCCAAGGGTCACAACGATGTAATAGCAGTGCGGCCCCCTCTTTAGAGACATCATATAGTCACTACCTCTTGAATAAACGAGGCGAAAGTGAATGCGATGGATATGGTCATCATATATCTAAAATTGCGATGAATGCGTCTACAGAACACTAATTCCACCGTCGACAACAATATCCGCACCTGTTATATAGCTTCCGGCGTTGCTTGCAAGCAATATGATGGCCCCAGTGAGTTCCTCCGGCTTTCCCATGCGGCCATAAGGAGTCCTCTTTGCCCAGATGGCTCTATGTTCCGCCAATCCCTCACCCTCGTTAAGGATGGTATCCATATACCCAGGGCTGATGCTATTGACCCTAATGCCGTGCCTAGCCCACTCTGCAGCTAAGGAGCTCTTCATGGAAATAACAGCAGCCTTTGCAGCGTTGTAGTGAACCTGTGGTTGGGGGAAGTTGACAATGTGGGCTGATATACTCGCCATCAGGATGATTGTGCCACCTTTGCCACTGCTTGCAATGGACTTGGCCACTGCTTGTGCAACAAGGAACGCCCCTGTGGTGTTGACATCAAACATGGTCTTGAACTGTTGGGGGGTGATATCCAGAGCATTTGCAGCAAAGGCAATGCCCGCAAAACAAAGGCAAATATTAACAGGGCCGATGGTCTGCTCTGCTGTCTCAACGGCCGCGGTGACAGATTCTGGGTCTGTCACATCAACCTTGGTAAATGTGATTTTCGCTTCTGGAAACTCGGCCTGAAGACTGTCGACTGCCTTCTGGCCCGCATCAGGGTGTAGGTCGAAGATGGCTAATCCACCCAGGCCGTGTTCAAGCAAGGCTTTACAAGCGACAGAACCGATATCTCCAGCGCCACCAGTGACAATGGCATTGCCTTTAACTGCGAATCGGGAGTGTGCGCGGTTGGCAGGTGTTTCATTGGGATTGGTGGGTTCTGGTGGTGAGGTTTTGGAGCTGGCTGACCCGTCGCTCAACTGCATTGACGGAGGAGCACGGAGCCTGAGCTCAGATCGGGCAACGGACATTTTGAATAATTGACGGGAACTCAAGATATGACTAGTGAGATAGTGGCAGAGAAACGGGAAATTGCCGTGAAGTTGGGATTATATATTCAACCCCCCTAGTATCTTATCAACGATGATGACGATGCATTTGCCAACGGACATGCTTTTGTGTGGCACATAGTAAGCAGAGATAGTTTGAACTGTACAGTAACTTGCTGATCAATGAAGTTCCTGGCCAATGGAGTCGTGGTATTGCGGCTACTGTACAGTCCCCGCATTAGCGTCGGCCAACCCCGCCAAACTGTTCATCACAGGAGACGGAGCCCAGAAGATCTTATGGAAGCTAGCCTAGACTGTACAATACTTGGTGATAGGACAATTCTGATAACATACAGTTTAAATAACACCTTCAACTTGTGAGGAACAATTAAAGCCGATGGTATTTCCTTCAGGAAGGACATACTTCACTCGCGAGTTAAACAAACAAGACTATATTCCGGACCTAGAAAGACTTCCGTTTATGCTGCCCTCTAGTTGAGATCTGTGCTAACTAGGATGAACGAATGTCGATTGAACGTAATATCCATATCAAGAGCTAGTATTTACTGAACAAGCTCCCACTCCTCACCATAACCGTCAACCTCGGTGACCGATGCACCATCGTTGTAGTCACTTGACCATCCCTGTGCGAGGAACCTGTTCTTGAGGTCTTTATAGACCATGCGTTCGCTGTGTGCCTGCAGGAGGAGCGCGCCGGTATCGTTGACGCCGACATGCTTGTAGCCATTGGTACCAACGGCAGTGATGGTGATGAAGTCGCTGCCTATGATGACGGTACCTTTCTTGTCGGCTTCATGATCATCCTCAATATTGAAGATGAAGCGAGTGCGACCTTGGTTGGATGACCGAATACGGTCCTTCTCGTTGTCTTTACTACCTGCTATCCAGTAGAAGTCCGGCCTGGACTTGGATCGAATGTAGTATCTTTAGTCTCGTTAGCAATCAGCGCATTAGTATGAATGAAGGAGATAGCGTACGCTCCACCGCTGACGACGTCGGCTCTCTGAGGTTGACTGACAGTCGTCATGTTTGCGCTCAGCCAATCACACACATTGGTCCAGATGATTCTCTCGTCAATCTGGGGAACGAGATCCCAAGCGAGGCCCGTAGGGATGTCGTAGGTGTAGAAATCGGGAGTGATGCGCTTTACGTGATTCTCCTCTTTGGAAGCAGCCTTGCGCCACCACTCATCGATAGTTTCTGGGTTGGCGGCCACCATGATGAACCGGAAGACCTCTCGCTTACCGCGCTACATGATTCTGTCAGTCGATTCAAAGTCTGCAAGTATGGTACTGGGTAGTGAAGGCTTACCCAGTGCGCATATGCGTAGTGGACCATGTTTGTATTCGGGTGCTGAGTGTAGGACTGGAAAGTAGAGCGTAGAAGATCTCTAGGGTTGCTATTGAAACTGTATTGAAGGTGAGGATGGATTGACTGATTCAAACGTCTTTGAGCCAACCTTATATATCTAGTTCCATCTCAACAGGCACATTGTCTGCCCCGATTACAAGGTCAACGGCACGCCTGTTACTGCCACTGAAAGCTATGAAAATTTGTCATGGTCTCATGTGAGGCCAGCCAATATTTCCGCTTTCAACACATATTGCATACTTTTGTGAATTTTCGCGAATATCTTGTAGACATTGAATCTTTCGTGTGGTCACAGAATTCCGAAACAGGCATCTCAATGTTGAAATGGCTTGCTGAACCCCTCGAATATGTCTAGGATGTCTGAACTTATGCAAGAACCTTTGAAATCAATACTAGTTGTGAGATATGACAATTGCCCCGTGGTGTCATTCTCGAGGACTCAGGTGATGTCATCTGCGACTTCGTCCTAATTGGGGGCTCTGATAGGTAGACGTGCTGGTCACATTTCCTCTGATGCGCTGATACAGTCATAGTAAATTAAACCACAAACTTTCAGTGAGGTTTTACCGTAGTTCGTGACTGCTTGTATGATGAGGCGGCCAGCTGCAGCCATGGGCCACCACACCACAAATTTGTCATATTATTGAGAGCTATGAGAGTCTGATTTAGTCAGTATGAGCGCATGCATAAAGTTCTTTAGACAGAAATGGATGGTATTTTGTCAGTGGCGTAGCTGATATTGTTCTTATGTAAGAAAGATGCGAGGAAGCAACTAACACCGGACTTGAAGGTGAAGCATGCTAAATCGCCCTTGGAGAGTAAACAACCAAAAATAATTACTGCAGGATTATTGGTCGGAAAGACTTATAGGATCGACAGGGATCCTGGAGATCAACTTCGGGGAAACCCGATGCATGAGCACTTCTGCAAGTCAGCAGCTTGTCTCGTCTTGGTCACCTCTCTGCATTCAGCTGATGAAGATCATTCGCAGATCATTCTCCTTGTAGCAATTCCTCGCATGGGGCAGCTGAGTTCCAATTCGTATGTGCCCTCTTAGGGCTCTTAGATAGGTCGGCGATACCGGCCGACATGACGACTACGGGGTTGGGCCAGCTGAAAACCTGTTCCTGATACATACAGCGACATGCATATTACCCCAAAGCTTCCTGCAGTGATACCCCAAGAGAGAACTCGGCTAACATGTGATCTATCACACCATCTTGAAATCAAAGCGGTTCCTCATTGGTGATCACGCCTGCAGGGTCTCACTCCATGGGACTACGACCTACGTTGATGTTTCATCGAAGCAGAGATCATATCACTAACAATAACTGTGTCCTTATTGGAAGATGAACCTTAGTTGTGGGCATGGTAATTATTATGCCCTATTGTGTGGAAGGAAACTGTATTTTGTTATCCGTGTAACTTTGATCTATCTCGGCGAGATATTGAGTAAAGTTAGCTTTGCATAAAAAATAATATCACTGACAATACGTGGAGCAACAGACTGAACACCGTCTATGAAGAGCAACGGTTTGCTAGGATAATAAGAAATATTGGTTGTGTACGACGTAAGCATTTGAAAATCGAGTGATATTGGTTAAGCATGTCAGTATTTTCATGCAAGTCATACCAGAACTGCTTCATGGGCTGGGCGACCTCAGATATCCCCAGTTGAGGCTTGAGGCCCGTCATCTTCAGAAGTTCAAGAAGTTTAATCCATCCAGCTTCTGCGTGAAAGTGACACACTATGATGCAGCATGTCGGTCTGTGGAAGCTTGGTCCATCTCACCGAGATATCAAATATGCTCTATGTTTAATCATACTATAGAAGTAAGCTTTTAAATTAACCGAAAGCTAAATCTCTAGAACCTTAACCCCATCAATAGAATAACCATCAGCTACCTCAATAAAAACCCCTCTAATATATTATATACCCCTATAACTTATTTTTAGTCTTATTCTTAGGCTTTTTCTTACTCTCTTACTTCTTCCTATAAATCTAATATAATATATATTAAATCTAGATCTAAAAGGTCCCCTAAGGTAATAATAGCCTCTTTTCTAGTATATTTTTTCTTAATTAGATCTTTAAACTTACTAATAATCTTATAAGTTAGGCCTAATATTTAATTTTATTTCTTTAATAGGTAAATATAATAGGTATAGTTTCTAAGGGATAAACTAGGCCATTCTAGGTTTATATAGGTAGATATTATAGGGTATTTGATCTAAATATTATAAAATATTATATCTCTTAATAGTTAATAGGGTAGGTTAGGTATATTAAGGTAAAGAAGTTATATTAATAGTTAGTAAACTAAGTTCTATTTAATACTAAAGGAATATATATATACTTAGGTATTCCTTATAGACTAATAGGTAATTCCATTATAGATTATAGTTATAATATAGTTGGTCCTAAGATTAATTATTTTATCTAAGGTAGACTAAAGGTAAGAGCTATTAATCTATTTAAAGGTATAGAGATTAGTTAAGTTTTTATAGGGAGGTTATATAATAGTAATAAGGATTATAATATAATATCTCCTCTCTATTAGGTCTTATCCTTAAGGCCTATATTAACCTTCTCTCTATATTATTGAATATTTATATATAAAACTTAGACCTATAAAAAACCTCTTTATGCTAATACTATATCTAGTTATATTTCTAAATCTAAGTATTAGAAATTAAAAGAGGTATTAAAACTTTTAGAGTATATTATTAAGTTTAGAAATTATATTATACCTTATTCTCGGTACTTTTATTTAAAGCTTTCTTATATTACTAAGAGTAATTAGTCTTCTTATTATAATAGCTATATTAAGGCTAAGGTTATCTATAATAGTTTTAGTATAATTTCTTATTATAAATAGTTTTCTTTCTAATTATTATTTTTATAAGTATTAATTTTTCTTAGTTTAAAAGAATATAAAAGAGTATAAAAAGTTAAAGAATAATAAGCATTAAGCTAAGGAGGCTCTTAAGGAGACTATAGCCTATCTTACTTATATTTAAAAAATAAAGTATTTATTAAAGTAATATAATAATAAGTTATTTATTTATAGAATATAATCCCTTAAGGATTTAGTAAAACCTATTATAACCTAAGCTAAGTCTAAAACTATTTCTAAGGCTTAATTACTTAATATTATTAACCTAATTAATTAGAATTTTATTTTTAAGGAGGTTCCTTTTAATATTAATAGAAGTTCCTTAGAAGTTTTTAGGTATTAATAAGATACTTTAGTAGCTCCTATATATCTTTACTTTCTAGGTAGTTTTTCTATTTAATTAAGTATTCTATCTTTCCTTAATACTTATATATTTCTTTAACTATTTCTACTTTATAGATCTCTAGTCCTTTAACTTCCTATAGCTTATTATTAATCTTAACTTAAATTATATTAACTATTGACTTAAATAATAAAATATAAAAGATTAAATAAAGTCTAATTTTTAGTAGTAGATTTAACTTATAGTTATTCTCTAAGATTTTTTAGGTAATTTTATAAGGTCTAATATACTTATAGTTAAGTTTATAACTTAATCTTTTTATTTAAATATTTTTTATAGATAGGTAAACTATATCTCCCTTTAAAAAGGTAGGTCCTCCTGCTCTTTTAAGGTTATAGTATTATTATATTTATTTTCTAATAAACTTAAGTTCTATTTATAGTTTATTATATAAATTCTTTAGGTCCTTACTCTTAATTATAGTAACTAGATTAATTAATTTTAGTTCTTATATATTATAATATATATCTAATATAAACCCGAAATTAGTATAAATAGGTATAAATTTAGTACTTTTATTATATACTATATTATATATAAGTTAGGCAATAGGTAGCTTCTTGGCCTAATTATTTTATTTATAGTTAATATAATAGTATAAGTATAATTTAAGTATCTAGTTTATATATTCTATCTATCTATCTATTTAAGGGTAAAATACTATTAAAAGGTAATAGTTAAGTCCTAGATATACTATAAGTATTTACTAAAACTTAGCTATAAATATTGGTCTTCTATTAAAAAGAATTTCTAAAGGTAATCTATATATATTAATGATATATCTAAAAAATATATATAAAAGTTCTTTAATATCTATAGATTCTCTATAGAGTAAATAATAAGAGAATTTAATTAGTCTATCGATAATAACTATAATATTATTATAAAAGATTCTAGTTAAGGGTTCTTCTAATAAGGGTAGTTTAGTAATAAAGTCTATTATAATTAAGTCCTATAGTTATTATATAACCGGGAGTACTTATAAATTGCCATAAGGTTTATAGTATCTCGCCTTTATCTATATATAGATATTATATTATTTAATAATTTTTTCTATTATTTTAATAAGTCCTAGCTAATTATAGTATTATATTATTCTCTTAGTAGTCTTTATAATACCTTAGTGGCTATATAGGGGATATTTATATATATCCTATATAAGTTTTTCTTATTCTTCTATAATTATATTAATTTCCTTATTTATTATTATTCTTTATACTCTTATTATTAGGTAATATATCTTATAATATAGCTAATTATTGACTTTCTTATATACTCCTCTCGAGTAGTTATTAAAGATATATAGCTAGAAGTTACTATTATCTATTTTTTATATATATTTAATAGTCTAATATAGATACTCTATATACTTATCTAAGATACTATTTAGAATATATAGTTTATTCTAAATATAGAGGATTCTATAGTAATAGCTTATTCCTCTTAGGCTATATACCTCTATTTGGTATTCTTATTGGGTTATTACTTTATTAAATCTATTTTTCTATTTCTATATAAGTTCTTTTAGTAACTTATTCTCTTCTTTATATATAATTCTAGAGATTTAATATATTAGTTATATAAATTAGTAACTTCCCTCTCGGTTTAGCTTTAGTAGTTATTTATTTATTTTTATTATTCTAATATTAAAATCTAATCTTCTACTAATAGCATCTATATATCTATTATTGGTACCTTTATAGTATATTATAATAAAGTCAAATTCATATAGGTATTCTATATAATATAGTTATTATCTATTTAGTTCTTATATAATAGTAAAGTATAAAATATTCTAGTAATTAATATATACTTTAACTTAATAGTAACTTTCTATAAGGTAATATTAGAATTCCTTAAAGTAGTTAATAATAGCTAGGAATTCTTTATTATAGATAGAATAATTAAGTTCTATATTATATAGTTTATATAAATAAAAGGCTATTAGATATAGTTTTCTTTATTTATTATATTATCTAATCTATCCTCCTAAGGTAAAATCTAAAGAGTCTATTTTAAGCTCTATTTCTTTATTAGGGTTAAATATAATTAAGACTAGTTTACTAAGGATAGCTTATTATAGTACTTCTAGTATCTTCTATATATCTAATAGCTATATAAATTTCCTATCCTTTCTTATAAGTTCTATAAGTAGATTAATAATCTTACTAAAATCTTATATAAATCTTTAATAATAATTAATAAAACCTAAGAAGCTCTATATTTCTTTAATTAATATTAAAACTAGTTAATCTATTACTACTAAGATCTTTTTCTTATCTATATAGATCTCTCTTGGTAAGATTATATATCCTAAAAAGTCTACTTTTATAATATAAAAGTAACTTTTTTCTAGTTCTATTAATAGGTTAATATCTTATAGTACTTTTAGGACCTTATAGATATATTCCCTATATTTAGCTTCTATATTAAAGAAGATTAGGATATTATCTAGGTAGTAGATTATAAAGATATTAAGATATTAATATAGAATATTATTAATTATATATTGAAAAGTTATTAATATATTAATTAAGCTAAAGGGTATTATTAAATATTTAAATAGTCTAAATTTTATTCTAAAGGTAGTTTTCTATTTATTGCCTTTCTTAATATAGATTAGGTTATAGGCTCCCTTAAGATTAAAAGCAATAAAGATCTATTTTCCTTATAAATAGTCCTTAAGTTTTATTATAAGTAGAAATAAGGTCTAGTCTTTAGTAGTAAGGGTATTTAACCTTCTATAATCGATAATAAGTTATAGTTTTCTATTTTTCTTAGGTATAAATATAATAGGGAATCCTACTAAGGATATTAATTCTTATATATTGCCTTTTTATAATTCCTCTTCTAGGTACTCTCTAAGAGTATTAAGCTCTATTTTATTAAGATTATATATTTTTTAGAAAGATAGGTTATTGATTATAAGGTAAATCTTATAATCTTAGTGGCTATACTATAGTACCTTAATATTAAGTTTCTCCTTAAATAATTTCTTATAGATATAATACTCCTATAGTATATTCTTAAGTCTATCTTCTTATTATTCTAGCTAATTCTATAGCTTCTTTTCTAGGTTATATAACTATTTATTAAACCTTATAACTATTCTTCTAATTCTTTATATCTTACCTTTTTTATATTTATATTATATTCCTTTCGGGAGTAGGTAAGTATCTATTATATCTTTATACTATATTTTACTAATTACTTTAGTTAAAATTTAAGATCTCTTTTTATTATTTTCTAAATCAATTAACTTATTATTAAGGGGATCTTTAGTAATATTAATCTAGCCTATTCTCTAATTAATATAAAGGTTATAGTATTATAGCTATAGATATCTTAGTATTAGGTTATATCCTAGTATAAAGATAATATTAAGGTTAATATTCTATCTTTATATTCTAATAAATACCTTTAAGTAATTAATCTCTTAGGTAATAAGTCTATCTCTATAGGCAAATAATTATCTTTCTAAATTCCTTATTATATAAGGATAGGTTTTATCTTACTATAGTAGCTTTAATTTATTAATTATATAAAGGTTAATTATATTAATATTAGCTTTACTATCTATTAGTATAGTAAGCTATATTCCCTTAATTTATACTTATATTTTAAGGTAGATTTATTAACTATTTCTTCTAGTTATTCTTAGAGCTCTTTTAGGTATCTTTTTACTTATCTATAGCTCTTATATAAATAGTATTAACCTTTTCTTATTATATTAGGGTAGTTAAGACTATATTTACTATTATAGTAGTTTTTATTATCTAGGTATTTATATTACTCCTAGAGTTATTATTAGTACTTTCTATTTTATTCTATTACTAAGAGTTCTACTTATTTCTATTATCTTAAGGTTTTTAGATCTAGGGTTTTACCTTAATCTAGGTTATCTTTATAGTTATTTCTCTATTATTAGATTAATTACTTATTATCTAGGACTTATTATTTCTCTTACTTTAGTCCTTTTAAAATCTTTATATTAATGTTTTTTCTCTATAGGTTGATATTATTTTAATATTCTAGATAGATAAGTATTCTACTTTTGGTTTTTATATAAACCTAAAATACCACTACTTAAGTCTTTATATATTAATCTTAGAGTTAATATCTAATTATATCAATAATCTTATATAGTTTTTAGATTATAAACTTAGATATTTATTCTAGGAAATAGTTATTACTAATTTTCTATTATAAATATCTAAAGTAGTAATAGGCTATATATAATACCTATAAGAGTTCTCTATATTTAGGGCTTACTAGGTACCTTTATTGGTCTATAAAAGCTATAGTTCTCTAGATTATTCTAGTTAGATCTTATTCTTCCCTATAGGTAATAGCCTATATATAGATATTATTGTCTTATTAAGTTACTAATTATTCCTTGGCTTAATAAATAAGTTTATTGGTTTCCTTTTCCTATTATAATTATTTATATTTATTTAGTTTCTATATATAAGCTTATTTCTACCTATATTATAGTTTCTTATTTTCTAGTATAGCCTATTATTCCTATTTAATCTAGTGTACTTATTATTCCCTTATAGTATTACTTATATTACTATAGTTAAGATTACTAAAGTATTAGTTAAGGCATTAGGTTACCTTAATTAAGATATTATTAATTTATTTATTTCTATCCTATAGTATCTATATTAAAGAATAGATAGTTCTATCTAGTTATAGGACTAGTAATTATATAAATATAATATTAAGTAACTTATCTAGTCCCTAATTAATTTCTTTAGGTATAAGTATTAATTCTAGGTTAAGATTAATCTCTTTCCCTTTATAAATTATTACTATAATATATCTTTATCCTTTTTCTACCTAATTCTTAGATATTAGTTACTATTTTTTCTTGGCTTTATAAGTTTTATATTATTCTTTTTCTTTTATATAATACTTAGGGTCTTTATATTACTTATATTGCTTCTTATTGAAATTAAGTTTATACTATTCTGGTTTAGTTCTATATCTAAGGTTCTTAAGATATTATTTTAGTTTCTTATTTTCCTCTTTTTAGCATTCTAGGGCGATTTAGAGTTACTTCTATACTATTTATTATTCTTAGATCTTAGCTTCTTCTTATTTATAAGCCTTTATATTAAATAGGGCATTATAGCTAGATCTAGCTATAGCTATTCTTTTTAAAGTCCTAATTACTATTTATAGTTCCTCTTCCTATATATTAGTATATTTAGTATACTTACCTTCTGGTATAGGTTTATACTTTTAGTTTATTTTTATAGGATTTCAATATTTAAGATCCTTATATCCCTTTTTTCTATAGTTTTAGTATATAGGTTAATACTTAGTAATCTTAGTAATAAATATATTTATTGGTCCTATATATATCCTATAGGATATATTATTTTACCTAGTCTTTCTTTAGTTAATATAGTTTATCTAGTATTTATTCTAGCTAAGGTTATAGATATTTCCTTATTAAGTGACTTATTTTTCTCTTTGTTATTTAAACTATTGGTTATTAATATCTATAATAATGGCAGTAAGATCATTAAGGGTAATAGGTTTAGGTTAAATATTGACTATTATATCCTTAATCTCTAGTTTTAGTCCTTAATATATCTATATTATATTGGCTAATTTATTTTAGTCTAATTTAGATACTTAGAATTAATATTCTATAAGGTAGGATACTATAGATCCTTTTTGCTATAGTTAATGGATTTTTATTTCTACTTCTCTTTTTTTATCTATAATACTAAAGATATAGGTTAATTCTTTTTTGAAGTTTTTATAGTCTTTATAAATATATTAGGTATTTTCCTTTCGTTTATAGTATAGTTTATTAATATAATTATAGATAATAGGTTCTATAAGTTATAGTGCTTTATCTTTAAGAAACCCTATTATATAATATACTCAGAGTTTATTAATAGTAAACTATACTAGATAGTATATTTAGTAATTCCTAAGGCTAATAAGGAACCCTTAGAGCTTATTAGAGTTACTATTATAGCTATCTAGCTAATATAGGTAAAGGATTTCTCTAGGGTCCTTTCTTATTACCATAAGGGCTATAATATATTTAATATATTCCTTATATACCCGCTAAGTATTAGCTATATTTCTATTAAGGTTTTCTATAATCCTAGTGAGATTTTTAATCTTCTTTATTAGGTTATTAATTCTCCTCTATGAGATTTTAGAGTTAGCCTTAGCTTAATCTAATAGTTAATTATATTAGCCTCTAAGGTCCTAAAGTTTTTTCTTAAGTTTCTTAACTTCCTCTTTATAGTTACTAGGGTAGGCTAAAGTAATACTTTCTTCCTCCTCTTTATCTATATCTATAGGTATATTAGGGATTTCTTTAGTAATTAATATCGGGGGTAATTACTGGCTCTAGGCTATAGTAGGTCGATTTAGGGTTACTAATATTATTATATAAATATTACTTAGGGTAAATATAATATAGTTTAAATAAAAGCTATTAATATATAATAGATATAGTTTTTAAGGGATAAACTAGGCTATTCTAGATTTATATAGGTAGATATTATAGGATATCTAATCTAAATATTATAAAGTATTATATCTCTTAATAGTTAATAGGATAGATTAGATATATTAAGGTAAAAAAGTTATATTAATAGCTAATAAGTTAAATTCTATTTAATACTAAAGGAATATATATATATTTAGGTATTCCTTATAGACCAATAGGTAACTTTATTATAGACTATAGTTATAGTATAGCTAGTCTTAAGACTAATTATTTTATCTAGGGTAGACTAAAGGTAAGAGCTATTAATCTATTTAGAGGTATAGAGATTGGTTAAGTTTTTATAAGGAGGTTATATAATGGTGATAAGGATTATAATAGTAAAGAAAGATATTATAATTAAACTATATTATTATTATAAGGGTTTAATTATTAGGTTTAATACTTTTAGTTTTAGGCTTAAGTATTTTAAAGCTCTTTTAGTAGTAAAGATAACATAACTTAATATTACTCTATAAACCGAGAAAGCGCTGCTAGAGCCGCCAAATCGGGCGGAAAGTATCGCCATTTTAGCAGGCACTAGCAGTGCGGGGAGTCCAGCGTTAAGAGGTCGCGGGGCAGGTACTATATATACCTGCACTGGTCCCCGCGCCCAGGCCACCTGCACGTGCCAAGTGACGGGCCCTGTTTTGGTCCCCCCCCTCAATCAGCGAGCGCGTCTAATTACAGCACCCTGCATACCCTTTGCGTTTCCTATTGCTGCTCAGAATGAATCCATCGCTTGCCGCTCGGGGTCGGCCTGCGCGAAATATTATGGCTTACTCTGACCATAAATGGCAGCAGTGCTCCGCTCTGGATGATCTTGGACTTCCCACTCGTTCACCTTGTTCTTCAGCCCTCACGCTCCCCGTCTCTCGCGGCCGTCGTCGATCGCCAGCCTGCCCACGTCCTTCATCCTCGCTAAATACCCACCAGCTCCATGGCCACAGTTGCAACTGCCACCAGAGGTGGTCTCCACGAGAACCATACATCTTTCCTTAAACGCTTCCATACCCAGCAAGCACAGAACCAAGCCGCAAGGCAGCAACCTACACTCTCTATTAAAGAACACACTACTTACCAAACACAGCTAAGTAACATGCACTTTATTAAGCCTAAATACTCTAACTAAATAGAAATCAATATCAGCGGTATCTTTAATAAGTACAAGCGGTATATAAAGCTATCTACCCTTATAACTCCCTCTGCAAGCTCTTTATTTACTAACTACCCACACAGGTACTATACCGATATAGAGGTCGGTAATTAGAAAGTGATAATTGAGAACCTGAACTGTAGAATAGTATAGGACTTTTATAATAGTTAGGTTTCCCAAGGGATAAACTAGTCCATACTAGGTTTATATTAATAGATACTATAGAGTATTATACTAAACGGTTACAAAGTATTATATCTTTTAATAGTTAATAAAGCGGGTTAGGCATATTAAGGTAAAGAAATTATATTAATAGCTAGTAAGCTATTATCTATAAAAATACTAATAAATATATCCTATATATTAAGGTAGCTTATAATATTATAAATCAGGCTTATAGTAAGTTATAAGTTAAAAGTATAAACTATATAGATAGGCTTATAATTACCCTATACTGAAAGTATAAGTTAATATATAATTAGTTAAAATAAAATAGGATATATATAATATAAGCGCTTTATCCTATTAGGTCATAATATAATCTCTCTCCCTCTCTTAGTCTTATCCTTAAGACCTATATATCCACTTTTCTTTTTATATAATCCTAATATATACTAACTTAAACCTATAAAAGTTCCTTTTCTTATTAATATTATATTAAAATCTAAGGCTACTTATAATTATTAAGCTTAGGCTATTTTAATTGAAAATACCGGTTTTCTTATTATACTATATAATTACTATAAACCGTATTATTTAAAGTATTAGGCTAAGGAGGGTCATTCTAACTATACCTAATATACTTATTATAATCGAAAATATAATAGGAAGGGTATCTCCATTCTTAAGGGTCAGTTTATTTATAGTTTTCTTAGGATATACCTAATTTTTCTAGCTAATCACTTTATTCTTAAAAAATAGCATCTTAAATATAAGGAGGAGATTATTAAAATTAAGTTATTAGAGTTATAATAATAAGTTAATAAGTATTTCATATATTTAATATATCTTTATTATTAATATAGGTAGCTAAATAAGCGGGATAATAAGATATTATATTATAATATCGAAACTTTAGATAATTTAAAGGTAATAGAAAATACCAAGTTATTCATTACTATAAAAGCTTAGTTTACCGGAGCGGCTAATATTATTAACTAGGGTAAGGTTTTTTTTATTAATATTAATAATAGAAGTTCTTTAGAAGTTATTAGGCATTAGTAAGGTATTTAGGTAATTCCTATATATTTTCGCTTTCTAGGTAGTTCTTCTATTTAATTAGGTATTCTATTTTACCTTTATACTTATATATTTCCCTAATTACTTTTACTTTATAGACTTCTAATTCTTTAATCTCTTTAGGTTTATTACCGATTTTAACTTAAATTATATCGGCCACTAATTCTAATAATATAATATAAAAGATCAGGTAAAGTCTAATTTTTAATAATAGGTTTAATTTATAATTATTTTTTAAGATTCTTTATAATATTTTATATAGTCTAATATATTTATAGTCGAGTTTTTTTACTAGTTATTTTATTAAGATATTTTTTATAGTAAGGTAAATTATATCTCTCTTTAAAAAGGATAGTCTCTTTATCTATTTTAGATTATAGTAATTTTTTATTTTATTTTTAATAAATTCTAATTCTATTTTTATTTCTTTATATAGATTTTTAAATTATCGCTCTTAAGTATAATAATTAGATTAATATTTTTAATTCCCTTATACTATAGAAGATATTAGGTTAAATCTAAAGTTTATATAAATAGATATAAGCTTTATTATTTTATTATAGGCGGTATTATAGGTAAGTTAGGTAGCTAGAAGTTTTTTACCTAATTATTTTATTTATAGTTAATATAATACTATAGATATTATTTAAGTATCTAATTTATATATTTAGTTTATCTATCTACTTAGGGTTTAAATATTATTATAAATTAATAGTTTAGTCTTAAGTATATTATAAGTAATTACTAGAATTTTAATATAAATATAATTCCTCTATCTATTAGGATTTTAGATAATAACCTATATATACTAATAATATTTCTATAAAAGATATAAGAAAGTTCTTTTATATCTATAGATTCTCTATATAATAGGTAATATAAGAATTTTATAAATTAATCCACTATAACTATAATATTATTATAAAAGATATTAATTAAGGGTTCTTCTAATAGTAATAATTTAATTATATAGTCTATTATAATTAAATCCTATAATTATTATATAATTAGTAATACTTATAAGTTCCTATAGGGTTTATATTATTATAACTTTATTTTCTTATATAGGTTATATTATTATATAACTTTTTCTATTATTGTTTTAAATCTTTTTTCTTAATAGTTTTCTTATATCTATTTTAGTATTTTAATAATATCTTAATGGCTATATAGGGGATATTTATAGATTTCCTATATTAATAATTCTTAATATTCTAATAGTATATATTATTCTATTATTATTCTATTTAAGTTATATATTATATTTTATATATTACTAGGAGTTTCTTATAACCATTTCTAGAATTCCTTTTAAAGTTATTCTTTTAAAATTTTAGGTTTTCCTATTCTAATTTAGGTAATTATTCTAGTTTATTAAATAAATCTATATTCTTCTTTATTATTATACTCTAGAATTTATCTATTAAACTTTATTATACCGGTATTATAATCTAATCTTTAATTAATAGTATCTATATATCTATTATTAGATCCTTTATAATAGATAATTATAAAATCAAATTTATATAGATATTCTATATAATATAATTATTATTAATTTAGCTCTTAAGTAATAGCAAAATATATAATATTTTAATAATCGATATAGACTTTAATTTAATAAAGACTTCCTATAAGGTAATATTAAAATTCCTTAAAGTAATTAATAATAGCTAAGAATTCCTTATTATAGATAGGGTAATTTAATTCGGCTCTATATAGTTTATATAAGTAAAAGGCTATTAGGTATAGCTTTCCTTATTTATTATATTAATTAATCTATCCTCCTAAAGTGAAATCTAATAAGTCTATTTTAAACTTAATTTTCTTAATAGGATTAAATATAATAAATATTAATTCGCTAAGAATTATATTCTTTAGCTTTATAAAAGCTTTCTTAGCTTAATTCCTAAATATAAATTTCTTATCTTTTTTAATTAATTTAATAAGTAGGTTTATAATTTTACTAAAGTCTTTAATAAACCATTAGTAATAATTAATAAAACCTAAAAAGCTTTATATTTCTTTAATTATTATTAATTATAACTAATCTTATATTATTAATATTTTCTTTTAATTTATTTAGATTTCTCTTAATAAAATAATATATCCTAGGAAGTTTATTTCCTTTATATAAAAGTAATTTTTCTTAGATTTAATAAATAAGTTAATATCTTATAATATTTTAAGTATTTTATAGATATATTTTAAATATTCCTTTTCTATATTAAAGAAGATAAAGATATTATCTAGATAATAAATTATAAAGATATTAAGATATTATTATAAAATATTATTAATTATTTATTAAAAGGTTATAGATATATTAATAAGTCTAAAGGGTATAATTAAATATTTAAAAAGTCTAAATTTAATCCTAAATATTATTTTCTATTTATCTTCTTTCTTAATATAGATTAGATTATAGGCTCCTTTAAGGTTAAAAGCTATAAAGATCTATTTTCCTTATAGATAGTCCTTAAGTTCTATAATAAATAGAAATAAGGTCCTATCCTTAATAATAAGTTTATTTAATTATTAAAAATCTATAATAAGTTATAATAATCTATCTTTTTTAAAGATAAATATTACTAGAAATCCTAATAATAAGGTAAAGATCTTAATATTTCCCTTAGTTAGTTTTATATTAAGGTATTCCCTTAAGGTATATAATTCCTTCTAATTAAGGTTATAAATTTTCTAAGGCGGTAGGTTATCTAATTTAAGTTATATCTTATAGTCTTAGTAATTATATTATAATACCTTTATTTTAAGTTCTTTTTTAAATAATTTCTTATAAATATAATACTCTTATAATATATTCTTAAGTCTATTATCTTTCTCTTTTTTTTATTATTTCTTTATAGTTTAGAGTTATCTTTTTATCTTATAATATTAATACCTAACCTTTATAATTATTTATTATATATATTTTTTCTTACCCTTATTATATTTATATTATATTCTCTTTAGAGGTAGGTAAGCTTTATTATACTTAACTTTATTATAGTCTTTAGTTAAAGTTTAAGATTTCTATTTATTATCTAAATTATTAAATTTATTATTAAAGGGGTTAACTTTATAGTTAGCCTAGCTAGTTCTCTAGTTAATATATAGATTATAATATTATAATTATAATAATCCTAAGACTAGGTTATATCCTAGGCTTAAGAATATATTAAAGTTAATGCCTTAGTTATAACTATTAATAAAGACCTTTAAATAATTAATCTCTTAATTAATTTATCTATTATTATAATTAAAATATTCTCTTTTTAAATTAAATACTAAATAAGGGTATAATTTATATCTTTATAGTAGCTCTAATTTATTAATTATATTAAGGTTAATATAATTATAATTAGCTTTATAATTAATAAGAATAATTAGTTATTTCCCTTTAATTCTAACTTTTAATTTTAGGTAAATTAATTAACCTATTTAGGTTATTTTAAGAGTATTTCTTTACTTTTTACTTATTTATAGCTTTATTATAAATAGTATTAGCCTTTTTCTATAATATTTAGGTAATTTAGATTATATTTACTATTATAATAGTTTTTATTATTAAGATATTTATATTATTATTAAAATTATTCCTAATATTTTATTACTTATTATTTAATTAATAGATCTATCTATTCCTATTATTATAATATCTCTAGGTCTAAAGTAATTTCTCTATTAGGATCTCTAGTTACGTTATATTTCTATTTTATAATAAGTTATTTATTATTTAGTATTTATAGTTTTTACTTACTAATCCCTATTAAGGGTATAGTAATATATTATCTCTATTATATAATATTTTATTATTATTTTATATAATTTAAGGCTCTTTCTCTTATCTCTATATATACTTAAAATCGAATTACTTATACTCTAGGGTATTAATTATATACCTAGTAACCTATTATATTAATAATAATATATAGCTTTTAAGTAATATATTTAGGTATTTATTCCGGAAAGTAATTATTACTAATCTTATATTATTAATAATATATATAGTAATAAGCTATATATAAAATCTATAATAGTTATTTATATAAAAGATAGCTTAGGTATTATCTTTAATCGGTAAAAGCTATTATTTATTAGATTAGGGTTATTAGGTCTTATTATTATTTATTAATAATTATATAGATATAAATATTATTATTTTATACTATTTCTATATATTCTTTTATAAGTGTAATATATTTTTTACTTTTCCTATTTTAATATTAATTTTTAAACTTATTATATTATTATATATATAAGGTTTCCTATAGATCTTTATTTTTCTTAGATAATTTCTATTCCTTAATTAATTTACCTTAAAGTTCTAATTCTATTTATTTAGTAAAAGAGTAATTAGGGTCTCTATAATATCGATTTAGCCTTTTCCCGGTAGTATATACTAGGAGATAGTTAATTAATAAGTATAATCCTAATTTCTAGTTAATTTATATTATTATAACTCTTTCTTAATTATCCTATTTAATTAAGATTCCCTATTATTTAAAATCGCCTAATATTTTACTTATCTTTTAAAAAGTATCCTTTTATAATACTTAAATTAATATTTATATTATTCTATTTACTTATAATATTTATAATTATATAAAGGTAATCTTAAGTAATTTATTAACTCCTTAATTAATTTTATTAAATATAAATATTAATTCTAAATTAAGGTTAATCTCTTTTCCTTTTTATATTATAGTAATAGTTAATCCTTTTAGTTATTTCTTTAGTCCTTCTAGTATTATAATCTAGATTTCTTTATTTTAAAGTTTCTTTTTATATTTCTATTAATAATCTTATTATTTAATTCGGTAGGCTTCTAGTTTCTATTTCTAAATATTTTATTTATATTCCTAGGTTAAGAATAATATTAAGCTTCTTTTATAAAAGTCTTTAATATATTAAAATTCCAATTTATTATAATTAGATTAATATATCCTAACCTATATAGATTAGATTACTATTTATAATTCCTAATCGTCTTTATAATTAGATATTTAGTTATTTCTTTTACCTTCCGGGACTGGTTTATATTTTTAATTAGTTTTAATAAGATTTTTATATTCTATATCGAAATATCCCTTTTTCTTATAGTTTTAGTAGGTAATCTTAGACTTATCTTATTTAATTACTTTAATTACTATAGGTTTTAAGTCTATTTTATAAGATATATTAATATTTTATAATTATCCCTAGTTAATATAATTATGGTTTCTATTATAGGTATTCCTTATCTAGCTAGGACTATAAATATTCCCTTATTAACTAGCTTATTTTTCCTTTTATTATTTATATTAATAATTATTAATATTAATAACTAGGGCTATAAGGTTATTAAATATCTAGGGTTTAATTTAGATATTTATTATAATATCCTTAACTTTAGGCTTTAGGCCTTAATAGACTTAGGCTATATTAATAGCTTTATTTTAATCTAATTTAGCTAATTAATATTAATATTCCGCTAAATAGAAAGCTATAAATCCTTTCTAGATTAACTATTAGATTTTAGCTTTTACTTCTTATTTTTTATTTATAATTCCGAAGATATAGATTAGTTCTTTTTTAAAGTTTTTATATTTCTTATAAATATACTTAATTACCTTTTTTTATTTATAATATAGGTAATTAATATAATTATAGATAATAGATTCTATAATATATAATACCTTATCCTTTAAGAATCCTATAGTATATTATACTTAAGTTTATTAATAATAAATTATACTAGGTAATATATCTAATAGCTCCTTAGGCTAATAAGAAATCCCTAGAGTTTATTTAAGTTATTATTATAGCTATTAGGCTAGTAAGATTAGAGAATCTCTTTTAGGTCTTTACCGGTTATAATAAGAGCTATAATATATTTAATATATTCTTTATATAGCTTTTAAGTATTATTAATATCCTATCTAAATACTTCGGCGAGGCTTATAACTTTATTAAGTCTTTCCTTTAATTCCTTAATCCTAAATAAGAAGGCTTAGGAGTTATACTTAGAGGTATTTAATAAATTATTATAATTCTTTTATAAGCCCTTAATAATCCTTTTAAGTTTCTTAACCTTAACTTTATATAAAAATAGATAAATTTTAATAGGTTTTCCTTTATCCTTATTAATATCTATAGGGATTTCTAGAAGTTCTTTAGTAAGAGTAATATTCTCGGCTAAGGTTACCTATTAGCTATAAATAGCCATAGTAGGTCGATTAGGGGTTATTAAAGTTATTATATTTATATTACTTAAAGTAATATAATATAATACTAAATAAGAGCTATTAATATATAATAATTAGGTTTCCTAAGAAATAAACTAGTCTATATTAGGTTTATATTAATAGATATTATAAGATATTATATTAAGTGATTATAAAGTATTATATCTCTTAATAGTTAATAAAGCAGGTTAGATATATTAAGGTAAAGAAGTTATATTAATAGCTAATAAGCTATTATCTATAAAAGTATTAATAAATATATTCTATATATTAAGGTGGCTTATAATATTATAAATCGGGCTTATAGTAAGTTATAAGTTAAAAATATAAGCTATATAGGCAGGCTTATAATTACCTTATACCGAAAGTATAAGTTAATATATAATTAGTTAAAATAAAATAGGGTATATATAATATAAGCGCTTTATCCTATTAGGTTGTAATAACTTTTTACTTTATATCTATAAATACTATAAGATTATATTATAGGGTAGTAGCTATAAGTATATTTATTAGCTCTAGCAGCTATATACTACAGTAAATATCCAGTATATAGACCGGAATAATACTAAGGAGGTATATAAGGTATATTAAGGAGACCTAACCAGTACATTAGTCCCGCCCAGTATAAGCTCTACTAAAACGCAGTAGTATTATTACAGTATACTTATCCTCCACTTTAGCTACTGCACGCTAAATATAAATAGTAAGCTAGTACTTAATGTTAATAACTTATATATTATCCTAATATTTAATATTGCATACGATATAAGCATCTTCCCTTACTGTAGTTGGCACTTAGGTGCTAAGTAAGTGCCTTATTAGCTTTAACGATAAGCTTAAGGGTCAGCAAGTTATCTTTCTTATCGGCAGTGCTATTTCGGTAGTAGGAGTCCTTTGTGTTGTGTTCTTGATTCTAAATGTAGGTTACTTCTTCAGATGCGTCAATTAATACTTATATCCTGAACTGGTATTAACATATTATTCAGCACCCCAAGACGCTCGAAGAGGAGGACGCTCGTTTTAAAGCTTATCTGGAGGAGAATGGCTACGATACCAGCCAAATGAGTTTAAAAGAGTGAGCTCAATGAAGATACAATGGTGTTCTTAGAGTGCGATGCAGTCTCTATCAAAATCATAATAAGGAACAGCGAATTGGGTTGCAGGCCAGGACCTCACCAGACTCAGCAAGGCTTCACTCTTTCTGCAAATGTATTGAAGCTACAATATGCTGTCAAAGTCTAAAAAGACAAGTTGGGTCAAAGAAAAACTAGCCCTGTATCTCAATAATAAAACGAAGGATGCGTAATTTTGTCGGGGACCACAACCGCCTCCAGACATGAAAATTGCTGCTCATCAAGCACACATAATAACGACTCGGGGCCAACCTTGTCGCATCACACCTTATCGAGATTCCTCAATCACACGATACTCGCAATCGACAAGCTCGTTCCCGTTAACATTGACCATGTCTTGAGGGCACGCACTCATGACGACAACGAGATCGGCCTCGGCTCTCAGAATGACATATTGGCCCTTGTCGCTGGTGGGAGTGTAAAAAAGCCCTGTGCTGTGACACTGCATAATATTAGTTGTCATCACCCCTTAAATGGGTTTAGTGTTGCTGCGGTAAGGCTAACTCTATGCATCTTAAAGTGGGTAAGTCGTTTTGTTTGGCAGAGCGGATGATTAAGCGACTTAATCATCAAGATTGCAGCCTTCTATTGGATCGCTTCTTGAGTCCTGTCATAATACATGAAGTGAGCCTTACCGCAACCTGTGATTCGGCCTGAATCGATAAGCTGAGGCTGAGTGCATAAATCGGGCTCTGGGCAATACACTTTAACAAAACACAAACTCCCCCGCTCTTTTTCCCTCTATGCCTTTCTCTCCCTTACTACTCGCGGATACGATAACCTACAGCACCGATGGCTGATCCGCTATCGATTGCTAGCGGCGTTGCTGGCCTTGTTTCTCTAGGCCTGACTCTCTGCAACGGCCTTCACGGCTATCTCAGTGCCGTTAAGGATAGGCACAGCGACATCAAGACCGCCACTCAAGGCCTCGCTCTTCTCCAGTCCAACATCTGCATCATCCAATCGAGTACATTAAAACTCGGTCACCGCCATACTCTAGCCGCCAACGGAGTCAATCTAGGTCTCAGGAACTGCGAGACTCAGCTCAAGGCTCTAGGGAATTTCGTCGAAGACTTAACAACTGCCCCTAGCTTATCGGGTGCGAAACAAAAATGGCAGAAGCAAAAAATGTTTGTTAGATATCCGTTTGATCAGAAGAAGTTGTTTCAATTGCAAGAGCAGCTTTTAAAGGCAAATTCTACATTGAGTAGTTTTATACAGTCTTTCAACCTGTCAGTTCACCATAATCATGTATTAATCCTATGCTAACCTTCAGTAGCGATCTCAACATCGGCATTAGTGAGGACTTGCAGGTACTCAAGAGAGATATACATGCAAATGATAGCGTGACGCATGCAACGTTGAGAATGATTGCAGGTCAACTCTGTAGCATCAGCTCAGTTGGCCAATCCACCAATGTGGGAATGACTACATCCTTCACTTTGGTCGATGATCAACCTGTAACCACGAACAGTGCGCTTGGCCAACGTAAAATCCAACCTCTCTATTTACGAAATTCGGAGGCTGAAAAGGTCATTTGCCGCAATCTATCGACCATAGAATGCACGTGTCCAAATTCCACAAATGGAGCTGTCTACGGTTATTCGAGCCACGTACAGCAGATTTGGCGAGGGCTAATTATTTCAAAACAAACGCATATGCAAAATAATCATCGTCCTGGATGCATTCTCTACAGAAACTCATCTAAAGGATCATTCAAAACCACACTAACTTACCTTGGACTTCGGTATATATTTTCCCATATTCTCTCTATTTCATTGACGCAAGACTATCCAGCTGGGACATATAGTCTTTCATTTGGACTACAATCCCGTAACGTCGTTGAAGCAAGTCCGGCTTTTAATCTTTTTTCTTATGATATCTATCATACTAATGGCAGAATCCGCCAATATATCAACGAATTTGGACTCCTAGAGACAAGTAGAATGTTGATTCAGGAGTTGAGAATTATATACAACTCCAGGGATGCATCGCCGTTCGATGTGGATGGAGAGGGAAATAATGTTGCTCATCAATTCCTGGAAGTAAGTAACATCTCATCCTGTGTCTTCCAAATAAGTGGTATGAGGCTAAATAATCTGCCAAGACATATCTCTGTTTTCTAGACGTCTCCGAGGATTTGCAGCCTGATCATACAGCAGCTGAAGCTATCTGTATGATTCTATCTTACATGTTTGATATTGGTGTTCCAGTCACTGCTTGTAACTTTAGCCAAAGGTAAAGCCTATATCTATAACACTTTACCCTTGAACTGACATACACCAGCACCGTTTTGGACATTTCCAGGAATGACATTGATTACTTATGGGTAATACCCCGGCTTTATGGCTTGATCACCGATCGCGATCCAGCCTTTTGCGCCACTGAATCCGGTCATAAACAGACTATCGATTTGGCTTCTACTGCAACTAAAAAATGGTTGCAAAGGATGAACGTTTGGGCTGAGTATCCTGAGATCTCTGCAGGTAATATCTTTTTTAGACTCACGATTTTAAAAGACAAGAATGCTAACAAGATCACTCAGCCGTTGGCTTCCACGACATTTTCCTCGCCGTAATGCAGAAAGATAAACCAAGGCTTGAAGCTATATTGGAAGATGGCAGCCTTCCTACAGGGATCCCGCTGAGGGACTTCCATGAACGAACAGTAATGCATGTTAGCAGCACCTGGCCAATAGGCCTGAGCCTTCTCCTGCAGCACAAAGCAGGGCGATCGTCCCTAAACTCCATCTTGTCGGAATCCATCGCTCCCCTAGACTGTGCCCTTGTGCATAGCGGGATGATCTGCAAGGAACCGGATCAGTGGACCCTCTGCAATGACTGTGATTGTACACAGTCTGTTCAGATCCTTCTGGAAGCGGACTGCAGCGTGACTGTAGGAATGGATAGAGCCCAAACATTAGAAAGCTGTTCGTTAAAAGCCCGAATTCTGTTCTTTCAGCATCTCAGAAATCGACGGGAGCGTTTACGAGATGTCTCTCTTGCTTATCTTCCTGTCGATATCATACGTAGATGCGGTATAACAGTCAGATCGCTGCCTGATGCCAACGCTATGGTTCTTTGGACTGAATTACAATCACGAGCAGGTGACCTGATCCGGCGAGGGATTAAGTTGAGTGATAGTCTCCAGCCAGGCATCGGCTTCAGCAATCCTGAAAGCCTTTTCACCTATTGCCTACATGCTAAGGTGGCTGAGCTGGCGGTCCAGTTTGGATTTCGACCATTGGATGAAGGTGGACTTCCACCACTCCTATCAAGAGTGATCACTTACTTGCATGACAAGACAGTGGAACAACAAGCGACCTATATTAATTGGTTACTACATCAAGACCTCAAGATCAAGTATACTATCGGCATATTCCAGTTACCAGCGATTCACCGCTTTGGAGCTATAATCGGGACACAGTTGAGATTGGATTATTCCCAACACTCTTACCCCCGTTCACCGCCATCAGGCGAGTTCGGCATCCTATTATCAAAGATCTGTTACAGTCGGTCCCAATCCAATCTGCCATGCCCTTGTCTTCCAGAGCCATTTAATCGACCTTTGGCACATTTAATGTCTGGATTGGTTGGCTGCACTAGTCTCGAAGCTCATTCTTGGAAATTAAGACATATCTTTAACCTGACGATATTTGTTATCGGTCTTATAGAAACCGCTGCACCAGATCTAGAAACAGCGTACCTGGCCAGGTGTGTAGGCCATACCCTGACGATGAAATTACTTGGCATAAGACACTTGCCAATATATGATTTCGTTGATACACATGGATTTATTCTTAGAAGCCTTGGAACTCTAAGTGAGGAATGGACCGAAATCCTCGACGAGGACAGAATTTTGATCGAGCAACTTTATGCTCTAGATAGAGAGTTTGAAGAGGCGTTCCAGGGTAGAAATGAGTCTGTAGCGGACTTTATCTGCGGATACTGGTGGAGAAGAATGAAAGAGGTCAAAAGGGATTTGGCTAGGCCATTATCTGGCAGTGACAAGCTTGGTCTTCTTGAGGTTGGTGTGATGTTGAAAGAGAGTACTGAGAGTAGTTTTGACTCTGACTTGGACGAGATAACGACAAGCGAGGACGAGTATGAGCACAACGACATGTCAGATTGATGATGTCCTTCTGGGTATACGCCCTGATACTTCTATTTCTAGGTTTTATACATTACTTTCAAGTACAATGCTGACAGTTCATAAACTTTTAATTTGCTGATTCTGTAATCCTGGATGTCTTAAGTATCTAGCTTTGGAACCCTTGAAACTCAACTAGCGAGACTTATTGCTTTAGTAGCTGATTGGCAAATATATTTAGGGAGCAAGAAATAGAGGGACAGGACTAGAGCGAGGTTAACGTTTGGTAATCTGAATTCAGTGTCAATGGAAAACCTGTAGTGCCATCTCTCGAATAGCCACCCGAGAATGAAACATCAATAGACCCGACCAAATGCATCTTGGCCCCGAAGACGACAATGGCTAACACTTTAGACTCTTCCCAACGTTATAGAAACAGCCGGATCTCACCTTGTCGCTGCGCCTCCATAACCCATACCGGCATCCTCGCACGATAACGAGTTCACCCTGGCACATCGGCCAGCCATCAGCTATCATGGTGCAATCTCGAGATTTATTAGTCCTTTGGGCTCTCTTCTGCGCTCCTTGTTCAGGAATCACCATTGCAGCCTCTAGCAATACAAGTTCTCTGGCAAACGCTCTCTTTAATGGCCCAGGTCTTACAGTTCTTTCAGGCGCTTCCTATAGTGGAAATACTCAAGTATCAGGGATATTCGACAATGGTCCATATGGCATTGGAAATGGTGCTATTCTTATAACTGGCCAAGCAGTTAGAGCGTTACCCGGAGGGAGTATATCTGTGAACGATTGGGGATCAGGATCGCCGTCCTATGGTGGTACATCGAGCACCAGTGATGTAGCGGCTCTTGCGGTAAACATAGATGTCGACATTGGATACGACGGAGAACTAGTTGAGATCATTCTCGCCTCCGAAAACCAAGCATAGTATGAATATGATCTCCCTGGAAACATTGTTGAATCATCTGACGATTGATAGAGCTTGTGTTTCCGACCGTGCCGGAAAGGGGGGCGGGGAGGGAATTGGTGAGCCACTGCGGCATTTTTGCCATTGGCTGGACATCTATTGGAGGCCTCACCATGATAAGCATCGCTACAAGATGCTCTGCTGACGCTTAGGAAGTATTAAAAGTGCAGTAAAGGAGTTAGGTAGGAGAATCCTTCCAAGCTGTTAGGCGTTGTTAGACTTTATAAGAGGGTAAGAGTTAAGCTTATACAGAACGTAGAGTAGGAATCAGATGTAGTATCAGAGGATTAATCGTAGAATTATCGTTATACTGTACAGGACCTAATAGTAGAGGCGGAAGTAAGGGTAAGCGTCGCTATGGTTTATTGATTCCTGTTGCAGGAGAACTTTATCTCAATGCAGCATAATGACGCAGTAGGAAGGAGATTAAAGGAGGGGCTAGGGCTAAAGAAAATAATAACTATAGAAGAGGTAAGACTGAGGTATATAGATAGACAGAGGATTGAAAGAAGCAGAGGTCATAAGATATATATTCACAAGGCCTAACGAGGTTGCTGTCTTATATACAGAGCGTCACGTAATGCGTATGCCGCTAGGCATGCAGCAGGCGAACCTTACCGGTTTAGGCGGTATCGCTAAACCGGAGGTGGCAGTAGCAAGTCCGCAATTACTAAAGATAATAAAATTAATATCCTATTTAAGAATCTTAAAGTTAAATAACTATTTAATAAAATAACTAATAAAAAGATACATTTCTAAAATAGAAGTTATAATTATAATTATATTATATTTTTCTAGATTAAATTATTTAAAAGGGTTTTTTCTTTTTATATTTCCCTAGAGAGAGTATTTTTAATAACTTAAAAGTATAAGCTTTAATAGTTATTAAGGCCAAAAAGCTTAAAAATAGATATCTATAAGGGTATTAGAATATAATACTTAAATCTATAGAAAAATAGCATTTTTTAAACTTCGGTTATAACCTTTTTCAAAAAGACCATATTATCATTATTATAACCACCATGATATCAAATATGGTATTCAATAATAAATAAAGCATCAAATTCTATTTAATGGCAACTTTGAGCCCATGGAGTGTTGCAATGATAACGGGAACTAGAAGGTCTGAAACATTTAGACAACATAGACACAAGGAAATAAGCTGAATAGTTACGACAATGAATGTCAATCATAAAGTTGTCGATTATCTCTTCAGATTTCTCGATCCAGGGAACCATATCTTCAAATTAACCGACTAGGAGAAGCTCAAGATAAGATATTCGTGCCGTGCAACTGATGTGTATATATCGAATGACATTTGGCTTCATTGTGGATGGTAATTAGAATCGCAAAACATTCACAGGTTATTACAGAGCTTAAAACTCAAGTTTCTCTTATTGTTCTATATATATCCTAGATAAATATACCCAATAACTTAGTCCTTAATGGATATCTAAGCACCGTTGCCGTTGTAGGCAACGAGGTTGGGGCTGCCGCTGAGGGAACCAGTGACCTTGCCAGAAGTTCCAAGAGCCTTGATGCGGTTGGTAACAGCAGCAGGGGTGCTAAGACCCTCGAGGACCTGGAGGTAGAGAGCAAGACCAGCAACATGGGGGCAGGCCATGGAAGTACCGCTGATGGTGTTGGTAGCGGTGGTGGAGCCGATCCAGGTGGACAGGATGTTGACACCAGGGCCGAAGATGTCGACACCAGCACCATAGTTGGTGAAAGAAGCAGTGCGCCAGCTGGAGTCAACGGCAGCGACGGTCAGGGCGTTGGGAGCGTTGGCGGGAGACTGGCCAGAGACGGGAAGAGGTCGACCAGAGTCGTCACCGTTACCGGCAGCGACAACGGAGAGGACACCAGCGTTGTATCCAGCGTTGATGGCAGTAGTCCAGGTAGTAGAGGCAGGTCCACCTGTTGTATTGGTTAGTGATATTCACGTATAAGTCGGAGTGAGAGCTACTTACCGAGAGACATGTTGATAACAGACCTGCCAGCACGGCCCTTGGAGGTGATGTCGTTGACAGCCCAGTTGAAACCGTCAAGGATAACAGATGTAGCAGCCTGTCTACCGGTGAAGACCTTGACAGAGATGAGGTTGGCCCTCTTAGAGACACCATATCTGGTACCACCGATGGTACCAGCAACGTGGGTTCCGTGGCCGAGGTCATCGACGTGAGAACCACCAGCAGCGTTGTAACCGAGAGTAGCACGGCCACCAAAGTCGGTATGGGCGGTGTTGATGCCGCTATCTACGACATATCCGTAAGAGCCGCTACCGGCAGTAGTGTCGTAGATGTAGCTGGTGGAGCCAGGGGACTTGTGGGAGATGGCACCAAGGCCCCAGGGAGCACCAGATTGGGTGGTCAGAGCGCGGTCAGACAGCTCAGATGACTCCTCGTAGTCGAGGTAGACAGTGTAGTCAGGCTCCACGAAAGCAACCTATAGCATGTTAGTGATTTGAATTTTACAGACCAGACCGGAAGGCTTACCTCAGGGCTCTTCTTGATCTCATCAATGGTAGCCCGGTCGAACTCGCCAGAGTAAGCGCTCCAGCTGCTGATGTTGAAAGTCTTCTCAACACCGGAAGTGTCACGCTTAGCAAGGCTGCGGCGGTGGACGCCCTCGACCCAGCTCAAGTGAGCCTCGACTTTGGCGTCAGAGGAGTCGGGCTTGAGGGTGATGATGTACTTGTCGGGCACGGAGGCGAGGCTGGAGACACCGGCAGGAGCAGCAAGCACCGCTGGGAGCAGAGCTCCAAGGTAGAGAGCGAGGCGGCGGAAGTTAGTCATTGTGAATAGATTGATAGAAAGAGATACAAGAGGAGATGAGGCGGTGTGGATGAGGATAGGAAATTTCAATAGCGTGGCGATCGTCTTGTATATTTATACACAGATCTACAGATCTGCAATATTGCTCGAATTACTAGTATCTAATTCAATCCGACTCAATCATCCGTATCATCAACACCATCTTTTGCGTGATATCGTTGTTGTTGGAGAAGAACAATTCAGCTTCCTAAAAGGTCACGGCGGCCGAGGTGTCCAAGTAAGGAAAGTGATATTGATAGTGAACGAATAGTAAGAGCAAAAGTGCCTATGCCAAGACAAACTTGTCGTGAGTTAGCCTCTAAAGCTCTTGGCTAACGACCTTGTAGGACTCTGCTACCCCACGATTATCTCTGAGTGCCGGTATCTAGATAACGTACGGTACTTCAATTGCTGACCGGAAACGCTATGGAATATTCCCTTTGAGTTCTAGATAAACAAGCTCAGCTCAAATTGTCTCGCTTTGTCTAGTCGACGATTCGGTTCGATTCATCAGGGTCTAAATAGCAGCTGACCAGGGCTGAAGGAATGCCCAGCCTCACCAGCGGGGTGATATGCTGTCATCGTCCCCTTATCACATCTCGCCTTACCCAGTCCCCCCTCTCATTCCCTTTCCAACAAGAGATCTCCGAACCTCCCCCGCTATCGGCAACACCATCACCGCTATCTCGCACGGAGCATACGATCCCAAAAGGAAAGGCGCGCCAAGTTCCTGGGACGGGGTCAAGCGCCCCGTGCGGTGAGACACTGTGTCGATCCGGCCAAGATAGACTATTTCCCGCATGGTGATGGGACGAAAGTGAGATAATGGCTTAACTGATCGCCAGTAGAGTCCGTGTGACCCCTGGAACTAGCCTGCTTGCTCACCTGTGTGTGTGTTCGCGTGATTCGGACACATTACCAATACGGGAATATCCTAAGGTTCTTATGTATGAACTAAGGGTATGCTTGATTTATGCACGCATGATCCCTTGCCTAGTGCACAAATGATGACAGGGGCAGCGCATATTCCGCGAATCAATGCTGGAGGCCTGATCGCTATCTCGGCATCTGGGACTAGTGCTCCTCGGTTGCGCTGTCGACCGTGGAACTGTAAATAGAGTGCTGATAATATAGCTTTTGTATGACTCAAGCAAGAGATAAGCTCGTCTATTATCTCACTTTCTTATGAACTTCTTAATCGAGGTATATGTGCTGTACAGAGTAGGCCCGCATAATACAAGATCGTCGGACCGGGAGTTGATGGTGTGAGACATCTTGAGCGCTTTGACCTCCAACTCGCCCGCCTCCGAAAAGCAGCGGTTTCAAGGGCGGGGGCAATCAAACAAGAGACAAGAGAGGGTCGTTGAGAGCCTCAAGATTTGAGGTTGAACTTGGAATTGAAGAGCTCCATTACGATATCATCTTAGAGGCTTCATCTGCCGGAATATTAATGCCCAACTTAAAAGCCACCCAGCCACCATTCCACAAATACCCGCCCGCGCTCCACATTGACGGGAAGGAAGCGGGAAGGATTAGAATTGAATTGATAAGCCGTAGATGACGGGATTTGTTCCCGTTTCAACCATGATTAAAATCATGTCAACTCGTAAGTTTTAAATAGGGATTGGGAATATTTTGCGAAGTCGAACGATGGCGATATTGAGAAGAATACTTCTGGGAGGGACTAGTTCGGCGTTGACTTCAACTCGCGAGCTTTTGAGGTATTTTTAGATTCGTTGCCAAGAAGTATAGGGTAGTCAGCTGTCACTTGAAGCCAGGTTTTTCAGAAATAATCGATTTAGTGGTGAGTTGCTAAAACGAAAAAAGATCGTTAACATGTGAAATGAGGAAAAAGAAATTGCCAAAAATTACCAGCCCTAGCATCAGTAAATGAATTAGAATATGGGGAACTTCCACGCAAGTAGCTATTTAGATGCTGCCGAAGTGTGGCTATTACTCAGCTGCACAACATTCAATGAATACCTCCATTGCCCATAGTAGGGCTGGAATCATCACCCTCCTTGAGAGGTATTCTACCCAGCCGTCACAAGTTACTCCTATCCGCAATGGGAGAATATGTTTCTCTTTCATTCCATTGAGTCACGGCCTGTGCTGCCCATAGGACTATTTCTGGAGAGGTTCACCTTGTGTTGTGTCAAACACAGCACGATTGGAAACAACCACTTGGTGCTATCGGAACGTACTCTGAATCAGATGTACTGCACATGGCCTGCTGACTTGAGTGAGATATAGTGGTGCTTCTTCATAGACTGAATGTAGTGGTTGGTCTTTGGAGGCCCTTAGAAGCCCAGGTTCTACGACTATGACGACGATGAGATAGTTAATGATGGATACCAGCTTGAAGTTAGGTCTTCCCAAGTTAACGACCAGGAGTGATCGCTTTGCCACTTTGAAATAAGTCTCTATGTTAAAGAAAAAGAAACCGATTGTTTTTACTCGTATCTACCTTCGGATCGACTGGCCGAGGTCAAATCTGGGCAATTGACTCTGGATGGTGAAACAGGAAAACAAAAAGAAAGAGTAAAACTATTTCCTATGCTTGCCAGCTCTGGAGCAACAAATGATTGGATTCTAGCAGGGCAACGAGATGAATCGAGTGTAATCACATGGAACGAAGGGTTCAGAGTATAGTAGTGATCCTTACAATGAAAGGAATCCTGGAAATAAATCATGGCAGATAAAGATTTAAAACTACAATTGGATTTGGCGTAAGCAATGCTGTGACAGAGATAAAAAGTGGAATAATCACTTCCGTTTCTATGAGATCGTTCTCAGCTCTGACATTATAGCAGATTATTATCGCAGATCATGCAGATCATGCAGAAGTAACACAGATCAGTGAGTAACTACTCAAACCTGTCTTGGCTATTTCGCTTATGTACCTTGGAACATGAAAAGATCATCATTCCACCCATAAAGTAGTGAAAGACAGTGGAAGTGGGACTCTGATGTCGCCTTTTAAAAGCCTCTATTGGACCTGCTGGAATGTCATCATCGTATGTCTCACTATTCATCAGTTGAAGACTCCCGGAGCCGGGTAACTTACCGACGGAAATTTTAATGTCTCATGGCAGTGGTGCGAATGACCCGTCTTGATAAATTATTGATTGACCCATCCGTACTGAACTCTGACCACCCTCTTGTGAAGGAAGGGTATGACAAGGCGCCGCTATATGCTCACCATTGGACAGAGCAACAGAAGAATGATAACAATGCGGTATGGACTGCGAAACTAATCTAGACAGAGATAGGCTGCGTACAAGCCTGCTGACTTACTACAGCCGCGTTTTATGTCGGCAGGTGTGTCCAACCCGTGTCTCATCATGCCTATAAGGTCAAGCGGACTGACATTCCCTCAACCCACAAGTGGAATGTGATGCTTCGCTGGTCTTACCGGTGTGGCAGAGATAACCATTGGCATCTGCCCCGACTGCTCCTTGTCATCCTACGGCTGATGTAAGACAATGTGGGCAAGAACTATATAAAGAAGGACATCATAAAGAAATGGAGTCAATATCACCAATTTCATTTCTCAGATCTGGAAATGACCACCCCTGTACGTATCAGTCCTATCAATGGAAAATCTCACTACGCAGTCGGAAGAGGAACGGCTTTCCAAACTTTGGCGCGGATCAACAAACCACACAAGGTGGCGCCTGAAAGACGACGACAGCTGCCATACTTGGCATTATTTGCCCGATGAGAAGGAGTGCAAAGACTGGCCACAAAGCTATGCAGAGAAGTTCCATCTCGACCTACCTTTAGTAAGTCTTGTATCTTATGTGATTGTTGTCGTGACAAGAGCTAACTAGCATAGGAACTTCTGTCTCTCCCTCGAGCTACTTCCGTTGCTGAAGCCGCTTACAATGGGTTGACATTCTTCGAGAATCTACAACTTCCTTCAGGTCATTGGGGATGCGAGAGTGGCGGGCCCATGCTGTTTGGTGTAGGGATTATCATCGCTTGGTTTGTAACAGACACACCAATCCCAGCACCTACCAAGATTGAGCTAAGGAACTATCTTATTTCCTTAGCAGATCCGGTCCAAGGGGGTTGGGGACTGCACACAACGGGAGAGAGCACCATTTGTGGTACTGCTATCAACTATGTCGTCCTGCGTATCCTGGGGATGGAGCCCGGTGGCCCCATCCTTGTCAGAGCTCGTAGTTTTCTCCAGGAGAATGGTGGAGCTATATACTCGACAGTTTGGGGAAAGTTCTGGCTTGCCATCCTCGGAGTCGTGGATTGGAAGATCGTCAACCCTATTCCACCAGAGCTTTGGCTTCTCCCAGATTGGGTGCCTTTTGCCCCTTGGCGATTCTACGCCGAGACGAGGCTCGTCAATCTGCCTATGAGCTACCTCTATCACAAGAAATGGACATATCAAGGCAACACTGAGTTCATCCAAAACCTGCGGGAAGAGCTTCTTGTCGAGCCATATGGAGAGATCAACTGGGCAGATAATATCGACACAGTGGCGCCTTTCGATAGCAAAACCCCCAAGTCTTGGATAGCCAAGAGCGCCAACTGGGTGTTCCTAAAACTTTGGGAACCTTATATATGTCCGAAATTTTTAAAGGCAAGCGCGGAATCTTGGGTCAGCCAACAGATCGATATGCAAGACCTCAACACCGACTACGCAGGCATCGCGGCAACAGATGCTCCTATGAACACAATCATATGTTATTTTCGCGACGGGCCAGACTCAAAAAGCTTCAACAAGCATATTGAAAGACTCCAAGAGTTTCTTTGGATGACCTCTGACGGGATGGTCATCAATAGTACCAACGGGAGCCAATGTTGGGACACTGCGTTTCTTGTTCAAGCTGTGTGTCGTTGCGGGTTCCAGACTGACGAGAGATGGAAACCAATGCTATGGAAGGCTTACAACTATCTAGAGCGCCAACAAATACGGGATAACTGCGTGGATCAGAATAAGTGCTACCGACAACAGCGAAAAGGGGGTTGGTCGTTCAGCAACAAAGACCAGGGGTATGCAGTGAGTGATTGCATCGCCGAAGCACTCAGCGCTGTCATCTTGCTCGAGAAGACGGCAAGCCTACCCAAGATATTCGACGACCAGAGGATTTTCGATGCAGTGGATACCATGATGCTATACCAGAACCCAGGTGGTGGTGTTTCCGCTTTCGAGGCACGACGGGGAAGTAAGCTACTAGAGAAGCTGAATGTGGCTGAAGTCTTTGGCAATCAAATGGTCGAATACGACTATCCGGAATGCACAACCTCATGCGTCACAGCGCTCTGCCTTTTCAGGCAATATTGGCCGGATTATAGGACGCGAGATATTGACCAGTTCATTCAGCAGGGTGTTACTTGGATTAAGCAAGACCAGAGACGTGATGGTAGCTGGTATGGCAGCTGGGGCATTTGCTTCACATATGCCACGATGTTCGCACTGGAGAGTTTGGCTGCTGTTGGGGAGCACTATAGCACAAGTTCTCATGCCAAGCGAGCTTGTGACTTCTTGATCTCGAAACAACGCGAGGATGGTGGCTGGTCTGAAAGCTCCAAGGTGTGTATTTCAACACTTCCCCTGGAAGTCCTACGTATGAATACTCCCTAACATTTCACAGAGCTGCGAGACTGGCGAGTACCACGAAGATCCAAGTGGCTCACTTGTAGTACAAACAGCCTGGGCGCTCATTGGCCTCCTTGACGCCAAGTATCCCGACACTGAACCACTCGAAAGGGGCGCTCGGTTCCTAATGGGTCGACAGCAAAACAATGGCGAGTGGTTGAAGGAGGCGATTCCAGGAGCGTTTCATAATTTCTGCACCTTTTCATACCCGAATTATAAATTCACCTTCACGATCAAGGCGTTGGGAATGTTGGCGGAGCGATTGCCAGACCTTAGAAGATAGGACATTTATTTCCTAGCGCTTAGACTATCGATCGCGATTTCTAAGGCTCCATTTACGATGTGCCATTTTCTGCTTATCATCGCTCCAATTTTCATTCCTTGTTCAGGCTAATAAAATGTCTCATTTAGCCCGATCAGAGGAAAGCACTGAGTTAAACATTCAAGAGCGTGATAACGCTGGAGTTTATCTCTGTTTAAAAATCGAGATTTGTACGCGAAACTTCATGATATAAATACATGACTCGTACATCAATCATTGGCCCTGATATATATGGGACACGTCAAACCAATGCTTCGGATACGCGGTGGGTTTGAGACTTTCTTGGTAGCACGGAAGACGATCATACTTCTCCGTACCAAGAAGACAACACCACCAAAACAGTCTCGGATAAAGGTTGTACCTTGCCAGGGGCCACGAACTACATCCACTTTTATCATCCTCCCCCATATTTTCCCAGCGGACACGATACCATTAAAACCTGGGTCGTGCCCAAGCCCAGGGCACCCCAGTTGTGAAACCGGTTTTGGTTTTAGGTGACGAAAGTTTGGACTTCGCGGTTGGGTGGTTTTTGTTTACCTCGCTCGACTGTCGTTCACGATCACACATCAAACAGCATAATCAACAATCACAATGCATTACACAGGACCAATTCTACTGCTGGCCGCAGCCGCAGCAAACGGCTTCTCAATTGGCGTCCGCGAGGCTGATTGCAAGGACGTGCACATCTTTCTGGCAAAGGGTAACAATGAGCCTGAGCCAGGGCGACAGGGTAAGCTGGCGGGAGCAATCTGCTCTGGGCTGAAGAGCTGCGACTACGAGGACATTCACTTCAGCAATCCGCTTCCAGCACCGTACTGTGACTCAGTCACTGAGGGTGTTGTCAATGGAAAGAAGCAGATCACGGCCTATAACAAGCGATGTCCGAACTCCAAGCTCGTGGTGAGCGGTTACTCGCAAGGTGCTCACGTCGTGGGCGACATCCTCGGCGGCGGTGGAGGTGTCTTCTTCGAAGATTGCGTGGAAGAAGACATTGCGGGTTTGAGTCCCAAGTCCCGGCCCGGTAACAAGAGTGAGTTGAGCCCTGTGATTGAAAATCTTGGCGTAATTTGCTAACAAGTCATGAAAAGTCGTCGCAGCCATGGTTTTCGGCGATACACGACACACAGCAGATCAACCATTCAATGTTTTATCGGGAGCTGGAAACAATGGTTTATTCCCACGACCAGCAGATCAGCTCGTAAATCTGGCCAGCTATGGCGACATGTTCCGCAACTACTGTGTCGAAACAGATCCCATCTGCGCACAGGGCGAGGAGGTCAAAACACACCTCAACTATTTTGATATCTACAGCAACCAGGTAGCCGACTGGGTGAAGGAGCGCGTTGAGGCAGCTGGAGGTGCCGATGAGGATGAATCAAGCTCCTCAACTATTGCGGCCAGCAGCACCAAGACGACAGTCCAGAAGGTTGAGACGACTACCGAAGAGGCGACAACAACTGAGTCCACGGAGTCAAGCACAAAAGCTGCGGCCTCAGCTTCCACTACGACAGATGCTGTTTCTTCTGTGGAAACTGATGCGAGTTCTACTTTTGCCACACAAGAGGCGAACTCTGCATCACAGACCACAACTTTGAATAGCGGAGCTTCATCAGCAGATGCTGCTGCAGCATCGTCGACTGCTGATAGCGCGGCCATTTCAACGGGTGCACCTCTCGTGGGAGTTATCATGGCAGCTCTTCTGATCATCTAATCATTTGCCCGTATTTCAGGGTGTAATATAGAGATGTGTTGTGGTACAAAGAAGGACCACGCAACGATCCACGGCATGAATACGGCGGTACATTTGCTTTCACCTTCAGCATATGCGGAGTTAAATTCTGAGGATAGGCATGGATATAACGACTTTTAGACGACGTGGGTTGTAGACGAGCTCAACGCATCACATGACGGAATCGAAAGTAATATCTTTGCAATCTAGCGGCATTAGACGACATTCCTTCATGATCACTTATCCTAATACTCTTACAAATGAAAACACGATTTAAAGCCTTGCTCTTCGCATCTAGATATCGATGCATCTTGTTGGTTATCTAACAGTTACGTAGTCAGTCGACAGACTATAGCTCACGCTATATGCACGCTACTCTATCTTATCCATCGTGCATACTGCATCCTTCTTAGTCCCTGCATTTTTGCTGTCAAGGTTTCTAGATCTGTTCTAATGTGATCGAATTTGGTCGATACTGTGCTTATCTCCAAAGCCTGGTGCGCCACCCAGTGAACCAAAGATATCACCAATGTAGTTCTCAGGTGCAATCCCAGCCTCAAACTTGACATCCCAGTTTTCCAGAATTCCTTCAACAACTTTGAGAGCTGTGAGGTACAAATTGCGGGTTGACGGACCCAAACCTCCCTTGTCCATAACAAAAGGAAGTTGATGGGGCGTGTCCTCGTGGCCGCGATCAAAGTTTGAAGCAGATCGGATAAGCAGTATCCGAGAAAAGTCAACCTTTTCTTGGAGAGTTGCATTTAACAGCCCCGCAAGCAGTGCATTGTCCTCCTGGGCCGTCATGGTGTATTCTCCTTGACCTGACGTATAGACTTTGGCGACCTTTTCCATAGCTTCAGATATGCGATGTCCGTGCCAGAAAGTATTTGAGGACAGAACGTCGCCTTCAAGCACACCTGGCTTTTCTGTGGCTCTGTCGAAGATACCATCTGGTGAACCCTTCCACAGAGCTCGGTGCCTAGCAGCCTCCGGGCTATCTTCGAGTTCCACAGTCTTGGCAAGAGAAAAAGCGTAATCTCTCAACTTGGTATTCAGCTCAAATACTTCAGAGCCGTGCACGATCCCTGGAAACTGGTCGGGCTTGTCAGCTCCCATTGGGACATATCCCGAGTCCCACTCCGAAGGAATCTCTCGTGCATCGAATTCAAGCTGCGTATCGACCTGAACGGCAAATTTCGCGAAAGCGACAGAGCCTATCGTGGCCCTTTTAGGGTTCACGCCTGCAATGCCGGTCAGGACAAAATACGTCTTTCTCAGGTCGAAGAGCGACGACGTGAGTAGAGCGCTAATCGACAAAGATGCATTGATTACTGCTCTTGAGTTAGAAATGATTTTTCACTGATTCATTTGTACTTACAGGCAGTTCCTACGACCAAGAGTGCAACTTCGCCGTTTTTTGTCACGTGTATATCTTCGTATCCCCGTGCCAGACCTGGAACGCGCACCTTCCGTGGAAACTGGAGAGCACTCTCAGGTGAAAGCCAGTTTCTGGATTCTTCATAGAACTACTTCTTATTAGTTACTGATCGGGCCCGGATCCTGGAAGGATTTAGCTCACCATTGCGATGAGAAGCACTTTGGGTGACAGTTTGTCACCAGCTGGCTGCTGGGCCTCGGGGCCTCGTGAAATTGCTTCCTGGCCGCTCATGGTTTTCGTGATTTATACAAGCTGACAATGTTGATTGAGAAAGGTTCGTGATGGGAGGGTTGAGGCAATAAATCGAAGGCCAAAGTGACACTAGGTTTATGCGGGGTCGGGATGGCGTGACATACGAAGCTGATAACGAAGTCGTATCCCCAGACTGTTCAATCTCAAATCTCAGCCGAGGCCCACGATCCCTCCAAATTCGTACCATTGGGCGAGAAATGGATGTATACACGAAGTCAACTAATCATGCACACGTACCTTGCCCCATTGAGCATCACATCAACTCCAGATCCAGTACCACAATCTAACTACAAGCAATATCAAGACAGCCAGAAGGGCTGCAGATATCGTTTGTTTTCTTTGCCACCGTTTCCGAATAAGCATTTGCTCTTGGCGAAATCTCTTCGCTGTTGCAGCAAGTCTGTTCGCATCCGCAGCAATCTCTACTCCACTGCGTCTAAAGTACAGTAGGCGGGCAAAAGTTCTAATAATTTTCTATCTTTTTTAGGTATTTAATATAGTCTTAAATAATTGTAATAAACTTAATTTATTTTGTATAATTCTATATAATCTTTGGATAATAATATACAAGGTTCTCTAATTTAAATATAATTTATATCTATATTATTATATATAACATAGTTAGCTTATTGTGGGAACTTTTGCACGGAACTGTAGAGTGCCTCAAATTTGGTTACAAATTCCTTTGAACAATTTGAACCTGACACTTCCTGTTTTGCCATTTTCTCTGTGTTATTTTCATGATTCATTCTCTTGTCTCTTGTCATGGTGGGGGTGATGTCAAGCTGCCTCCTGAAAGAAACAGGTTCAAGCGAGCGAGAAGTCTTGATATGGTGATGTACTTGTTTTTTGAGTAGCTTCAGGAGACAGAAGCTTTGATACCTCGAAGAAGCAACCATAACTGTATGTGGGTTGAACCTTGGATAGATATCATCTACGTCTGCCTAAGCTCAAGCCAAGGCAGACTTGCTTACCTGCACTAGCCCTTTCTATCTAGGCAATCAGGATCTACATCATCCCGGGCTTTGGTTTTGAAACCAGAAAGATAATATCTGAGTATCAAATTGCTAAAATCTTCGCGCCTCTGCCAGGCTCCTGATCAAAGTCTTCGAAGATGGTAAGTAATAGCAACTCTGCTGCCTCGATAACTAGTGGGGCTTTCTGGCCGAACCGAAACGAGCCGAGGTCACCGAGACATGGTTATAGCTGACGGATCAAGAATGGGTTTCTCGAAATAGGGCCGAAGATTTTATGGATATTCGCAATTATTGATGGGAACCAGTGGTGTCTTCTGTTGCGGAACCAAGCTGGACTGAAAGGCTGTAACGTTAAGGGAATTAGTGGAGCCGAGAAGATATGACATCTTGATTTTGGAGCGGGGCTCAATAAATAATGAATTACCTCAACCTGCGAACTCTGCCCCCTAAACATTGAATATCGATTCAAATTTCAATTCTCAATATCGGTTTACAACAATGGCTTCCAACGAGCTCAACGCCGCCTCCCTGTTCAACGTCGACGGCCTTGTCGCGGTCGTGACAGGTGGAGGCACAGGTTAGTCAACCAGCGACAAGAGCACGGATCGTTACCCGGCGTGACTAACCATTGCGCAGGCATCGGCCTCATGTTGGTGAAAGCTCTGCTCCAAAATGGCGCCGCCAAGGTGTACATCGCCGGAAGAAGAAAAGAAAAGCTAGATGAGGTAGCAGGATCTTTGGGTGAGAGAGTTGTCGGTGTTCAATGCGACGTCACCTCCAAATCCGATCTGCAGAATATGGCGACCCAGATCGAGAAAGAAACTGGGTACATCAACCTCTTGGTATGCAACTCTGGTATTGGAGGACCTCAGGTTATTCCTCTTACTCCGGAAACCAGCATGGAGGACTGGGCCAAGTCTAATTTTGACACTGACTTCGATGCTTATGTGAACACCTTTGCTATCAACACAGCGTCCGTTTGGTTCACCAGTATGGCGTTCCTCGGGCTGTTGAAGAAGGGTAACGAGAAGGGCAATGTTGAGCAGACGTCGCAAATCATTGTTACCAGCTCAATCGCTGCGTTCAACAAGAAGGCTCCTGGTGGCTGGGCTTACGGACAGTCTAAGGCGGCAGCGGTCTCGGCAGCTAAACAGCTTGCAGTGGCTCTTCCTCAATGGAACATGAGGTAAGTTGTTGTATCAATTCACCACTGATCCTATGCTGAACGTGACATAGGGCCAACTGCATTGCCCCAGGCTGTAAGTTTTCTATCCCCGCTACTCCTGAATGATGAGAATTAACAAGCTATAGTATTTCCTAGCGAGATGTCTGAGCCAATTGTCAAGCTGTACACTGACGACTCGGGCCAACCTGGTGGCGTTCCGATATCGATGGTACCGCTTGGCAGGATGGGTGATGAGAAGGACATGGCAGGGACTTTTGTCTATCTCGCCTCTCGAGCGGGAGGATACTGTAACGGTACTGTCATAGTGGTTGACGGAGGTCGATTGAACAACTTCCCTACCACAAACTAGAGACAACCAGCATATAACTATTGAGAAGCTTGAGGAAAGGCCCCAAGTCGAGCATATACGTCAATTCGGAGAGAAAAACGTCTCACATCAAGTTTCCCATTCATCATTGAGCCCGACGTATGTATCAACTGTGGCTGATCCTTTATCTGTGTATATCTCATTGTTAGGTGCTGGGGTAACTTGAACGATTGCCAGTTTGGTCACAGCTACTACTGGTCGGTGAAAGAATATTTGTGGAACACGACACCAAAGTTCCATGTGAGATAAGTCAATGCAGGACTTGAGTAGGGTCGATCATGGCTAACCGCAATTGTATGGTTATCCCAAAGGATGAGAGATCGAGACTCGCCGTCGTCTAAGCCACGCGATTGCTGCCTTGAGAAAAACGCCTTCGTGCTCAGAAGCTTTGACACCTGAAACGCCCTGCATGATCCTTCAGACTTGATTGGTTCATTACGTGGTTGGCGCTGATGTGAGACTGAGCTGGCACGGGAAGGGACTTTAGCGAGGACGTTGATAGGCTTGTCGTATATCTAGGCCGCCTGCTGCCTGTGGCGATAGGCAGAACAGGGGTCTTTTACGCTAAGCAGACAGGCCAGTGACTCAGCCCGGCAGAGCAGCCTACGGAGTAGGTAGAGGCATTCAATATGTGGATACGATACGGTTCTTGATATTGGACGATGATTGCTGATGTGATCATGGTATAAGTATACGTGTATTCTCTCTTCAATTCACATCAAATTCATCAACTTATTACCATAAATCAGCAACAATGGGTCGCACTCTTCAAGCCGCCAAGAAGCGCTTCGCTGGCGATCGTGCCAGGAACAACAACAACAACCGCGGCACCAAAGAGAATGACGTTGAGTACATGGCCCTCAAGCAGGAGGCCGAGCGACGTGAACGCATCCTCGCTGATAGACGCCGAACTGCTGCCAAATGGCGAGCAAAGATCCCTGAAGTCCGAAAGGTCAACTTCGAGAACTTCAAGAACAGATTCCAGGACATCGATGAGCCTGACTATGCCATCGATGTTCTGATGTCGGGTCCTGGTACCCAGGCTCAGATCCGTCGAGAGCATGCTCTTCGTCGACGTGAGGAGATGGCTCGTATTCGTCAGAGCTACCTCTTCTTCCGCAACGCCAGCAATGGTATTCACGAGGGCCCTCTTCGAAAGACAGAGGCTTTCGAGAAGGCCAGACGCGACAAGAAGAGCGACCTTATCCCAGCATCTGATGCAGAGATCCAGCGAATCCGAATTCAGTCACAGCCTATCCTCGGTCACTTGACTGCTCTTATGAACGACACAGAGAAGCGATCTTCTCCCCGCACCTTCATGCGACCCTTCAAGTCGCTTGTGCACTTCCAGCCCAAGATGCGAGAGATCCTCGCTACACTTGAGGACAAATGGGCTGACTACGAGGACCTTGCTAGCGAAAGCTCCGAGGCCGTCGAGGTTGAGCCTGAGATCATCAATGCTGAAGGTCAAGAGGGCGAGAAGTTTGAGGACGATGAGGATAACAGCGACACCGAGTCGATTGCATCCGTCGACTCCAACGAGGATGAGGACTACGACAACCTCATGGACAGCCCTGAGGCCCTCCGGGACATGCGATGCTATGTTGACTTTGTTGACAAGGAGGTCTTGCCTTTGTACAACCGCTTCGAAGACGCTTCTGCCGATCGTGTCAAGTTCGACGATCTTTGGTCCCTCTTCCGCGTTGGTGACCTCGTCTACATGCCCGCCTCTGGTGAGACTGGTGGACGCTATCACGAGATTTGGCGTATCTACAGGGTGTCAAGCCCCGACCCAGAGACATCTTATCCCACTTCTGGATGGGACTTCTTCGCCGACGAGCAGGCGATCGATGAGAACTCTAAATTCAAGATCTCTGCCTACTATATCGACCATGATGGCAACAACTTTGGAGCCGTGCGGAGAAAGTTCGAGATTGAGTCTTTTATCGGAGAGCGATCTATTGAGTCACTCGAGGTCTTCCCCATCCGATACCGCCACGACCATAAGCAGATGCTCACCTCGATGCAAGACCAAGGTCGAAAGTTCGTCAACTACTTGGACGACCGCCACCAGCAGTACAGCGCTTGGACATTGACCAGGAACCCTCCTTTCGACAAAAGCGAACCCGACGAGGAGATCCTCCAGAGCGAGGATTACGAGAAGATGCGCCACCCTGAGTTCGTAGAGAGCGATGTCATTGTTGATCTCACAGAGGCATACCAGAAGATGCCTGACTGGCGACCTCGCTTCCATCGTCTCACAATCAACAAGGCTTCCCGTTGCGAGATCAAGGATGATGAGATGCCCATCCAGCACTGGTTCAACGGTGCACGCCAGACATTGGCATTCTCCCAGAATGAGATCATCCAGCAGGCGGATGGTGTCGAGGCCCGTCAGCGGAGAGACAACCTCGCTGTTGACGCTTTCCTTCGCGTGCGCGTAAAGGGAAGCCGAACCTTCGAGACCAACCCCAAGGCCCTTGACCTCCGCGATGAGGATCTTGTACTCCTTCCCAAGCGCATGTTCGCGTATGCTCTTCGCGAGCGACGCTTCTTGCCCATTGACCTCAACGTCCTCAAGCCCGTGCGCCGCGAGCCCGGTGTCTTCGAGAACCTCCGCATCCAGCGCGACTATAAGGACGTTGTTCGCGGTCTCGTCATGTCTCATTTCCAGAGAAAGCAACTTGAGCGCAAGTATGCTGATGTCGCTACTGAGGGACCTAGCCAGGATTTGATCCAGGGCAAGGGTCGTGGTCTTGTGGTTCTGCTGCATGGTGTTCCTGGTGTTGGAAAGACTGCCACCGCTGAGGCTGTGGCTATGGAGAACCGGAAGCCTTTGTTTGTTATCACCTGTGGTGATCTTGGTCTCACACCTCACGCGGTTGAGTCGTCGCTCAAGAACGTCTTCCGTCTCGCTCACCTGTGGGATTGTGTTCTCCTGCTCGACGAGGCCGATGTATTCCTCACCCAGCGATCCAAGCAGGACATGAAGCGCAACGCTCTCGTCTCTGTCTTCCTCCGAGTCCTCGAGTACTACAACGGTCTTCTCTTCCTCACCACCAACCGAGTCGGCACCATCGACGAGGCCTTCAAGTCTCGTATCCACCTATCCCTGTACTACCCTCCCCTGGACAAGACCCAAACACGCGAGATCTTCCGCCTCAACATCGGCAAGCTCAAGCAGATCGAAGCCGAGCGCCAACGCATGACTGGCGAGCCCGCGCTCATCGTCAAGGAGAACGACATCATCGAGTTCGCCACCAAGCACTTCGAAGAGTTGGCACGATCAACCGGCTGCTGGAACGGTCGACAGATCCGAAGTGCTTTCCAGATTGCCTCCAGCTTGGCCATCCACAACTACTCCATCCAGGCTGAGCTTTCGCGATCGCGTGGCCAGAGCCCTCCTGCAGCGCCTGTTCTGGATAGAACCTGGTTCGAGAAGGTGCAGCTGTCGACGCAGAGCTTTGATAGGCACATGAAGAAGGAGGCTGGCAACTTTGATAACGAGATGCCTCTCCGAAGCTCGTTCCAGGAGAGCAGCTTTGACTAAGGTGTGGTGATTCAGCTGGGCTGGGTTTAAGACTTATGAATACTGAGATAGATGAATGTTTGGTACGAGCGAAGTAACAATGCAATTTTGTAATGAAATATTTCTCCAGTACATCTTGAAGTATGACTTAATCATTATGGCCTGTTGCTGCGAATGTTAATTTGACCCTGCAAATTCATTGATCTCGTCTCATAGACATTGAATTAGTTGAACCGTCCACTTTTACACTGTCAGGATCTCAATAGCTTGATATCATCTCTGAGAGGGTCTCAGGCATCGAGGTTTCAAACCGCAGGTTGAAGTTGTCTCCCCCTTTCGACAACACATCCTGGCAGTATAGGAGCTGGAAAGAAGTGCCAAATCTGAACTGTCACTACTCTTTCTTTTTCCGTGCAGAAGGATGGCCATTTCGGGCCGGAATTGACCTGTACTTAATTATCAGGACTTTTGCACAGAACTGTAACCTAGACTTTCTATGAAATGATGATCAGTTTAAGGTTATACTTAATGCAGTGTTCAATACGACATCGGTAAAGTTAAACTTGCTTATCGCCGGCGCAAAGCCACATCCTTCGGGGCTTTTCCCCTCGCGAGACCCATATTACAGGGGGGAATGTGTTGCATTAGTAGTGCATTCGGGTTAATAATGCGATGATCAACAAGGATGCGGGGAATTGGAATGGCTCGATTATCCCATTTACTCTCATCTGCTGACGATGTAGACGTCATCGCAAGAAGGGGAACTAAGGTCAGGGATGCCAGCATGCGGAGAACAGACAATACAAAACCTCGTACATAGCCGTGTAGAAACTTGATGCCCAAACTTGAACGTAAAGGCATAGGCTACGATCATGCTTTGGTCAAAGATCGCCTCCTTCGCGGGGCTTTGTTCCCTTGTTGCAATTGACACAGCTTCTGCGCAGACAAAGTACGAGGTCCAGAAGCCACCACTCGACACCGAATGGACTGACAAGGTCGGCACTAACCCTTGGCCGGAGCATCCGAGACCTCAGCTCAAACGCGAAGCTTGGAAGAGTCTCAACGGAATCTGGACGTGGAGAGGTGATGGCGACCTTCGCAATCCTCCAAAAGAAGGGCCTCTTGATCGTGAGGTTCTAGTTCCGGCATGTATCGAGAGCGCCCTGTCGGGACTACAGATTCTTGATCAGCGAGAATTCTGGTACCAGCGATCCTTTGAGGTGTCCGATGACTGGAAGGACAAGACAGTGTTGCTTCATTTCGAGGCTGTCGATTACAACTCGACTGTGTTTGTGAACGGAGAGGAGAAGACGACACATATTGGTGGTTACGACAGGTTTACTGTTGATATCACCGACGACGTCAAGTTTGGCCAGTCGAATGAGCTGTAAGTCGGTCATTAAATTGGCCATTTTAGAGTGTTGCTGACCATAAACTAGACTCGTCTTTGTGAATGACCCAACAGATGACCAGGTCATTCCCATCGGCAAACAGACTCTGCGACCCAGTCACATCTTCTACCGCTCGTGCTCGGGTATCTGGCAGCAAGTATGGCTCGAGGCTGTTCCAAAAGACTACATTACCGAGCTCGACCTGTCAGCTGATGCAGATGGTACAGGTAAGCAACACTCCCAAATAGCGATGCCTAGAGAACGCTTCTGACTTTATCCCAGTATCTGTAACAGTCCACACATCGCAAAACTCTAGCAGCCCCGCCAAAGTAGTGATAGAGGGTTTGAATGACGAAGACCTGGCATCCCACGATGGAACAACTAACAAAGAGTTCACCTTTACCGCCAAGTCGCCCAAGCTGTGGTGGCCTGATTCCCCAACACTTTACAATCTCACCGTGACGCTCGACAGCGGGGATAAGGTACAGAGCTACACAGGCTTCCGAACCATTTCCAAGGGCAAGGTTGAGAACGTCACCCGGCCATTGCTTAACGGAGAATTCGTGTTCCAGTTTGGAACCCTTGATCAGGGCTTCTGGCCTGATGGCTTGTACACGCCACCCAACCGAGAAGCTATGGTCTCTGACCTGGTGCTACTCAAGAAATTCGGCTTCAACATGGTTCGAAAGCATGTAAGCATTACTGTCACGACTGTCACGACAGCTTGAAGGACTTGTTCACTAACGACAAAAGATCAAATATGAGCCCCATCTCTTCTACCAGGCCTGTGACCAGCTCGGTCTTATGGTTATTCAAGACATGCCCAGCTTACCAGCTGACGGCCAGCGCAAACCGAACGATGCAGAACAGGCCGAGTTTCAGCGACAACTTGAAATCCTGGTCAGACAGCATAAGAACTATCCCTCCATCCTTACCTGGGTAAGAAAAGAGTATGCTCTTATACTTTGCCAATGTGCTTACGATTCTAGGTCATTTACAATGAAGGCTGGGGACAGCGAGATGGGGAGCCCGAGAAAGACTTGACGCAGGTGGTGCGTAAGCTCGACAAGTCCAGGCTCATCAACTCTGTCAGCGGATGGGATGACCACGGATATGGCGACTTTCATGTGAGGACACCGCATGAGTATTAATACGCAGACTGACATCTTTTAGGACAACCATAACTATGCTGCCCCCCAATGCGGAACGCCTTTTTACTCTCAGCCCAAGACACCATATGATCCTGAGCGTATTGGTATTGCTGGCGAGTATGGCGGTATCGGTCACAATGTTTCCATCGAGCAGTAAGTCAACTCGTTTCCATCGATCTCCAGAACTAACAAACTTCCTAGTCTTTGGAACGTCAAACAAGCTATCGACAGCATCCCAGAAACATACGAAATTAACGAGAATCTTGAGTCGTACAACTACCGATCTGGGGTTTTGTTTCGCGACATCCGCGAACAGACAGAGCGCTTCGCTTGTAGCGGGGCTGTTTATACGCAGACTAGTGATGTCGAAGGCGAGGTCAATGGTCTGATCACCTATGATCGTCGATTTGTGCGGCCAGAAGTTGAGAAGTGGCAGAGTGAAATTGCGAGTGTGTATAAGGCAGCTGCTTCGAGGGGTGGACGCAAATCAGATGATAAGGCTAAGGCCAAGGCCGGATCTTTACTCGACCTCTGATGATCTTGAGAGGGAAAGGGACGGTCCCATTAGTCTCCAGATCAGATATCCAGAATTTGACATCATAAAATTTGCGATCTTCGCGTCACGGGACTTTTCTAGCAAGTACTGATGATCAACATCGCCACTCGCTGCCTACGTCATCCGCTTTAGATATATCAACCCCCTCACAATCGTACTCCATCTCTGTCTTGTTTGCATGTCTTTAGATATCCGGAATACAAACACTCGATCCACCCAAAATGACATCAAGCAATGGTATTTCAAAGTCAGCCGAGAACAAAGAGCTTACATCCTCAGGTACGACTCTTTCCTCAATGAGGTCAGTGCAACTAATAATATTCTAGCCACCAAGACAAACCTCGAAGACGACTGGCAAATCATAACTGAAGAAGACGCTCAGCCGCTCGCAAGAGTTGAAACACTGGAAAAGCTAGAGCCCTACCATGAACACGATCCCAAGGAGGCTTTGTCAGAGGCAAATATGGAGAAGGAGAAATGCACCAACATGCAGGCACAGCAAGGCGACGTGTATCCGCAAAGAGAGGTCAAGATTCCGAGTTACCCGCAGTTTATTGGGAACTGGTAAACAATAAACACCCAAGGATATTCCTCGTTATTGTCGCCTCGTATTCATTAGCGCCACTGGATTGATTCAGCAGGGATTGAAATGGCTCCATAACTACGTACTTGATCGTCAAGGTACGAATATTGAACCCAATCTCGCACATGAAACAGCCCAGCGCCCGGACCATTTGCTGTCGTAGTATGCTCACGTGCCAGCATGTTGAACATCCTTAGAGTAAACTCTAAGCTTGTAGCTTGAGGTAAAATTGTTTATTTCTCATCCCTACGGAGTACACGAAAGGTCTTGCATGCATCAGGTCATAGTGGCCGAAAGTCAAGGGCTCGATGACCAGAGATTAGAGAGAGTTAGAGCCTTCGGATCCTCGGCAGTGTCTTCAAAAGACGATGCCTAGGCCTAGGACGCCCTCTAAAAGTCTTGCGTCGGGCTGGCCCCGCAATTTCGCGGTGGAATCATACGTTAAGTTAACAGGGGACAACCAACAGCATTTGCCTCCTCTGCCCCCTTGTCTTTCATCGACTCAGCTGCAGAGCCAACACGAATCAGTACAGGCCTATCGAGGAACTGGTCAACCTTTTCTTTCAAGAATTTAAATTGCGCTGAGCGGTGTGCAATTGACAATGACCGTGATGGCTGGATCACGCGAGGCTTGTAGAATGAATAATGAGTGTGTGGGGGGAATATGTTATGCTGGTGAGTTTACCTCCACTATTGGCAGTTGACGATCGGCCGGAAAGTCCTAGCCGCGGCCCGTGCCATTCGCTTCGCATGGTCGATCACGCTGCTTTTACATCACACTTGCGAATAACAGCTCTCTCAGATTCGAGTAAAGTATGTGAACCTAAACGGTCTTTTCTTCTTCTTCTTTTTTCTTTTTCGAATTCCCTCCAAGGTTCACCATTCTGGGCATTTATCCATACACTGAGTCCTGGCCCGTATAGTATCATCTTGGAAGGCTGGCACGCGCCCAGCTCCGCTGCAGATTTTCATATATGCATGTTGGTTGTTAGTGTCAAACTCTCATGTGGACCGGCTAGCCACCAAGGGTTAAGAATAATACAGTACGGAGTACTGGTACCTCCTCTGCTTCTTGCTCACCCCGAAAAATATGATTGATTGCGTGGCCAGGCTTGCCAGGCTAGCCAGGTCAAGTGTAAACAAAGAACACATAGAGTCCGTTCCCATGGCACCATGATCATAATAAAGACACGTTTATTACGAATCTAATGACTATAAGAACGTTGCGTTTTGTTTTTTCTATCTCATAGCAGTTTATCTATCTGCTCTTTTCTTCAACCAGGTCTCGAAAATGGTTAAAATTGCTGCCATCTTTGTCGCTGCTCTAGCAGCCTTTACTCCAATCACTGAAGCCAAAGATCAGAATTGCGTGAAAGGCCTCACCTACTGCGGTTATGTCCTTTTAAGAAGAGGTATGGTAACTGGTCATTCGACATAAACTGCAGGGTCAAAATTCTGATTAAATTCCAGGAAACTACTACGACCGAATCGACAGGGAGCTCAAGAGGAATCATGAGAGGTCCGATATCAGCAACCATGTCAACAACTCGTTGTTCTATTGCAGAGGTGGCTCTAAGGGAGCAATTGAGTTCAAGAAGATTTGCCATAATGGGTGTACGGATGGAGGAGACGGTCATAGCGATACTTGCAGTTGAAGTATGGCCGGCTTATGGGGGCTAGGCAATCACATCTCAGTGTAACTTATCTCGGGCTTTGTAATAATATCACATGTACAAGGTCACCTTCATGCAATTCTTCAGTCTTGCCGGTCTTCATCACCGTTGGTTGATGATTGTCAAAGCTCAACACTAATCTAGCAGGTCCACTATGCTGTTGGTTGTCCCCTGTTGATTCAACGTAGCATCGTCAACGGAGATTACAAGCGGGCCTGTGCTCCGTGGCGAGTTGAAGTCAGAAGAGCATCGCAACATGTAACTTGACCCAATGATCATTTTGTGCCACAAGTTGATCAGGTTCTAGAGACTCGTCCCTAAATAAGTCAGGGCTCATGGTCTAACCAAAGCAGGGGAATGATATCGCGCAGATATGTCACTGGCGGTGAGCGTGGCTGCTTTCCAGAATTTAAGAAGGTCAAGCAAGAGTCTTTGCCATGTCATCGAAGTAATGGATCGCTTTAATCAGGAGACGCTGCCTCGGCGCATATAAAGAGGTTGAGGATACAAGCCTGTGAAGTGCACCGAATCATAAGACAGAACGTAAGACGTCAATTCATCCATATTAGGTTCCAAACTGTAACCCCACTCTGGCAAACTAAGTTTCTAATTAGCCATACCAGGTTCTAGATCAGTCTCTGTGATATGATCCTCTTCATTGACCATTGGCTGGTCATTGCTGATCGTTGGGACGTAAACTCGAGCCTCGTAGCTTTGTGAATGCAAAGCATATCCACTCTACGGAGCAAGACCAACTTCAACAACCATGAGAAATTTCATTCGTCACCCAGCAAGTTAGTGGGCCAGAGAGACACGAATAAACCCTAGGTCCTGGCTTAGTACTTCACGACTACTCGGCGCGTCGCCGGTTCTGCTTTTCCAGTTGGCCTTGTGATTGTCCCAACATCCTGGCTAGACAGAGCATAGGGCTCGGATGGGTCGAACCTAGCCAGGTGTTCCGCTTTCCATTTCTATCTTGTTGGTCGGGAACCTCGGATCCATTTTGTGATGCATTGATCAACACGTCTTCTGGGTGACCGCTACAAAAGAGGAAGCAGAAAGGAACATCTGTAGGTTGGCTCTGGTCACAGATGGGTATAAAAACCGACCACACCCCGAGTCAAACCCTTTTCTTCATCACTCTTCAGTCCAAACAACTATCATACCCCATCATCCTTTACTATCCTACATCATCACCAAGACACTCATCTTTCATCATCAATCATGAAGTTCACCACCGCCATCTTCGGTCTCTTTGCCAGCCAGGCAGTTGCCGTCAACATGTACTCGGCCCCAAATGCTAAGGCCAAGTGCGGTGCCCTCGGCGTCATGGAATGGGACCTTGACACCCTTCCTGCTGGCACCGACGTCAAGGATCTCCGCGCATGCAGAGATCACCCTCTTTCCATCAACATTCACAGCCGCAACCCTTCCAAAGAGCCCAGCAAGCTCACAAAGAGAAAGTGCACCTCGTCTATCGGCAAGGCCAAGGCGGGATGCGACAAGAAGTGGTGCTGGCAGAATTGTGGAAGCAAGAAGGAGGAGGAATGGGGCGCATGGTGCTGGACCTCCAAGAACGACGGAAGGGGAGACTACTGGGGATGCACCAAGGACTCCGACTGCCCTACAGACGACAAGTACTGCACCAAGGGTGATTGCAAGCAATGTGGTTGCGGCTGCTAAGCTACATGCTTATGTCATAGGCGACAACGTAACACTCTTACTGTCTCACTGCACCTCAATTCTCTAATGTGGGATTTTTGATCTACTCCACCAATGAGAATTTACATGTACAAGAATTGTGCTTCTTAGTGAGGAGGATAGTGGTAGTTTTGGAGGTCTTACTTATGTATAGAGCTTGGAAAAGCTACAGAACGAAATGAAAATGAAAAGCAGTTCTTTTCCTGAATTAATGCTGTATTCCTGTGCTAAAATAATCATCTTTCCAGCTCATAATATGATCTTACACACCTATGCACTTAGAAGTGGGGTGATTCGAATATCAGATGATTTGCCTTCGAATGAAGGTTCCGTTAGACGAATGGAACGGTATTCTAGAGTTATTTTCTCCTTATAGACATCTCGAGTCAAAAGTTATTGCTTAATGCTAGCATAGAGCTTCTGTCATGGGGAAACTCGCGATTAAACCGAGAAGACCAACTCATGGACAAGATCACCGTCGAAGTATAAGTTATTTTAACCCCTCCTATACAATCTGAAGCAGGCATGAGAATGTTTGTTAGTTAGAAAACACAAAGCAAAACTTCAAAATTCAGTTGCGGCTTAAAGAACAGTCTCTCAGTTAGAAAGAAAATAGTTTAGAAAAGTGACTTTCTATTGGCCGCTGGAAGTATCTTGGAATATACGGTATGCTAGTGGCCCAGTGCCCAGTCCATTCGCGCGGGACTCGGTTGTTGAAGGTTGCCACAGTCCTAGTGGACGAACCACATGCAGTACAAGTCAACAAACAGATATCTAACAATCAACATCTCTGTGGCCTACCGCAAAATACAATGATCGTCAACAGTTGAGGAATATCCTTGAGGCCACAATCTGACTTCTTAGCTTTGGCCAGAACGAACCACATATCATTAGATCAAGGTCTAGCACTGCATCAAGGTGGCAAATAGCCTCAGGACTCTTAATGCAGATAACACACTTGATTCTGACAAACCTTGGCCGGAAAGTTCTTGCGTTATTTATCAAACAAGTACCAGCTTCTAGACTAAGAACAAATACTCACACCCTTAGATCATCGTCGCAGGTACGAGTCTCATAGTCAGGGAGCATTATTGAAGTATTTAATGTAGAAGCATAACGGGATCATATTTATCAAAGAGAACCAAAATGAAGGAAGGTGGAAAGACAAGATACAGAAAACGCCATTTTTACCGAAGTAAGGAACGAAGTAGCAGTTGCACATAGACAATCACGACTATGAGGATCCAAGGTTCCGAATCACGCTATCAAACTGGAAAGACGGCACCTTTCCCATCGCAGGCCAATTCCCACGTAGGGCCAAGTAAGGCCCTTGTTGTCAATCATATGTTAGGATTTGAACACTGTTGAGGCAGTGAATTTTGCAGAAATCTTTCAGAACTGTCAGGTCTCGGGATGTTTGTTAGATTGGATATCACAACAGACTTAAAGCCAATAGAAATGATAAAGAAGCTGCCACATCAACAACAAGTCAGCCATATAGTGTTCCACCTATAGGCTAATAATAAATACGCTGCCAACGCCAAGTAATGATTACCAATGCAATAACTCCAATAGAACCTCATAGTATCCGCCTTGCCATCTCCCAAATTGAAATCTGTTCCAGTATGTCTCGAATCGCTGTTTCTTTGATGCACTCTTTTTCCTTTCCAAAAGGTCTTTTAGGTAACTAATCGTCACCATAGGGCCCAAACCGCCATCGCTTGTGGTTTTCCTCTGTCCACCAGCGAGCTATAAAGGCACCTTCTTCAACCCACTCAGCTACTTCAAGGCCGTGCTTCTGCTCGACACTGTGCAGGAACGAAGCAAAATCGAAGCCTTGTACGGAATGGTGCTCAGCTGGGTCCGCATCAATGTCACTGAGTCGCCACTCTACGTTGTCAATGATGGGGATAACAAGATGGCGCTCAGGGTGACGAGCGTCACGAGCAGTTATCATAGCTCGACCAGGATTCACAACCACAAATTGCCAATTGCCCTGACCAGATTCGGCATTCTCCTTCAATAGTGGTCGAATCAAAGATTGCCCTTCGTAGTTATAGATAAGATCTGAAGCTACTTGCCGGCTTTGGTTGTTCAATGAGTTTGTCTCGAGAAGTAGGTCGAGGATGGTAGGTAAGATCTGCGAGGAATGTACTGCATCGTGGATGTCGAAGGCTGGTAGTAAAGGATGAGAAAGAACAAGAGGCACGTGATCGATACCAATACTGGGGTTATAATAAGGTGAGACGGCATCATTCTCGGGCATTGAAATTCCGTGGTCTCCGACAAAGACAATCAGGGTCTCGTTTGCAACGCCCTGCTCATCCAACAGATCGAGGATTGTGCGTAGCCACCGATCGTCATAGCCTTCTGTGTTGAGATAATGTGAAAGCATGTCGAGGCCATGAGCAACTGGAACGTATTCTTCCTTGGCCGGCATTTTGTAAGCATGATGGCTTGTTGAAGTTATGTGTGAGAGAAACACTCTCTCATCTTTTTCTTTGGCTTGGACAAAAATATCACGGAAATAATCCTCAAGCGGGTCTTCTTCAAAAGCGAAAGCGTTAATATTAGGCAGCTTCACCGGTCCATGGGTCGCCTGCTCGGAACGTAGCCATTCTTGTCCAATGAGATGCTCGTCTGAGAAACCAAGAGCCAGCATCAACTCACGTTGATGATCATACCCTAGAGCCGCGGCTGAGTAGAAGTATGATTGCCAAGGTGATTTGTTGAATTGACGCGTCTCTTCGCCCGTGGCGTTCTTGACATTGTTCATAGCTTCGAATATCTGAGCCAAGCAGGGCTGGTAGATATGATGCGAGAAGTCAAGATTGAAGTCCGCCAGTAGTGGGCCGATGCCACACAGAGTACCAACTAGGCTCTTGAAGGTGAATGTGCCTGTCGTGTGAGCGTTGGTGAAATGAATACCACCGCGCTTAACTTTGGACTTCTCATCATGTTCAAAACCATCGTCATAGTCACCGGTGATATAGTTAGCAGTAGGCGTTAAGTGAGCGAGTCGATCCTTGGCCGCCTGTGGGAGCTCGCCATCAGGAAAGGTTGATGTCAAACGCTCCCAGACAGTCCCGTTTTTCTTCAGAGGAAAAACATCATTCCGTGTACTTTCGAGAAAGCATAGTATTACATGTCTGATAGGGACGTCGTGTAGCTTGTCCTCGAGTGTAGAAATAAGGGCTTCGTCGAGGTTTGATATCTTCAATGGATCGGCGCCGGCGTCGTAGTGGTTCCTTTGCCAGTGCCAGTCTTCAAAACCATCCAATATTTGGTCGTGCGGAAGCCAGTCAAATGGAGTAGCTTTTGTGAGCGCAGATCGAATATCCCAGCTGCGTTGGATACCAACACCATGAATAGAAGGTATATCTTGAAGAATCGGGCCCGACGTGAAATCCACCAATGGTGCTAGTGCTGCTGTCCAAGAAAGGAAAATAAGCGATCGGTCCGCTGGGCGAAAGAAAGCAGCAAACAAAAGCGTTACTAGGAAGCCTGCCGTCACCACATATGGCATTGTTCTCAAGACCGACCTCAAGGAAAGTTGGAACGGCGGCAGCTCCGGCTGGTCTGTCTTCTCTTCCGTGTAGTCGTCTTCGTGGTCTAATTGAGTTTCGACATCGTATTTCGGTTGGGGAACAGCAATGTACTGGCTTCGTCGGAGGAGAAGGCGATGGACCAAATGCCATATCTTGAAGGGCGCACGGTAAACAACCTCGGCGGCATACCCATGCAGATTGTAACAGGGATTCTTGAGGAACCAGCTCATAAAGGTGTTGGCGAATACTACACCAGTAAATGCCAGGCTACCGGATAGCATGAGCGCTTTAGAAGAAGGGTCGGAGGGTAGCGAAATGTTGCTCAAGTGTATTTCGGAGCCAGCAACGATGTAAAACGAAACCGAGACAATGCCGAGTCCTGCATTGATGAGCATGAATATGGCGTTGAGTGTAAGAATCGCGAGTCGCAGGAAGACGGGGAGGTTCGTGGACCAATGGTCGAGAAGGAGTCGGATAAATGTGAGGACGGCGACATCTTGGGCGACAAAAGAGTAGCCCCATCGGTTCAGTAGATTCGAGTTGACGGCGTTGATGTGGGCGTAGATATGTATGGCTTTGGCGCTCCAGACAGCGAGAGCTGTAAAGGTAAAGAAGAATTGTCTGTTAGGGATGCGCTTCAGAAGACCGCGAGCAAGCGACAACGTCCCTCGTGACGGCGTCACATTGTGAAACATAATTATTGGAAATGCGACTGTTACGCAAACGCTGTTCGGGCAGAAAATAGAAGGAAGAGAAGGAAAAGAAGAAGATTACCGAGTGCGCTAAAACTTTGCCAAGTCCAAGGTACCAGCCTGTGCCCTCTGCAGGAGAAGCATTGCAGAAGGAGTTATCACCGAGCAGTGAATAACAATAGATTCGGTGACTGCTGTTTAGGGGTAAGGGGCGCTATTTGTCCTACTGTTTCTAAATAAGGAGTAACGCCCCTCAAACGGCTGTAGCCTTAGCTGTAGCCTTAGCTGCAAGCTAGCGGCAGCGTTGTTCCGCATAAATCAGCAGTCCCCATTAAAAAGGAAAGTTACGGTATTACAGTAGGCTGACTTAGGGGCGGACGGCCCCGGATCACGGCACCAGAAGACTTGGGGTGTGGTACTGTAAGCATTTGGCGTCAAGTTGCAGTACGTAGATCAATCCTCCAGATTTCCATAAGTTCCAAACCTGACTAGCCTGCATGTCGCGTGACCGCTGAAGCTGCACCATTTGTCCTGTATCCGTACCTTGAAGAGATGAATTGGAAATATGCATGCCAAGATGTTCTATCCGGCAGTCGAGACCCCACTAGAATCTCATCTTAGGGACCAGGACGGAACGTCGGGTCGTTTCATTGGCATTGGATCTTGACAGGTCTGGGCCCACTCCATGGAATGGAACTAAAACTGGAGGCTTCACAGGCTTACGGAGTACAGCTTGGTGAGATGGATGGGTGGGCGAAAGAGCCAGAGCGTGGAAAAGACCTGTCAACCTTGCCGTCCTTGGCCGGGCGTCGTGCCTGCGCCATCATTGAAGCATGGGACATTGGATCAGCATTCCCTCCATTGTGTGTACACTAATTAGGTAATCGCCTAATCCCTTGTGAGTCTTGACACGTACCCCTGTTGCAATGAAATGAAAATCTGGCAGCGCCCTGTTGCAAATTCCATCGCCGATTGTAGAATACCACAGACGCACCGCCCTAAGCGCTGACATCCTTTGTCAGTCAGCCTAGCCACCCCTTGTAATTTCAGTGTCATCTCAATACATTACGAACGGGACTTCCTCAATCCTTGGCTCCACCCAGCTGAAAGGTTTGTGCTGCTAACCCCCGCTGACGCTATGTTGAGATGTACTTCCCACGCCGGCTAAATTTGCCGGGCGACAAGGTTTTCTTTATCAAGCGATTCTTGTCTCTGATTAGTCGCCTGTAGATGCCTGTGCCCCGCAGTACGTGCATAATTATGTATGCCTCCGAATGGGTAGTAACAACTGAGAAGACATTGTGAGATATGCGCGTCTCAAACCTATAAAACTTTTTTGAAGTGCCGTCTACAGCTATAAGAACTAGCCCAAAAGCTTATCGGAACCTTAAATGTTTCTGGGTAGTTAAATCGCTGTTTTGCTGTTGGTTCCCCCCTGCAAATCGAACCAACAGACCAACAAGCACATCAAGAACCAACAGTCTGGTAAGCCAATTGCGATCCGGTCTCAACTCTAAAACAGTATAACCCCGTAACCAACAGCTCGGTAAATTACTATCTATGGCTTTGACCTTTGAGCTCGACGAGCCAATATTTCACAATTTGCGTTTGACTCAAAACAATGCCCCTCCTTCTTTTGGGTACCGTGCTCTCAATTTGTATGTGAGGCAAGCCACTACATAAGCGCACCAGTCGAGCTGTCAAACCGTTCCATGCTGAGATTCCACTTAATTCCTCCCGAGCTGCCTTTTGAATAGGATGAAGACATTGCCCATGTCCTGATTTGGTGTTCTTCAAGTAGTTGTCACGTAAACCATTTGAGAATATTCAGGACTATTCCTAATGTCGCGATTTGCCCTTTATTTTACCGCAGCTTGTTTCGAGACCCTGTGCTTACTGTTTTTCTTGGGCACAAGTTGCAGGTAAGACGGCTAGAGCTCGCTTGACAAGCATGCAGTTTCTTAGGTCCCAGCTAATCTGTAGTACAGGAAGGGGAAAGTCTCTCAAGAAAGAATCATATTGGTTTTTGAGAGACGTTGGGCTTTCTTCTCTTTACTTGCATGGTGAAGAACAAGATGATTGAAGCAGAAGCCCCTGGATCTTTCATTTCCTTTTTCGTCCATCGTTGTTAATATGGAACTTAAGTCCTAATCGCAGCAGCATCACAATGCTCGATCTCTTCTGAAAGCTTTCAGTTTATTCTTACAGTATGTAACTCAATATCATCATAACTAGCTCCAAAAAGACTGCAGTATCTACATGACAGATCCGGCACGCCCCATACAGAACAAAGGCATTAAATAATACTGTTTTTACCAGGGAGGCATCTGTGGCTTAGATACATACCCAAGCGTCCAAGTTTTGTTTTCGATCTTCATAATAACTTGGAAATGAAGGATTCCAGTGTCGCATAGGTGATGCTTGCCCATGAAGTCAAGCTTCAGAAGGACCACATTTTGGTCGGGTCATCCAACGCATCCCGTTTCATCGGCAGATAGTCCGCCAGTGATGACTGCAGATCTCTCTGATATCCTAGAAATCTAACTGCCATCTATGACAATCCAGAAAATCGGCTGGTACGCTTAGGTCATAATGTATCATACAAACTGAGCAAATTCACTATTACCTATGTATGCGTTTTAACCCTGTGCAATTACCTAACTAGCCATAAGTAAAAAAAAGACCTAACATTTGGTAATTAGCTGAATGAGGTCAATAGCTCAGATCAATAGGCACTGGCGAATTTGCCCAGTCTGTATAGTAGTTGATACACCTAGCCAAACGAGACATTCAAAGATTGGTGTCCAGTCCACTAATTGATCCCTACTTTACTCAGATGAAAACCACACTAAGCAAGTGTCTCTTCTCTGCTATCGGCATCCGATAGTGCAAGTGTCATAGCTGACTATTGAAGAGATCATCCAGGCTCGAGGCGTTACACCCAAGCAAAGTCCATAAGCTCACAGCTGGATCAGTGGATAACTACGGGTGAGTCCGGGCAAGGGATTCTTCACTGGCTCTTGGTTAATCTTGACTCGCTCAACTAGTTATGTGCTTTTCTTGATCCAGTTTCCTCTAACACCGCTCGAAGGGAGGCTATTCAACCATTAGGTCCTGGGTTGAGCGATGCGACAAAGATTTCCATCTGCGCCCGTCTTGTGTTCTGAAGTGTGACCATCTGAACTGCCGTTGAGTTTTGACACAAGTGTCAGTAAAACCGCGAACCATTCCGTCATTCGCATCCCATAGAGTGACAAGGACAAATTCCTACATCGAACTCAACAGTCGTATAATAATCCAAGGATGGCCATATCCATGCACCTTGAAGTCACTGCAATGTGGCCAGCCGCGTAAGATTGTGCCGAATTTGAATCGTGCCAGTCGGTCAATGGGCGATTGATCATGCGCAAAGTACGGAGTAGATACCCGGCACTGGACGAAACAGAGGGCGCGAAAACGTAACTCCTACGGATTAATGATCGGCGCGGTTCAGGAATTTTCCGGACCCCGCGAATACAATACCTGTAAGATTAGGCTGCCTTGTTGCTTGTTGATCCACGACCTACCCCATGGTCGTACTACTCAAAAGCATCGCCATGGATGACACAGCAGGCTTGGGATCGTCGGAGTAAGAGAAGACAGAGTTTGTTTAAAGGACCTGAACTTGTAAACTGACGAAGTTTGTCCACAGATCAATCAAGACAAAGATATCTCGTACAAGCACAAGCAAAGTCCGAACAGGCTGCATTACCTGCAAAAGGCGACACGTCAAATGCGACGAGACAAAGCCGCAGTGTGGAAATTGCCTCAGGAACGGGCGAAAATGTGAGGGTTATATGATCTTTGCCAAAAAGCAGAGTACCTCTCCCGTTCAAATAAAATGGGATTCGAAGCAAATAACTAGAGCAGCACATCCAAGGACGCAACTACATCTTGTTCATGACTCAATTGATTTCAGGGATGCGAAGACTGTACTCTACTTTGATGAGTTCTTGCATATCGTGCAAAGCCCTTGGATTGCCGCGGGGTTTAGTAACGATCTTTGGGCTGTGACTCTACCCCAGGTTGCTCTCACCAACAACTCGGTACGGCACGCCGCCATCGCAATTGGGGCTTTGAGTAGATGGTGCGGCAAATCGAACCACAGTGATACCGACAGTCCACAGATGATCGAGGATGAGGCTGCTCGGAAAGATGCAGACTATCTCAATGCAGTGGCTCACTATTGCCATGCCCTCAAGCTACAGAGTCAGCAGGCTTCTATACAAGATGCTGTATTTCTCTCAATTCTCTTCTTGTGCTTCGAAACACTTAGAGGAAACAGGAAAGCTGCTTTGGATCACATAAACCATGGCCTGGCTATGCTTCTGGCTTTATTGACCGACCCAGACTCACGCCAAATGACATCCGTCGCCCCAAACCCGAAGCCACTCATCGCAGTCGTGGCAGACATCTTCTCTCAGCTCCTTCCACAAACGCGATTGATCCTGCGCGGTAATGTCGGTCGCAGTCCAGCAGTCCCAAACTTTGTTAGAGGCCTGAGGGCTAAGAAACAAACAGTCGAAACGTTCATGGCAATGATTACGAAGCTACCTCGGTCATACCCGCCGATAAAAGAGCTACCGGCTGTTCTTGACAGCTTGGATGATTTCGAAAAATACTGGATGACTGGCCGGAACGCCAGGCTCTCCGTTGGCCCTATCTTGATGGAAGCTGTACAAGAATCTGACGCTCTAAGCTCAGCTAATCCGAACAGTATCTCCGAATTTTGGAAGCACGTTACCGCCGATCCTCGCATCATAGAAATTTGTGAAGCTTCCACAAAAGAGCTGCAGGCTCTGGAAGCCGCTTTCATGCCAGTGTTTAACCGCGCCATTATGTCTGATCCCGCATCAACAGACTACATTAGAGCCATTCATCTTCGTTTGCATTATCTGGGCATATGTACTTTCGACGATCTTACACACTTTTACGATGTTGAACCAGTAATCGCAAAGACGCCTCTCTTCCGCGAGTATCTCTCTCTCGCAGATATAAGTCTCCGTACCGCCAAGCGAGACTTAAAGAACCCAGCACATCGGCTTTCACTGCAGTGCAATTTATCGGTATACCTTTTTCTCATTTCGTTGTTCTGCCGTGACCAGCTACTTCGCGATGAAGCTACGTGGATGCTTAAGGACTACCCAGGTCAAGACGGAATCTGGAATGCCCGCTCGCTGTACTTATTAGCCCTGAGAAACAGAACCGTGGAACGAAAAAATGCTTCCGAGGGCACAGCCCTGGAGCAGTGGCACCGCCTTCTACGGAGGGAGTATCTGTTTGAAGAAGGCGGCGACCGAGTTGTGTTGTGTTTCTTGGATAAGGATGCCGGCACTGGTGAGTGGCTACTCGTGGAAGAGGTGGCCGAAGTCAAAGGAGACCTTGAAGCTGTGCAATGGCAAAGGCGACCGCTCTCGGCAGGTGGGAAACCGCTTTTGGGGGATATGATGGCTCTTTGGCCAGAGTTGGTGGGGTAACTACGGAATGGGGAGAAAACGTCTTCTGGCATGGAGCAACTTGAAGTGTACATTTTGGTTGTGTTACTCCCAGCCTGAGACGTATTATTGCTTAACGTGAGCAATGTTTGAGTCACTGACACAGTTGGGCCTTCTCCGCGTTCCTACTGAGCTTGCGAGAAATACCTAATGAATACATATATAGAAAAACACTGCCAAGGTGTACGGTACAAGAAAGTAAATATGTGCTACCGGAAGTAGCAAAGGTAGAGATGGAAGGAGAGGAAGAAAACGAGAGGAACGGTCAAAACGGCGAGTAGACCGATCATCGAATGTCCGACTCATAGGGGACTACTATTGATCTAGTGCCTGGTTCTGGCACTACGTTCATGTTAGTGAAAGTTCCTTACATTCAAGCGTTGACTTACCATCTCCCAGTAGATACCCTGTTTATTGACAAGCTCTGTATGACTTCCCTTCTCCACCACTCTGCCGTTGTCGAATACAAAAATAACGTCTGCATTCTGGATAGTTGACAGGCGATGAGCCACAGAGACCACAGTCCGTCCATTACGAGCTTTGTCAATCGCAGCTGCGACGACCTTCTCGGATTCTGAATCAAGGGCTGATGTCGCCTCGTCTAAGAGCAGAAGCTTAGGATCGCGGATCAAAGCACGAGCAATGGCGATACGCTGTTTTTGGCCTCCAGACATTGAAACACCTTTGTGGCCGACATCAGTGTTGTAGCCTTCAGGTAACGAGACGATGAACTCGTGGATGAAGGCATCGCGACAGACTTGGTGGATTTGCTCATCGGAGACAGAGTCGGGATCGGCGACGCCGAACAGGATGTTATCGCGGATGGATCCTCGAAACATGGCAGGCTCTTGAGAAACGAGTGATAAAGCTTGTCGATATTTGTAGACGTTTGTGTGTTTGATGTCTTGCCCATTGCACAAGATCGCACCTTTTCCAGGTTCCAGGTCATAGAACCGCTCAAGAAGCGAGATGACTGTCGATTTGCCTGAACCAGATGCACCAACAAAAGCGACATATTGGCCTTTTTCGATGGTGATGCTCAGGGAGTCAAACACAGAGACGTCTCTAGTAGGATACTTGAACGATACACCATGAAGCTCAATCTTGACTCCGCCATGAACATCATTGATACCGCATTCGGGTGAGCCGCCACTAACACGATCCGGGTGGACAGATTTCTGCACGTCGAGAATTCTGTTGGCAGAAGCTGTGACTTGTGCAGCACTAGGCGCGAAACCAAATCCTTGACTACCAGCCTCCGCTCCTTGGATAACAGCCATGAAGCAAACGAAGAAGGCCTCCATTGTGTACTCCCCACTGGCAAGCAGGCTACCGCCGTACCAGAACAGAAGAGCTTGACACCCTAACCCAACACTGTCGGCGAAGCCAAATATCGCAGAAGTCCACTGTGCCTTACGATTTGCTGCGTTGACATGGCTGTCGAGGAGTTCGCGATATCGGCTGGTGATTGAGTCTTCCATTGTCAGCGACGAAACCGTCCTCATCGCCTCAATTGCTTCGGTGGCAAATTGCGAACTTTCCATGAACACAGCCGAGTTCATCTTGTCGAAATTAACTTCTTGTTTGAACTTCCAGCACCCAGCGGCTATCATAACTGGGAGAGCGACTGACATGGCGATCAAACCAAGTTTCCAGCCAAAGACAAGAGAGATGGTGACGCAGCCTGCAACGTTAAATATTGCCGATAGCAGAAGCGCAAGATTGATACCAAGAAGCTCTTCCAACAGCTTTGCGTCACTTGAGACTCTCGAACTCAGCGAGCCGTGAGAGTTCTCCTCGCTATCGAAGAAAGCAAGTTTCTGGTACAGCATGTCGTTCAGGTACTGGGACTTGTACACTGCGCTGACATAGTACTGTATGCGCATACCGATCCAACCCTCGGATACGTACCCAAGAGCAACACCTCCGGCTAAAGCGAACCACATCAAACCCCAGAATTGACTCTCGCTTTTCAAGTCGTCGCCCTGGAGGAGGAAGACGCCGAGGCCTTTGGCAAAGAGCCAGGCTTGGAGCGGGGTACCAGCTGCGACGGCCATGGATGAGAGGAGGATGCCGATGTAGTTGGGCCATTTCGCTCGCTGCTCGTACAAGAGTCTTCCGAAACTCTGAAAGAAACCCCGGGTCGTCTCAGGGATGTCTTGCTGCTGAACTGCGAGAGCGGGGAGAGCCATCTCAGTCAAATCTTCATGGACAAAATCCTTGGTTGTTTCGGCGTTGGTGAGGGTGTGGTTCTCTGTCTGCTCCATGCTACGCAAAGCTTGTGCACGAACTAAGGCGTAGTATACTCCCGAGCTATCAGCCATGAGACCTGCGTGTGTGCCTTGTTCCACGGCGTTTCCCTTCTGCAAGACGATGATGTTATCCGCCTTCTTGATCGTTGACAGACGGTGAGCAATGGTAATAGTCGTGTGGTTCTGTGCAACCTTATCTAGTGCAGCCTGGACAATCTTCTCGCCCTTCGCGTCAATAGCACTGGTGGCTTCATCCAGAATGATGATCCTGGGCTTCTTGATGATGCTCCTCGCGATTGCCAGGCGTTGCTTTTGACCCCCGGAAAGCTTTGCTCCACCATCTCCAACGCGCGAATCGTAACCCTACAAGTTATGTCAGTATGTTGAGGCTTTTAGACTCATGAGGATGGTGGTTGGGACACACATCGGGAAGTCGACTGATGAACTCGTCTGCATAAGCTTCTTGACACGCGTTTCGCACCAACTCACGCTTCTTTGTTTCCGGACAATCTTCCCACTCGGAGCCAATAAGACCACGAGCGACATTACCGAATATTGTGTCATTGAAGAGAAAGGGTTCTTGTTGCACCAAACCAATCTGGGATCGCCACCACTTGACATCGAGATCCTCCAGATTATGGCCGCTGATGGAGACTTTTCCAGATAGAAGGGGATGCAGAACAGTGTCTAGGTCCGCGGCAGGATGGTTTTCGGTATCCTCGTCCGCCTGCTTCTGTGGCTTGGCCTCGACGACACGAGGGAGGACATGGTGTGGCTTCAGAGAGTACCATCGCTCCAGTAAGCCAACAACGGTGCTTTTACCAGAACCTGAGGGGCCAACAATAGCAGTGTTCTGTCCAGCACGTATGCGGCAACTCAAACCATCCAGAACGCGAACGCCTGGTCGACTCGGGTACTCGAAGATCACATTGTCAAACACAATGTCGCACGAGTCGATATCCGGTTTAAGGGAGCCAGAGGTAGGAAGGGGTGCATCGATAATAGTAAAGAACTCACAAGCAGCAGCCATGGCCTTGCTAACAGCCATAAAAGGCGTTGCTATACGTTCCATCGACGTGAGTATCATCATCACCGACATGAGGACGATGATAATAACACCAGGGTTGTCAATGGCGCCTGCGATATACCGCTGGCTACCGTACCAAAATGCAAGACCAAATGTGCCAAAGACACCGAAGAACTAGCTACTTTTTAGCAAAAGACCTGATTTGAGATGGAATGAGAGGGGAGGGGGGACATACGATCAGGCCAAGGTGAAGACCCATGAAAGGAGCCATCTTTTGACCTTCTTCCATTGCTTTCCACACCCATTGTTGGTATCGTGCAATGACCCGTGACTGGGCGCCACACGCCGTGACAAGGCGGATGCCCTGCAATGCTTCGCTTGCTATGGCGGTGCCTTCAGCATCTGCCGCTGCCGTTGCTACCTGAGCCTTGAGCAGGATTGGCATCATGATGGCTAAAACAAACACCATGTACAGTATGAGAGATGAGACGACCAGGGTGATGTCCCAACTCCATACGAAAGCAACAATGATAGCGGCCCAGATAGTACCGTTGAACTCCAACAATGTTCCCAGCCGTTCGGAGATTCCTACTTGAAGCGTATTGGAGGTAGATGTGATGGCGGTGGCAGGTGCACCAGCGGGCATCGAGTCGATGACATGGATAGACTGAGCAAAGAGAGATTGTAGATAGTGAAGACGAATAGCAGATGATAGACGAATGCCGATCATGCGGAAGCAGTACTTGTTGATTGTGTTGAGACCCCAACGAGCCAAGAAAAGCGCCATGATGTATAGAGCCTGCTTGTTCAAGATACCCTGAAAGTCGCCCTCGGACATACTAGAGACGTCCTTGAAGTAGTCTGTGAACTGGTCGACGAGTTGGCCGAAGATGATGTTCATCAGAGGCATAGTAATGCCAGCGCCGATGGAAGCAACGGATGCGAGGGCGTATATGAAGAAATCCCATTTCGTTGCGTAGCTGAAGACGCGGATGTAGTCGGCAACTTTGGGGGTTCGTGTCGGTTGAGGAGGTTCTTGGGCTACGGAGAGTGACTTCTCCATCTGTCCGTCGTCGGTGGAAGGATCGTTGTCGGCGGACATGGTAAAGGTAGATGATATCTGTGCAATGAGATGAGTAGAGAAAGTCAGCCTGGCAGTTAATAACATATGCAGCAGGGAGATGCATAGAATACCACTCACTGCTGTACTTTTGAGAAGGTGTAAGACGGAGGAGAAATGACAGTATATGGGGGGGAATTAATAGAGAAGAGATAAGGAACGTATTCAGGTCGGGTTGAAAGAAACACGTCTTCAAAAGGAGAAGACCTTAGATCCGGTGGTCTTGAGGCATTCTTGTATCATCTGGTCTTGGCTTAGATCCTTGTTATTGAGTCTTGCGCACGGCTCGTAAAAACGATTACCGTTTTAGGACGTTTACGAGCTCCACCTTTCCTCGTTACACAAGTCTAGTCAGTTTGGGACTGGGTGTTCCACTAAAGGACACTGTCGGAACAATCCTGATGCCTCTATCATTATCAGACCCATGAACTCCTCAATTTTTGTTCCTGTGCTTAATTTAGCAAATTCATTACCCGTCTTGCGTACATCTAAGGCTCAGCTAAATTTAGGCTATCCACGAGGTCACACTGAAAAGTCATGTACATGTAATCAAGACTGGCGTACAAGCAATTCTGTGATCATCCACGAAGAGATCTTAAGAAATTAGTATATCACTGCAATAGAAATAGAAGACTCTATCATATTAGCCAGAAATTTGGCAGCTGTAAATTATTCATCACATCGGTATATGCTATTTAATCCCGTAAGAATACAATAGGTCAACTCATTCTCTCATTTCATTGCTTCAGCGTTTTTGACTTTCGACTCAGTTTCCACGACGATAACTTGTTCGACCATCGAGACCCTGAAGAGTCGGACTTGCTCCTCGTTGCCAAAGGAGGCACCTCCAACTGGTGCCCACTCCCATCACCAGGCCTGCTGCCTTCGAGCTCAGGTGGTTGCACGTTTAGCTCAACGAGCTTGTTAGCTAATGAGGGCCCGGTGCTCGCAGTTGTCCCAGACAAGTTTGAGCTGATGGGACGAAGATTGTCTTTTGCGCCAATTTCAGTCGAATCAAGCTCGATGACTGGCTGTTGTTGATCGGACTTTTCATCGTTCTTTGGTATCCTCGATAGATCGACTTCGTCACCTGGTAACTCTGAGATGGCGGGCGCTGCATCCATCTCAACTGGTCCACCGGGTGACATGTCAATGCCGACGCTGGAAGGGCTTCGAAGAGAGGTGTAGTCAGGGGGGTTACCGAAACGGTTGTTGTAGACGACCTCTTCTACCGACGCGCGCAGCTTGTTGAACTTAAAGCCGACCGTGAGCTTCTTCAGTGGAATCATCTGGTCAATCTCGTCATGCACCTGTTGCTGCAGCCTCTTCTCTTTTCCATTGAACGTCGTGATGGTCGTTTTCGCGTAGTATTTCGCTGCATCTTCAATCTGCTTAATGGACACGTACTTTCCATCATAGCGAAACGAGCGCTCTAGAATGAGAATCATGTCGCACGAACACTTGAGTAGCATTCTCGCTGTCGGCGGAAGTCCAAGGATGCAACCCGCCGCACCAACGATAACACCGATACCTAACGTCGGCACCGCAACGCCCACGGCGACAGCACTGACAGCGGCAAACTGCGACAGAGAAACTTTTATGTAGTCCTTGAAGTTCTTCATTACAATATCCGACATGATCTGCTCGATCTCAGCTGGTGCAGCCTTGGGAAAGCCGAAGCACTGCAGGACGTGTTCGCAAATGAGGCGCGAGACGGTGGGAGTTCCGATCATGCCTGAGCAGGGCAGTGGAACGGCGGCAGTGCGGATCGCGTGCGTGCCTAGTCTCATACACTCTGTAATCGCTGAGTTGATCTTCTGTTCAACATCAACGACTTGAGCGGCAACACAGAAGAGACGTACACGTTCGTCGACGATGAGGTCGAGGGTTTGGGAGAGGAGGTCCCTTACTCCGGCGTCGTCATCTATCGCTGTCAGTACCTGTATATAACTTATCGGACGAGATTTTGCTTACTCTTTGAAAGACAACAGTAACCGTCGGCTTTGTAGTGTTCGATCTGTGATAGTTGGTTCCTGAGCTCGGCGAACTGCTCCTCAGCCACGGCGTTGGCCTTTTCCTCGGCGAGTCTCTTGGCTTCTTTGTAATCGTCTGTCTTCTCCATGAGTTCGTCTAGGAATTGCGCTTTGCGGTAGCCTGTGAGTTTGTCCTTCTTTGTGCCGACGACGAAAACGGGGACCTGGTGGGAGTACTGGGCGATAGTGGCGAACGTCCGCTTGTCTGCCTCTTCGATGCGGGAAACGTCAGAGTCAACACAGAACCTGTGGCCATTTTAGTTGGGAAAGTCTTCGAACTTGGCTTCCACTTACCAGATAACGTGCAGAGCTTCAGCAGGATCCTCCTGGAACGCTCTATGTCTGAGAAACTTGGCAATCAAGTCGAGCTCGGCATCGCTGCCGGCCTGCCAGCCTCTAGAGTCGTGAATCAAGAGTCCCGGATGCTTGGGAGACTCGAAAGCGACGTTGATATCGTGAACGCCCTGGTCATAAGATTGTGACTCGTCGGTCATCTCAACACCAAACACTTTGTTGATCAGGGTTGACTTCCCAACGCCTGTCTTTCCGCACACGAGGATTCTGAAGGCTTTGACACCGCTTGCTTCGAGCTGCATGTCCCGCAACCATGGGGCCAACGTGTCCTCTTCGGCGATGAGATGTGACTCTTGGAAATTGGAGATTGGCTTCTTGAGGAGTTTGAAGTTATTGAGGTCGTTGTGCCGAGGGTATCTATCGAGAATGCAGAAGAGCGAAGGATGGATCATATTTCCATATGGTGCTAGGAGTTGTCAGTAGCGCTCTGAGTCTTCATGAAATGTTTCTTACCAGCGTCGCACCACCCTTTTAATGCGCCATGTGAATCGAACACTTGGCGGTTTGCAGCACGTTTGTAGCAGTCCGTATCTAGTTTGATGGCGTGAACGTCGATCCCCGCTGCTGATTTCTTGCCGTGGGCGCTCTGGAGGTCGAATATGCTGGTCCGGAGTCCGTTTGTGTACTGAAGGCGCCATTCGATCTCTTCAGATCCATCCAACGGTGGGAGACTTCCAGCATACTGGGGAAATATTAGTGCCATAGGGTGGTCACTATCCTTTGAGTCCCCCATATTATTGACTCTCAGGCCTGAGTAGATACTCTCAAGTACCATCCATTGCAGTGGGTAAAGTGAGAGACCATCTTGAGCTGTACCACCGATCATATCGTCGTGTGTACCGAGAAACCAGGCTTGAATGAGCGATCGATTTGTCATGTCTGCATCTTCTGGAATGTTGAAGATCTCGGGTGTCCTGTGAGACCGATTCTCGTTCATGGCAAGTGCTTGGCGAACAGTTTCAATGCTTTGGTTAAATGAGATATCGTAAGATGTCCTTGAAGTATGGATGGTAGTGTCGAATAAACCAACGAAGGGAATCCGCGGAGGGTCGTTGGCTTGGCTTTTGATCATCTGCATCAGTTGAGGTCCTTTCTTGAAGTCATCTTCAACCTGGGCCTTGATAAGACCTATAGTCGCGTCAAACAACTCATCGAAGGCTTGCGATCTCGGTAAGCCCATGCGATGCACAATACCAGCAACAGCACGGGCGATAAAGGCTCCATGACCAGAACCGTACAACCATAGCTCGTCGTCAGGCTGCTCGAGAGTGATGCAGACATCCTTCACAATTCTCTTGATGAGGGCGTTTGAGTCGTCACTTGTCGTACTCCGTGATCTGAGTCGGTCGCTGAATTTTGTGACGTTGCTAGTCGCAACATAATATTTGGGAATTTGTGCTACAGAGAGATCATTCGATATGACAAGACCGTCGTGAACTAATTGCTTGATTCTCTGGATGGTAGAAGGATTTGTGTCCTCTGACGTACATTAGCCGCTGTCTCGAATGCACAGGGAGAATCTCACTCTTGGACTCGCGTGGTTCGCATCCGTCAACCAACACCACGAGTCTTTTGATAGGTCTTTTCTCAGACATTTTCTGTAATTGAATGCACGCGCGTACCTGAGAAAAATTGTCAAGATTTGATGCTTCTATATCAGCGAGACCAGATGCTTAAAAACACTTCGAGTTGGGAATTGGGCGGGGAAACGCTGAGATTATGAGCGCTGCATTGGACTGTTTCAAGGTAAGCACTGTTTCCAAAAGGAGTATAAGATAGCTGGGCGTAAGCAAGGCTACATATCAGCCTTGTAGGATCTCCTTTAGCGGGCCTGTTCCCTTGGAGAAATTCCAATGACAGGTGCAGAACTCCGGACCCGTTGGAGTTTTGCCTTGGCGGTCTAAGCCTTTTGGCGTTGTCGCACAAGTCGACGTGTTTGGTTGATCACTTCTCCAATGAATCATGGAGGTAGGGCTGAGCAGTGAGCACGCTGGAGGTGCGCTGTGCTCCGCCACGCAGCGCATTTCAGCTTGCGACTTGGCAAGGATATTTCCAAGGTTACAGGCGCATTTGATGGTAAGGAGGTGCTCAAAGAGCGCCACCGACGTCGACATTCTTGATAAATGTCAAGCAGAGCCGCACACTGGGCGGTCCAGTAAGGAAATGCTCGTTCTCGCAAAAAGTTGACAGTTTTGAGAGTGGAGGTAGGGCTGAGCGCACTGGTCGCTTTCGCTTTCGGGGTTGCGGGGTGCGACGTGAACCAGGTCCAGGTGATTACCCACTGTAAACACTCACTATTGGGCCCTTAATGCCGCGTTGTTCCACTAAACATTCATTGAAACGACCCGATCTCCAATGGAAGTCATCGACTCTCGGTTTCGCATACCACGAAATAACGCCTTTTATAAACCCTGCTTTTTATTAATACAAAAATCCCACTCGTCCTTGTCCGAGACTCGAAGGGTCCCAGTGACGCATTCTCCCTATCTCAAAGCCGTGAGAGTCGGCAACATTCGAGTTCATTATTCCTCTGATGCTGCACAGATCCTCTTTACTATCCCGCAGGCAGAACCATGCTATCTGTAGAGGAAATATCAGTATGAGAGCAATGTCTGCTGAGCTGTGGCCGTGCAGTGCCCAATCTGCGATGCGACAGATCTCCCTTGCTAAAAACTTAATTGTACCTGCCACGTCGGTATTGTCCTCGCGGGTGAGGCTGATTTGTAGGTATTCGCAAGGCTGGGCAAGACAGAGGAGCATGGCGTGGCCAACCGTAAGGGCGACGCTTTTCATTGGGTCATTGGGGAGCGATATAGTCTCCCTCAGGGCAGGGTCTGTGGTGCAAATCCATGGTACTATCTCAAACCAAGCATGTGCTCGGTCAATGATAGCTTGTGTTCGGTCTCGCAATGCTTCTAACGCAACAGGGTCTACGGGCGTCGTTTTGAGTAGCTCGTCATAATCCGCAATGATGCCAGGACAGTGGGCAAATATATCAGACAATCCTATCATTTCATCAGGCTCTTCACCTTCCGGCATGCATTGTGGAAGCTCCCATTGCGGCTGGGCGAGGAAGCAGTGGCGACGCTGATGTCCCGCAGAAAGGGTCTGCATCCAGGTCAGCAAATGTTCAGCAGGATCAAATTCGACCACTACGAAATACTCACTGTATAGTATCTTGCAAATAAAAAGATTTGTCTTTCTTGCGATGTTTTCCACGGTCTGGGGCCTTGTGCTTGTAACTAAAAACGATAAGCCATTGCCATACATCAACAACCGTGAACGTACCAGTCTTCCAAGCCCGTCGTAATGCATAAGCCACGCAGTTGGCTGTGAAAATACAACATTCTCATACAGACAGAGACAGACAACACTCACTATAGTGCTGAAGTCTGTTGCTGCGTTACTGATATCGGCACGAAGCTGCGTTAGTGCGTGTGAGTAGAACATTAGACCCTGTTGGCACGCTTGTCTATCACGATTTCCTCTGCCAAAGTACATTGCCGATAATGCCTGCACGCATGACTGATGCAGAGATGATTGGGGGACTGTGAGTAACTGGTACAGCATTCCGGCTGCTTGCATTGGATCGCCGCTAGACATGCCGGGAGAAAGCTTCGACAAGGTGTAGGGCAGAAAGAGAGTGTCTCTCGGGGGTGATAAGTAGCTTATTTGCGATTTGGGAGTTTTGGCATGCTTTGCCAAGGTTTTGCTAGCAGTAGTAGTAGGGCGGCTACATTTTGTCGCTGTTGCAGGCTTCGCGACAGGCTTGGAGTTACAGGTGACGGTTGAGGAGAAACGGGTCCCCTCGTCCACAAACTTAAGTTGGCTATGATATCCTAAACAGGTAAGACCTGCGTTTTTACACCGTTGGCAATGAGGCTGCTGCTCATCTACGTCGACGTCAGTATCGAGGAGCTCTCACTGGGCGGCGGGGAATGTCGACTCACCGCATTTAACCTTGCGCTCAACGCATGTGCCGCATCGTTTGATACGTCTTCCGTGCCGGGTCATGTGGAGACTGCCGATGGGGCTCTGAGATACCAGATCAGATCAGCAGCTGAAGAAACGAGTTAGATCAGCGCCGAGTGACAGGTTCGTAGGGCTGGGTGGAGGGAAAGCTTGGCTGCAGAAAGAGGGTTCAAGGTTGAACGGGGGCCTCGTCTTGAAATACCCCGTACGGAAATCGATGCCACGCTAGGGCGCCATGGTCACGGATGCGGTTAGGGTGGTTTTTTGCTCAACGCGTGGAGTCGCAACGTTGAGCAGTCAATGAGAGCTGCTCGGTTGGGGAATTGGAAGTTCTAGAACAATTCAGGTTTGTTCTCACGGCCGTGCTTTGAATTTTGAAGAGTGTCAGTACTGGAATAGCAATGAGTAATACCCCCGATCAGCATTCAACAGCGATCAATTTGTCAAATTCATGCTGTCTACAGCTCACTATAGGGTATTTGAGAGTGCCGATGTGCCGAGTCATATTTGTCGATCTAGAAACCGCGCATTTATATCCACAGCGCCGGGGTCCCGGGGTGGTAAATCCCTTCATGACAACAAAAGACCCTAAGAAGAAGCAACCAAACCCCAGGGAAACAAAACATTTGCGTCATTCACGATCTCGGTGCGCGTCAAGCTGAGATCTAATAAGGTTTAGTCCATCAAAGCCAAGCAGGGACCTCTCCCTGAACTACCGGATGTGGTTAGACGATCTGAGCTTCGGCCGGTAGCTGCCGGCGATTGTCAAAACACGGATGTCCATCTTGAGTATCCCTGTGGGGAAATACATTCAGCTGCCCTGAATCTGGGGAATAAGGCGAAGCTCAGCATTGTAAGGTTTTAGAACGATTGTTGCCGGGATAGCCAGAAAGGCATTTCATACACTCCGCCCTGCATTGGCCTAGTGCTTACGATAGTCCTGTGGTTCCTCTCAAGAGTCCAGGACTATAATTGGTAGATCCCTAGTCATCAATGAAGATCTGACAATCTCATGGGTAACAGGGAATTTGCCTGGTCGTTGTAGTATATATAGCCGCTCTGCTTCTTCTACTTCATCAACCCAAGCATCATTTTACATTTATTCAAATCCATCATACCACCATATCATCCTTCACAATGCCTTCACCAACTTCCACCCTCCTCACTGCCCTTAGCCTGGCATCCCTGCTCCAAAGCACCTCTGCACAAACCACCACCTTTGAAGGCAGTTCCAACAACGGCATAAGATGTCCCGGTGTCCTACAAGCCAGCGGTAGAGACAGCGACGGTACCTGCTGCGTCGGCGGAGAACTTGACCTGAGCACATGCGAAGGATGGCCCATCTGCACCGGCAGCACCCGGGAGCCCAAACCTCTCACCTGTGCTACTCGCATACCCGTTTCGGCGAAAGACTACAGCTCTATGATCGAGAGCGCGAGCTCAAAATATCTGCAGGGCTCTGAAGCATCGGCTACCGACGATTCTAAGCCGTCGGCCACCAGCACTGGCGAGAGTAGCGGGCAGGCAGCTTCGGCTACGAACTCTGATGCCAGTCCCTCTGAGACAGGAAACTCGGCGGCTATGAAGATGCCCAATTTGGTGGGCGGAATGGTTGGAAGTTTCTTGGCTATGTGGGTGTTGATGTAAAGGGTTCGGCAAGCAGCAGGAAAGGACCGAGGAGGAAGGGATCACAACGAATTTGACAGATACGTGATTTGGTTGGCATCATTGCTACGTTTGAGTCAATTTCTTAGTCCTCTCATACCACTATGCGGGAAGGCCCTCGCGTAGCACTCATCCTGTCATATAGCATTCGGTGTGGGTGTACCAACCATCTCGTATCCTACTATATGCATCAATATATACCAATTTCATTGTGTCTATCAACACATACGACCATACCTATCAGAGAACTCGGGATCCCGTCCGCTCTCCCATAGATAAGCTGGTAAGGGGCGGATTAGTAGTTGGGTCGGTGACGACCAGCGAATCCCCGCTGTTGTATGTTTTTTGCCATGCGGATCGATTGTTAGTTACTTTTGACTTTTGTCCCGTCGATCGTGATACGAAGAACAAAGTTTGTTGACATTGTTTCGTCTAAAACTCATGTACTAAAACATGCACAGCATATCATTTGATCGATGAAAGGAAGTGAGTAAACACAGGCCTTTTATTGCTCTCCGTCCTATCATTGTGCTAGATGTCCACTAGCCTTGTAAAACTGAGTGATCTGTGTGTCAACATTATTTGGCAGTAGTCTCGATCAAGAGAAAGTGACACTCAATATCCTGCGCCGTGCATCGTAGTATCACTCGTCGCCCCAAAGTCCCAATAGCAATCTTCTCAGCAACTCAGAATCAAGCCCATTCACCTGACTTTCAGTCCTGCAGTGTGTAGATCTCCTGCCCATACGTCTGGCCCTCAACCACTCGCCAAATCGCTTCCCAGGTGATCCAAATCTTGTGAGCCCAGTCAGGATCCTGGGCCCATTTGAAGTTGACCTTTACCCAACGGTGGTGTGGTTCATCCTTGGGAGCAGCTTGACCGTTGCGGATGATCCATACGCGAGCAACGAACTGCGCGTGGTGGTCCTCGTACAGTGCTTCTTCACCAACTGTCTTGCTTGTAGCTGGCTTCATCATGATGTCGCGAACTTCATACCACGAAAGTGGACTGAACCACACCTCTTCGGATTCTTCAAAATATCTGAAGCCAGCCCAAAACCCTCCCAGCATGGCCTTCTCCGGGGTGTAACCATGTAGGCCGATTTTAAGTGCCTCGAAACACCACATCTTCCATCGGTATTGGGTACGCGAATTGAGAAGCTCCTCCTTAAAGCTGGGATATCGAGTGCGGTTTGCCTTCCATTCGATTCCGACATGTTGTTGCCGAGATTCTTCGGATGTCCCTACGCTGTCTCCATGTTGCGGAGCGTCTGCCCAAAAGCTGATGTTTTCCTAAAACTTGATGGCTGAGGGCCCTACGATGATGAGCTCCTGGAGATGTGGTAGCTTGTCGAGTTTGAGCTTTTTGAGTGGTAGAGACTGATCCACCCCGTTCGGGTGGGATTTAGCGTGGAAGGTGATCGCCATTAATACCGGGACACTAGACATCTGGTTGGTCATCGAAATGAGTCTCTTGACTGGAAGACCTGCAGCGTCTTCGACACGTGTGGAACGTGGCAGCCGCATTTCCCACACTCGCAGGGTATCCTTGTCGGGGTTGAAGCTGAAGACATGCGGATGTGGGGAGTTAGTCGCGTCAGAGATGCCCTTGACTCGGCGTACTCGTTGTACGGCTTCGTAAATGCTGCGGCATGACAGCTTAAGCGATGATAGGCTATGCTCGCCTGCAGAGGTGATCGATCCAGTCTGTACATGGCAGGGTACAACCAGCGGGGGTATGGCGTGAGCAACGATCTCATCACGCAGCTCCCGAGGGAGACTGAGGAAACAGTGGAATTCCGACATGTTCTGTAGAAGTCAGTGATCTGCCTGAGTGAAGAGAGGCTGTAGCGACATAACATACCAGATCATCGCTGGCCTGCGCGGTCGGATCGGAGATTTCCATGAACGCGGTTGGAGGAAGAAGAGAATGAAAGAAGATCAAATCAAAGCGAACGCGGGAGAAAATTATGTTTGGCAGTCGAGGTGAATGAATGCGGTGGCGGAGGTGGGCGGGCGCTGTTGTTGTTGTGCACTGTCAGGCAGCTGTTCACCCTGTTCGCCTATCTCAAGCTCCGATGTCGAAAGGGAACTCAACACTTGCTCTCATCACTTGCCCTCAACTACGATTCTGTTCACTGAATACTCTTCGGCTTTTCAATCTTTGCACTCTCGAATTTTGCACAACGCGCTCAAGAAGGCTGCTGTATTTATATCTGGTGAGATTGGTGATCATTCATTCAGTCTCAGTGCTGTTACCCCAGGTTCCTAGAAACCGATTGCGCGCACAATCCTTATCCATTCGGGCGAATGGTTTAGTGGTATAATACTCCCTTAGCATGTTCTCTTCTTCGAGCTCGTCCTTGGGAGTGGTCCAGGGTTCGATTCCCTGTTCGTCCAAATTTGGTGGTTTAATTCCACTGTTGTCCACATTTTTTGGTGTCTATCGGAATGTTTCACCTTTTGCGGGTCGTCTGTGTGGTTTCTGAATTGGCCTACCCGGTACCATGACAGGCGGCTCAAGGGATGGGTACGGTAAAGACAGTTGCGTTCCTTGTGAGACCTCACTCGCATTTGGAATTATTTTTCTCCCTCTTCTTCTACCAGTCAACCTTTTTCTCACATGAAAACGACCCAAACACAGGGCTGGCTGTGACGTTGTCTGTAAGACTTCAAGAACCCTCAGCGGCGGGGTAATATCGTATAACTCAGACCGTTGGAGCTGCCCCGAAAGCAAACACAGTAACAAAAATGGCACAACCGAGATTGACAGCACTATGCTTTGCGTAGTATGTACACACGCTCTATGTGAATATGACGAGTAATCAATCGACCTTGCAAAATCTGTTGTGTAACACCAAAAGTAACGAAGTCAATACCAGTCAGACCCCAGCCCGTAGAAGTTACAGGCCCCCACAAAAGGGACAGCTGTTCTCATTCGCCAACAGTCAGGGGAAACCCTGCACAAGCCAGCCTGTCACTAATCACCTTTGGGGAACCTTATCTTCCCACTTTCTACGGATACAGACACATACACCAACCAACCCAAACCCAACTCAACATCCCACCCACCACCTTCAGCCTTGCCCCGTACCCGCTTCACTTTTCTGCCTACAGGGTCTTTTCTCATGACTCAAACGTAACAGGCTCCCCCCCTCACCTTCAGGGTCCAGCCCAGGCCTCCCCCCATCACCATGGTCCGCGCCCTCAATCTCCGCCTCGCCCTTCAGGCAACGGCCATCAAAGTCTCGGCCAACCTGGTCACCCAGCTCATCATTCATATCAGAACACCAGGCGTGTCGACTTTTGATCTGCAGCAGGTCGTGGAGTTTGCTGTCTACGGCTGCTTGGGCTCTCAGATTGGCAACATCATCCAGTTTATCCTGGAGGATTGCTTCCCTACTGGCCACGCGATCAGAGCCAACGAGATTCTGCCGCAGGTTCAAGCAGATGCCAAGCAAGTTGAGGAGAAGAAGGACGACGACAATCCAGGGAAGCCAAAGAGATGGTACAACGTCAGCCCTGACCTCATATGGCGCAATGTCCTCGCGAAGCTGATCCTTGACCAAACCATTGGTCTGGTCATCAGCGGCAGCGTCTTTCTCATCTGCACAAACATCGCCCGCGTGGCACATCCCTATCTGGTAACGGAAGTCATTCGAAACAGACTATGGCCGCTTATCAAGGCGGGCTGGCACATCTGGCCGCTGGTAGCCATATGCAATTTCCTTTGGGTACCCGTACGGTCCAGAGTTTTGGTGGCCGTATGCGTAGGGTTTGGCTGGAGTATCTTCTTGAGCGTTTTTGCGATGAGGAAGCAGAACTAAGGATGCTCTTTGAGATTGGACGTGGAGTTTGGTGCCGGCCTCGAACTGTGGTATAGAGGATTCCCCTACGGAGCACTTTTCTTTGTATCTTGGAGTTGGAGTCGTGGAGTCACATAAGAACGATGCGATGTCTCTTGCAACTTGTATTATATGTTTCAAATGATACACATATGCGGTAATTTATTCGCAGATTAGAGTGTTAGAGTCATAATAAACAACGCGAGCGCAACAAACTCATAAATAAAAAAAAACAAACGCCACCCATCTTGAATCTCACAACCCGATCTCATTCCCAGTATAAAGATTAGTACTACGATATCGCTTGTTTTCAATATGGCAAAAATTGGCTGATCTTGGGCCATGCCCTATCGGCCAACTCGTCATCAACGCCTGGGTCCGCTTCCCAGTACTCTTCCAAAATCTCCAATGCCCTTTGCGTATTCAAAAGGCCTAAGGCGGTCGATACACCCTGCAGAGAAGTCTTTATTCTCGGCCTGTCAGAACCAAGCGCGTCGCATCCCGCAAAGAAAAGAGGAGGCGTCAATAATGTGACGGGGGTGAGACCGTCGCGCAGTGTCATGCGTTCTGCGCATTCAAGAATACGCTGGACGAGGTCTTGAACAAGCGTCGAGGTCCTGGGTTCGCGGCGCAAACGTCGATGAATGAGGAGAAGTCCTGTGAGTTGCCAGATCTGATTCGACAGTCTGTACTCGTGGACTTCGGCGACGGACAGGATTCGGTCGCGTATTGACATGACAGGAGGGGGGTCTGCTTGGTCTCTGTCGATGATACTTTGCAGATAGCTTAGGAGCCACCAGACCTCTGCATTGTCTTGTCCGCTTTGTGATGAGATGTCAGGCGTCTCTTCCGTATTGTTGATGTGATATAAACGCGCAATTTCCTTGAAAACTCCCAACAAGTCTTTCGTGCGTGCAAGATACATGTCGATATACACAGGTTCATCATCAGATCTTGATGGAAGTGTCGTCGGTGTGGGGATAGCAGACTGTCGCGGAGCAAGATCACTTATAGAATGACAGACCAGTGATTCCGTCATGTCGAACCATCGTAACAGGAAGCGTAATTCGTCTGTTGGGTTCTGCGAGAGGCCTTTATATTGTATTCTGGAGATCAGCCCACGTGCTCCTCGAAAATGTACACTCCATCGATCTGCGCTGGGCTCACTAGCGAAGACTTCACAGACAAACAAGGCCCTTGCCGTAGCGAGAAGTGGTATGAGCTCTTGGTCTTCTGCATATGCAGAGAGCATCTGACAGAGCGATCTGGAGCTCAAGGCCTGGAAGCCAGCGACGATGAGAGCCTGCGAGGTTTGCTCCTCGTCTGTTTTGCAAGTGGCCAGGCGGTGAGTGGCTGCGAGCGCAACAATGCCTTGCAGTAAAGGTTCGTTAAAGATCGCCATGGGTAAGATGAGTTCGCATAGTTCGTCAAAGATCTGAGGATGAGGCGCGAGAGCTCGCACTGTTCTTTCGGTGAAGTACTGGAGACCTGATCTGTGTAGAGGAGAAAGATGGCCGAAGTACTCGACAGAGGGAGTAAGGGGCATCAAGGTTTGTCGTTGGCCGAGGACTAGCTGTGAATATTCTGGAGATTCTGCCTCTGATACTACTGGGGAACTAGCTGTCCATTCTGTATATTCTGGAGTGCTACCCGGAATAGGTGATGTAACATTTGTTGGAGCTGGTCTAGAAGTGGAAGGGGAGACATAAATGAAGTTTTTCTTGTTTAAATCTGCCACAGTTAGTATTTATAGAATTTGAAGATGGGAAAGACTTACCTAGTCTTTGAACATTGCCGTCATTCTGCGACAAACAATCCCCAAAAGGGGAGCGATCGAACGGTCTCCCTCCCCAGCGCAATTTGACCCCATACTCGCATTTGGCCCCGGCACTCTGACATCTCTGACAGACGGGTCTCTCCTCGCTGCACTTCTTCTTGAAACTCTTGCACCTTGCACATCCGACCCATGATCGACGCTGAGGTGGCATCAGAGGTGAGGCAGAGATTGAGTTTGCCGGAGGAAACAGGAAAACATGTTGCTTTCCGGGTTTATGTCATTTGTTACTAGCCGGTAGAGGCGGGGGAGATTCATGATAGCGATGGTCGGAGGCGAAGGAAGAGAGATAAGGATGGATGGAGCTAGTGTGATTTAGGAAGGATCACGCGACCGATAAGCTTATCTGTTCAACCAACTCTTATCGTCGTACCCAGATAAGGTTCGTCTGCTCCATACCGTTGCCATAGTTAGAGTATAGCCACAATTAATTCAAAAAATAATACTAATCAGCTATATATATATAATCTGTTTTGTCCAAGGTAAGGTTTTAAAAACTCACCAGTGCCTGGCTCGTTGACTGCTTTGGTAAAACATAGTAACAAATGAGCGCTACCGTTTCGGCATTGTCAAATATGAAGAACGACTATATTGGTCTTTTTCGTAAATTGTCTCCCTTTTCACTTAAACCTGTGAGCAGCGGTAAAAACGGTGTCGGCCAATTGGATACATAAACATGCCAATGTTTCTAAACTTGTTACGGGATCTTAAACTCTCCGTTGACCAGAACCATTTGGTCGAGAAATGAGAATGCACGTGCACGATGGGAAAAGGAGTCAAAGGAGGAGCACGCGTCTAAATAACCTCGTCCGTCCCCACTGTACCGGAATGTAATAACAACTCCGTGCTCCGTAGTTACGGAGTTGGTCGACCAACACTATATTTTTTGACAGCTCAATTCCGGCTCACCATACCTACATACTCCAGGCCAGTACTCCGCGCTCCGTGGCACGTGGAGATTCCGCGGACTCAAGCGCTGACGCTTAGATAAAACGGAAATTAAGCTGTCGCGTTAAGATAAAACCTTGATGATCCTTAGGTACTCATTTGTCTTAGTGTAGAAACACGAGCTGAGAAGCTTTGATCATGACTAACGTAAAAAGGCGCCGATGCGCCATTCCCGCCTCGCATTGGCTGGCATGGAGACTCTATACCTCCTCCATATTCCAAACGTCATCAAAACATTAGCATCAACACTGCCGGCCGTCCCGCGAAGAGCCGAAAATGGTGCTCAAACGGCCGAAATCGAAGGAGGAGAACTCAATGGGGGACGAGGAGGCGTCTTTTCATGCTTTTAACAGCTCCAAGAAACTTCCTGCGTGGCTGGATCATTTCAATGCCAGGGATCTCAAGATTTTGTTCAAATGCTCCCTGGCTGTCTGGATCCTCACCATCTTTATTTTTATCAATGATACCCTGCGGGTACTCGGCCAGGCGGCATTCTTCGGGTGGTAAGCTGCAATTTGCCTTTCCTGCTATGTCTCATTCATTGACAATGCATCTAGTGTTGTCTTGTTCATTATGCCGCCTTCGGGTGTTGTCTTTATCCATGTCATGGCCGGTCTCATGATCTGTGTCGGCCTTGCAATGGGCTGGGCCTGGGGAACCATTACGATGAAAGCGGCGTTAGCGACAAGACCGCAGGCTGACCTGCTTCAACGCTATGCAGAGTTACAGCAATCAATGCCGCAGAACACGACCAACGTTGGCCAAGCTTCTGGCCAGACAACTTACCAGCAGATCGCCATTTACCAAGGATTCATGCTCGATACTCGCGTGAGCGTCACATACTTTTGCATGATGGGTCTATTCGTGTACCTGATGGTAAGTCTTTCGAGCTTTGCAGCGTGCTGTCGACTGATCATTCTCACTACAGGCTCGCATACGAGTCGCTGCGCCAAATCTGGCACTCGTGGCAATGTTCTCCATGATAGTTTCAGACATTTATCTCACGGTTGCACCACTCATCCCCACGTTCCAAGGCACGATCCCAAAAGTCTTGATTCTTCCAACTGCCATTGCAGTTGGCGTAGGTGTAGTCTGCAACTTACTACTCTTTCCACAGTCCACTTCGCAGATCACACTCGAAAGCATGGCCGGCCTACTTCGCCCGATGAACAGCTATGTCAAGTCTCTGAATTGGCACTTCAAAACGAGAGCCAGGTTTGAGCCAAAGCGACTGCAGGAACTGAAGGGGAGCTTGACCTTGGCCTACAAAGGCATCGAATCGGCTATCAAGTTTCTCCCCATGGATGCCACATATCGAAAATGGAGCCCTAATGATATCAAGGCCTTTCAAGAGCCGCTACGCCAAATCTTAGTGACATTTGGAGAGCTGTTGCAGCTGTCCATCTCTCGCGAGGAACTTTTCGCCAAAGATGATGCATTGACAAAGGCTGCAGAGGAGCTGGAAAACTCTGGGAATGAGAAGCATCCACTGGCGTATCACATCGCCAAGGCAGCTGATCTACGAGAAACCACACGACATCCTGATATGGAAGAGATGATAATCAAGACCATTGATGCCCTGTCCACATGCGCCAGCCCGCTGATCCAAACTCTAGACCAAAGCATCGAGGCTATCATTCAGGCACTATCAGGAACCTCGAAGGAGGATTTGGTGCCCCAACACGAGCAAACTCTTGCATCTCTACAAGAGTCGCTGGAAGATTTCGAGGACACGGCTGCGGAGCAATTGATTGCTCCCCATGCGCATCTCTTCGACGCCGATGGCAAGATCATCTACGACGATCGTCGTGCCCCTCCTCTTCTTGGCCTTATGTCTGGTCTTCTGTATCAAGAACGACTAATTAACCTTACCAAAAACATCGCAGTTGTTCTGGAAAGGGCCATCGAGACCGAAAAGATTCGCCCCAAAAAGCGTGTGTGGCTTCCCGGAGGTCTCCATAACATCTTTTCGCTCATGTTCTCCCACGAGGCGCCACCTTCGACGATACCCAACACTACAGATCTTGTTAGGACCATGTCTGTGGTTTCTAGGCCTGAAAAGAAACCAGGACTGTTTAGTAAGAAGGCAAAGGGCAAGGTTGAGCCTGAGGGAGACAAGACTGCGGCGTCCCTTTTGGAAAGCATGCAACAGCCAACCAGTCGACAAAGGCGCAAGCCAAGCCTCATCTTCTTGTCACTGGTCAACTTCTTCACGAATGTTGAGGGTCTCCACGCTTTACGTGCTCTGGTCTTGACGATTGCCCTTGCAGTCCCTGCTGTGATTCCTTCATCTGCTGGCTTCTACTACCGGGAAAAGGGACTATGGGCTCTCATCATGGCCCAGATGGCTCTTGAGCCATACATGTCCGACTTCAACTCTGGAATTATCGTTCGAACTCTAGGCACCGTTGCTGGCGGTGTTCTTGGACTTGTATGCTGGTACATCGGCTCCGGTAATGGCCTAGGTAACCCATATGGCTTGGCCGCTATCATGGCCGTTGCTATTGTCGGCATGATGTGGTGGAGGCTGTTTGCTCCGCCCCAACACATGGCAGCAGGTATCATGCTTACATCAACTATGTACATGGTCGTATCATACAGCTGGGTTGACACGCACATTCCAACCTATGGCAATCCAGGTGTAGGCTACGATGTCTTTTGGCGGAGAATTCTGCTTGTCTTGATTGGATTCGGTGCAGCTGTGCTTGTTGCGCTTCTCCCACGCCCGCTTTCTGGAAATCGACATTATCGGCAGATCTTATCCAGCCATCTATCCAGCATCCGAGATCGCTACGCTCTACTTATAACAGTATGGCGCTCACCACCCAACGACTTCGACAAGGTGACCGAGAAGGAAACAACCACGTATGAGGAGCTCCTAAGCTCTATCGCGCTCCCCATCCTCAAGACGAAATTTGAGTTCTCCACGTCAAACATCGATACCGAAACGCTCAGTCATGCCAATGACTTGTGCATGAACCTCAACGTGTTCCTTACACAGTTCAGCTTGACTGTCACAAAGTTACCACTTCCCGTCCGCGAAAGATTCCTACACAGAGTGAGTGCAGGCGATGAGAACCTAGTGGCAGATCTGATGTCGACCTTGACACTTCTCCAACACTCTCTGATGTCTGGAGAGCCTCTCCCGGCGATATTGCCCACGCCTTTGGTTGGTAGAGCGATGCAGTTCAGGAAGCTACGAGGTGAGTTTCAGGATGAGGGTAACGTAAAGGAATATCTGGTTGGACAGGAAGGCCGGCAGTGGTCGACAGCTGTTTACGCGTTTGTGCGGTTCTTGAGTACCCTTGATGAGCTTGTTGTAGTTGTGAAGAAAGCTGTGGGTGAAAGATCTCATATTAATGCAGAGGCTTTGGGTGGGACCATGTATTAGGAAGTCCCATGTACTAAGCACTTGGAATTAGATTCATCATGCTTTTTATATAATGTAGTGGTTGAGTATGATCCTTTGTGTTCAATTCGTATGGTATCAATCACCAGCATGTGTCTGATACCTCGAAATCTTCCTTTCGATAGGTCTCCTTGCGTACACTTTCGTGCAGAAGTTTCGATAAGAAGATAGCTCAGTATACAAATTAATTAATTAAAGTTAACTACACCCAAAATCTAGGCGATATAGATTGGGGTGGGATATAAAAAGCTCTTTTTTAATATTTATAAAAAAGATGAACAAATTTTATAATTATTAGAACAATTTCGTATAGTTTACTGAACTTAGGTATAATTCAGTAGAGGAGATGATCGAAACCTTGGAATGGCCATTGTACATATCGTGTGATCAACATCACTCTTGCTCACTGTGACGTCTTGCCTCTGCGTGCTCCCGATGCTTGAAAAGAGCAAGAAAACCCAAATCATAACAAACCTTGAGAGATCCAGCGATGATGAAAGAAACCCAAAAGTAATTGGAGTCAGCGAGTAAGCCGGTGATGAGTGGACCCAAGCTCGAAGAAGTAGTCTTGGCCACGTTGATGAGCCCGATGACAACAGTTCTCTCCTTTGACGGTATAATGGTAGCAAGGAATGCAGCGCGTGGTGCAACGTCCATGGATTGGATGCAGGACCGAAGTACAAGGAAGAGAACCGACAGATGGACGTCGTTGGGGATGGGAATCAGGGCCAAGAAAACAGCAGATGGGATGTGAGTAAAGACCATGGTCTGGGAGAGTTGCGTTAGTAACGTAAGTCTGGAACACTGTGAATTTTAGTACTTACTCGGACGTTACCAATACGCTTTGCAAGGGATGATGCAACCAGCACAGATCCAGCGGCAATGATGCTGGTAGTGAAGAAGATGGAGCCAAGCTTTCCTTCCTCAATGTGATACTGAGACTTGAAGTAGTACGTGATCCATGAACTTGATCTAACTGTTAGCTTCATGATTTGATAGGAGTATTGATTCCCACTCACAGAGGAGCAAGTCCTGAGGCAAAGCTATCAAGTGCAAACAGCGTGCACAGGCTCACGACAGTTGGTATACTCTCGCGGGATACCTGAGCTAGCAGCTTCTTCTTCTTTGGCGCAGTTTGGCTCTCATTCTGCGGCTCTGCTGGAAGCAGAGGGGCCTGCTCAGTATCCTCTGTGGTTGGAGCTGACGGCCCTTGTTCGGGTTCGTCATGGACTTCTACTGCTGCGCTCAGAATGACTGCTGAGATCAACTTCAACAATCCAATCGCCGAGTACCCATAGAATACTGTGCGGTAGATATCGATGACATCCATGTTGAGGTTGACGCGCATGTGGTGGATAGCCCAGCCACAAGTCAATAAGCCAAAGGCACCACCAGCAGTACCGGACAGACTGTACCAGGCGTAGACATCACCTCGCTTGGCCGGATCAGTCAGGTGTGCCACTATGCTCTCCTCGACGCCCCGAAAAGGGCCAATCTCGTTACCACTATCGCAAGACTCGTCAGTAACAGATACAAGTTGAGCGCACCTTGACTTACCCAGGACTGATTACACCCAGAATGGCAGCAGCAAGCAATATCCAGTAGTTGCTACAAGTCACAAACACAATTCCACTGGCAGTCATCAGAATCGCGCCTAAAGCCAGCACAGCTCGTCGGCCAACGCCATCAGCGAAGAGCGCAAGTAGGAAGCTGACGACGATATCGCCACTGAGTGTCAGGGTCATGAACAAACCGACACGAGTGGTTGATATGCCTAGCTCGCGTAGGAAAGCGACGAGGACTAGTGTTGATGATCCATACGCAAAAAGTCGGATGAACCGCTGGATACAGAGGATCTTGATGTCTTTGGTCGATTGGTACAGCGAGACGAGGCCAAGCTCTTCCAACACCTTGTGAACGGCATGAGGCCTCGACGAATCAATATTGTTATCCGACATCGTGGCGTGCAGTAACTGATATCAATTATGTTGATGAAGAAGAGGAAAAAGTTAATTCAATTTCTCATGACTATATACTTGTTTTTACCACCGAGAATCCGAGCGGATTTTACTTTATCGTCAGATTCATAGCAGCTGAGGAAGTTAAAGTGGAGACGATGGGAAGCTCGAGGCACCTGTCATCCATGTCAACCCATTCGCTGGAAGAAAGTTTACCAGAGCCTATGATTTGATTGGACAGTTAGCTTGGTTGTTCTCGGGTTTCCGAGCGACAATACTCGACCAAAACATTCGAGGTGCTTAAAAGTAATGCATTCAATCTCTCAGAAGCAAGCCGCTGTCATTGGTTGATGGAATTTTCAGTCAATAGTCTCACTATAGTAAATTGTAATATTAATAACACTTCAAGATCTGAGAAATTCCAGTGTGCTACTCGGTGTTAAGCCACTGCTCAACTGTTCCTGGGTATATAGACTTCATTTTTGCACCACGTGACATCGAACTCGCTACAGTGACTGTTCACAGTCATCATCTTCCGTAGTATAGTGGTCAGTATGCAAGCTTGTCACGCTTGAGACCCGGGTTCAATTCCCGGCGGGAGAGTTCCAGCCATCTGTGTAACACAGAATTGTTCTTTTTTTCTCGTTTTGCATAACTCTTTTTTGTTACAAAAATGTGTATCAAAGTATTACTCACACACATGTGGCTAAGGTCTGTGGCTGCGTCTGGCACGGCCACGTTCCTTCTATGACGAGTGTTTTCCAGCCAGGCAAAACGCCTATGATGCGCTCGAAACCAAAGGCTGGCATCACATAGTCGTGGATACCATGCGACCTCTTATATCAAAGTTGTTTAAATCAACTACAAGAGCACATACGTTTTTTCATTTCCCTTGTACGAGGCGACCATATCTTATCACGACACGACAACCCGCCATGAAACGAAGCGCAGCCACCGCAAGCTTAAAAGCAGACAGCAAAAGTCCCAAGAAGCCTCGGACTTCAAAATCCAGCACAAGCGTGCCTGAGTATCACTCAACGCCCTCAAGGAAAGACAGCAATGGCGAGATTATATGGCCGGCGCCAAAGAGTCAGATTGAGGTTGCAAGAGACTTCATTCGTGAATGGTAAGTTGGTTTGTCCCTTCTTATACCAGACACCCAGATGAATCTCATGTTGTCCAACCGGAAGTCTCTCGAAACTGATGATCATATAGTGTCGCTGCGTCGCAACCTACTCTTATCGTCCCGGACAAAGACGCCGACGGCCTGACATCTGGAGCCATACTCAGAAAAACACTGATCTTGCTTGGCCTTGATCCGGAACTGATATCAGTCTACGTATTAAAAAAGGGTCGCAATGTACATGATGAGGAATCCCGGACTGCTATGGCCTCGTACAAGCCGTCCTTCATCTTTGTACTTGACCAAGGTTCAAGAGAGTCACCGCCTCTTATCGACGAACCTCATCGCGGTTTGGTGATCGATCACCATCACGCAGAGGAGAAAGACCACCCAAAGGATGCCGCATTCGTCACGGCGTGCAATAGCCCACCTGTTTCCACAAGCTCGTTACTGACATATCTGATCTGTCGTGACTTACATCCAGAGGTGGAGCCAACATGCGATTGGCTATGTGCAATGGGCACGCATGGCGACCTGGGCAATACTCTCAAATGGGAACCGCCTTTCCCAGACATGAAGGCGACATTCAAGATGTACACCAAGAAGGCAATCAACGACGCTGTCTCGCTCATCAATGCTCCCCGAAGGACAGCAACCTACAACGTGCCCGGGGCTTGGGACGCATTGATTGCTGTTTCAACACCTAAGGACCTTCTCAAAAACAAGACTTTACTTGAGGCCAGAGCCGAAGTGAATGCGGAGGTTGAGAGGTGCACTCACACGGCACCAAAGTTTTCCTCTGATGGAAGAATAGCAGTATTCTGTATCAAATCCGAGGCACAGGTCCATCCTGTCATTGCAACGCGTTGGGCTGGCCATTTGAACTCAGCTAGCCTCGAAGTCGTACTGGTAGCCAATGAAGACTACCTCCCAGGCATGGTCAACTTTTCATGTCGCATTCCCCGATGCGCAAGAGGCAAAGACCCGCCAGTCAACATCATGGAGATTCTTCGTGAAGAAGCGTCACGGGCGAAAGACCCGACGTTTCGAGAGCGGCTGGGCGAGTCTTTTGCTCGTGGGCACAAAGAGGCAAGCGGGGCGTTTACAGCCCTATGCAGGCTGGTGTACTGCCCCACGGGAGCAATTATCAAGCCACGATGTGGTATCAGCTCAAATACACCAACAGGATACATGGTTCCACAACAAATGAAAGAAAGCACATCCCTTACAGTTCGTAGGGCAAACGTTTGGACTAGCCAAGACAAGGCATGATCGCTACTGATGTGAGCTAAAAACTCAGCTCTGGGTACAACGGAGAAGACAGGGGACCGAGTTCCGAACTTTTGGATTCGGTTCTAGGTCCAGCTTGTGACTTAACGTTGTGTAGCAGACTCTTCTCTCGTCTTGTCATAGATCACATATGCAGTGACAATGACTTAGTTTGCGTTTTCGAGCTTCTTATTTGATATTTGGAAGGAACTGTTGAGCAAAATCCTTTTGCGAGTTTAGAGCCCATGGTCCCATGCCATCACATCAGTTGGATGGTCTTAGATCGAAGATCCTCGCCATCAGTTATGCATAAACCATGGCAGAAGGTCTTTTTGGGTTCGTTGGCACGGTCATGAGCTTTGCACAATAACTTAAAGTACACCAGGCTCTTACACTGCCGCTTCATAGTGCTTCTCTTACTTGCTTGCCGATTCACCAAAACACTAAGAGTTCTTCCATGTTTGAGTCAGTTGACACTTTCTGTTACTTGTCCCTATAGCCTAAACGCTTAGACTAGTTAACGCAGCTGAGAATGCGGTGTGGTGCTATGTGACTTGGCGTCGGTGACTGTCGTGCTGCCAACTAACGGATAAGCTTACATTGTCTTCGCGTTGCTCGCCAGTATTCTCCCGCTGCCGAGTTATCTGGTAATCTCTTTGCCGCCGGAAGCGGCAGCACCAATTAATCACATACATATTCTGCCAACTCCGCTGTATCTGTCCAGTAAGATGGACCGCCATCCGTTGATCAGTTTGGTCATACCGCTCTCCACTGAGAAACAAGACTCGCTTCAACGAAGTAAGATATAACCACTTACCTTGCTTTTGATAATCGAGGGGTCAAGGTGAAGAAGCCATGCAATTGCTTCTTTGATACCAACAGCCTATACCAATTAGGCTATACTATTAAGATGCTTCCCATAACTATCGTTGGACCTTTTGGCCATCGCCATCAACTGAGATAAGATCTGGGTCGAGACTCTCGACTCAAGTGTCAGGTGCAGGTTCACGGCATGTATTAACGATGACGAGTATAATATCGGTGGAAATGGAAAAGCTTTGAGGTTGTGGGCGAAGCAGGATTGGTATGAGGGTACTATAATTCACAGCACTGAGAAAATGTTGTTTAAAAATGCTGTTCATTGACATCTATACACGTAGCTACTTCATTATATATATACAAAACTACTTACTCTTCATCAACCTTCTTGGGCTCGATGCCGTTGTGGGTGATGGTTGGCTCATCTCTATCCAGGTCGTACATGGCATCTTCTTGAGAGTCGTAATGACGGAAGGTGAAGTAGAAGATGACACCAGTGACCGCAGAAGAGATGCCGACACCAACGTAGAGCCACAGGTAATCGGGGTCCTTGGCACGGGAAACCAGAGCCTCGGCAATGGCGGATCCGAAAGCGTTGGTGAAAAGGTAGATGGACTGGACGAACGACTTCATGGTAGGAGGAGCCTTGGTGTAGGCGTATTCGAGGCCGGTGACGGAGATGAAAATCTCGGCAACACCGATGAAAATGTAGGCAGGTGTCTGGATGGCAATGTGCACGTGGTTGGGAAGCGCGTTACCCTCATCATCCTGGCCGGCAGCACACCCGCCAGGAGAATCGTAACAGGGTCCAGCGTTGTAGATAAGATGTTGGACGATAGCAGCATAGGCAAGGCACAGAGCGGCCATCCAGAAACCGATGGTGATTCGCGCAATAGGTCGGAGCTCGATTCCAAACTTTCGGAGGAAGGGGTACAGGACCTTCTCGATGAGGGGAGTGAAAACCAAGATAGCAATGGGATCGAAGTTCTGCATCAGATCATTGGGGACGCCGTGGCCTTCCATCTGACCAGCCTGGGTGACGAAGTTGGTAGAGAACTGGCCGTAGCAGACCCAGAAGATGGGGTAGAAGACGAAAACCTTGCAAGCACGGAGGGCACGCTTCAGCTCATCGACGAAGTGGTCGTTCCAGGGGACAGCCTTGGTCTTGCCGTTGGCCTCACGCCATGAAGGCTTGGCGGCATCGGTGTTGCGGGCGGCAATCATCATACCCAGAGCCTTGAACGCATCGGTAATGACGGAGCCTTGAGGAGGACGGTTGACAAAGGTCTTGCGACGGAGGACCAGTGTGACGATACCGACGTTGAACATGCAGAAACACATGAGGTAAGCGGTCCAGAAACCCTTGTACTTCTCCATGAAGGGGGTGGCGAGCAGAGACAGAGCACCGACGTTAATGCACCAATAGAAGATCATGTAGATGCGTTGGTAGGTGATGGCAGGGTCGATGATAACTCGCTCTCCAGAACTTTCGGTTCGGATGGCCATTCTGCGTCGCTGGTACTGATCGGCAATAAGAGGTGCGATATTGGACTTGATACCACCAGTTCCCAATCCAATGATGATGATAGCAACGATGTATCCGGGTTTTCCTGCGCCAGCTTCCATGGCGACAGGAAGTGAAGTTGTCCAGAGGATGACGAGACCGACCCAGTAGAAGCCACAGAAGACCAGAATGGTCTTGTACTTGCCGAGGTACTGATCGGCGATGATGGCACCAAGAATAGGTGTCACGTAGCAGAACCATTGAAAGAAGAGGTTGAGACCAGTGGCGGCCTGGTGACCCATACCGAGACCACGCGGTGTAGCTGTTTCACTACTGGAGATGTAGTTCTGGAAAAGACCCTGGGCACCATAGTAGGCAAATCGTTCTGTCAACTCAACAACGGCGATAAGGAAGGCCGAAGCAGGGAGGTTCTCTCCGACACGGCGGAGAGTAGACCTCTCGTGGTCATTGGGCTCCTCGCCATCAACAGTGGTGCCAAACTCGGGATCAGAAGCATAGTGAGTCTTGTCGATAGACTTCTTCTCGTCAATCTCGGAAGGGGCGATGTATCCGCCAGCCAGATCAGTCTTCTTCTGATCAGGACCGCGCGCACCAAGCTCTTCGTGGAGCCTGCATTAAATTAGCAAGGATTCAAAATTTAAGCTTGAATCAGAGTTTTTCATTAAACGTACTCGGCGGCCAAATCCTCGTGGTTCTGCGCCATGTTGCAGAACTGTTGTAACAGAGGAATGGAAAAGTTTTTTCGCTGTCACGCGGGTTTGATGCAACGAAGCAGACAAGGTCGTCAAGGGGGGGTGACAGGTGATAGAGAGACAGGAGAGAGTAAAAAAGGGAGGAAGGGGATGGAGAGTAAAACGAAGAGTAATAAAAATGCCAAAGTCTGGAGACAGTTTATAAATGTTCTGTCATGGAAACACGGGAATGGAGAGACGACTCAGATGGGCACGCCACGGACGACCACTTGGTGTGACAGGCGCGGCCGAAGCCATTCCCGTTGCTGCAAAACATCCGACGAGTCCCAAGGAACCTTTGTCAGGAAAGCCGGAGCCTCACGCAAACGGCCCGGATACGGATATCGAGATGGAGACTCGGAGCTGAAGGTGGACGGATAGTGGGTGGTGTGGGGTCTTGTTATAGTGGCGTGTCCTGCTGCAAACTGCAGCGAGTCCCAGGGCTTCTAGGGCTTCCAGGGCTTCGAGAAGCAATGCCGAAGACCCGAAAGGCCTCCTCCCCTGTCCGCTGTCTCGTACGAGCGACGGTGACACTCGAGGTGGATCTTCCGTTGCCCACATTCACAACAGTTCCATCGCTAAAGCCCAGGGAATTGCCCGGCCATTTTCCACCTCAAGCCGTGAGGTGACTCTTGACTCTGATGGATATCGCGATATCGCTCTTCGGCTACGGCGAATCCGTTGTGTTTCGCCATGACTCTTTTTTTCTTCCGGAGATAAATCGCGTTATGCTTATCTTGGCGAGATACAAATCGTCTCATTATCTTGTTCTCAAGTCGCTCAACAATTGAAACAACGCATTCTGCAAATCCATCATCGTTCTGTTAGTGATCAGCGCATCTGTCTTACCTAAACCAGCCAAGTGCAATTTCCCTTTCCCGCGCCTGGAATAAAAAGTTCCGCCATGACTTTACGCTTCCCAAACGCGTGGTAACGTAACAGTCCAGCACGCGACTAAGGGCGACCCTGAGCCCACTCTAAATATTTCGACTACGTAAAGGGCGCAGACCGGCAAGGACGGATGGCTATCTCTAATTACCAGGCACCGTCGATAGATATCTAGACGAGAAAGAAAAGCTCGTGATTGGGTTGCAGGCCATTCTCCACTGACGCAGTGACTGGGGAAAAGGTTATCTCGCACACAAAAGCGCTGCTTGTCCAAACAGCGTGAAGTAAATTGTCATATGACGTGTTACAGTCAAGTAAGACAACGTGAGGGCCCTGCCTGGAGAGGAAACTGGGGCCCTGGGGGAGAGATAAGATTTGTTAATGTCATGGTTTCCTGCTAGCCAACTTCTCCATGCGGAATGATCTGTCATGCGAGTCGAGTAATTGGAAGGAGCAAACGAAGGATCACTCAAAAAGTTCATTCAAAAAGTTCTTTTAGATAAAGAAACATGATCAGTAAGCGACATGGGTGAAGCTGTTATTGCCGAACCATTTCCTAGGCCAAGCCGGCAGCAGCCGCTAATATTCCCCTTGGCAAGCATTTGCCGCATTTGAGGCTGCTTTTGATCTTTCGCCTTGTTCACCTTCAGCGTCGATCAGAGTCATTCGATGACATTCCCGTTCTGTGCAACGTTGTGATGCCGCTCCAAAAGAGAACACGCTCGGCCATCGCCGAAAAATGAAACAGCAGCACGATCCATTGCTTATCTCCCAATTCCCCATTTCTCGTCAATGCACCCCGTGTTTTTTCTCATTTCTCCATGCTGTCTGCCATTTCCATTCTCCACAGGTACGGCATGAAATTGCGAAACTAATGCACGTCCAACCGCCTGGGGTAACGATGCACTGGATTGGAAAAAAACACCACGATTCAAAAGTGCACAGCAAACGCCCCCATGCTAAGTCATTAAATAAAGCCAATCGGCTTCCAAAGCGCCCCTGATGCCGTATTTCCGTCGACTTGCCCTTTCTGGGGCCGTGATTAGTGGGAGTTCAGCTACGAGGTGGCGTCTGGCTAGTCAAGGATCATTTCCAATCATGGTTATTGATAAGCCTCAACAAGCCTAATGAACCCGCAAATAATCATCTCTTATGACCGAGGTGCCGAGGTTGAATGTGAGATCTTAGGTAGCGGGAGCTAAGAGTCAAGGTTATTGCGTCCGCCGTAGGGCGGAAGTCGGGCTCGTATAGGGTAAGTTACACACTCGGTAATAGCGAAAGGCTTTGCTGAACACGAACGTAAATTTCACGCCATTACTCCAATTCTCGTGTAAGAATTATGACAAGAACTTTCAAATGGTAGATGTTAACATTTACGAGAGTTCTCACTGCTTGGTAGCTCTATGAAGAAGGTTTGTCACGGCTGGCATAAACGTTGAACAGCCACTCGTTTATACAAGCATTCCAAAGATAGCACACAATAACTGGTAAGACGTGCAGATAGCAAGTACACTTAATGCACCTAATTTATCAATCATAGAAAAAAACTACTACGTAGTACAGCTTCTCATCCGTAAAAGCGTGTCTAAACCAGCACTAGCACTTCTTTCAGCACCCGCAACGCCCCAAAGAGCTCGTTGTCATGAAACCTCCGCGCCACGATCTGCAAGTTCACCGGCGCACCCGCAAAATCCCTCTCATCCCACAACCGCTTGACATGCCCACAAGCCTCGCTCAACGGCGCGTAGCACTCATCGTACCTTTCCCCAGATTCAGCCCTAACAGGCGTGGGAATAACCGCCCCAGGGTAGTCGACAAGGTTGTACAGCGAGGTGTACGTCCAGTAGAAGGCCGTGTCGTGCGCGCTGGCTGGACCGACAAAGGCCGGGCCGATAATGACATCCACATCTTGGTCGCTCCAGCTTTGCGCAAAGGCTAGTCGGAAATCGTCTCTGGCTTCGTGAAGATGGGTGATGTCTAGGGCGGTGTGCATGCCGAGTGGTTCTGCGTCTTTGTAAATCCATTCTGTCAGAGGGTGGATGGGCTCTCCTAATGAGAGGATGCCTCCTTTGGTGAGCTCGCCACCATCGGGCCAGTAGAGTCTTCGGACTTGGTTCCAAGATTCTTCAGCGCCAAAGACTTTGAAGTCTTTTACCTCGACTAGATCTGCATACTTACTTTCTGACAGAAGGCTTTTGGCCCACGATACGGCCCTCTTCACGGGAGGCTGTGGCTCGATGAAGCCATCGTTACTCACGATGCCCACTTTGAGTCGTCGATTGAACGGAGTTTCAAGACCAGTCCACGGAATCGGAACCACATTTGGATCATGCAAGTATGACCTTGCAGAAAGTACACTCTTCATAAAGAGATCCATGTCGCGTAAAGAGCGACACATCGGTCCAGTCGAAAGCGGGATGTCCAACACAGCTGGAGGCGGAGCACCCTTGATGTAACCCCTGGTTGGCAAGATATTCGACGTGGTTTTGAAGCCATAGATACCACAAAAGGCAGATGGACCTCGAATACTACCACCAATATCCGTGCCAATCCCGAGCACCGAGCCTTTCATGGCGATCAAGGCAGCTTCACCACCGGTTGATCCTCCAGCAGACAGATGTATGTTGAAGGGATTCAGAACTCTTCCCCAGTGGGAATCACTTTCAAGATGCATCAAAGACTGCGGCTGGTTGGTTTTGCAATAGACAATAGCGCCCTGCCTCCGCAGAATGGCTACTATATCAGCGTCCCTGTCATCGTCGGCGATGCTGGCAAAACATCCCTGAGAAGAAGATGTTCCAGCAACTTGGATGTGGTCCTTAATACTGATGGGCAGGCCATGTAACGGACCAATGGGCTTTCCGTGCTTATCGAAGTATGTGTCCAGGATCTTGGCTTGATCGATGGCTTCTTGCATGAACCACTGCGTTAGGCAGCAGGTAAGTTGATGCGCGATGATAGCCCGCTTGCAGAAAGCTTGCGCTACAGCAACCGCGGTGAACTTGCGACTTGCGATGGCTTCAACAAGCCCGACAGCATCATAATCCCCGGTGATAACTAGCTCCTCGGGTGTTAAGATACCGCAAGTTGATGGAATATTGGTGACATCCTTGGGAGGGTCTCGGATGAGACTGAGGGGGAGGCGGAGGTCTTCGGGCACCTTTGCTGCGAACGCCTCGAGTAGAGCTGCTCGCTTGGCTTCAAACTCGGGGGTACCGCGAGGAACGGGTTTCGCTTGAACAACTGGAAGGCCTGGAAGCATGGTTGCTGTATAGAAAGGATCAGATTCACTGGAGCCTAGACCTTTGATGGTCACATTTGAGGTGTCTTTTGACAAGGACCCTGATCCAGGGACTGATGAAGAAGTGAAACTCATGGCTATGATTTCGAGTTGATATGGTACGGGATCGGTCGGCTGGGAATGATGAGGACGGGAAGAAGAACAAAGAACTAAGCGTGATTTACAGTCTTGCATAATTCCATATCATATATGCCCAGCATCAAGGAGTCTAGCCTCATGGCTGATGTGGGTTAGTTCGCCTGTCGTGATTAACAGCATGTCGCAAACATGTCAGTGCTCCAGTACCAGAACTTCGGTCAAACCGCATTCAAGAACCGCCAAGAACTTGAACCACGCTGTTAGTTCGATATGACCACCAAATTTCCAGTGTTTGTCTTCGAGAGTCTAAAGTGGTGGCGCAAACACCACCTTCAACCTGGTCAGTGAGTCAATCAAGTGTGACCACATGCATCAACTCGATGCCTCGCAAACTCGACACAATCGAGATTAAAAAGATATTGTTCAATTTCAGCCGCAGTAGAAGAACCAACATGGCTTCTAGATGTTTCAGCCGACCAGTAAAGATGCTTTCGATAATCCCGACGACCCCGTGCTCACTTCGTGGAACAATACTTAGTGGCGTTGCATTGTTCTTCAGCGCCAACCACCAACACCAGGATCGTCGCGACAACCAACATCCGAGTTCAATCTCGCATATTGGTGAAAACGGTCTTTGGTGATACAGCACTCGGAACTCGCTAGTTGCCACTTCAGTTCGCGACTCGCGACTTGGAGGATGAAGTGTAGAGCGATGGACATATAAGGCGATACACAGGTCCCTCGTACAACAAAGAACACTGCGTATCGGGCTACATCAACCTCTCGAGCAATCTTATCTTCTCCATCAGCTCAATTGCCAATATCACCATGCCTGAGTCAGGTTCCATCCCCGGCACGATCCATCTCGTGGATCTTAATCGCAACCTGCATGTTCGCCATGCAGGCGGCGGCGAAGGCGACATTGTCTTGGACCCAGCCCCGTCTGACGACCCCAACGATCCTCTGAACTGGTCTCCTAGGCGCAAATTACTTGCACTAGTATGCCAGAATTTGTAAGCTGCTCACCTTAGGTAGCCAAACTTGGTCACTGACGTGCAAAGGTACACTTGGTTCACGGGAATGTCTGTCGCGACTGTCTACTCTGTGCTTGTACCGCTTGCGCAGCAGTCCAAGGTCTCTATCACGACGCTCAACGAGGGAACTGGGTATATGTATCTGCTTCTGGGCTGGGGTCTGTTGTTCTGGCAGCCTTTTTCGCTGCGATACGGCAAGCGGTTGACGTATCTTGTCTCAATTCTGGGTGCCATTGTAAGTTTGATCAAACAGTAGTCATGAAGTAGTACTGACAAAAGGCTCTTAGGGTACAAGCATCTGGAGGTAAAGCTTCCGAAGACGAGATTTCGCGAATAGTACTAACGTGTTTGTGTAGTGCACATGTGTCGAGCAATGGAGAGTGGATAGCAAAACGCGTCATTCAGGGCTTCTTCATCGCACCCATCGAAGCACTCCCAGAGATATCCATCACCGACATTGTAAGTACATCCACAGTAATCTCACAATCCAAACTCACCCTTCTCCAGTATTTCACCCATCAGCGCGGCACCTACATGGGCGTCTACGCCCTCGCTCTAGCAGGCAGTAACTACTTCGCGCCCGTCATCTCCGGCTTCATCGCCGAGTATCAAGGCTGGCAATGGGTCTTTTACTGGCCGGCCATCTTCCTTGGATTTGTCTTTGTCTTTCTGTTTCTCTTCATGGAAGAAACGAATTACATCCGCGTTGCTCAAGAGATCAACAGACCACAAATCGAACCGTCCCGATCTAGCGATGAGAATAACAGCAAGGCTGAGGAGAAGGCTTCTGAGACTGGGAAGCATGAGATTAGGGAAGCCGATGAGGCCAACGTGGAATATGCCAAGCCGAAGACGTTTCTTCAAAAGATGTCGCTGTGGCAGCCTTCACCAGGTCAAAGCATGGCTCGACATGCAGGCCGCTCTCTGGAGTTTCTTACTTGGCCAGTTATCTTCTTCGCTGGCTTCTCGTACGGTTCGTACCTCATCTGGTTCAACGTTCTCAATGCGACTGCATCAATCATCCTCTCTGGTCCCGGGTACAACTTCAAGCCATCAATGGTCGGCGTTAGCTACCTCTCTTGCTGCCTCGGCACAATCATCGCAGCATGTGTAGCGGGTCGATTGAGTGACTGGCTGACCGTCAGACTCGCGCGTCGCAACAACGGCATCATGGAAGCTGAGCATCGTCTGTGGCCTCTTGTGATCTGCGTTATTGGTGTTCCAGCATCTTTGATCCTTTGGGGTGTAGGAGCGCAGCACGGCGTCCACTGGTTCGGCCTCATTTTCGCCATGTGCTCTTTGTCCACGACGAGCGTCATGGGTCTGATCATTAGTATCAACTATCTAATCGATAGCTATTACGACCTGAGCGGAGACGCCATTGTCACAATCATTCTTGTTCGCAATACAATGTCTTTCGCGATCAGCTATGGGTAAGTTCAGCACTCTGCAGCATTGGACACTCGCTAACTACTACAGTATCACACCATGGATCATCAACTTGGGCTACCAAAACTGTTTCATTTCGGCGGCTTTTATCGGTCTGGCTGCTTGCTCTGCGGTCTTCGTGGTGATCAAATTTGGCAAAGCACTACGTGTTCGAAGCGCGCCCAGGTATGCAGAGCTGGTAGCAGATGACAAGAGGGTCCAAGGTGTGGCTTCGTGATTGGGATCTTTGCCGCAGGGTCAATTGGATTATGGGGATGAATGGAGAAATAGTTTGATCATTCGCGAGAATGCTTGATTAAGTATAACATTATTCGTAGATAGTCTATGCCGATCTAAAGTTTCCAAGTCCGCGTCCCATTCCCGCTATGCATTCTTGACACCCATTCTTAATGACCCATTCAAAACAATGCCGCGGCAGCCAAAACAGCCGCCGCAAAAGCTCCTAGACTGGCCTGAGACTTGGATCCAAGGTTACCAGAATCGCCAGTCTCTCGTGCTCCAGCGCCAGTTGTTGCGGAACCCCCAGAGCCACTTCCAGAGCCTCCGTTGCCGCCCTTTCCACTGCCGCTTTCGCCGCTGCTCCCGCCAGAGCCAGAGCCAGAGCCGCCACTTCCAGAACCTCCGGACGACTTGACGCCGCTTTCAGTACCAGCGCGGACATTGCGGACGGTAAGAGGCGCTGGCTTGTCGCCGCACTTCTGCGTAACCTCCACCGTAGACTTGCCCATGTCCGAGGATGAGATACCGCTACTGGTAACGTCCTGGAATTCGCCGTTGTTGGTGGACAGAGGTTCATTGTAGACGGTTTGGCCGCCAGCTTGGATCTGCAGGCTACAGTCTGTCTGCGTGTCTCTTCGTCGGAGCTTCGCGCTACCGGATGCTTCGCCGACGCGGATGGATGCGACAATGTAGATAAGTTCGTCGGAGGCGAAGTCGTCGTCGTCGGTCTCGACCGGCACGCTGAAGGTTGCTTGGCCGTTGGCGGGGGCACTCAGTTTACTGGGATTTGGTCAGTGGAGCTCTGGTGGTAGAGAGATTGTGTCGACTCACATTGCGGGTTTGCCTTCGACCGTTACCAATTCTGCGTTATCGCCGATGGTCGCGTTGTTTAGGTTAACCTCAACAACGGCCGCGGAGCTTGTTGGCGCTGAGCTCGAGGTGGCGGTTGCAGTGGCTGTGTCCGTCGCGTCGTCGTCGTCGTCTGTCTCGGTTGCTGTAGCTGTAGCTGTTGCATCGCCGTCGCCGGTAGCTGAAGCTTTGAATAGTGTTAGCTGGTGGTTTGCTTCTGCTTTGTTGGTAATATGCTTACCATCTGCCGTCGCTGTCTCTTCGGCTGCCGTTGTAGCCTCGTCGTCGTTGTCATCGTCATCGTCGCTTGCTGTCGCTGTCGGTTGATCGTCCCCTGATATTTGAGAAGCGCCAGCTGTTTCTACAGGGTCATCGGCTGTCGGCTCCGGGGCGGCCGTGGCTATGGGCGAGTCTTCTGCATCTGTTTGCGGAGTATCATCATCGTCGTCGTCTTCGGCGGGAGCTGAAGGTTGATTTTGGGCAGGGACTGATGGCTCTGCAGCAGGCGCTGAAGGTTCTGGTTGGGCGACGTCGCTGGGCTGTTGGTCTGGTACCACTGTTTGGGCCAGGCCATTTACGGCCAAGAGCCCGAAGATGAGGCTGCCGGAGAAGCGCATCTTGACGTGTTCGGCGAGTGTCTAAAGATCCAAAAACTTCTATAATATTTGTCGGAATCTAATCGTGAAGTAGTAAAACGCAAGAAGTGTTGGAATAAACCTTTCAGCTCAAGCTGAAAGAGCTTGTTATTATAATACCTAAGCTCCCTCCCTGGGTGGCATTGCTGGTCCAGGCCCTGGCAGTCCTGGCAACTAGCGACTAGACCAGCCACTCAAACGCTGGCTTCAGACTCTGGGGCTGTGCTTAGCGAGCTTGCAGCCAATCAGAAACAGCCATCGAATACCGAAATAGCTTCACCTTCGTATAGCGTTGTCAATGCGCCACGGCCAAGCCGATGTCTTTGAGATGTCTCCTGTCTTTCATACGAGAATCGCCAGTACAAAGCCCCCCAGTTCCCACCTTTTTATACTTAGGATGAGACCTGTCAACTTGTGCAAACCCCACAACTTTTTCATTAAGCTTAATTCTGTGTTAGCACTAACGCATTGTCCCTTACTGAAGGGCTGAGGATGGTATCGATAGTTTACGCCGCAGCAACGCGCCGCGCGACCAGCTGAAGAGCTAGCAGCATAGCGTCGAAGAGCCATAGCATTTTCCAAATTCCATGGTTAGTGCACGCAAAACAGTGGAAAGTAGCAATTGCGGCTGAGCACATCGGCTTTATGTCCTTCGGCTAATGTCAAACTTCATTTCGTTCATGAGTGCAGAAAGTAGCTTGTAATGGACCACATGTTTCTGTTGTTCGACTTTTGGTCTCGATTCGAATAATTGAATAGAATTTCCTTCTCTTCAAATCTTCTGGACAGGGTGGTATTGGATCAAACTACACTAATCAGCACATGCGTGAACGATAAAACAACCACCAGTGCCGTTACCACACTCAACAAGCCGACGCCTGATGTCAGAACTATGGTCCAGTTTTCGAGCACACGGAATACTGGGGTACATTCAGTCCTCGTTTAGTATGCATTTGATGAGGTTCCGACACTACCTTATCAACAGTATATTCAAAGCTCTACTGGTACTCTTTTTCGTGATTTGTAATTGGGCTTGATCTGACATGCTAGATATATACCAGCTGATTTAGGTTCAGCAATTAATACTAGACATATTAACAGGAAGAACTTAAAGCAAGATAAGAAGACTGTAGCGCTCGAATGGTGAGAGTTCAGCAAGTGAGAGTCTTGCACTAGGGTAGGTATATCAACGACCATGTTGAGCTCCCAGCTATGCTAACATCCTCGCCATGTAAACAGAAACTTCTGTACTGACCAATGACATCGTAAGTTCTCCAAAACCATAGTGCAGCGAGTACTCATATATTTAATAGATGGCTAGTATAAGATTAAGAGCTAATCATGAACATGTAATCGTGACGGTCGGTTGGTGGCAGACACAATATACAATGAGCCAAATGTTTGTATTGATTTAAAAGACTGCAGAGCTTTCAGCACGTTCAGTAGCAAGTTGTGTAACATTCCATTTGACGCAAACTTCACACTCTGTAGTACACCAAGTGCAGATCTAACGACTGTTCTATTTGCAGACTGGTGCACTGCTAGGCTTTGACACCCCATTGCTGGGGTTTGACTGGGAGCAACCATTCGCCAATCCCAAAGTAGTGTCGTCGACTGCCGAGTTGTAAGCAGCTCCGCAGTTGGGGTCGCTATAGGAGATCAGATTCATCTTCTCCGTAACTGTTATGAGACTTACCTGGAACCTCCACTGGCACTGTTGAAGTAAGAGCAGATATCATGAGAGAAGCAGTCCTGCGTGTAGACGTTACCTAGAGCAGCTCCGCTGCAGCCAGCTCCGCATCTTCCGTTGCAAGAGTAGCTGCTTGAGTTAGAATCAAAGATGACAAGAAAATAAGTTGTTGGCAAGACTCACTCGCCTGATCCGGAAGGATTCGCGCCAAAGTTGCTACCGACAACGCCGGTAAAGGTGCATCGCTTGCCAGCACTATTGGTCCATGAGGCAGTGGCTGTTTGTCCAACTTTGAGACAAGTGATGGCTCGCTTCTCGATGACTGGCGAAGCGATGGAGAGGCTTGCATGAAGGAGAACTACCAGAGAGCCGAGCATGATGGGCAAGTTGTTAATGAGTAAGATGTCACAGAGATATTTTTGCAGCTATTCTGACATTCAGTTTACTGAATATTTTATACAAAATTATAGTAGTATCGTTTGTCCCGGCACTATATTCGTCATCGGAGGTGTGTCTTGATATGGCAGTTGCGGAGAATCTTTCGGAGGTTTTGTAGTTGACCATTGGTCCATACGCGAGATCCTCAAGATAATTTCGGTAGATTCAACATTCTATTTCCTGAATAGTAGTTTTTGAGATGTCTCTGCCGGATGGAAGAAATGTTGGCCGTGGCTGATAAAGCAGGAAGGCTTGTGACTGTTGTACATAGCCTGGTGACCATCTGGCTGCCGGAAAAAGAACCCGATGTAGTTGATCAACAAACCAAGGACCTTCCTGATTCACAATCACGACGGAATTCAATGGTTTAGAATCCAAGTGCAGCTTAGTCTGCCAATCCTGAGATGCTCTGTCCATGACGTGTACGATCTCAGTCACAAAGCTTACTGAGACACGGGATCTGGCACAGAGTCTCAACTGGCCAACACTCGCATGCCTCAACACCTCACAGTTTCACAGACCGCCATCAGAATGAGGGGTTGATCTGAGTCCCAAAATCCCACAAGGGTAGTTGCCGGAAGGACCATCTTGATTTCTACTTGTTAGGTCCCGCTGCCGTGCCGTGCCGATGCGCTTTCGTCCAATGTCATGCGTCAAGATGGAATCGGAATGTTTTAGACTTTGGAGCTGACCCCGGGTCCGCTGTGCATGTCGCTCGATCTGTCTTTCAGCACTCCCAGATATGTTGATCCTGTCCATTTATGGTAATCAGCTTACCAGAGCTCCCTCTTTCCTTCGAATTGTGATTGGCCGTGGACGGCAGAAGTGGGACAGATATGTTGGCGTACGATCTCGGAGATCAACAGAGTGATTCTTACAAGGCTAAAGCACTGACGATATATATGCCGACTTCTAAGCCCATATGCTGACTATTATTCCTCAGCATTGAACTCTGCTTTCGACAGCTCAATATGGAATACTATGGGTCGAACATACTCACCGCTATTCTCTCGCTGTGCATTGCTTTTCTCCTGCATGAAAACCGGAAGTTGGCCATTGGGTATCTTGAGGGTGTTTATGCTTCTTTGTCTCACCTCCAGGCGGCCTGTTCCACATCGCCGAATTGACATCGCCCATGATTGGAATTTGAATTCGTTTGACAAGACATAATCAATGCAGATCGTGAACACTTGCAGCAAGTTTTACGAAAGTATCTCTGATAGATGCATCGATCTTCCGAAACCTGTCGGAAGATGAGGAACACCAATATGAGTGGACAAACAGGAACACCGTGACTGGCAGGTGTGGAAGCATGTGACAAGCCATGGAGAAGTATAAATATCTTGATTATCCAGGCCCAAAACATAATTCATCACACAAATAACAACTTTCTCACTACTATTTAACACACAACTATAACAGTATCCAATATGTCTCTTCCTAACCGCTTCACCATCTTTGTCGACGGAAGACCTGTGGTCAGCCCAGAGGGTCAAGGAGATGGGGAGGAGTATTTCCAAGCCCAAGCCGGAGGCCCAAACCCGGGTCCTCCTCCTGCTGTGTTCGAGGTTCAACCCGGCTTCAACGGCCTTCAACTCGTTTCAGGCGAGTACGCCTTGGGTCGCTACCAGGTCGAGGACCGAAGCCTTATGCCTAAGCGCGTAGGTTGGTGCAGGAGAGAACAGGCCCAGATGCTGCAGCCTGTCCAGGTCCAAGATGGAAACAGTGGCCCCGAGCTGAGTTTCTCAGGTATGTTACAACCCTACTATCATGAAAAACATGTCTAACATCTTACCACAGGTGCCAAGCTGGCAGTTATCAACAACCTGCTCTTTACCCCTCTCATGGAACACGGTATGTAGCTCCCACGCTTTGATAGCTATAGCTAATCATCAATGACGCAGAGCAAAGCGAGCGTGTTGAGATTCGACCTATGTAAGGCTTCCTGACATGCAAGCAGTGTGTGGTGGCAGGTTACTTCACTGGGTCCGTGGCATTTGCATTGTAGCTCACCCTGGTTACTACCGATCATGATTACCTGTGAAGGTTAGCTCCTACAATAAATTTGTCAAATGGTTCCTTGAAACGTATTTTCTAGTCTCATACATGGCCAAGTGACACTGTTCTAGAATATTGTAGGAATCTGCGGGACGTATTGAAGTCGGGGAAGTTTGTAGGAATGAAAATGCGTGAGCCATAGTTGAATGTCTTTTAGGTTACGATCAGTCATTAGAGTCAGCTTTCGGCCGAATAGCATCATGTTGCAGTAATTATGTGGCTTGCTTTCCATAATTGCGTTAATTTTGAACTGTACACTTTGCGAAGACGTACTGTGCAATTCCCGTGTACGATAACTTCATAACCCTGGTCAAATTGAGAGACTCGCCTATAACGATGAAGCTAGCAAAATAACGTTCAGCACTATTTCATGGTCATTACCATCGCATTCCAGGATTCGCAACCCTTCAAGGCTCGTTCACGGCATCAATTGACAAAAGCACTATTGCAACTCGCAGCTTGTAACTAACCATGGCGTCTGCTGTAACCTCGATCGCCGCGGATGCGATGCGTCCTCTACCAACCACTGAGGAGTTTTCGCCCGCGCTTCTCACGCCTCGCCCTAGACATCCGTCTGTGTCTTCGTTCACAACACAGACATCTACGTCAACAGCCGTTCAAGGCTCACCGGCAAACGACGCAGAGATTCCGGTTTGGCTTCGGAAGCACATGAAATTTTGGAAAATTCCTCCGACTGCTGTCCAGGCACGAGCCTGGATGTTGGAGGCCTTTGACTACTTCAATTCTGGAGGATATGAGCTTCCATATCAATTGAGAGGGATTGAAACTGAGCTGAGGGGTGAATGGAGAAGGCAGAAGACCCAGGCGCAAAGTTCAGCGACACCAGGAGCTAAAAGAAAACCCACTGCTGCCTCCAGTTCAACTGCGAACAAGAGAACCAAAACCGGTACGCAGGTGAAGTCCGAAGAACGCTCAGAGGTTTCAATGCCACCTCCATCATCGCGAAAGCCACTTGGCACCTTGAAAGGAAAATATGCTATTGAATCCCTCTTTCCCTGTTGCGATGAGCACACCCAACGGGGCCACGATGAGATCTGCAGTGTAGTTCTCTCTCCGGGGGACGGCACCACCATGCGAGGGCATTTCGATATGGGGACCTTGATGAACCAGTACAAAGCCTTCATCTTTTTCGAGAAACGCCCCCTGCAGTCTTCAACCCAAAAGGTTTGGTTCAGATGGAGGGGTAAGCACTGCTGTGACGACTTCAAAGAGTATAGAGGTGATGAGAACCAGGGATGGATGAAGTTTCTTGGGGATGGCAAGATTGAGGTTTGGTTCGACAAGTTCAACATGAAATTGGTTGCGCAGAAGGGTAGGGGCATTGGCGGGAGGAACCAGCATAATGCGGCTGGGTTCTGGGAAAATTGGCATGATTTGGATGATGAGGGTATGGACATTTTGGACAGGTTGGCTGCGCGTGATGATTCAGATCCCGATTGTTTGGGCATTTTTTGAATGGGCCTTTGCCTCTCAACACTCGCTTTGGGGATTTGCACTCTGTTTTGTATTTCTTGTCTTACATACGAGATTGAAATGTCAATTTGTTCTTACTAGTTGAAGGTTCACAATTTGATAACCTGGAATGTCCAATCATTACAAGAGACAAGAGAAACCGGGACGAATGAGCGTCGGAGCCAAGTCTCGCCACAGTTGACTCCTCATGATTTTGGAACAGACATTAGTTCGCATTGGCATGCTTCAGTTGAATGGTAACTCCTTGCTCAGTATGGGCATCGGCGACAGGCACGGTGACTACAGTTACACGCGAGGTGTTGTCAGTCTTCCAAGAGACCTTGGAGTTGGCGGAATTGACCTCTGTAGTGCTGGCATTGGCAGATGGATCGTGCCAGAGATTAATGGTGTAGTCGTTCCCTACAATATCACTGACGTCGCCGTATCCGTTGAATGGAGACTTGATGGTCAGTTTGCGGATGACTTTGACACCCGAGTCCTCGGTGAAACTCTTGGTCGTCTATCACAACAATATTAGAGTGTTTCAAAGTAGATTGTTACACAAGGTCGTGACTACTTGCCTGTTGAATTTCGACCTGGCAATATTTGTTATCCGCCTTCTCATCGCCGATCTTCAAACCGCGACCAGTGATGGGGGCACTGTCTCGGGAGATACCATCGTCCAGGTACATGACATACGTCTGAAATTAATTAGAACTGTCTTGAAGACACAAGCCCACGGGTTCAATACTTACATTGTCCTTTCCTGGGTATACATGCAAGGTAATGGGATTGGCGGCTTGCTTGGGAAGTGAAGGATCTGGGATGTAGTCTCGGACCTCAATCTTGGGAACAATAGCGCCTATTATGTATTAGCGACCGAAGTTCATGAGGTAAATAACTTTTGCTTACCCTCGCGGATGTACACGGGAGTGATGTACGGGAGCTGGGACTCTTGGTCACTGATGAGACAGCTGTACTCTACCCGGCTACCCCCTTCAGCTGGAGAAGCCAAGGCTGCACCAAGTGGCTGATCCGGTCGTAAGTTCATGGCATACCACTTGTCGGGATATGGCAAGTAGAGTTTTCGGGTTTGTCGCTTGGCTTCGGGGATCAAGGCCGGGGCGACGAGTAGGTCATTTCTGACCATGTACTGACTCCGGGTGAACCATTGATTCTATTGAAGCTGTTAGTGAGTTTTTCCAACAAATGGACAAAGTAGGCTTACATCGGCAGAGAAAAGACTTCGGTCAGCATCATCGGTGATAACCTGCGGGCGTAACGTCAGCGCATCCATTTCAAGGATGATGGTAACTTACCATAGCTCGGGCAATCGGCAGTCCAGTGACCATATTCTCAAACATCGCATCGTACATGAGCTGCATCAAACTGTATCGAAGTCGAATCTGGTACCTGCAGACAGGGAGTACAGCTCGGTAGAGCATAGCTTCGTGACCTTGATACTGACCACTGTTTTGCTCATAGTGCTTCTGGTAAGCATAGGGTTCCTGGAATTGCTTGCCATCCTTTCTCATTTGACCGTTTCTTGGGCCATCGACCCAGAAACGTTTCTTGGTGTAGTGGTTCCTGATAATTTGTGAGCTTTCTTTTCAAGGATTCGAAGGGTGCCTGTAGCATTCACCTAAACCAAGGCAGTAGCGAGTATGCACAGTACCAACGGATGAGCAACTCGGGGTTAGCATAATCGTGCTCAGAGTCGATAAACTCAAATCCGCCAACATCCTGGCCAGAGATGGTGATTCCAGACATGCCCAGGGCAAGAACTTGGGCGACTGAAATGTCAAGGAACTCCCAGGTGGAAGCATTGTCTCCAGTCCAGAGACCGGCGAAACGATGACTTCCAACGAAACTGCCACGACCGATGATGAAGTTGCGTCTGTTCTCTCTCCAGGATAGCTGGGGGCTGAGCTCATGGATGTTGTTCAGTCCATGGTAGGTAGCTTTGTGCAGATTATAGCTGTACAAAGACCAGATCTCGATAGCCTTCTTCCGAGTGAGTCGACTGGAGTCTTGAGACCAGCCATCAGAATCGAGATTTAGTCGGAAGGGTAGGCTTTATATGGTTAGAAAATACCACAATCACCATGATAATCAACTCACCCCTTCATGTCTCCGTACTCTTCGGCGATACAAGGACCAGTCATATCCTGCCATACAAAGTCGAGACCACACTCGAACAGATACTGATACTGCTTTCCCCACCACTCTCTAACCTCCCTGTTGTTCAAGTTGGGATAGTGACCCGGGTGACCGTTCCCCCAACCGTAAAAGACCCCGCCGTGGAAAGACTGCTTGTTGTTGAAGGTTTGAGAGAAGTCAGATGTGTCTGGTTCGAAATACGGCGGCTTCTCCAAGATGGGCACCTTGAAAGTCTGGTTTCCGACAGACCAACCTTGGTAGCGCTGCTCGTAGGCTTGAGTCGCTGATGGATCGATGTCACGGTCATCGATGATGAAGCGCCCATCCCTCAGACCCTCATTGAGAGTTGTGTAAGTCTCGCTTGGCATGGAGCTGATGTAGGGAGTGATGTTTGTGCTACACTTGACACCTTGACCTCTCAGTGTCTTGAACATCTGAACCGGATCAGGGAAGTGCTTGTCTCTTTTATCAATTGTGAAAGTTCGATAGTCATCTTGTATGTCAACATCGATGTGCATGCCGTCGATAGGAATGCCGCATTTGCGATATTCCTGGATTGCCTCGAGTACCGACTCTTGGTTGTCGTAGCCATAGCAGGCTTGGTGATATCCGAGGACATAGCGAGGCTTGAGTCTGGGCTTACCGACGATGGAAGTGTAGGATGAGATGAGGTCCTGCATGCTGTCACCAGCAACCATGATGGCGCGGAAGCTGTTGAATCGGGTAGCAACGCGAATGGCACCTTGATCCTTGACTCCGACGTCGACACAGATGTGGGAATAGTTGTCAATGAAAGTCGAGATCTGGGATCGATATCCCGGGTGCGAGTCAACCTCAATCCAGAACGGCTCCGAGTGGTAAAGTGGCTCTCTGTCATCGAGTGGACCCTTTCCATAGACATTTTGATACCTCATGTTATCAAAATCTTGTAACATTAATTCTCAAACTATAAATGGGTGAAGTCTGACTTACTGAAGTAGTTCATATAGGTTCGCTTCTTAAAAAGGTTCTTGCCGCCCTGTTCTCCGAACCCCATGAAGTCTGCCGTCACAGACTTTTCAACTGACAAGATAGTTGCAGTACTGCTAAACTGGAGACCCCTAGGCTTAGTCCTCCAGATAATAGCAGCCTGAGCTCCCTTGGAAACAGGCAACTCAAGCTGCTTAACCGTTCCGGCATCAGCTGTCTGTAACTCAGGCAGCTTCTCCACGGGAGGGGTACTTTCCAAGACTCGAACGGCTGTGATCTGAAATGGATCTCTCTGCACCCAGATCTGAAGCTGGACTCGGCGATTGGAAGTTTTGGGATTTATTACGGACTGGAGAATGATGTATCGTGGGTCTTCAACGACTTCCACAGCCCAATCGACATTCTCGAGCCCATCAAGGGTAGCGATGAGAGAGCTGAGAGTATCCTTGACTATGGTTCGACTAGATATGGGTCAGAAACGCTGGAGTTGATGGGTCATCGAACGGCTTTCACTCACGTGTTGAAGTCAGTAAAATCGGCGCCACTCTTGTTGTTGGGATCGAACCGGACCTGCCAGACCTTAGGGCGGACGAATTGAATGAGAAGAAGGGAATCATCGTTGAACCGAAAGACGGCCCCGTGGCTACAAACGGGATTCTTGTCGCCATTGCTCAGCAGCTGATCATCCTGCTTGTAAGTGACCCTCGTTGGCTGATTGATCTCACCAACACCCGAATCAAGGCCTTGGAAGAAATCATCAGCTTTGACAAAGATGTAAGGATCGCGAAGTTTGATATCTTCGTATCCTCCCATATTAACAAAAATTTGAACGAGGTCAACAAACAATTGCTGCGTGACGAAAACGAATAGAGAGAGGAGTGAAGGAGGGACGAGAGATGTGGATACTGTAGAGGCAAGCGACTGCAATTAATAGTTCGGGTTCAACACCTCCAATGCTCACCGGTGTGTGACGTTGTGTAACCAATATTTGGTGCCTAGGCAAAGAGCGGCCGACGTTACCTGCGGTCATCTTCTCCAACATCACACATACATATGCATGTGGATCATTAAAGAACGAGACGACCAACGTACGTGTAGGATATTGAAATTGCCGACATGATTACCTATTGCGTTCATATTCGGTGAAGGCAGTGCTCGCAACAAACCGAGCTTGTAGCACCAAATTTGACCGAAAGATACTCTCATGCTCAACTATCGAGACGACGACTATTTTGCGCCTTCGATGAATCTACGGATTTGATATGAATCATACAGCTAGGATTTGTAAACTAGATTGACAAGAATGAGCTGATGTGACCATTCTACTTCGGGTTGTAAAAGTTTGTATGCAAATATTCATATTTTAAACTTTGTAGCTTGTTCCAGTGCCAAAAAGATAGAGCTAATGAGACAAGAGGAAGCTAGATCCTTCTCAAATAAATAATCTTTCATATACCTAAAAGGAATCAACATCGCATAGCTTGCTGATTGCCTACAGAAGGAATATTCCTCTACTCTTCTCACAGATTGCTACAGATTGAGATGATGAAGAGTAAAAGAATAAATACATGAACAATTTCAAATAGATAGAGTTCCATGCATAGTTTCTGACAGCAAGCTAACCATCTTATTTATAATAATATAAATATAAGTTATACATGAATTAAAAACCTATATATAATATTACTCAGAGATTATATAGAATAAGTAAATAAAGTTTATTGTAATTTACATAAAATTTATATAAAATGCCTATAGAAGATAGGAAATTCTGGGCATTTTTGCACACCCGCTGTAGAGAGCCAAATGCGAGAAAAATGGCAACCAGATTTAACATAGACCGAGTAACAAAACTCCACCGACCATCGGCCTAGGCATTGCTTTCTACTTCCATTTTATGATACCGATATGGAGACAGCATTCGTGCGTTTAAATTTTCAATTGGTCAATACAGGCCTCGGAGTTCCTGAGATTGCCGAGATCCACCACATTTTCGAACCTAGCCCCTGCCTGTTGGCTGTTTTAGTGATTTGTAAACACAACATCTCACATATCCGATCAGGATTCTAGAAAACTACGCTTGTTAACGAATGGGGTCTTACAGCGCCAGGATGGATGACCAAGATTCTCGATGTTCAATTGCCGACAGAATGGTGCGAAAGTCTGATACCCAGATCGGCTGTTACGGTGAAGCATACTACTGGCTCCTCAATGGCATTCTTTGTAGTTTAAAGATCGAAGTACCGTATCGATTCACCCGAATATTAGTAATCATACTGGCTAATCGGAGTTGATAAATGAAGATGTACGGGAGAGTTATATAATATCACCAACTGAACTAGGCTAGCAGCACGCTAAAAAGACCTATAACCAGGCGCTACCTAATTTACTGAGTCGATATGGTAAATGATATGTAAGCGTTTTGCGAATGCTACGGTAACCCTTTGCAAGAAGGATCAAGTAACAGCCAACATGCATGAAAGCTTCGATACATAAGCCCAGCTCAAAGTAAGCGCTATGGCTAAAACACATATATAGCCTATTCTACGCACCTACATACATGCGATTTCACCAACGCATCCGCCTCATCTCCCTTCCTTCTATCATCACTAACTCTTATACCCATCACCATGACGGGTCTTAGATACGACCCCGAATACTTCAAGGCCATCGAGCCTTTTCTCAAAGGCCCTAAGCCTGAGCCCGCCAAAACGGCCCTCGAAATCAGGGAACAGACAAATGCCATTATTCGCCAAATTATGGGCGGATTTCCCCGTCCACCCAATGTCAGAGAAACTGTATACACTATCAAGAGCTACGATGGCGCTGAGATCGAGATTACTCGCTTCGCATCGGACGAAATCTTGGCTTCGGAGAAACCTACCCCGGCTGTGGTTTACTTCCATGGCGGTGCGTATGTAGCTTGCAGCGTCAACATGTTTGCGCCTCAGATCTCGGGTTTCGCAGACAGATACGGGCTGCCCTACTTTGCAGTATCGTACAGGATGGCTCCGGAGCATCCCGCACCAGCTGGAGTCGAGGACGGTTACGCGGCTGTCCAGTATTTGATAAAGTCTGCGGTTGAGCTCAACATCGACCCTACCAAGATCATCCTGCACGGCGACAGCGCTGGTGGAGGGATCGCTGCGGGCTTAGCCTTGATGGCCCGAGATCGTCAACTTGACCCTCCAATTGCCAAGCAGATACTCATCTATCCCATGCTGGACGATCGCTACAACATAGCAAGTGACGATCCAATGCTCGACCTAATGGTGTGGAAACCGGATGCTGCTAAGATTGTGTGGGACTCATATGCTTCGAAGGTCCGGGAGGGAGATGATGCGCAGACCTTGTCGTATGGCATTCCTGCACGGGCGTCGAGTCTGCGAGGATTGCCTAGTACGTATATCGACGTAGGGACACTGGATCTTTTTAGAGATGAAAATCTCGAGTATGCCAAGAGGTTGGCGAACGACCATGTTGAAGTTGAGTTTCATCTTTGGCCGGGCCTGCCGCATGGGTTTGATGGTCTTTCTTTTAGTTGGTATGAGCGTGCACAAGAAAGTCGTCTGGATGCTTTGAAGAGGGTATGAGGTCTGGCAATGTGTGAAGTAGGTCCAGGGCAGTTATTACGAGTATATGGAGAAGGTGAATTAGCTAATAGGACACTCCTTTCTAAATGTTACCCGCTTTCCGATGAAATGATTATTATGTAATTCCATGCAATCACAGTGACCAGACTCTTACACATGTGTCGACCGTTTCCGTTACCTCCCACCATGACCTGCATCAGATCTTCAGGCACAGCTTGTTCTTCCGTTTGTCCATCGAGATGCCGGTCCAGAGCTGCAGCTGCCGCATATGGTCAAGATCAGACGCAAGTAACATGCAGGATGCATAGCTGTTTATGCTTAAAATTCCAGCAGATGGATTGCATGAATACATTCCGATCGTGTTTAGAGGATGCACCTAGCGGCTGGAGCGCGACTTCTGGAAGTCTCGGCCGTGGAGACAAATGATTCCAACAAGATACTGTTGTCTTCGGGATAGAACTAATACTAGCTTAACTTTTGTTCATCATGCACAAATAATCGACCGTGGGTAAGGATAAGAAAAACAGACTTCGAAACCACGAAGCCATTCAGAGGCAAAGAGCCGGCATTGGTCGGGGCCTAATGCACGTCACGAATAAGGATAATGGGGCCGACGCCAAGTGAAATGACAAGCCAGGACGTCCAGAGCCGCGTCAATAGAAACGCGGGTGAATGTGGAGACGAATATGGGGAAATTGTCATCAGGCACAATAACCTCTGATTAAAGACATAACAATGCTACGCTACGGCTAATGACCCTCGCAACCCTCTCATGAAAAAATTCCCATTGATGCATTTTATGCTCCCGCCTGTCGATCGCCTTTCCATGCTAGTTTACCCCTCAATCATCGGTGAGAAAACAGCCGAACACCCCAGATCGTGGATCGACAAATTCGGATTGTGAGCCGGGAGAGAAAGTTATGTCATGCCATCTTATGCGGGTCATCAGTGGCCGAGGTGATTTGTTGGTAATGATATAAGATGTCAGTGACGCTGCCAACGGTTCTGGCACGTACTCACGGTCTGCTTGGTAGCAACAGTATAGGCATTGAGAATGAAGCTGCTTTCACTCTCTACCGTCGGGCTTTTGGCCTTGACTGGGCTCTCAATTGCTCAAAAGAATGCTGATGTCCCAATCCAAGACAATGGACTAACTAACATTGTTCAATGGTAAATTGATACCCAAATACTATCTTGCAGCTCAATTCTTACTTTTTTCTGCAGGGACGACCATAGCTATCTCATCAACGGTGAACGAATCTTTCTCTTTTCTGGAGAATTCCACTACTGGCGTCTCCCTGTGTACGTTTCACCACTTCGAACCCAATCAATCCATACTAACATACAATAGACCCGAACTCTGGCGAGACTTGTTGGAGAAGATCAAGGCTGCCGGCTTCACTGCCTTCAGCATTTACAACAGCTGGGGCTACCACGAAGCCTCCCCAGGCGTCCTTGATTTTGAGAATGGCGCCCACGATTTCGTCTCCATCATGACCCTGGCCAAGGAGCTCGGTCTTTACCTCCTCATCCGTCCTGGCCCCTACGTCAATGCCGAGGCTAACGCCGGAGGATTCCCTCTTTGGGTCACGACTGGAGAGTACGGCAAGCTTCGCAATGATGACCCCAGATTCACAAAGGCTTGGTCCAAGTACTGGACTGAGATCTCGAAGATTATCGAGCCCCATCTTATCACCAACGGTGGCAATGTCGCCATGTTCCAGGTATTTACTGCGATCGAAACAAAAGGCTTCGAAGACTGACACATTCAGATCGAAAACGAATTGGGTGGTCAGTGGAAGAACGATGACAAGAGAATTTTGAACGAGCCTACTGCAAACTACATGCAGCTTCTGCAAGACTCCGCTAGGGATGCCGGTATCGACGTTCCCGTTTTCCACAACGCCCCAAACACTGTAAGTCTCTCAATATTCTGTTTGAAGTCACAAGCACTGACTCGATTTAGCGAACTTTCTCTTGGTCCAATGACTTCGAAGCCAATGCAACTGGCAACGTCGACGTCACCGGTGTCGACAGCTACCCTTCCTGCTGGAGCTGCAACCTCGATGAGTGCACCGGCACCAACGGCGAATACGTGCCCTACAACATCCAGGACTATGTCACCTACTTCGCCAAGCAGTCTCCTGCCCAGCCTCACTTTCTACCTGAGTTCCAGGGCGGATCTTACAACCCTTGGGGCGGTCCAGAGGGTGGCTGCCCTGGTGACATTGGCCCTGAATTCGCCAACATCTTCTACCGCGATTTGATTGCTCAGCAGGCCACTGCTATCTCTCTCTACATGATGTACGGTGGTACCAACTGGGGCTGGTTCGCTTGCCCTGTTGTTGCCACTAGCTACGACTACTCTTCGCCCATCTCTGAGAACCGTGCTATTTGGGATAAGTACTACGAGACAAAGTCTTTGACTCTGTTTACGCGAGTTGCACACGATCTTACCAAGACCAACCGCGTGACTAACACCACATCTCTTTCCACGAACGATGAGATTTTGATCTCTGAGCTTCGACACGAGGATAATGACGCTGCATTTTACGTCGCTAGACATGATCATTCACCATCTGGTACCAAGGAGACCTTCAAGGTTAATGTCGAGACTTCAGAAGGCAAGCTCACCATCCCCCAGAATGGCGGTCATATTACGATCAACGGACACCAGTCCAAGGTTATCCCAACAGACTTCCACTTCGGCAAGAAGACACTTCTCTACTCTACCGCCGAGGTTCTCACTTACTCTGTTATCGACAACAAAGAGGTTATTGTTCTCTGGCTTCCGGAAGGCGAATTTGGAGAGTTCACTCTCAAGGGCCACAGTGAACTTGAGCACGACAAGTCCCTCAAGGGCATCAAGATCAAGGCAGGAAAGAAGAGCGTCACTGTCAACTATACTCAGCAGAAGGGCCTTTACACTCTTAACCTCAAGGACGGTTCTACCATCGTTCTCGCTGATCGCAAGACTGCTTACAAGTTCTGGGCTCCTACTTTGGACAACAATCCTTTTGCGCCTGTGAACAAGACTGGTACGTTCTTCGAGCGACTCTCAAAGTAAGGAATTTAGTAACTAACCGTTATAGTCTTGGTTCATGGACCTTATCTCGTCCGTCACGCCACTGTTAAGAACGGACAGCTTAACCTCGAAGGAGATCTGGACGAGTCTACAGAGATCACAGTCTTTGCATCAAAGTCTCTCAAGTCCATCTCTTGGAACGGCGAGAAGGTTAAGATTTCGTCAAAGGAGGGCCACAAATACACCATTAAGGCCAAGGGTCCCTCCAAGGTCAAACTTCCCAAGCTCGAGTCATGGAAATATGCCGACAGTCTGCCCGAGATCAAGTCCGACTACAAGACTTCGCCTTCGGCTTGGGTTGGTATGTGCACAGCATTTCTTTCGGTCCGATTCGTTGCTAACTTATCATAGTCGCTGATAAGAAGAACACCACTAACCAGGTCCTCGTTCCTGATTTGACAAACCCCGTGCTCTACGTCGACGAATACAAGATCCATTACGGAAACCACATTTACAGAGCTACTTTCCCCACCAAAAGCTCTGCCCCTACCGGCGTCTACCTTGATCTCACAGGTGGTCTGGCCTTTGGCTACTCTGTCTGGCTCAACTCAGACTACATCGGCTCGTACCTTGGCAATGCTACCCTTGGCAAGTCAGGACAAGAGTTCTCTTTCAAGAATGCAACTCTCTCCAAGAAGGACAACGTCCTTGTTGTTCTGATGGATAACTCTGGCCACGACCTTCGTGACGGTGCTCTTGATCCCCGAGGTATCACCAACGCAACTCTCATCGGCTCTGCCAAGGGCGGCTACAAGTTCTCTGAGTGGAAGATTGCTGGACATGCTGGAAGTGTCAAGGGTGAGGTTATTGACCCCATTCGCGGGCCTCTCAACGAAGGTGGTCTCTACGCCGAGCGTGTCGGCGCCCACTTGCCAGGATTCTCCGACAAGAAGTGGAAGTCGTACTCTTCCAAGCAAGACACCCTCTCCAACCCTTCAGCTGGTGTGCGCGCCTACCGAACTACCGTCGATCTCGACATCCCTGATGGCTTGGACGTCGGAATCTCATTCAAGCTTACAGCCCCATCCAGCACGACCTTCTCCTCCACCAAGAAGGGCTTCAGCAACCGCGTTAGAGTGCTTCTGTTCGTCAACGGTTACCAGATGGGTCGATTCAACCCTTACATTGGCAACCAGATTTCCTTCCCTGTGCCCCCGGGTATTCTCAACTACAGCGGAGAGAATACCGTCGCTGTCACAGTTTGGAGTCAGAGTGCTGAAGGAGGTGAGGTTAAGGTTGAGTGGGAGGTCGATTACGCCCATACCTCGAGCTTTGATGTTAAGTTTGATGGTGACTACCTCCGCCCCGAGTGGACTAAGGCTAGATTAGATTACGCATAAGTCACGAGCATGTAGCTATTCAGAGTTGCCATGAAAATCGTAGTAGATTAAACCGTAAACAGGGTATTAAGCTAGTGTTTCTGGCTCTTAGATAACGGAATTAATCTACTTATCATGAAGATCCGTAGGCTTGACGTAAACCCAGTTCTTATCCGCCGTGATCGGTAATCCTTCCTTCTTCTGCGCAATAGTGAAGTTCTTGATCATGCCATCGATCTGCTCTCTGTAAGCATCCTTGCGGTCAACCCAGAGGTGGATGCCACCACGTGCAACATCGACGCCGTGGAAAATCATAGGACCGTCACTGTCTGGGGTATCACCAGCAGCAAGAATAGGCTTCTTCCACTCATCAATGTAGGTAAGAATGGCAGCCCATTTGCCCGCCTTCCAGGTTGCAGGAGCCCACAGCCAGGGTGTCATCTCAGCGTCAAGGTTTTGCTTTTGTGTCTTCACAGAGTATGTGCCATCTTCAATCTGCTTGCGAGCAGTGGTGATCTCGCCCTTCTTGGTCTTGAGGAAGACAGAAACACCAATCACATTTTCGGGAGGGACGTTGTATTTATATTTCTTGTCAGAAGCGACCATGCGCACGAGCTCCTCAGAGGCAGCGCTGACGACGTAGACCTTGATGCCGTTGTTCATGAGACGGTTGTACAACTCGACTTGTCCTTCAAAGATCTTGGGGGGAGAAACCTCAGTTGCGGTAACCTTGTCGTCCTCGTAATAAGTAGCAGGGATAGTGGTGTTGAGCGCCATCAACTCATCAACGTAGCCCTTGAGCTCGCCCAAGGGGATGCCAGAAAAGATCTGAACAGCCCAAGGGTAGCACACAGCATCCTCAATCTCACAAAGGCGCAGGTAGTAGCTGTACAGCGACTCCTTGTGCTTCTTGGTGTCTTTGAAAGGCACAAGCTTTAGAGTAGGATCCATGGTCTCGCGTGTGATAATACCCTTGTTCTCAAGATACGGAAGCAGAGACTCCTCCAGGTCGAATTGATAGCTGGTGTTGTCCATGTCGAAGACCGCGTAGCGTCCAGAGTTGGCATTGGCGGCAATCATCTTGTTGAGTGCTTTGGCGGCGTCCTTGGGCCAATGCTTTAGCTCAGGGCCCTTGAGGCCTTTGGCAGGGTGAGCAACGACGGGAGTGCCTAGGCTTGTCAGCCAAATGGCATTGACAACGACGGCGCTGCTGAATCTCATGTTGGAGGCCTGAATTGAGCAATTGGCAGGGGTTTGTAGTGGGAAATGCGCGAGGAACGTGAGTGACGAAGAACCTGTTTTCCAACGCTCACCCAGGGGTTCGTGAGTTATTAAAGCCTTCAAGGATGCCGCTTGCCCGTCTGGGGTTGTGGCAGGTTTAGCGGCCCGACGTTTATTCCATAGTGAAGTCACTGATTGTGTAGCAGGAAGCAATATCCGGTGGTTGGTCTAGCTCGACGATCTTATACTCATCTGTCGACGCTAACCTACTTCAACGTTAATTGGGGTTACACTCATCACACTGGACCCATTCCAAGATACGAGCCCGACCAGTTACATAATAAGGGATGAGCATTCACCGATCATAGCGCACCTGTCTGCCTGTGTACATGATGAAGCAGGATTGGTCGTGATGTTCAATTTAGTTCAATTGGGGATGTTGAAATTTAGCCTGCAGACAAGTAGTCCCAGATAGGTAAACCATCTACTAGACTCGAATGGAAGGAACTTACTTATCCACTGGCAGCCAGTTAGATAAATGGCATTCGGCATTCGGCAGTTGGCTGTTGGCAATGTTTACGCCATCTTGGACAGACGGTATCACTACAAGAGTCTAGTGCCTCCAGAACAACTAATCAAGAGACTAACGGGGGGCTGAAAGCCTAAATTTGGATACCCCAGCATGCCCAGGCCCAAATTCCGCTTATCACAAGATACCAAGTTGGAATAAAATTCGCGCGGCATTAACGAGGCCTACCAATGCAAGGTTTCCTATCTCTTGGCAAAATAATTCAATAGTGTGTTTCCCTGCTTTGGTGCCTCCTTTTGCGATTTCTTCGGCGACCCCGAAGCTTTTTTGCCGACTTCCAACACCTCCATGAACTCCTCGAATTCAGCTTTGGGGACTATTCCACCGGGACGAGATCCATGGACATCCTTCTGGTCCGAAATACTTGAGTCTTTAATGAGATGGAATATGTCTGTTCAACTCACAACTAGCATCGTTTAACCCCGTGTATCACCTGTTGGCGTTCGACTGCTGTGCGATTCACCGGGCACTGTGTTGTTCGCTTACATCTCCGCGTTATTCGCTCAATAGTTTAACTATTGGCTTGGCTCTTACCATCATTTTGCCTTCCCCCCAGTTTATCCACTACCTTATCTCTTAGTGTTTGAAAGGGGCGAGCTGAACTCTTTGTTCAGCGGTAGAAGCGTTGAGCTGCTTCCACATGGTCAATCATCATCCTCGTTGTGACATATCGGTCGGACTGCCAAGAAATCCCGACACGCTGGCCAACACCTGCATCAACACAGGTCATGGTGAGAATCCAATCCGATGGAACGTGGCGTTCTTAGTTTTGCTTATTATCGAGTTTTCTGAAAAAAGGACTATTTATCTGATCTCAGTTGTGGCTTTTTTCCTTCAACGAATGGTTGTTTCCCTTCAAATTACGACTCAGCACTGAGAAAGGATGGTCAACTGGATCGGTATTTAGACTGTCCAGTATCTCTCTGTTTACAATTATTCCCTCAGTATCAAACATCCTTCAATCATTCATCACTTTGAGTAATCTTTACATATCAACATCCACCATGAAGTTCATCACTGTTTCCACCATCTTCTCAGCTGCTGGCCTCGCCTGCGCTCTCCCTACTGAGAATGAGCAGAGTGTCTGTGGTGTAACCGGCATCAGGGGCGACGTCCCAACCGAAATCAGAACCTCTGCCTTCAAGACCCTCGCTGGCTTCGCCACTCCTGAAGCCTGCCACGCCAAGTGCTTCAGCATCGAGAACACCGCATGCAGATCCTTCGGCATCCGTCAGAGCGGTGGCGGCTCCTGTCTTCTCTTTGATTTCGACATCACACCCAGCATCAAGGCTCGTCCATCTGTCTATACCTACTTCCCCCTCCAGGGAATTCGTGGTGCCGTTCCCGAGAATGTCGCCAAGCACTACTATGCCGATATTACCAAGACTAAGGGCACCTACGCTGGCTGCCGTGGAGTTTGCCTTGCTGATGAGAAGTGCGAGGGCTTTGGATACAAGGACGGGGGCAACTGTCAGCTTTACGATGTTTCTCTTGATGGCAAGGTCAAGGCCAAGCCTGAGTGGGCTTATATTCAGTACCAGGTTGATTGTCCTGCTGTCAACTAGACTGAGTGTAAGGAAGACGAGCACAGAATTGGGGGCAGCCAGAGTATGACAAATAATGATGGTCTAAATCTTGACTAGACTGGTCATATGGAGACACCAATATCCGTTCTGATAGAAATAATACTGTTTTCTCTATGTATGTAACCACTTACATTCCAGGGAAGAAAGAGCCCGCCGAAACAATTAAAGGCCCTGGGTGCTAGCTAAGAAGTATAGAAGCACCTTATAGGGGAATCGCCACAAACAGAGGTACAATGATGCATCTCATCTAGTTTCGAAAGATCCAATCTCATGATGGAGACGTGTCCTTGCATGCTAGCAAAGACGATCAAAGGCCCACGGATATGAACCATCCGCGTATTGGTATTGGAAGGCAATTCAAACAAGCGATGCCCTCTCCAATGTACCATCCAAGGGTCCAAGTAGTTAAGGACATCGGTGTTCAGCTTTGGGTGAACAAATTCATCACCAAGCCTTCTCTTCAATGTCAGAGGGGGTATGCTAAATGAGTAGCTGTAGCTTGTGAAAACCCGGCTTTCGTTGTCATTAAACCGGAGGTAGGAAGGTGCTTGCCGAAAGAAAACACGCCTCAAAAAGGTCCCAGTATCGCAACGTCTAGTATCTACCCTCCAGTCATAATATTCCTGGCCGTGACAGTTCATGAAAGCCACTGCCAATAGCCTTGAGTTGCTTGTGGAAGCCGCTAGCATTAATTCACCGTTCAGACGATCAGGGTCTTTCATTTCGCAAACACACTGACTCGTGGCAATATTCCATAGCCGCAAAGTCCCGCATGAATCTTGAGTTACCAGGAAAGTAGAATTATGAACAAAAGACACATACAAATTTGAGTCTGGCAAAATCAAAACACACCGGCCCGTGTTGATCTGCCAGATTTGCGTGAAGCACCCAAAGCTGTACCTATGCTGGGTACAAATGGTTGCGACCAAGTCTGAAGAATAGGAAAATGCTGCCGAATGATCGAAGCTACCGAAAGGAGCCTCCAAGGTTTGCACCCGCGCGCCAGTTTTTGCCTCATATATATACATGGCGCATGTATATCGCGAGAAGTAGCCTTGAATCGGGTGAAAACTGGAGATATGATTTCACTCCCGGAGAGAACCTTTCAGCATCCATTCGAGCAGTGTGTGACTGCTTCCCCGTTAATGTCGACCAGAAGGTTACGGTGGATTCGCGACAACTGGTAGATGCGGATGCCACCATGAGCGAGTCAGGTGAAATTTGGAGATGGGTAATTCGTCGAGTTTGCGACTCATAGTTCTCACAATCAGCAGCTTTCAGAATACCAATTATTCCCAGGTCGTTACTTGACGCCAGGAGTCTGCCATCGGTGGATAAAGCCATCGATCTCAGGGTTGTGGTGTGGTTAAGGCTGATCCGCTTCAAGTGATTACCTGAATCAAGATGCCATATATCGATGGCGCCTATAAGCACACTCAACGTAGCAATGGTGTTTGATCCACCTGATTCAATTTTATTAATCGCATCCGTACTAGGCCAGTGTTTGCTTGATGTTGTGGTAGGCTTAAAAGATTGAAGACTTTTATGAGTAGCGAAGATCAACCCCGAGCTGGTGATATATTTCATGCACTGAAACGGGCCATGAAACGTCAACGTGCGAGAGATTTTGTCCGCGGCTAGGTCCCATATTGTTATCCCTGTATTGGTTGCAACAGCCACTTGTGCAAGTTCATCCATGAAGGCCACTCCCATGCACAGACCATCAATTGGCACTTCGAATGGTTTTATCAGCTTCCAATTGTCCATACTCGAGACAAATCCTATACCAAGCTCTGAAACAGCAACTAAGTAGCGACGGCAACTGGAGAAAGATATAAGTAACATAGAGCGTTTTAGTGCTCTGAGACTTAAACTTAATGGGACAATATTTGCCTGACAAATCTGACCGTCTTCTTCTGAGCCAGGACCAGGGTATGTGGCCGCCTTGCTGAATGGTTGGAATTGATTGTGGTTGACCTTTCGAATGACCTGGCCAGTATCAACACACCACACTGTAACATGGTCTTCACCAGCCCAGTAAAGTAACTTGGAATCGAGCGAGAAGCGCAAGTCTACTAGGCTGCAGGTACGCTGTGGGGTTTCTCCATGCTCAAGTTTATCTTGGAGGACATGTAGGCATTTACCAGTGTTTGCCTGCCATATTCGTAGCACAGAAGACGTGAATGAGTATGCCGCTAGCAGTTTTGAATCGGGTGAAAAGTCAAGTGCATGAGCCGTATGCTCAAGGCCCATGAAAACTGCACGCATGCAGGGTGTCCAATTAGGATCCGCTCGTGGCTGAAGGGTGATCCAGGCAGGGACCCGTGGATGGAATATCTGGCAAACTCTGGAGCTTACCGGAGAGAAGAGGAGTGCTATAGAGTACAGTTGTGATGGTTCTGATCGAATGGTACCTTGTCGATCAGATATGAATTCGATCGCGTGGTCTAGAAACTCGGACAACTGGCGATTTCTCGAGGTCTAAGATGAAGATTAGGCAAATAGCGTTGACCCAAGGAAGATAGAACAACTAACCACGGGAGATAGGTGTAGTTTTCTCAAGGCGGCGAGTGGACTATAGTGATGATCTATTAAAAAGCAGATCTCTAGCCAATGAAGGAAGTGTTCTTGCAAGAAGGCGAGGATATTGAACCCAGTCACCTCCTTAGCTAGCCCTTGTTTGGCGTGATCTACCCAATAACGGCATGCGTACCAGACCTCAGACTGACATATTTCCTTCATCAATATAGCGTGTAAGCCAGACGTGCCTCCCCGCCAAGCTAGGTTGATTACCTGAAAGCATTTGCTAAGAAGGATACCATGCATTTCAATCTCGGGAATCCAAAATGGACTTGTGTGACGGTAGAGTGGATCTACGAGGAAATCTCGGAATGATAAGTGAAGTATCCTCACTGGTTGTGACAGACGTTCCAATGACTGCGGAATGCTCAAAACAGAGTGCAAGAGCTCAAGTCTGTCAACAACTATTTGCTGCCACTCTTCCATGTCATCACCGACTCTCTCGCTGGAGAGCAATTTCGCAAAAGCTGAAATAGTGAGAGGGTCCACCAGCAGGATTAGTGACCCAATAATCAAGCGGAACTCTTTCACTGTTTGTTCCCTCTGCCAAGGCGAATCGTTGTCGCCTAACTGTTGGTTAAGAATGGCAGAGTACATCAGATCCAGGCTCGATTCGTGCCCTCTATCCTTTGCATCCAGCAATTGCTTCAAGAGCCGCTTCGGGTTACCGAGCTTTCTATTATCCATAAAGCGGCAGAGAGTAGATGCAGAAATGAATAGGGGAAATGAGGCGTTCACAAGTTTGTAAACTTGCTCTTCCGTTGGCCAGTCTGATGAAATTCTATTTTCTTGTGCATTGTATCGATCTCGGATGGCTGCTACTCGTACCTGGAGAAACGTTTCCAGATCCCTTCTGATAGTGTCATCGGGTACGTTGTGAAGTATCAGATCCTGGTAGGCCGTACCGAGCGGCAGAGTAGAGAACCCAGCTTTAATAGGAAGCTCTGGTCTACTAGTCAAGAATAGTTTGAACCGAACGGATCGCAAATCCGAAGCACTTGGTAAGACATCAGTAATAATATTAGTTATGACCTCGTGGTCGCATTCGTCCAGAGCGTCAATGACCATAACAATCATCTTGACTGAATCTGATCTAGCACGGGATATAGGTCCTAGGAGGAGTGTCTCGAATTGTTGAAGGTAGGGTTTATCGTGAACTTGTGGATTCTTCATAATGGCATCCTCGACGTGTTGTGACACATCAGGCTGTTGTGTATGTAGACTGGCAGCCAATGTGGTGAAGAGATACTCAGGGGTAGCTCGGGCGGCTTCAACTTTCTTGAAAAAGAAGCTTCCTCCGAAAATACGCTGTTCGGCCAAGCGATGAGCAACAGTTCGAGATATAGTCGACTTTCCGGTTCCGGCCATGCCCTCAAGCCAGAATAGAGTCGGAGATTCCGGATCTTGCACCCAATCATGGATCTTTTGAAGTACATCAACACGGGTATTCTCCAGACACATGGATTCCAACTCATTACTGGCTGAGTCGTAAGCAGCTCCCCGAGAAGTAGGAAGCCTGCGGACAACAGAATCCGCACGGGCGGCTTTTACCGTTTCACTGATGGCAATTAGTATGAAGCCTTCGAGATCTGGCTCGTTACCCACTTCAGGTCTGTGATGTTTTGGTTGACTAATAACTCGTCAGAATATCTAATATACATATCTTAAGACAAACTAACCTCTTTCCATCCGCTCCAGAGCTCGTGGGGCTGCTTGAAGTTGCCTTATTGGGACGAAATTCAGCAATTTTACCGCAAAGGCTGCCGCTGTGGCAGACGCATATCGCTGCCATCTATCGTTCTTGTGAGAGTCGGCATAATCGCAGATGCCCCGAATGACCAGACAAGGAAATGTGTTGGCCAGACCCGCAGCCTCCATTTCCACACACAAACACTCTTCTTCGGCGAGCTTAAAGATGTTCTCTCTGGTATCGGCATCCTTGACTAGGGTATTTCCTGACGCAATGAGACCGTAGTGAATGACTGGATCTGTTGACTCCCTCTTCTTACGGACTACCTGTTCAGAAAGTTCGCATAGGTCGCAAGTGTCGCCGCCAGAATGTTTGAACGTTGATGGAAATAGTCTGTCGTTGTCTGCCCCTTGAAAAGAATACTGGGTTTTCATTCGAGGAAACTTGGTTGTCATGGCTTCAAGAAGCTTTGCCGTCTGCAAATCTTCCAGCTCATGTTCTGCCTGCAACTTGGCAAGCGCGCCGAGAAGGGCAGTCGGAGGCATATTAAGGCTTCCTTTCCTTTCCCATGTCGAATCTGTTTTTGCCTTGCCAAGATCGTACTGAACGACACCACCACTCTTTCCATCGGGCTGGCTGACGACAACATCCCCAAGTCGAATGTCCCGACCAGGCCGAGGAAGGCCGCCACCAATACCCACCAAGAGCCCGATCTTGATATGAGGTAGAGATGAAAGTAAATGTGATGCTGTGATCGCAGCAGAGGTCGTGCCGTATACTCCTGCAGGCAGAGAAGCAATCACAACATCATGCTGCCCGCCTTTGCCCCAGTCATACGCATTACCGTCATTGCTATGCTGGTCAAAGCCCTCGGGCTCATCGTGACGTTCGTCCAGTAGAGCGATAGCTGCTGCTCGTTCGATAGGCAATGCAGCAATCCATCCAATATTGTAAGATTCGGGACTCGAGAGTTTTCTTTTCTGCGACATGGCCGCACCAAAATAGAGGCTCAACGGATAAGGGAGGAAGCTACAAGATACGACTTCAGCCAGACGAGCTGGTATAGCGGTGAGAAAAAGAAGTGATGAAAAGGTTTGGAACCTCACATTAGCCAAGATGAGGGGTAATCGGACGTGAGTTCGCCAATACCATTTGCACATTGCTTTGTTGGTTACGCAGCCTGATTGAATACAAGGTACTTCCACTGACCAGGGTCACCAGCTCAGCTTTCGAACGATTACTTCCATCTTCCTCTCATATCTCGCCTCACGGCTTGAGGGGGAATAGGTGAGCATAAATACTTTACAATTCTCTATAATCCTTGAATGGGACAAATAGTTGATATCATTTTGATGAAGCATGATGGTTGAGCTACTACGGTATAATGCTTAAAAAGGCGTTTTTTGAATTTCGGTTATAACCTTGTTCAAAAAGACCACATCATCAAATATCACCACGCTACTACGGTATCTATTTAAACAACACATTCGTCCAAGAATGGCGTGTCTCGCGGTTTTCCCAGACTGGCGAAGACGGTGTGATCTGCTGTAACCGCTCCAATGCTGCTCGAATCTCATCTGTGTCCATTGGCCGGCCATTCCAATGCTCGTGCATCGCATCAATCAGGTAGAGGTCATCAGCTATCTCGGGCCAGTCTATCGATGACCGGTAGTTTGGCGGTGGCTTGGTAGGCTGGGCATATCGTTCGTACTTGTCCCTAAAGATGTGGTACTTGGCTATGGCATCCCAGTCGTCCCATCGCCAGCGGTTCTTTGAGCTAGCTCTGAATGGAAGAGGGCTCTCTTTAGAATCAGGGCTATCCGCGTCACCAAGCAAGAAGTCGGTCAGTGCCTGGAATTGGTCTGTTGTAAGAGGAAAAAGAGTATACGGGCCTCCTCTACCCCCCGCATGGAGGTATAGCTCGTTACACTGCCAATAAGTCAACAATGACACGGTATTTAACTTTGCTAATCCTACCTCAGTTTCGGATTCTCCTCTATCAAAGAGCAAAACGCCCCCGAATATCTTCGCTTCTGCCCAGTATCCAGCAACATCAGCAACACCATTGGGGTACTGTTGAACGTCTGTATAGAACGTATGGCAGAAGGCCGACGGGTGGCGAAAAGAGTCCCATCGATTCATATCCCGCGGCTCATCTATCCACTTTTGAAATTCAAGATGTGTATGATTTGCAACATCGAGTTGGTATAGATAGACTGCGATCTGGTGGCATGATACCGCTAGTAGCTCCAGCATCCGTAGGTGGTACCCTCTTGAGTTGACTGTAGTTTCTGCAAAAGCACGAAGTAGCTTTAGTCTAATGTCAGAGAGGGTTGTAGTAATAAGGGGCCAATGAAGAGTAGAACGCACTGGTAACTTGAAGTCCAGGAATTCAAAGGCAAAGGCTGAGCGAAACTCACGAGCTTTGTCTAACATGCCCGAGCATAACTTAGTGTGATGAGTGGCAGGATGGCCATCTTGCGGCCAGTGGAACTCAGCATAAGATTCATAAATAGGAAGTCCATCGATTATCTGAGCGAAGGTCTTTTCTGCGACGTCTGTCCCCAGTACACGCATTAGAGCCTGCTCAAAAGCTTGGCGGTGCTCAAGATCCAGCACTTCGATGGTGCCCAGCTCAGAGGTCTCATTTAGTTCCATTTCATTTACTTCGGTCGGAGAGCACGTTGATTTGGCTCAGGATTCACTCAATTCTCGTTTATTTCCAATCGTTGAGGTGGAAAATGTTGAGGGGAGACAACGATTGGAGTGGATCGACCGTCAGAGACAAACGTCATGGGCCGTTGAGGGTGCCCCAAGTTTTGCTTAATCCAATTCCATTGCATCAGATCGAAGATATAGCAAGTGATGTCGTGAAGCTCCGGGAAGGTATGTACTTGTTCTGGGGCCTAGCCTAGGTGTTTGCCGAGGCAATCCTGACTCATCTGATCACGGATTTCCAGAAACGTGCGGGGACTGTCGATCTTTGACCAAGACAGTACTCTCGGGTTTCCTTCCGACACTAGCCTCTAACTATATCACCTCCATCAGCAACGTCAGCTGAGAATATCTCACTTGAACAAGTTGGCGTTGTCAATTATCCTCAACCTTGCAGTGTAAAAGGACATTTATCGGGTGTTTCAAGATGGTCTTCACTACTCCCAGCTGGGTGCCCAAGCTTCCTATAGGTATGCATCCCATGAGTCAAGTCAATTGTCAAGCTGACACACAGGCAGATCCTCCGGACTCGGTACCAATCGCGGAGTTTATGAAGAATGAGGCATACGGTCGTAATCCCATCGCCAAGAGCAGACATCCTTTCACTTGCGGTATCACGGGCCGCACGTACTCAGCGCCTGAACTGTTTCAACGAGCCGAACACTTCGCCAAAGCACTCGCCAAGCGTATGCAGTGGCAGCCCAATGAAGGCACGCCATGGGATAAAGTCGTGGCTATCTTCTCATTGAATACAGTATGTACTCTCTCAACAATCGTCAAACTCAATAGCTGATGCTGAATACCTAGATCGATTTCGTGACCGCCATCTACGGCGTTCACCGGCTGTCAGGAATTGTTACCCCGGCCAATGCTGCGTATCCTGTCGATGAGCTTACGCATCAGCTCAAATCGTCTGGAGCAAAAGCTCTAATTACTTGCACACCTTTACTGGAGACGGCACTTGAAGCATCAAAACGCGTCGGTATATCAGATGAGAACGTGTTCCTCTTTGACATTCCTCGCACTGAACCTTCTTCCAAATTTGCCTATGCGTCTGTAGAGGATCTCATCAACGAGGGCTCCAAACTTGACAATCTTGATCAGCTGGAATGGACTCAAGGTCAAGGCGCACGCCAAACAGCGTTTCTATGCTTTTCGAGTGGTACATCGGGGCTGCCAGTAAGAACTATCCCTATGCCACCATAACCTTAGCTTACATCGCTCTAGAAAGCTGTCATGATATCTCATTATAACGTGATCGCGAATGTGTTACAGCATGTCACATATGACTCCGTTGCAAGAGCCAAGAGAGATGTCGCGACCCAAGCAGTCACAGGCTTTCTTCCCTTCTCCCACATTTACGGACTTGTGATCATGGCTCATACTAGCACGTGGCGAGGCGACCAAGTCATTGTTCTGCCGAAATTTGATTTTCAGGACTTTCTGAAATCAGTCCAGCACTATAAGATTAGGCAGCTATTTGTGGTGAGTGAAATTGCTCTATCATCTGCCTATGTCGCTAATATTCATCTCTAGGTACCGCCTATAATTATTCAGATCCTGCGATCAAAGGAAGTTTGCGCAAAATATGATTTAAGCAGTGTCCGATTTGTTTATTGTGGCGCTGCACCGCTTGGTGAGGAGACTATCCAAGAAGTGAACAACATATACCCAGATTGGACGATCGCTCAGGCGTACGGTGAGTCAGCACTTTCCAGTTGTGAAAGACCTAGACTGATGGTAAACAGGCATGACAGAGACTGCGACAGTTGTTACGTCTTCAAGCGAGGATGATGTCTTTACCAGAGGCTCTGGATCTCTGATCGCGGGAGCGAAAGGCAAGATTATTGACATCGAAGGTAAAGAGATTACTGAGCACGACAAACCTGGAGAGCTCCTGATTCAAGCACCATCCGTGGTACTGGGGTACCTAAATAACGAGAAGGCTACTTCCGAAACCTTTGTACATCATAACGATGGCAGATGGATTCGCACAGGAGACGAAGCCGTGGTGACTGTGGCCCCTTCTGGTCATGAGCATGTTGTCATTGTTGACAGAATCAAGGAATTGATCAAAGTCAAGGTAGGCCAACTAGCCCTATAACGTCCTGATACTATACTAAAACTTAGAAGGGCCACCAGGTTGCACCAGCAGAACTCGAGGCTCATCTCCTTACACATCCGCATGTGTTTGACTGCGCTGTGATTCAAGTACCTGATGAACGCTCTGGTGAAGTACCCAAAGCATTTGTTGTGAAGAGTTCGTCAGCTCAGTCACTAGATCAGAAGAAGGTAGCAGATGACATTATGAAGCACGTTGCCGACCATAAGGCCTCTTATAAGCAGCTGAGGGGTGGCGTCGAATTTTTGGAAGTTATTCCCAAGAGCCCTAGTGGAAAGATTCTTCGTCGCCTTCTACGGGATAAAGAGCGGGAAAGTAGGAGATCGCAGGGTCCTAAGCTGTAATATCAAGAGAGTCTCTGAGTTCTTAGATGAGCAAGATAATAAATTATATTGTGAGGAATTATAAATTTGAAAGTTGCGGTATCTGACAACACAGTAGGCCGCAATGGAGTTGAGTCTCAAACAGTGGAGACATTGGCTACGGAGATCCACTCCGGCGAAAACCTGCGTGTTGATTCTGGAGCTCTTGACACGTAGAATTTTTGACCGTTTGAACCATTAATGAAATTTTGTCCATCTTTTCGCCGCGAATTTGTGCGGCAAATGAACCAGTTTTATTGTCAGGAACAACGACTATTAACATTGGCTGCGGGTTTGTTGTTCGTGGTCACCAGCTACCCGCTGCCCCATATGAGGCGCACTCCTCTCTGCTCACCTCCAGCCTTCGAAGTAGAGCATTGCACAGAAGTGACATGATTTAACAGATTTTACCCCAAGGGCGATGACATTATTTCCGTCCAAGTCTAATTAAACAGATGGGCTGATTGGAACTAAGATCCTGGGGTGATTGACATTACCCCGGGCGGGGTCCCCAACCAGGAGACGGGCGGTACCCTGAAGCCGCACTGGATGTCCGACTCATGAGCTCTTGCGTTCATGAGATGCAATCATTCAAGGCAGTGATGACTTGCTTCAGGCTTCCGTGCTCGAAAGTTTATCCTGACATCAAATTTACTCTACATCCACTGTTGAGTCTGATGGTTGACGTTGCCAGCAATGGTACACCACAATAGCCCCAGATGACCTGTCTACCTGTGAGAATGCGTCAAAAACGAATCAGCTAGAAAATAAAATGCCCGAATCGATTCTTCATCGTACGAGAACCATTTCCGGTAGCGAAATACGGCAATCTATTCATCCAGACCAGGCACAAGTTTGGAGAAACAAAGACCCGTAAGCTGGGGAATCGGCATCTTGGTACGGCAGCTTCGGGTAAGGATACATCCGCCGGTTCGGAGAGTCTTACCCCAAGATGCAGCGGGTCGGGATTGTCCAATCACACGCTGCTATTTGCAATTGTCATTCTTGCGTGGAGAGCCGACTTGAATTGCCGCTACCGTTATGGCGTCCATGATCCACGGCCCCGCCCCCTCCAAGTCTCCCGGCTACGACAACGGCAAACGCCAGATTTCCTTGATACTTAACGTCTCGACCACCACCTTTTGACGAGACCGTTTTCCCCCTGTTGTTCTCCATCATATCCCTAGATACCCCAAATCTTTTAAAGTTTCTACTTCTTCTATTTCCATCACAATGGCTTCCAACGGTACAAACGGCGCCAACGGTGCTTCAAAGTTCGACCCCAACTTCACAGAACATGTCATCGGTCTCATGAGCCCCGAGACCGAACCCCGCCAACGCGAGATTCTTACTTCGCTCATCCGCCACATGCACGATTTCTGCAGAGAAGTCGAGCTCAAGCAGGACGAGTGGATCCTTGGTGTTAACTACATCAACTCTCTTGGTCAGGCCTACAAGAAGAACCGCAACGAGACATGGCGCGTGTGCGACATTCTCGGCATTGAGTCGTAAGTTCATTCAATTGCGCATGCCAATGACAATCGCTAACAACTTCTAGTCTCGTCGATGAGATCAACCACAAGGTCGTCACCGACGGCGGCAAGGCTCCTACATCCTCCAGCATCCTCGGTCCCTTCTGGTCTCCCGAAACCCCCTTCCGCGACAACGGCGCCAGCGTCGTCCAAGATATGCCCAAGGACGGCCAATTCACATTCTTCCACGGCGTCATCCGCGACGTTGACACAGGCAAGGGCATCCCCAACGCCGTTTTCGACATGTGGCAAGCTAGCACCAACGGCAAATACGACGCCCACGACCCAGAGAACCAAACGCGCCACAACCTCCGCGGAAAGTTCCGCACCGACCAAGACGGCAAGTTCTGGTTCTACTGCCTCAAGCCCACCGAGTACGCCATCGACACCTCTGGTCCCTCCGCCGAGCTCCTCAGAATCATGGGCCGCCACCCTTACCGTCCTGCGCACATTCACATCATGGTTACTCACGATGATTACCTTGGTGTTACTGCTCAGCTCTACCCCAACGACGACCCTTATCTCGAGACCGATACTGCTTGCGCTGTCAAGGATGATCTCCTCCTGGACTTCAAGCCTGTCAAGGATGAGCCCAAGGGCGCTATTCTTGATGTCGAGTACAATGTCAACCTTGCTTCTAAGAAGTACAAGCCCGACAACACCATGCTGATGCAGAACGCCAATCAAGACAAGTTCTAAATACAAAAATAAAATAAATGAGAAGAATAAAAAAAGAGATGGAAGTGGAGAAATTGGATTGCTTGTACATACCACACAGCATCAGGGGTCAATTTTTAGCGTTTTTGTTGCATGTTGATGGATAGTTAGTAAGGAGTGAAAATTACAGATTATTATTCATATCAATCACACGTGTGTATCAAGCAGACTTCCATTTTGAATAGTGATACTGCAAGTGCCGAATCCAAGTACAACGTTATGAGTGTGAAGCAAAAGCTTATTGACAATCTATAGCTTTTATGAACTTTTAATACCAACGCAAGCGAATCCGACCCATCTCCAGGCGTTGAGGCAGTCATGGAGTTCTCGTGTTGAAACTCTAACAACTCAAACAACCTGTATCAGGTCAGACCACCCGAGTCATCAGACTCCTCCTAAGACCCGTGTTGGCCACACTGCCAATACCAAACGAGGGCAGGACTCGTATCATACGTAAAGGTGTAGCAAAGCTAGTGTAACGTTTGATTACGCTCATCCGTTCGCGTATTGTCATCCGGACTTGACGGGCGTGGACGTCCAGACCAAGCAGATGGATCGGAGTACTGACTATCTGAGACGCAGCCGGCATAAAAAGCTGAGCCATCTTGAGCCTCGAATCATCGGACTGAAAGATGCTGGCAAAGGGCGTGATAGAAGCGAATGGAAATTCAGCGAGTTTAGGTGCGAGAACAGTAGGCAGGTTGAACGAAGCATATATAGTGACCGCATCCCGTAGAGTGAACAGGGCGTAACTCAGCAGGGGAGTAGCACCTCTACAAGCCATTCTCGAGAAATAGGCGTCCTTGAATATGCTCAGTCCAGAGCTGACGGTCGTGGTAGCAGCGAATTTGGCGGCGGAGGAGCAGACAATAGAGGGATCACAGTCGTACTGGACGGCGTTGAAAGAATCGAACATGTTGGCGGTGGCGTAGGTTCCGAAGTAGACGAGGAAGGGGAGGAAGAGAGAGGCAAAGGTTGCCTTGGGCTTGGAAGCCCATTTTCGCATGGAGGACATGGCGGATGTGCCGCTGGTGGCTTTGTTGAAGACAAGTCTATAAGACCCCGGTTAGATGTTGGTCATGCATACAAGGAGAAAAGAGGTAAGAAGTTTCAGGGCTGTGATTCTTGATGTAATCTGCATACTCACTTATCAATCGCTGTCACCCAGGGAGTGACCAGGGCGGAAGCAAACGCCGCGGCTGCAAGGTCAACAGCAAAGTACTGCAGAGTACAATGCTGCTGCTCCCTAATACTCATAACATCCGTCATTCTGATCAGGCAAAATCAAATCTCTTAATTGACCACGTTAAAAAAGACACAGAATTTTACGACAATTTGGGCAGGTTACGGAGTATGACTCTTAATATACTTCACGGCATCCAACACCGAGACGCCGACACACCGTGAAACAAAACCAGCCACGGGCGGTCAAACTACCGTGACTCGACACTAACAACCGCCCTAGAATCCCTGCCCGTTATACCCCGACAAATAACACATTCTCAACAAAAACCTACCAAAAGCTTCGCGACAATCACGAAAACAGACGTAAGCTTCACCTTGCACGTCTCCACCTCGACGGTGAAGGAGAGCGCGCTGGTTGGTAGACGTTGCGGCTACGCTAATCGCGAGGCGTCTTGCGTCGGGTTAACAAGGAGAGCGGATTGGGCTCACCTAGGTGACCCTAGCGGGGGCTCGGCTACGCTCGGGGTTCGTTGAGGCTCTGAGACTGTGAGACGCGTGGAAAGTCGGTGTCTTGCTGTCTTGTTGTCTCGTCCAGCCTCCGCGTTTTCCCCACGTTGTCGGCATAAGAATTGTTGAAGCGCTAGAGCTAACCCCGGATTCATTTTCAGGGGCAGAGCACGGACCTTTGGGATCAGCCTTGTTCAACAAAGTCTTCATTGTTTATGCAGATTATCTTGGTACATGAGGAGATCCAAGGTCATAGCTTGGGAATACAAGATTGGTGTTGTTTCACAGGATTGGGACCGGTTTGAAGATTAATCAGGCGTCTACTAACAATGCCTATCTCGAGCACACCGCATACCGACATTCCTATAGTATTTGCGTGCTTCGGCTTCAGACGGCATTCTTGTTAGTCATAGACAGCGGTGTACACTGTTCATAAGTTGATTCTGGGATGGATCCGATCCTTAGTACTCTCCCAGAAGTTTGTGTTGCCGATAGTTCCCGCAATGGTTACATCAGCCCTGTGGATGGCAGCCACCCTAACTGGATACAGAAATATGAAGGAACAATGAGAGAATGACGAACAATTGCATGTTAATTCTCCATGAGAACGGTAATGATTCTATTCCTGACCTGTGTAGTTATTCAGTCATTGTCGGGGAGAAGCAGGGTTGACATCGTCCCACAGCCCTACCGTGTAGGTCAGACCAGGATTCCTTCTCAGACAGTTCAAGCACCCTCGACTTGTACATAAGCCATCAAATGCCGAGATGTGGGTACTAAGCTAATGCTTCTAGGCCAGTTGAATGATATGGCTTGCTTTATGGATCATCGTACCGATTCATGTTTGTTGCCCACCCTTGTATTATTCGTACTTGGGCACTCTAGGCTGTGACACCAGCTCGCTTCGCTGTCCAAGTTTCCATGTAGTAAGAGTTTTGCCAGTCTCTCATACTAAAGAAGCGGAAGACATAGGTAGTAACATCAATATCCTTGCAATGTTCTCACTCTGTCGCTCCTGTATTTGGCCCACTTGTTGGCTTACCAACGAAGGTGATAGTCCCAGTGCCTGACTGTGCCAAGTATCCGGTCTACAACCGTACATCCCTTTTCTCAAGACCCCATCCAGCACTACCCAACTACTCTAGTCCGTTCCTGCCATAGAACTAGCGTCCACGTGTTCGGAGAACTAGTTGACACACTATTGCACGGACTCCGAAGTCGCTGACGGTTGCTTGTCCATTGCCTCGACGTCTGAAGCAAGACCGTGATGTTCCTTAGGCAGCTTGTAGCCAAGGTGCTTGAGAAAGTTGGCTGAGAAGAAGATGTTGTAGAGAAAGACGAGAAGCAAGATGGGTAGGGTACCGAATACGTATAGACTGGGAATCCGTTAGTACTGGGAGCAATGAAAAGCCTGATGATACACGTACTACCATTCTTCACGTTTGACAGCTAAAGACCAACCGACGGTTGAGCTTTAAAACCTTGTATCCGCCCAGTAAGATGTGGCACCCTTCTGGGGAGGGACATCACCGACTAATGGCACAGCTATTCTAATGGTGTTCTCTTTTGGAGAGGCCAATCGAGGGAGGAAGGGTGAAGTTTCGAGCTTTGTGAAGATTTGAATGTAGGCTATCATACGGAGATTAGAGCTTGGGGTATACCAGACACGTTGGAATTGCTCGAATCGATTGCTTGAAGAGAGCTTTACTTTAGCCCCAATCCCGGATGGCTTGAGCTGAAGGAGTGATGTAAGAAGAGGCTATTATGAAAGTCCCATCAACTTGCCAACGTGTATACCAGTCACGAGTCTCTTACAATCTGGCATGGTGATAATCGCTAGTATCTCCACGTTTCTTATTTCAAGGATGGCGATTATATGTATGCACCGTGCACTTACCACTGAAGTCGATTCCCTCCGCTTTTGTGTCGGCTCAAAGTCAAAGACAAGTTGGAGGGAAGTTGAGCCTGTTGTGGTGAGACAGTATTGGAATGTTACGTAGCGCTATGACAGTAATAAAGCGCGCTGCAGACCGGCCCAACCGTCTGTTCAAGAAGATGGATGCAGAAGCTGATGGGCCAAAAACCTTAATAAAACTGTCAGTGGCCGGATGTTTGGTACCGGCGCTCGCTTCCTTGTTAGACCTCGAGTCTGGGACAATGACAATTTGCTATGGTTGTTGGGGAGATAGACGAGAAAATATCGACATGAGAATATATTTGACATGAATGACGAAAACATCAATAACGAAGCATTACATCTGAGATCTACTGGTGAATGTGAAGGCTCAAATGTAAGCCATCCAACCAGATCGGCTTGACAGCTTACATGAGTTAGAATGATTAACATTCCCGCTCAATTTGGCAAAAACATTTTAAGAAAGTAAAACAGTCTATGATAACCCTATTGTTTTATAAGATTGATATATTCTTAACTAAAGTTTTCTAACTATCATAAGCTTTATGTCTGTTTATTCTTAACGTTCTTGATACTGTGGGAGAATTTGCAACATCCTAGGTTGCCCCTCTATCGAAAGCTTTGCATGGAACTAAAAGCATGGATGGCCCTTAAAAGAAGCTATTTTTCTCTAACCACTCTTGATCCCAATTTATTTTAAACTATCGGTCCAAGCAGGGTCTTTCGAGATTTGCCGTTTATCTCGGTTCGTGATTTACCCCTCAACTCATGACGATATGCCGGGGAGCTGTCTCCGCACGCTTTGCTGTATTGGGAATGTTGGAACGACCCGGACCGGCTATGACTAGCTATGAGAAAGGGAGACACATGATGTTGATCATGAATTTCATGATAAGAACTCGAAACTTTCTCTTTTATTTCGGGGCGATATTGTTGCAAGTTCCACTTTGTTACTCGACAATACATTTCAAGTAATACCTTATACCAAGATGACGTCCAACACTTACAAAGTCGCTGTTCTCACTGTGTGTTCCACCTTTCATCTCAAACGCTCCAACTAACAAAGAAAGTCACCACAAGAACATGACGCAAAGCCAACATTCGCTATCAAGAACCTTCCACGACCAGTACCTGGCCCAAATGAAGTTCTCATTCGTCTGTCACTCACAAGCCTCTGTGGTTCTGACCTAGGCATGGCACTGGGCCATATGGGTCCGGTAGGAAACATCCTCGGACACGAAGGAGTGGGCAAAGTCGCAGAGCTCGGCTCGAATATTTCTCACTTGGATCCCAGCGTTCAGGTTGGCCAACGTGTTGGTGTGGCGTGGACACGAGACATCTGCGGAAGCTGCAATATGTGCGTTGACATTGCGAACGAGGGTGAGACCCGCTGCGCCGAGGCTATGCACTCTGGCAAGGCATACGATGGAACCTTTGCAGAATACACTCTCGTTCCTTTGAGGTATCTGGCTCGAATTCCTGCCGTCTTCGATGATATCCCCGACGAACAGATTGCACCTATCCTTTGCGGTGGAGTCACAGCTTATAAGGCCATCAAAGGATGCAACATTACACCAGGACAGTGGGTAGTTATTTCTGGTGCAGGTGGAGGTGTCGGTGCATTGGGTGTTGCATTCGCCCACGCCATGGGATACCGGGTGATCGCGGTGGATGCAGGTGCCTCCAAAGAGGCTTACTGCAAGTCTCAAGGCGCTGAGCATTACATAGATGTTACTTCTGGTGAAGATGCTGGACAACAGGTAAAGAAGTTGACCGATGGCCATGGAGCAAAGGCTGTTGTAGTCACAGCGACTGCCGCCGCTGCCTACCAGACGGCGTTCGACATGCTTGGACCTTTCGGCACACTGATGTGTGTGTCTATCCTACCAGAGGAGGCCAAGATTTTGTTTCACCCGCTTTGGTTTATTGATAATGGCTGGACTGTGAAAGGGTCAGCTATAGGCACGAGAGCCGATATTCTCGAAGCGTTGCAATTTGTCAAGAGGGGACTTGTCACACCCAAGATCAATTGGGCCGAACTCGAGGATATTGAAGAGTTGATGAACAAGATGTCAAAGGGACAGGTAAGTATCCCAAGGCCATTTGCACTACAAGGCTAACGATTGAATAGCTGGAAGGAAAGTATGTCATGAAGTTGTGAACGCGCGAGGACCAATAGTGCAGTCTTGTAGTAACGGAGATAAAAATAAATAATTACATAAAGATTCTCAAGACATTTAGATGTACTGCACGCTACAGTTCCGTGCAAAGGTGCCGACAACAAGCTAATTATCTAATGTATAATAATATATAGATAAATTATATAAATTATCAAAGTTTACATAGTATTATTAAAGGATTATATAAGATTATGTAAACTAAGTAGAGTTTATTATAATTTATATAAGATTATATGGCATACTTAATGAAAATAGGAAGTTGTTAGAACTTTTGTATGCCCACTGTACCTCTATTTGCTGTGGATTGGGGTCATGTTTCTGAATTCACTCTATCACCCTAACGTCTTATAATACACAGCCGGAGATTTCTAGTGATGATACTCGCCCTCCAAACTAATCTGTGGTCCCGTGAATGTCTTTCGCATTCCACCGAACCAGAGGGCCGTCGTAAACACAAGCCCGACCGCCATCACCACGATCAAATAATTCATAGAAGACGCCTCAACCGGCATAAACGAAGGGAAACAGAAGCTGACAGAGAAAAACGCGACGAAAAGGGTTGCCGCTGCATTAACTGCGTAACCCGCCTTTCCAAGAGAAAAGGCCCTTTCAGGAAGACAGCTGCGACCGCGAACAAGCAGAGCTGCTTGAGGCAGGGCGACTGTAATGTTGAGAGCGAAAAGTGTGAGGCCGATGAAACTGTTATATGCTGTACTTGAGGCAACGTACAAGACACCGATAATGACCTGCAAACCCAACATCACCGCGGTTGCTCGAACGGGGCTGGCCCAGTTCAGATGACTCAAGAAGCCAGAGAAAGGGACTCCTCCATCGCGTGAGAAGGACCAGATGGTTCGACCAGAGAAAATGAAGAGGTTCAGGACAATATCGTAGAACATGATGATGTAGTAGACCGTCCAGATTGTTGTCGCAACTCTGTTGTTCAGCGCCTGGTTATATACCTCAAGGATAGGTACTGTTGACGCAATGACAGCGTCAACGTCTTTGATGGAGAACATGAGGGCGATGGTCCACGCAATGACTGTCGTGATACCGAGACCAATCGTCAAGAAGATAGCACGAGGGACATTTCGACTAGGGTTGGGTACTTCTTCCGCCAAATGCGTCGGGCCGTCCACTCCCGAATATGCCCACAAGCAGGACGTGATCGAAGTGATCATCGCCCAACCATCCCCCCATCCACTGACATTCTTATACTCCTTGAAGACTGTGGTTGCAGATTGCTTGCGATCACTGACTGCAAGAAGGGTAACCATGGAAGCAATGAAGCCAACTAGTGACAGCCAGAAAATAGTTGTAGTCAAACGGCCGATTGCAGCAGGGAATCGTGAAGTGGCAGCAAAGGCAACGATGCACAGTAGAATGTGCATCAGATATGTATGCCACGCCTCGATGGTATATGACGAGTTCCACAGCTGAGCAAGGTCTAGAATGGAACTGGCGGCGAAGAAATTGCATGACGCCGTCGCAGCCATAAGGTAGATGATTGAGATCCAGCCTGTATAGAATGCAGCAACGCGACGCGTCGAAGCTGGGAAGGACATGAAGACGATGTGGTATTGACCGCCGGCAGATGGGAACGCTGATGCTAGTTCTGCGAAGCCAACATTGATGGTGGCCATGACAACTCCTCCAGCGATAAGACCGTATATGATCGATGGCCCTCCACCGCAGGCAAGAGGCACTGCAATGCCCGAGGCAAAGGCCATCCAAGAATTGGTAGTCGTGAAGGCAAAGGCAAGTACAGACAAAGGACTGTATCGCTTTTCCAGTTGTTCGTCTCCGCGGGGATGATGGGTGGCGAATGACTTGCCCGCCGCCTGGGATGGCGTCAGGGACGCATTGTCGGGGACATCGTGTTTCTCAGACATCTTGTCTATGTAGGAGGGGAAGACTGATTGAATGAGGAGTTGGACTTCGGAAATTCGACCTATCAAGAGTATCTGTGCCTCGTTGGAATCCGTCTCAGGTATGAAGAGAGCATTCGCTACCAATAGGGACGTCGAGTTGGCGTAGAGTGAAAACGCTGACGGAGCGAGAAAACGACAGTCTATCTGGAGGTGAGAATGCGGTGATCAAGGGGTAGGGGCATATCTTATGGATGGATAGGTCCAGGTGTGATTTACTGCCACATGATAGCGCGCCCTCAACTCCGTTGTCGCTTGTCAAAAGAATTCCTAATCAGGCTACATATCTATCAGTGAGCACACTTTCGATGTCATGATCCACCTCTCAATTCGTCTTATCGTGAATGTCCGGGGTAGCTGGGGTAGCTGGAGCCTGCAGAATGGTTCGGCGAACTTTGTGCCAGCTGAGAAGCGCGTCACTGTTTACCATGATAAGAGATGAGTCGCCTGGTCTTTCCAAGAAGGGTTTGGGCGTTGGAACTTGTAAGGCCGGTTAGTTGCCGGACCAGTGGGGTCCACGTGCCGAATTTCCGGGGAAAATTGAGATTATGATTTTATGAGAATTAATAATCACCCCTCAGATAGTTGTCCGATTTACACGCCGCGGTATGGTATGTTATAGCGAGCATGCACAAGTTCCAATCATATCCTCTCTCCTGTATGTATTCTATATAGTACTATTTAAGTTACATAAAACAATATGTAGCTTATTATACTTTAAATAGTTTTATATAATTTCATATAACATGTATAATTTCACATAACTTAGTTAATCTGGTATAATTTATATATTTATATAATAATATTATATAAAGTATTCCTCTTATTATGTATTCTATATTGTATATATTTATAGTTATTAGACCTTTCCCACAGAATTATAGTCAGCGTGGATCATTGGGTCTTTTCCTCTAGTCACAAGTTCTTGACACCTTAAAACATTTTGAAACTCACAATGCTTATAACCAAGGCACTTCACCTATTCCCTCTGTTAGCAATTTGACCGCAAAGTCCATTACTGAGAACAAATCCCCTACCAACACCGAACTGGTCGCTTGTATAGAAGCTCGTGCCGAACCCTTGAGTAGCATCACATGAATGACCGATGACGACCTCGCAGCCACCTAAAACAAAATCGCAAAAAATGCAGTTCGCTCTGTCCTGACAAGCAACACAGCAATCACAGGGCGAGGCAGCGTTACCGATCTGCAAAACATCATTGGCCGAACCACCGCTGTTGTAGTAGATATCCGCGATGCCATTGTTTACCGTTCAGCACCGGTGATACCGTCGCTGGCGCACGCGGCGTAGAACATCACGGGGGGGTGCAACAGCCTGGCTAACTGTGCTGGTGATGGTTGTTGTAATAGTATCGGTTCCCTGAGGAAGTGTCTTGAAGACTGTCGACTTCTAAGGGTGGGTAAGAGTGGGCGGTATTGGCCTTTGGATTCAAAAAGACCACATCATCAAATATCACCACGTATTGGCCGTTGGTATGATGGTTTCGATGACCTTTGGACATATCTTCTTGCAGGCAGTCAAGGCGACCCTGGTGGTTTGAGTTGAGGTCTTGATATGCCTGACAGATGTAGGGCCAAGCTTGGTGCTGCACAGCTTGTTGGTGAAGGCGACCCGATGGGCGAGGACAGCGCCCAGAAGGGCGTACACAATAAGAGTGAAACTCATTTTTACAAATTGGTAAATTTAAAACGACAGAAGATGTTCGGAACTGCTCATGTGTGTGAGTCATGAGGGAGACAAAACTTAGGAGAATATATAACATTTTATCATCACCCTACACTCCGGCATGTCACGGCCTGTTATATTATAAGCTTTAGATTGTTTATATTCTGTCATAGTTATAATAATAGAGCTCACTTTCTTACTCAATTATCGGAACTTTTGCACGGGACTGTAGTACCGAAAGAGTATATTATCCGATGCTGGGAAAGGGCCAGCGGTCTTTATTCTGATCCTCAAAAACCTCTCGAACTCGACGGACCTAAATAATTTGCCCAAGTCTTTCTAACATTTCAACATTAGGCAGTATCTTTCCATAGTCCTTGTACCGTAATGAACTCTACATAAGCTGAGAAAAAAGAAGCAATTACTTCCGGAAACAGTCCTCCCTCAGTTGTCCAGTGCATAGTCAACGGACCCCAGAGGACGACTTGAACAAACTTCTTCCGCCATGCCGTCTTCTCATCTGCATCTTGTTTTCCCCCAGCCCGCATTCTTATTGAACGTCCATGCAGTAATTGAGCCATTTCGGCAAAGACAAAGACGCCCCAGCCTCTGAGAGACCACATGCTAAGTTTCGATTCTGTCTTGTCTGACCATTTGAACACGCCACGCTTGTTCAACCATGCCATGTTTTCTGCGCCGTAGTAACCGAGAAGCCCAATGATGTATGTAGCTTTGATCATCTTCTTCCCGACAGAGTCCCATAAATTCTCATCTCCGTCTTGACTCATGGTTCCCGGAGATCTCAGACTGATGATAAAGTCTTTTGCCTCACCCCACATTGCAAACATCCCCCATAACCGGGTGATGATCTGCCAGTCGTCCAGAATATCCGATAGTGCTCTGACCCGCTCGGCAAGAATCAATTTGCAGGCAGGTGCTGCCATGAGTAACGAGCGTAGTTTGTAGGCTGACAATATTGATGATAATCTCGAAGGGGTATTGCTGGAAATCAGCTTGCCGACTAGTGTTGCCACATTTTGAAGTCTCCTCGGAATTGGTGTTTCCAATGCTGTCGCAATAAAGTGTGACGCATAAGCTAGAAAGAGTATGAGGGAATCATGGTTGTCGCGGGTATGCAAGAGGCGATTCAAATGAGCGATGAATCCGTCAAGCTTTTTGGCGGCGCCTAATGGCTTTTTGCCGATCGAATTTGCGCCCTTTATCAGAGATTTCGACTGGAGGACAGGCGCTTCTTTGGGCTTGTTATCTGAAATTTGTGTTGAAGAAACCGGCGGCTCTACCCTTGAAGCAGTTAGACGTTGATGCTTCTTAATGGTCGACATTGGAAGTACCTGGTGTCTGTCATTTTGTTATGCTACGAGAACTAGTCTCATCCATTTATGTCAGTAGGTACGAAAATTCGGTCTTGTTGAGTGTTGTTTTATGAGATTGGCATTGCCTGATGGTGGAAGGTCAAGGTTGTTGAAGTCTTGAAAATGGTCGAAAATGTACCAGTGGGGATCCTCTTTGTTTTATCCAAGTCGGGGCAGTACCTGGCGCGTTATCTGCGGCTACCGGGCAGAATTGCCCAATTTAGTACCGAGAGACGTGCGAATAGTGTCTCGCCCACAGGGTAACTTCTTATCATCGAGCGTCCTTTCTCTCAACAATGGAATCTGATATCTGATCCCAAAACCGCGAATATAATATGGGAGTATGATCAAAGAATTGATAATATGCTAAGATTTAATTCCTCTTATAAGTCTCTCCGCGCCTCATGTCTCTATTCTATCAGGGGTGTGAGAATTTTACACAATGCCCTCGATTTGATTGGGTAGATAGCAAGCGCGTCTCCATTTATTCACGCGTGCCATTGCCAAATGTAGGCAATATCGTACATTCTTTCGGGTGGGCTTTAGAGTGAAGATGAAAAGCCAACAAATGACAAGAAACATGCTCTTTGACTTCCAATGAACTGTCGTATTTATTTTCAGTGTCTAGGGCTGATTCCAAAGTCTTCAACATCATGCAAGCAACAAAGTAGTTGGACCACTCAATGGCTTGATGGATGTCGGTGCAATGAATTCAGTCTTCTATTTGAGAACTGGGATTTAAGTACATATTCACGGAAGGGGGAATTGTCTATCCACTGTTACAAAATTTACTTATAGGAAATCACCGAAAGAAGATCGCCCATGTCTAGATTTCTAAAATACATATATCGTACACCGCGTATTCGTACAGTACCAGCCACATCACCCACCTCACGGAACAATCTCACGCTTCGAAGCTTCATGCGCATAGTGCAGCTTAAGTCCTTCATAACAGCCCAAAAACAAGCCATTTCCAACAGCAGCGGCTATGCAGGTGACCGTTGCCCCTCTGAACAACCCCGAAACGCCATCCTTCACCAAGATACCCTTTGCAATGGATATTGGACCTTGTGTCGAGGGTTTTCTGGCTTTCTCTCTGCTAAGTGTTGAAGTGAATAAGGACTCTGGTTGTAAGGGATGGCTCGTGGGAGCCTTTTCGGGTAGACGCATTCGAGTTTTCACCACATCTATCGGGACGAACAGCAAAGATGCGATAGCACCGCCGATACCAGCTGTGACACCGCTGACTTTCACCTGCTGTGCGATGCTCTTCGGATCGTCTGACTTTCGAAGCCAAGAGCTTTTGAGATACTCGTATATGGAGAAAGTAAGACTTGTTCGTGGAAGGTTCCCAGCCACTAAGACTGTATAACCTGTCCATAATTTCAAGGGATGCCGTGAGAAGTGCTTCAGTGCTGCCAAAACGGGGTATTTCTGTCCACGTCCCTCCGAGAATCTCGACACCTGTGCGTTCTGCTTGAGGACCTCCGAAGGATTGATGATAGCACAGGCAACCATATCAGCGAGTGCACTACTGGTCGCGTGCACAGCTATCTGGGAAATACTGCCTGGCTTGAGCCCATCGGCAGGCTGGAGAGACTTTTTCGCCGTTTCGTAAATGCCGAAAAAGGTGATAGATGCTGGGATAGTTGTGACAACGGTTGGTCCTATACCGCGATATAGACCTCGGAAAAGAGAGGGTTGTAGCTTGCCCTCATGACTCCTGTACTTGGGTACATACTCGGGAGATTGTATCCGTGTGATGAGGGTGTCAAAAGGATGCACGACAAACTCAACGCTCAGCGCTGCAACGGCTGCCGCCTACCAAAGTCAATTCCGTTCGCAGATTGAAGGTGCTATGGTCACTCACCAGGGATATGTCTGCAGCATCTGCGCTGGTGGTAGATGACATCAAATTCGCCAAATACTCTCACACGGCAACGGGATTGCGGGTTCGGACTCTAAAGGACGACGTAGGAGTGAAAAAGGTCGGTGAAATCTGGTTGAGAAAGAATTTCAAAACTAGGGGCCGAAAAGTCAAAGTTGACGCGTTCGGTACAAGATCAACTACGTCAACGTTAAGACTTCGATACTTCAGAGCCGCGCTAAACCATCGCCCGGACAGTAAAATTTGATCATGAGCGAATCATGAATCGTCAAAACTTCAATGGCTTATCACAAGTTGCCCATTTTTCCCTCCCTCACCTTTTGTCGCCAAAATCGTTGTTCGCTAATTATAAAGGCAATTTGAGAGCACAGGATCTCAAAAATGTCCTGACATCATGATTTCTTTGCCGCAAAACTGTTATCTCAAATGCGAGTCAGCAATCGGATTAGTAATGCGGCTTGATTTCACCCCTCAGTAAGCCGCATCTTGAATCAGGATCCAATTCTCTTATGACTCGCTTACAACGGTGTCAAGACACGCAGCTTCTCACAATAAAACTCTCTCCCGAGATCCCTGGACTCAAAATCTCATAAATGTCAATGAGCCAACCAGATTCCTCACCGACCGACGCTCACCAACGGCTCAGCTTAAGGCGTAAGCGGAAACAAGTAGGACGAGCCTGCGATGGCTGCAGACTTCAGCGGATAAAATGCGACGACACTGTACCCTGTGTTAATTGCCGAACACGCGGTCGAGAGTGCAGCAACAGCAGTGTCGGTCTAGCGCCTACACTTCCTCAAGCTCAAGATGAGATTGATAAGCTAAAACGAAGGGTCAGAGAGCTGGAGGCCGAGCTATTGCGAGAGCGTAGCTGTAAAGCAGCTCTCGTGGAACAGGCTCAAGAGAACACACCGCCGAGCGACTCACCTTTGTCTCAGAAATCAGCAGATCCAGAAAAGAGTAGGTCAAAGTTCTGGGATGGTGTGTTTCTTCGGCCGGCGAGATCTCCGCACAGTGCTTGGTTTGGGCCGTCTTCACTCTACTTCTTCACGCATCGATTGAGTGCTTTTCTGAGTACTCAAACAGACCATATGCTCATCCACCTTGCCACCAATCTGGAGCTACACGAGCAACCAACTGCACCTCAAGATAGTTCTAAGCTATTAGGGCCTCTTACTGGGCTCGGCGGTGATGCTTTCTTCCTTACTCCAATTCAAGAAGAGTACTTCATAAGTCTTTACTGGGAAACATACCACACGTCTCTCTACGCGTTTATTGATGAGGCGAACTTCAAAGCACATGTCCAATCTCTCTACGTCGATGTCCCAGCAGGATCTCGAAGAAAGTCGTCGGCCTTGGTGGACATCATCCTTGCCATGTGTATGCAATATCACGCTTCAGCAAAAACCTCTGGCCAGCAGAGAGACATTCTCGAAGGCAACGACGCGACTATCGCTGGTAGATGGTACTACAGCAGAGCCCAGGCACTATTAGCTTGCGAGGTGGAGAGCCCTTCGACCTCAACTCTACAGTGCCATATACTATGCGCCGTATATGTCTGTGGTGGATCTTTTCATAATATGGCAGACACCGCAAGTGCTGTGGCTGTTCGGACAGCTTACATGCTTGGTCTGCATCTAGATCCCCCGTTGACCATGTCACGGCGCGAGCGCGAGTCAAGACGACGTTTGTGGTGGTCTGTCCTTGAACTAGATACCAAAGTCGGTATAAAGGTTGGCCGACCTTTTCTTATCCGCGATACACATGACATGCCGGAGCTTCCCAGTGATACCTTTGAAGCTGCGATGGAATCAGGCTCGACATTTGCTCCAATCGGTGACAATGCTACCTGGCTTAGCCTTAACTTGCAGAGAACCAGGCTTTACCAGATTGTGCGGACGCTCAATCTCGCCTTATACAACAGCGAGCTTAACGTCCATGAGGGTAACTCCGTCTACAATGATCCCAACACATTGGAGGAACTCGCAAGCATTTGGGGTCCGCAGACATTAAGTCTCGTGGAATGGACGAAGAAGATACCTCAGTCCCTAAAGACCAACCGCAAAGGAGGTACTTCGTTCTCCCATGATGGCTCCATCCTCGACATTGAGCAGTATGCACCCCTTTGGCTCCAGAGGCAGCGCTTGATCCTGGAACTAGAATATCACCATGTTTGCATCAATCTACATCGCCCATTTATCTCATTCTCGGCACAGCAGGGAAGCATGGCAGTTGAAATGGCTGCTAAATGCGCCATGCACGCCATAGAACTTTCCAGCATCACCCGCCAGGTTTTGACCACGACAACCATTCTCAACGGCTGGCACGAAGCCTTCCAGTGGCAGTGGAGCGCGGCAATGACTATGGTAGGCTTTGTTGTAGCCAACTTTCAACACCCCGTTACGACCGCGGCGCGATGTGCTATCAAAATTGCTGTCGAGGTGTTGGATATGTTTTCTCGTAGCTTTGATGCCGCAGTCAAAGCAGCCACGATCGTTCGTACGATGCACACAAACATTGAGGCTGTCATGGAGTACCTCGATTCCCAGCCAGATCAGCCTAGTCAGGGATCTGTGCTGGCCAACGTTCCCGCAGTCGATCCATTTCTGAGCCAATTTGATGATGTTGGACAAGACTTTGATCTTCTTGATATGGCTATGGATGTGGACTTTTGGGCTGAGCTGGATATGCTTTTACCTGGTACTACAGAAGTGGCGACTCAAGCAACTACAACATGATGGCCATAACGGATTATGTTTCTTCTTTTCTAGGTGATGCATGTGGTTCCGGTACACACATTCTAAAAACTAGTGATTGGAACTAGGAATTCAAAAAATCACGATTGAACTGAACTTTGATTTATCTTATACTGAATAAGGCTAACTTTGATTCATCACCATTGAACTAACGAGCTTGCTACTAAATCAATTCTGTTGAATAACGCATTATTGCTAACTGAATTAACTGTTCCACTACTGACATAAGGAAATTGCATTTTATGCTTCAAGTGTAGCAAACTCTATTTTCTCTGCCCCTTGCGACATGTAGCTGCGAGCTCTACAGCTTATCGAAGACGGCAACAGCTGCCTCGGCCGTAGATGTGGCACTGGCTGGGTTCTGACCAGTAACCAGGCGGCCATCAACAACATGGAAGTCATCCCATACACCGGAAGAACGTTCATCTGTATTGAAAGTTAGTCATAATTTAATCATCCATAAGATCAGAGTCACTTACAAGTCGCGCCGAGACGAGCAGCAACCTCCTCGACCATCTCACTGTTCCAACTGCGCAGTTCATCCATGATCTTCATATCGTTCTCAGCTTCAGTAGTGAAACCAGTGATACGCTTTCCTTTGATCAGAGGCTCGTTGGTAGTTGGGTCGATAAGGCCGGCGAAGATGGCAGGCCCATGACAAACAGAAGACACAACTCCGCCATTAGCCCAGATTTGACCGGCGATCTTCTGGAGCGAAGTTGCGGTAGGATAGTCGATCAAGGCAGCATGTCCAGCAGAGGCGTAGAAGAGCCCGTACTTGGAACCGTCGACCTCAGAGGCTTTGGGCATGTTGTCAAGCTTCTTGCGGAAGTCGCTGTTGGTGTCCTTCCAAATAGCTAGGTCATCGCCGTTGAGGAAGTCGGGTTGCTGAGAGAGCCAATCAGGCGTGTAAGTGCCGGTCTCGGAAGCGAGGTCGACTTCGAAACCGGCCGCAGTCAGGACATTGTAAGGGTGGAGAGCCTCAGTGACGAAGAGACCGGTGGTCTCTTTACCGTTGAATAGGGTGGCGGTGGCTGAGGTGATGCTGATGAGAGCACGACGAGGAGGAGACATTTTGTTTGATGTAAAGGTTGCTTGAAGTAGATGACTGGGTTTGAGTTGACTGTTTGGGTGGATATTGTTGGGCTGTTGATAGTGATGATTGAATGGTATTGATGATTGTGTTGAGATGTGATTTAAGCAGAACTTGTCGTTTCATATATACTAAAATCATCGCAGGATTCAAACAGATAACAGACTGAAGGTCAGCGGCACAGCGGCACATCGGCACAGCTGTTTACAACGGAGTGTTGTTGCAAATTCACGATGCTTACTTGGAATGAGTGATTCCTATTGGCTAAAACTACTGTGCCGTCAGGAACACTCTGAGCTAGACAAAGCATAGGCACAATATGCACGCAAGGCTGGCTTCGTCACATTTCGCGAAGTACAATTCAGGTGAGATTACTACAGGATCTCCTAGCCAGTAATGTGTGACATTTGATCTGCCAGCGAATCATGCTGATGACAGCAATCTCAACTGTCTCCGGAATTCCTGAAGGATCGGGGGAGATCGTGTGGAGACGGGAACGGAGTGGCTCCAATTGGTTGACAAATTTGTCATCGCCTGGAGTTGTCGCTATTGGCTCGGCGTTCACCGATTGATGACTTTTCTTCATCGGAGTCCCGGAGTTTGTCATTGACGCTAGCTGACTCAATCCCGAAAAATGACATAATGGCCCCTAGAGCTCACATCTGGTATGGATGTCTGTTTAGCGTATACTCAACTACAGGAGCTCGTAATGAAACCAATTAAATTTCGATTTTGTTTTTAAAAGGAAATTTGGAAGTTTTAACAGTATATATTAAAGATGTCTTATATCACTCTTTTTCTTTTTACCACCAGTCTGTAGCTATTTATTTGCCAAAGCGAGATGTTCGTGAAGATACATTGCCAAGTGGCGTTGAAGTCACAGACTAACGTTATTCCAGGGTGGTACCTGCATCGAACAACTCTTGGCAGACCCTTCGGACCCTCAAGTTGACCTTGGTAAATAACGTTGATCTTTAGAATTAAGTTTTCACCCTCCAGAAGGTATAAGAAGACGGGATGGCCCTAGTTTCTAAATCCGAATCAAATCACTCCAAGCCTCAAGCATTCTTCCATCTCATCAATTCAGATCTCAATCAAATACCCAAGTTTCCAAGATCAAGCAAAGACCAAGACTTTCTTACACTATCAACCATCCACTCATCTAAATCATACATTAAATACTAGACGCCAAGATGACAGTTACAAAGACAAACTCGTCCATCTCCCAAGACAGCAAGCTCTTCAAGCCAATTCAAGTCGGCAATGCAAAGCTTGATCATCGTATGGTCATGGCACCCTTGACCCGCTACCGACACGACAACGATCACGTCCCCATGCCATTTGTCGAGAGATACTACTCAGAGCGAGCTACAGCACCCGGCACCCTAGTCATCACAGAAGCCACCGGTGTCTCAAAGCAGGACACCGGTGTACGCCAAGGTCCAATGTTCGTCACAGATGAGCAAGTCGCCGCCTGGAAGAAGGTCATCGCCGGAGTCCACGACAAGAAGTCTTTCTATGTTCAGCAGATCTGGGGCCAGGGTCGAGCTGCCGATCCAGAGTACCAGAAGGAGCGAGGTTTCAAGTATCGCTCTTCTAGCGCTGTGCCTATTGCAGAGGACGCCCCTGTGCCTGAGCCTATGACCGAGGAGGAGATCCAGACCTTCATTCAAGATATGGTTGCCACTTCTCGACGAGTCATTGATGCTGGCGGTGATGCTGTGGAGATCCATGCCGCACATGGATATTTGATCGACCAGTTCATCGCAGACTCTGTGAACAAGCGAACCGACAAGTGGGGAGGCTCCATCGAGAACAGAGCCCGTCTATTCCTCGAAGTGGTCAAGGCAGTTTCTGCAGAGATTGGCTCAGAAAAGGTCGCCGTACGTCTATCGCCTTATGCATCCTTCCAGGGTGCCGAGTCCTCTGACGTCAAGGAGCAATACTCCTACATCGTTAGAGAGCTGAAGAAGCTTGGTCCTCTGGCCTACCTCTCCCTTGTCGAAGCTCGCGGCGACCCTGCCAAGCTCCTGGCCCCCGACAATGATCCCTCAGTTGACGCCCAAACCCTCGACTTCCTCCTCGAGATCTGGGACAATGCGTCGCCAGTAATGGTTGCCGGAAACTACAGCCCCGAGTCTGCTGCCGAAGTCCTTGATGGACATTACAGCAAATGGGATGTTCTCGTTGCATTTGGACGACATTTCCTTGCGAACCCTGACTTTGTCTGGCGGGTTAAGCATGGTGTTGAGTTGAACAAATACGATCGTACTACTTTCTACATCCGAGGGTCGGAAATTGGATATATCGATTATCCTTTCTCTCAGCAATATGTTGATGCTCAGAGGAAGTGGGCTGCGGAGAACCTACCCCAGCATGCCAAATAAGCGTGCCTTTTGCTGTATGGCACACGATCGCTGGAGTTTCGGATGAGGTTTCCTAGTTTGGAATGAACGATTCATGACATGATAGATTAGAGTATAGAAATGACAATGATGGATATTTACAAACTAAAGCTTTTATCAACCTATAATGGCTTCGCAACTGTGACGATTGTTTAACTGCAGTCTCGAGTGTGTGTGATGAGCCTCAATGCACAATGCGAATGACCGAGCCTAGGAAGTGACAAGTGAATGCAAAGCCATAGTGTTATTTCGTTTCTCATCTCCGGTCCCTGTACTTGTTCCCTTCTTCATCGTCTCTTGCTGGTGGTGACATAGACCGCGGCCGAGGACGTGGAATTGGTATACCATGTTGTGCATTGATGCGACGTATCATGTCGCCAACTTCAGGATAATCTAGCTCATCCTTAGGCCTCTTCTCAAATATCCTCAAATCAATGATGTCGAGGGGTTTCCGCTCCCAAATGTCTCTGTAAATGTGGAAGTGTGTGATCGCCATGGGTGCGTCAACGCGTATCCTATTCTGCTTATCGCCGAGTATTGGCAGAGGTGAAGGGGGTGTTGAAGGATCATCCTGTAAAAGAAAATTAAACAAAGCTTCTTGCTGTTCGTCTCGGAGTTGGTAAACTCGTATTGTCTGTCCTTGGCGGCATGGATGAAAGTAGACATTGGGGATCTCGTCGAGGCTTTCCGGCCGTCGATCGAACACAACTACACCGCCCAATATTCGGTCCTCCGCCCAGTAACCAACGATATCGGCGACCCCCTCTGGGTATATGTCATCGTCGAGATATGCGTGGTGGCTAAAGAGTGTTGGTCCCGGAGGCACATCAATCATGCTCTCTGTCAATGGCATCTTCCAATTTGTGACGGCGTCGATGTCGCCTTGATGAAGGCGATGATTGGCTTTGAATAGGAATACCGCTATTTGATGTAGTGATACAGCTACTAGCTCAAGCAAACGGATGTTGAAGTTTTTGGAACCAGGTTCTGCGTTCTGGTACGATTTCACTGTCTTTTCCGGTCAGTTGCAGTCAGTAGCTGTTGATATCGACCTACCTCAGGATCAAGCATCAGCCTGGAAGGTTGCCAGTTTTCATAATATTCTTGTGTCTTCTCTAGAGCTCCAGGACACAAGGTATCATGCTCATCGATAATGTGTTCTCCCATGATCCCAGGAAGTCGGCGGTCCCAGGCAACATCCGCTATGGGGAGGCCGTCAATGATTTGCACATGTGTGAACATTGCTAGTTCGGTCGAAAGAACATTTCTGATGGCTTTATCAAGGGCTCTACGATGATGATCGGATGTGATAGTGTCAAAGGGTACCCGACTGTTATGAGCATTACGTGCGAGCCTTCGGAGCTTGTCTGCGTGAGCATCTAGTTTTTCTGGATCCATTGGTGTGTTCCTTCGGTGTTGGTACTTTTGAAACATGGAAGAGGTTGATGTATTGATCATGCATCGTCATGGGGAGCTTATTCTTTTGTTGTTTCCTTTTGCATTAGGCAGCAAGCATACGAATACGTGATAACCAGTTTCGACTAAGAACCACCCTTTGGGCAAGCCGGAAATGCCGCCCGTACCCAGTCGAGTACAAAGGATTCAACTTTTACGAAAATGGAGAATATACCAAGGCAATCCTTATTTTCGTCAAAGGGCTTTGCAAAAGTGTACTAATCAAGTTACGGGGAACAACCCGGGGAAGTATCGTAAGTAGTAAAATAAACCCCATCATTTTCAGTCATCAAGGTAAACCAGCGTAGTAGACCGTTGTGAAATCATTCAGCGAGGCGTATTATCCCGCTGACAACCACATTGGTTTAACGAAGTTTCGACATTTCAGCGGCATTTTCTGCTCACATAATGGTGTGCCCGCTAACTCCATCTCTTGGGTTGGGTTGCATGTCTCGTCCTATCATCTACTCAGAAGGCCACACGCTTTAGACACGCTGTGCTGTAAGCTGATACGATACGGCGATTGGGGAAGGCCGTTCATCATAATTGCTTTGTTACGACCAGGAGCAGAACAAGCCATTGTGCTGTTCGTCGCCCGTGGTTGCTAAAACATGTATTTTTAGTATATGTTCATACTTCAGCAGTTGGCCGTTCCTGTCTCAATCAAAGGCCAGAGATATATCTATTACAGAGAAGTTCGCTAACATTGAGGTACATTGACGTGAACTGAAGAACAAGTCGTGACACACCACAATATCGAGTATGTAAAATCTTCAGTATAAATCAAGGAGAGTTTCCAGCTGTCGTAGGAAGTTGTTTCGAAAGTGCAGTCATCCAGAGAAATATTCATCGACACTTTTCTCCAGATCTACAGTTCAACAGATACACATCACGTTCAGAAACAAATTCATTCTTACCTCATCAAGATGGCTTCTTTTGACATGTGGCTCGCCGTCTGCAAAGACCGTGGCACTGGCGGACCTCGACACTGGATCCTCATGCTTTCCGAAGAAGGCAGCGATCGGGCTACCTGGTATCATTCAACCGGTGGGCCAACCCAAGGTAAGTCGTACAAAGTTGATATCGACACAAAGCGTCTCCACAGCCACGGCGTGGAGAATCACTATTTAGTGAGCAAATTCGCCGCGAAGGACAAGAACAAGGTGAAATCTGCAGCGCAGAGAGCCCCTGCTAAGTTTTGTCAGAGGTGGGTTGTTGATGTTCTCATGGACTTAGAAAAGCGTTCTCTTGTTCCTGCGGGAACTTGGCAGCAGTGGAACGGGGCCATGGAAGCCGATCCTTTTTCGGATGATGGTGGCTCTTCCACTTATTCTGAGGAAGAAGCGGTATTTAGGCCGAATCCATGGGCGTAAGACAAAGATATGCTTATCTTTGTTGGTGTAGGTAAGTGGGGGATGAACTTTGATTTCTTTTCATTCAGCTTGTTCTTGACAGTAACAAAAAGAGTAGCTTTACGCAAGCTCGGAACAAGTGTTATTCAGCCTCCTGATTGCCCAGATGGGAGTGGAGTCACTCTGATATTTATTTTCCATGTAGATTTTGACAGGTTCTGGCAACCTTCTATACAAACATTGTAGCAATACATACCTTTGCAGCCGAATTGACTCCAGATGCTAAATTAACAATTTACTCATCTTTCCCCGTGATTCACCTTCCCTTTCGAAAGTGGCCCAATAAATATGTAATTTCCACAAAAGGGATGGCAAACCGCGCAACTCTCTTTGTAACTACTGCTCAAAGGCTGGACACTGCCACACAAAAGCATGCAGTGGCGCCCGCGAACAAAGAAGTCGTGCAACGCAACAAACAAACGCGTTGGGTGGTGTGGTTGCCTGAGCTTTGAGGCTTCGCCTTTATTTCTTGCATTTAAATCGTCCTTTATTCCCTAGATCTCAACAATCCAATATCTCAAAATCTCAAATCCCTCAACCATGAACGACCAGCCGCATCCAAACCAAGGCATCGCGCCCTTCATCATCGACCCCTCCAAGACTCATACCCACAGCATTATTCTCCTCCATGGTTTGGGATCTAATGGAGAGAAATTTGGCCGTGAACTCATCGATACTGGCATCTGTTCCAATGGGAAATCACTTCCCGAACTCCTCCCAGGAGCACGATTCATATTCCCAACATCAAAAAGACGCAGGTCAAGCGCCTATAAACGTGCTATGTTGACGCAGTGGTTCGACATCGCTTCGTTAGAAGATCCCTCCTACCGCAGCCAGACCCAGTACCAGGGCTTGGAACAATCATCGCCCGAAATCATCCAACTGATCAACGAGGAACGCGACAAGGTCTCGGCAAAGAATGTCATCCTCGGTGGTATTAGCCAAGGATACGCTATGAGCCTCATGTGCTTACTTGCGCTGGACTTTCCCATCGGCGGGTTCATTGGCATGAGTGGATGGCTTCCTTTCGCAGCAGATATTGAAAGAGTCGCGGATGATAATACTGAGGGGCATGATTTTGACGACGAAGACAACCCTTTCAAGATCTCCGACGACGAAAGTGACTTGCGCGATGCAGGCACCAAGGTCCACGACTATGTAAAAGAACTGCTAGCACTTGTCAGCCCTGAGCCATCAACGGGTCCAGGGGCCTTATCCACATCTGTTTTTCTTGGACATGGAGAAGCAGATGAGAAGATCCTTCCAGCTCTCGGCGAACAGGCTTGTCGGGTTCTACGGTCGACTGGATTTGAAGTGGAGTGGAAGGGTTACGAAGGGCAGGGGCATTGGTATAAGATCCCCGACCAGATTGATGACATTGTAAAGTTTATCAAAGAGAGGGCAGGCTGGACGTTCTAGTCATCATTACATAGAACCAAGAAGAAGTCACCCACGTATGTACAGCTGAATAGGTACTCTTGTCATGATTATTGTGATGCTCTGGGTTAGATACAGTAGTGGGGTGGTGGAGAGGATCAAGATCCAGAATAATCGACCGGGGTCTCGTCCACAGGAAAAACAGCCGTCATCGTATAGGGGTCAGTACATCAGTTTGTGGCTCTTCGAAGCACTGAAAACGCAAGTTCGAGTCTTGCTGACGGCAAATCTTTTTTTCTTTGATATCACGATATATCTTTGGGGGTGTAAATGCTACACAAGTAGGAGGCTCTATACAAGGTTTCACCATTTTTCTGCCAGTAGGTACTAGGTACTGTAACCGGCCCAACACGCGAGAAGTCGCAATCACGGTTAATTTCTTGTCGACTTAAGCATAGCCGAGATCAACGGCGTCGACAAGCCACTTCTTAATCCCGGAAGCTACAGGCCTCAGCTAACGATTGGGTTTTTGACATTTTCTCATCGTCGACCACTCTCAACCATTCTTACCAATTGTTTTTTTTTGGATCTGGGAAAAACACCCCCAGCTAAATAATGGCTTGAAAGGAGGAATGGCAGAAAAGGATTGAGGGAACAAAGTCGTTGACTACAACAATCTTTTGTGTCTCCCATTACCTTATCGACTACCCCTGTCAACGTTGCTCGGTCTCGCGACAACGCATGCCGAAAGGATCAAAAACAGAGCGGGGCCGCTCAGATACAAACATCTCATTTCAGACCGACTGAGTGTGAATATCAAAATCAGACAAATGGTGAGCCGCATTATTCTTCTACGAAATATCGTATCAATGGCATTAAGACGACTTGACCGTTGTAATCAATGCTGTAACGTTAAAAATTACCCTAAAGCCGGCCTGCGTCAGAAATATGGGGCTAGGTTAAACGGCTAAACCCTTTGCAGATCTTACCTCACTTTCTTATCTAATCTCGCCATGCATGGATCGTATCAAGGACAGGACACTCTGTACAGCCTCGACCTCCCTTGATTCATCTCATCGCATTTCACCATCATCACCTCCTCCATCTCCCCGCCACGCTCACACACACAGCCAATTGAACGACGCCGTCTGCATCGAATGAATGCTCTCAATCGCTAGACCAAGACAGTCCGGCACAATGGGCGGGCAACAGCCGGATCTGCTGCCTCGCTCTGAGCACGAGGATAAGCCCTCAGCAGCGTCAGCCCCAGCCTCGCGACTCAACAGAGACAAGATCAGGTGTCTTGACGGTCTGCGCGGCATCGCTTGTCTTCTTGTGTTCAACTACCACTTCTTCTGGCCATGGACGCCTGTGATTATGCTGGGCTACGGCGCGTTTCCGCCGCGTGCGCCCGAGCCGTATTGGGGGTGGCAGTCGTTGCCTATTATCTGCCTCTTGCATCGTGGACGTGCTATGGTCGCCATTTTCTTCGCTATCTCGGGATATGTCATTTGCCGCCATATTCTCCGCTTGATCCATGAGCGCAAGCTTGATACTGCCTACCAGAAGCTTGCGTCATCTGTTTTCAGACGTGTCTTTCGCCTTTATATCCCACCCACCATCAGCATGTTTCTCGTGGCCGTGCTAGCCCAAGTTGGCGTTTTCAAATCAGAGTTTGCAATCTATAAGGGTCCGGACTCGCACTATATCAATGCGACCATCACCCACGCTGATTTGGCTGAGGGCAGCTTCTGCGTCAATGGCACTGCTGTGAAAGGAGCACCAGGTATTGCCAACTACCTCGGAATAGAGACTACTACATACCTCCGTAACACCACTGGCTATCCGTTGGGAAACACCACAGAGTGGACAGATATGCTTCTTTGCGTTAACCATACGACAAGATCGTATGGTCCATCTCAGCTCTACACTCTGGAGTCCGAGTATGAAGGGCAGTTCCCCAAGAACAACACCAACTCCACCAAGACTATCAAGGACACCACCAGCATGGAACGGCTGTCTTCCTTGGCTTATCTAGATGATGACGAGGACCTGGCTCTTTCTTTCGGCAACGCTTCTAACGCCACGAACCCGCTCAACCTGACTTGGGTTCAGATGGGAGGTTCCTGGGAAGAGCACCCATTCATCCACCCCAACCTCACGTATGCGCTTCAAAACTTCACCAGATCTTATGCTGAATGGGCCAACCCCTTCAACTTTGGCCACTACCACACGCGTTATGACCCGCATACTTTCACAATCCCAATGGAGTTCCGCGGTTCCATATTGATATACGTCTTCCTTCTCGCAACAGCTGCCATCAAGGCAAAGTGGCGAACGAGAATCGGTAGTTTCCTGTCAGCATACAGTTTGTTCATCGGACGGTGGGACATGGCCACCTTCATGGGCGGTATGCTGCTTTCGGAACACGATGTTCGAAGGTCATCCGATTTGCTTCCTTCGGCTACTGGTGCGCGTGGACGGGGAGGCGATTTCCAAAAGACGACGAGAGGCACGGCGCTACGATGGGCCGGTATCGTTTTGGCGCTCTTTTTCCTCAGTTACCCCGACTCTGGTGCCGAGTACACTCCCGGCTTCGCGTACCTTTCAACTTGGGTGCCAAAGTACTACCACCCGTTGTCTGGATGGATGTTCTACCAGGCCATGGGCGCCGTACTACTCGTTGCTTGTATCCTGCGCAGTCCAGTTCTCGTGCGCTTGCTCGAGAGTCGTTTCCCTCAGTACCTAGGCAAGGTCAGCTTCTCGCTGTATCTTGTGCATGGGCCTGTATTGCACAGTCTAGGCTTCTGGATCATGCCGCGACTGTTTGATAGCTTTGGAAAGACTGGCGGCTATGCGATCGGCTGGGTTATCTTGATGGCGGTGACGTTTTATCTCACCGACCTCTGGAACAGGAAGGTTGATGTTTGGAGTGTGACTGTTGGTAGGAGAGTGGAAAAGGCGCTTGCCGAAGATTGAGGATTTGAGTTTCGACTTCAAGGGTGTGATGGTGAACGAACAGGGTGAAAAGATGAGAATGGTGATGTTTATATGATGAGGGAATGACAGCACAATTTAGTGGTGAAGGGGATCTTGGTATGTAGAATGTTGTATCTGCAGGCGGTCAAATACCATAAATCGAGAATTCCAGTTTACTCCACTGCAGGCGACGCGCTACCCAAATACCCAGTGACGCGGATTTATTGCATTGTTCTGACAAACTCACTCCAATAACAACGCGCAAGTGGACAGTCACAACCCTGTTGCTGCGTCGTCAATACTACGTCACCTCCGCCCACATACCCAGCGATGTCGGCCCCATCAGTCCTTATCAGATCGCAAATCCCCTGACATCACCACAACAGCATCAAATTCTTGCCTCCTACAACCACACATATCATTGCAAAAATGGCATCGCAACCCTCTCTCCTCGCTGCCACGGCCAAGGTATGATCTCTTTATTGATGCAAGGACAGTGGCTAATGTAGACAGCTCAACAATGGCCTCATCATTCCCCGCATCCAACTCGGCCTCTACATGATGTCCACCAAAGAAGCCACCGATTCAGTCCGATCAGGTCTTCTTACTGGTTATCGTGCTTTTGACTGCGCACAGATGTACCGCAATGAGCGTCAGGCCGGCAAGGCCATTAGCGATTTCCTCGCCAGCAGTGAGAACACCTCCGGGTTGAAGCGCGAGGATCTTTGGTACACCTCCAAGCTCGCCAGCTGCGACGAATCGTATGACGTTGTGCGACGCTCAGTGAAGAAGTCGGTTGAGGCGTCAGGTCTAGGATACATCGACTTGTTCCTTCTTCACAGCCCATATGGTGGAAAAGAGGCGCGACTTACCAGCTGGAAGGCCTTGGAAGATGCTGTCGATGCAGGCGAGATCCGTGCTGCTGGTGTGAGCAACTTTGGTTCTGCCCATGTGAGTTGCCAGGTATTTGTCTTCAAGGTTAAAGTTCTAACGTTCCATAGATTGAGGAATTGATGGCCTCTAAGCCACGCGTCGCCCCCGTCATCAACCAGATCGAAGTCCATCCCTTCAACACCCAAGAAGACATCCGCGCCACCTGCGCCAAGCACAACATCGCCATCGAGGCCTACGCCCCGCTTGCTCGCGCCGAGCGAATGGATCACCCGGCTATTGTCGACGTGGCCAAGAAGTACTCTGTGACTCCTGCTCAAATCTTTGTGAAGTATGTCCCTCATGATAAACATGTATTGCGTGTACTGACGTTGTATAGGTGGGGTCTTCAGCATGATTTCATTACTCTGCCTAAGAGTACCAAGCAGAAGCGTATGATTGAGAACGCGGATGTTGATGGATTTGAGATCTCGGAGAGTGATATGAAGACATTGGATGGACTGGATGAGCACTTGGTGACCGACTGGTGAGTATGTTCACGCAATGCTGCATACTTTGTGACTAACGATTGCTTAGGGACCCTACCGATGCACCATAATCATTTGCATGAAACTCAAGATAGAAATAAAGAGCATTATTCAATTACCTACACAAAGTATCTGACATAGTACTGCGTGTCCTCGACGGACTCACGCCTTCTCAGCCGCCTTCTCAACCGCTACCATCTCCGTATCGCTGACCTCTTTGTCAACCGTGCCCAGCTGTCGAACTACCAACCAAGCGGGATAAATGGCCACAGCCCAAAGCCCAAAGTTCAAGTACGTACTTCCCACAGTCGCCATGATAGGCAGAGCATTCAGTCCATAACTGAGCGCCTGCCACGCCGACTCCGTACCACGCAGCAACGCAGACAACCGGACCGTTTCCTGAGGGCTGTTCGAAATCTGACCAATAATGAAGAAAGCGAAGTTGTAATTGAGCTGAAAGCCAGTGACAAGGAAAATGAAAACACCGAAAGCAGCGCCGAAGCCAGAATCGCTCCAGTCGTAGATGGGTCCCTGGCGGTTGAACTTGGTAACGTTGATAGTCATCCAGATCCACCAACCTCCTTGCAGAGTAAGGATGACGACGTATGCCCATCGCGCGCGCTTCTTAATAGCGATGTGGTTCTGGTCGAGCCATACGCCAAGTAAGTTGCCCGCGATGATGGCGACAACGCCAGATACAAAAGATCCGAGCGCTCGGGCTCTTACGCTGAACCACAGAGCGATGTAGGTGAAGAAGATGGCCTCTGAGTAGACGCCTTGGCCAATCCAGAGGACGAGAAGCAGGAACTCTTTCTTGGCAAAAGTTCGCGTGGTTGCCTTGAATTCTTTCCATGGGTGGTCCAAGATACTCAAATCCACCTTTTTACCATCGGCGCGCTGAACCTGTGAGGGCTTGTTGAGAAGAAATGCGACAAATGGCCCCACCGCTTGGAGAGCGATGAAGATGAGGTACACCTTGTACGAAACCTTTCCAGCCTCGCTCCGATCAGCGTTGAGACCAAGGTTGATCGCACCGCCCATGATTTGCCCCAACCTCGTCCAAGAAAGCCAGTACGCCACCATACGACCTCGATTTCGCGGCTCAGGATATCCGATCGCAATAGCAGCCTCAGCAGCCCAAAAAATACCTGCCGAAACACCACAGCACGCGGCGCCGAAGATGACGAGCCACTCCACACCATATCGGTTGTTGAGATAAAGACCCGCGCTGTAGGGCGCAAAGCCAATAGTTCCGATGACCAGAGCGCCTTTGATGCCGACGTATTTAACAATTCCGCTTGTGAACCAGCAGGATATGATCATGAGACAAAAGGTGAGGGCGTTGCCGGTGTTGACTAGGTACGGCTTTTGAGCACCGCCTGCGCCGAGGGAATTCATGGCGCCCCAGAGGCCAGGAGCTGCGAAACTGCACATGCCGAGGATTGTCGCATTGTAAAGAGGGGAGCGGTTCCATTTTGCTGGGGCTGTTAGTGATGACTAGAGGGAGAGAGAGGGTGGTGGTGATCTTACGCTTGATAGGTGTTGAGCCAGACGCTTCGACAGCTGCATCAGCGGCAGGTTTTTCTTCTGAATCCGACATGATGGCGTTGGAATCTGCTGTTGAACAAGATGAACGAAATAAAAGTACAATGCCCAGCGACAGAAAGAATTATAAGAAAGACGATAAAGTGTTATCTGAGGGGTTGGCGTTGCATCAAGATAAATAGCATATCTGATTGACGAATGACACCACCTCACCCCGGAAATGATAACAACCTCTAAGATAAAGTGTGCATATTAACCACTCGATCGGTACTGGTGTTTGTTTCATTCGGGCTTAGTCAGTGATTGTTGGTAAGGTTAGTGGTTGCGTGATCCGATCCTTGGTGATCGCCATCTGCCGTGCACTGGCAGTCAAGCTTGTTTTGGCGTTGGACAAACCCTGCGGCCAATTCCGACTGCGACTCAGAGGGGATGAATGATTACACGGTATCGAAAATGTCATCGTAAATCTGCCTGCGAGTAGCACACTGTCCGATTCCTCGGAATGAGGCCGGCGTTTCAGTGTGAGCGCTGCAGATGAGGCGACGACAATTTAATCGCTGGAATGGTAGGCCCCGGATGGTCGCAAGCCAAAGCCAGATGTTCGGGGCAGTGGAGGCTTTGAAGCTGTCCCAAATCCCTGTTCCTGGATCGTTGTCTCAAGCCACAAGAAATACTCTGCATGATCTGTCGCATAAGACCGGTCCCATTCAGACCTCTGCAAGCATTTCTCGCTGTACTCCCTCCCAACGCACAGCGGACAGAGAATTGGAAGGCCAAAACAGTCATACCACATTAGGGTCTCGAGTAGGGTCTCCAATCCTTCAAACCAACTGTAAGCTACTTCAACGCCAGCACAGTATCCTCCTATGGTACGGTCACCACAGCATAGCTGACAGCCGCCTCCCTCCAGATACTTGATGACATCCTGGACGGTCAGTCTGACGTGGAGGAAATCTATCTTTGAGTCGAGGAGCTCGGTAGGGATGCTGATCGGATGGCCATACTCTCGATTTCGGAAAGGGTTGCGATGGCTGTGAAAGTCCTTATCCGGGTGCGCAAGATAGAGATTGTAGTCCTCAACCCCGATGGCGTCCTCAATTGTACCAAAAGAAGTCCATCTCTTGAACTTCTGACAGGTCATTACCTTCCCGCCGTCTTTTCGTGTTTCCAATTTGAACGGTCGCACAAGCGCATAGTCATGTGCTTCTGGGCCCTCGGCAACAGCGAAAGCCAGGATCGATAGCCAAAGTTCAAGCGGAAGTTCCTTGCCGCCCTTGGATTTAATGAGTGTTGGTGAGTGAGAAACGAGACTGTCGACGTAAGCAGGACCGAAAAGGGTTTTATTAAAAAGTAGGAGTGGCTTCCAATGACGGAGGTCGTCGACCTCACTTAATTCGGCGGGTCGCATTTTGTTCATCTCGATAGGGTGTTGCGATGGATCTGGCGGTGGTTCAGAGCTTTGCTTGGGGAGAATGTTGGGGTTTCACAAAGAAGGAGGGTTTCGCTGTTTCACGATGTGACACGTTGCTCTATATAACAAGCTTTCTCGAAATATTCTCATATGTGAATATGCACATTGTGCGTGTGGCGGTGGGAAACCTTGATCAACAATTCGTCTCGGGTGCTGAGTATATTGACTTTGAACACTTGAAGTTACGCCAAGGTCAAACTCTCAACTTAGGATGACCGACAACATTATGAAGAAGCCGGATCGCATATCACCCAAGGGCTAGCATATGCACTCATCATCCTGCTACTTTAACAAATCTTTCCATATCACTGGAACCACCAAGGGAACTTGATGGAGATCTCTCCCAGGTTGGAGATCTTAGTGACCAGAAGGGGTCATCGAGTGACTTGAGCAGCAAAAGGCTAACAAGAGTGAAAGTTCGTGGTAAGGTTCCGCCTGGATCCAAATTGGACATCACAAAGTCAACTTCACCACACATGACCACATCTGAGATGCCAGAAGAGTCGGTTACTCGACCATCGCAAACTCTAACATGTCTAAGCTTGCGAGGACAGAAGCATTGGATATCTCTTAATTGCATGTAACGAGTGTGAACCCCCAAAATGTTTTAAAAAGCTTGTTATCGATAAATGATGTTGGCGCACTCGATACACGATCACTTGGTCGCTATCGAATAGTAGTCGATAACTCGACGGCTACCCTAGCCACATGCCTACATCCATCATTTGCCGCTGTCGCTGTCGCTGCCGCTGCCGCTGCCGCTGCCGCTGCCGCGCTGCCAAGTCCAGTGGCCATTCCCGCGCTTCTTCTTTTAAGCGATAGATGGACGATGCAATGGCTGGCTGAGACGCCATATACTGTCAGTCACCAGTCCAGACCAATTACCAGCTAAGCGCGGCGTACTGTAGATAGTTCGTCCACTAATGATCTCTAGGGTAATGGAGTTAACACTGCAAGGTAGGCATCGTTTGTAATCGGCAACCGTATCAGGAACTTCTGCCTGATCTTTTACGTACTCATTACATACAGGGCACTTGAATCATGGCTGCCCCTCAAGCCAACGCGTAAATCGATGGCACGGCCAGTTGAACCTCAGTTCAAGCTAGCAGCAACACGTTAGATAATATCTTCACAAATAAGATAAGCAAGCAGATACAAAGTGACAAATCGATTTGACCCTCACTGCCACCTTGCCCTTCGATACGGGCCGGCCAAACAAGCTTAAACGGCCTCCCCGTACCCAAGACCCCATACCTACCGTAAAATACCTGATCTCTGGGGTGCAGTGCAAGCAGACGTTGAAGTTCGAGGGAATATCTGGGGTGCATCTCAATATCCCACCAGAACCAGACCGGTCTGACCACAATGGTCCAGACGTCCAAAAGTCTTGCAGTTCGCATTAGTCAATGAGGAAGATAACCCCACAGATAAGCGATTGATGGCGGAGATGAACTTTGTCATGGCGTTGAGGCGAGATGAAAATTTCTACGTCGATATCTTGGGCTATAAAAGAGGCTTGGACCCCGGATTTGTTAGGTGGGAATCGCCCCAAAGCAAAACTGCAATTGAACTGACGAAACAGCATCTCTTGTCCCCAGATCCCACTACAACGACACTTCCTCCCAGCATAAAAGTCCATGACTTTGGGGCCCCGGAGTAATCTCGTTTTCCGGAAGCGCGCAGAGTGATCTCGACGGTTATAGATCGGAGCGCACAGAGCTACTGTTAGGATATCATAACGTGATGAAAACCATCGCGAACGGATCCCTCTGGCCACCGCCCACCAATGGCACGTTTCACCCACGTAAAAAGATGATGCAGGGTCGCATGTCACCTTGATCCACAACCGGCACATATTTCCACCACTTTACCGCTATAGGCAAAGCGTCCTTCTTTTTAGAAGCTTTTTATGGGTTTTCGCGTCCAGGGGCACGCCACTGCGGCTCGTGAGCGAGAAAAAAAAAGGCCCGATGCAGTTTTTTTCGCTCTCGCGCTCGTGAAGGCATGTAATCGCAGGGCGTATCAGCACTGCCGGCCCGGTCATGAGGCGCACGCTCCGTTGCTCGGAACTGACAAACAGGAATTACGAGTTTAAATGGAATAAAAACCTGGAGTAGCTATCTAATCGTCCTCGTCCTCGGCCCCGATGTGCCGGTGGAGGAAGAGCTCGGATACACCGAGTTCTGCGCCTTGGTTCGTCCTGAACCGGTTTTCCGTTGGAAAGCTCTTCTAGCCGGCGGGATTACATTCCTTTTTAAATAGATTTGTCCTGCCTTTAGTCTTCTGAAGTCTCTGTCTGATCTCCTGTCATACCTCTTCATCGTTCTACTCATCCTCATCACACAGACCGTTCACTGGTCGTATGAGTAACCAAGCTTCTACTACCCTCCCCAACGAACGCACAGCCTTGCTACACCATCACGACACAATGGATTCTTCTCCCAAGGCCAAGTCCTCCAAGCCCGCCAACATGATGGACAACCAGCATGACCCCGAGACGGCGGACGACTTCCAGATCTCCCAGCAGAAGCAGCTCGCCGCCGAAGGAAACGCCCACTTCCACCGTCTGGGCTGGAAGCGTCTCGCCATCGTCACCATCGTCGAGGCCATTGCCCTCGGCGCCCTCAGTCTTCCCTCCGCCTACCACACGCTGGGCATGTTCCCCGGTGTCTTCCTGACCATCACACTCGGTCTCATCTCCATCTTCACCAGCTACATCGTTGGTCAGGTGAAGCTAAAGTTCCCTCACATCTCGCATTATGCCGACGCCGGACGTCTTCTGCTCGGTCGTTTTGGCTACGAGCTTTTCGGTGCCGCCCTCGTTCTCGAGCTTGTCATGGTCGTTGGTTCGCACGCTCTGACCGGTAGCATTGCGCTCATTGACATCAACGGTGGACACGTCTGCTCCATTGTTTTCTCTGCCGTCTCCGCCATCATCCTGTTGATCCTCGCCATCCCCCCATCTTTCACCGAGGTTGCTATTCTTGGTTATATCGATTTCGTGTCTATCCTGGCCGCCATTGGAATCACCGTCATCGCCACCGGCATCCAGGCCAACGACTCAGCTGGTGGACTCTCCGGCGTTGAGTGGTCTGCATGGCCCAAGGAGGACCTTGGCTTCGCTGAGGCTTTCGTCGCTGTCAGCAACATTATCTTCGCTTTCAGTTTCGCCATTGGTCAATTCTCTTTCATGGACGAGATGCACACGCCAACCGACTACATGAAGTCCATCTACGCGTCGTGCTTTATCCAGATTGGGATCTACACTCTGACTGGAGCTCTTTGCTACGCTTTCATCGGCCCCGCCGTGCAATCACCTGCTCTGCTCTCCGCCGGACCACTTATTTCCAAGATCGCCTTCGGAGTTGCTCTACCCGTTATTTTCATCTCCGGTTCGATCAATTCCACCGTTGCCCTCCGATATCTTCATGGCCGTATGTTCAAGGACTCAATTCTGCGATACGTCAACACTCCCATGGGCTGGGTCAGCTGGATCACTCTCGTGACCATCTTCACCATCGTCGCTTGGGTCATCGCCGAGGCTATCCCCATCTTTTCCGACTTGCTCTCTCTGGCTTCCGCCCTCTTCGTCTCCGGTTTCTCTTTCTGGATTCCCGGTGTCATGTGGTTTGCTCTGCTTTGTGAGGGCAAGTGGTTCTCCAAGAAGAACATGTTCATGAGCTGTGGAAGCATTCTGGCCTTTATTATCGGTATCGTCACCCTCGGTGCCGGTACTTATGCCACTATCAAGGATATCGTAAGCTCCACCACTCGCCGTCTTATTATTTACATACCACTAACAATATCATAGATCGATATCACCTCCTCTGGCTCTGCTCACGCCCCTTTCACTTGCCGATCTACCTAGATCGTGACTTGAATTGGTATTAATGATGACAAGCGAAATTGAATTTATAAAGATATAATATGTACTATATATAATACACGCACGATTCCCGACTTCACCGTATATGTTTCACCCAAGCTATTATGCTCAATTTGAACCGCGTGCATCACAGTAGATAGGAAGGTATAAAGGTCCAGCTCCATATGTAGGTCATACATATATCCTCGTGCGAAAAGCCACTATTATCACATGTTGAGGTTGATGTAACTGAAGAAAGACTTAACTAAGCAAGACAAACGAATTCTTCTGTTAACAATTTCCAGGTGCAAGATGAATGAAGCAAACCATGAACAACACTAAAAGGAAACTCCCAGTAGCATCGAAAGTTCATTACTAACGCGCAGAAGGATACAGCCACTCCTGGAAGCTCGATCTACGTCTGACAGGTGATCCAGTCGAACCCTCACTTCCAACACTTGCTCGACGATCGTTACTGTTTCTCCGAACCCAACTATTAGTCCAATCGGAGCCGGTCGCGGGTGTCTTAGTAGTCATGACTCTCTGCTTATAGGCTGTTGACAATGTAATTAGTATGAGGCGCACACCAGGAAGGAGGGCATACAGGAAGAATCGTTTCTGTTGGGATCCTCAAGCACGGCCTGAAGCTTGGCCTTGGCCTTCTCTGCAAGGGTCTGAGGCGCCATGGTTCTTTAATGGCTCACAGGTGAAGAGTGGTAGAATTCTTAAAATGTTTAGATTAGTCGAGATGACAACAGATGAAGTTGTATTCTTGCAGAAAACGAGAGGGGTCGACCTTTTATTAAACATAACACGGCCTCGTGACGTTTCGTCATCCTGAGGAAATAATACACAACGTTTGTCAGCTTCTGTAACTAAATGGCCGCCGGATTGCCTCTTCAGGCATAAGATAGACCATCATCAACGGCGCGTTGTGCCATCAACGTCAGAAACGCGGGGTAGCATACCCTCAACCAATTGTTGAACGGCTTGTGTTGCAGTGATGTGAAGATAGACACCCTCCTCAATTGATTGCTTGCGTGATTGGAGATATGAAGACCTTGGCGGAAAGAAAGTTCGTGTTCCCGATTGGATGTGCCCTGATGCAACTGTTGGCTTGGATAGGTTGTTCAAGTCGGCCGGTAATCACGGGATGTGGGCCAACTGGCATAGCCGCATGGTTTGCCAATATCCCTTCGACACATCAGCATCTTCACTGTTACCTTTGGCTAATATCCGAGTGTAGAAGATGAGAGTTGCTGTGTTGAGGTCCCATACAAGGGACAAACCTAATTCGAGACACAAGGCCTTGAAACCTGTAACACACTGGAGAGGGATCCTGTACATCTTGGAAAGCCAAGCCCAGAATTTCTTGACTTACTGAGACTTGGCCGAACCATCTGATGTTATTTTTCGGTTGATCCAAATGAAACAACATGGCGTGTAATTCATACTAGAACTTACTCCGCAGCAGTGCTTGAAGGCTGAAGATATGTTACCCCCAGGAGATTTGACCAGGAAACCCAAACAAAACACCTGTCTCCGCTTTGCTTACCATTTGAAAGTATCACGGCAGTACTATTTGCTTAGACTGTGACGCGAATACCTTGATCGAATCGGCTATCAAATGTAGCAAATCGTTGAGCTCGTCGCTCAGAGGTATCATAGCGAATCCCTAAACTCTATGGGACTGTAATCCAACAGTTCTAGGATGGGTTTTCTTACACTTCTTCATGACTACATATTTCTTATTAGATCCTAAGCTAGATGCAGCTGGCTTTTTTCCTCATCAATACCCTCCAGTGATCTGGATATCGGTGATTTCTCAATCTGGCTAGGTGGGCCTCATACTGGGCTGTTAAAATTAATTGAGCAATCTATTCACTTACCAAAGTACTAACTTTGCAAATATTTCTGTCAAGCACAGACCAAGCCAAGAGCTGTCGGCCGATTCTATCGCTAGGTTCAGCTAAGGATCCATAACCACCTTACGGATTCGCTCGGGAAAGACCAACAACTGTTGGTTCAGGGAGCATGATCCTAGGAAATTGTGCGGCACAGACCGTAAGCTGCCTAAAACGTTCCATAATGATGCTCAAGTAGACCAATAGAAGTACTGTGCCTGGTGGATTTAATTACATAGGCCCGGTGAAGGAAACATAAACACCACCGCATTCCCGGCCTCGGTTCCTTTCATTCTCGTTCTTTGACGCCATTTACTCTTCTTATCGCCATGGCGAGACTGGATCTATTAATTGTCGCGCTCTTTTTCTGGGCGGCTATGGTAGCTGCCCAGGTACCTTCTACTCAATACACGCCCGAGGGCTGCTATCATGGACAACCCAGGTCTGCATTTCGTGCTGGCTTTACACGCACCGAGGTCGAGCGCCACAAATGCATAGAATCATGCCATGAGGAAGGGTCACCGATCGTCGTATTCGGTGCAAACATCTGCTGGTGTGCCAAAGAAGATGCCTACTCAAATGCAGACAGCGTTAACAATACCCGCTGTGTGCAATGCTTGGTCGACAAAAACCCCCAGTGTGCCAGACAAGAGAGAGATCTTCACCATGTAATCAGGCTTAAAGCTGATCGGGTACCCGAAATGCAGCTCCCAGAGGTTGGACAGATCACGGCACAAGGTTGCTATCATACACGTGTACGACGTTCAATGAGAAGGAAGGTGGTAGATGATGACGACTCTCTACTCGCATGTGCCAAATCGTGCGCCGAAGATGGCATGCCTCTTGCTACAATCACCGGCCGGATCTGCTATTGCACTGAGTCTTATCCAAGCGACGAGTACAAAGTCGCTTCCAATGCATGTTACATGCCATGCTCGAGCGAGGGTGACAGCGATAGGTGCCGGATTGGGCATGCGTACAATCCTCGTCGACACTTACGATACCTCACGGCCTACGATACTGGTCTTGGAGCGGATGTCGCGACTTCTGGTTCCGATTCTGACTCAAAAGCTACGCCAGAGAAAACAACCACCGAGATTTCACAGCCAAATTTCGAGCCCAAGTTACCCTCAAGACAGGTAGCGCGATGTTACACTGAGCCACCTTACGACGCGGTCTCGGTACCGCTGGACTCGGTGGAAATGAACAATTTCCACGAGTCTTGCCTGCTCGCCTGTAGGAAAAACGAGAGAGCTATCGCTGTTATGCAAGAAGACGGGTGCGCCTGCGCACCGACCTACCCTCGCGCTTTATCCGCGACATCTCCTCGCAAGTGCTTTATTCCATGCCGCGGCGACAAGTCATATTCCTGTGGAGGCGTTCGAGATGACCGCCCAATTGCTTTCTCTGTTTATAAAACAGGATTTATCCCCGAGAACAGCAAGGAGGTCGCATATCAGCCACCCCCAGCCCGAAAGCCCTTTACGAAGCCTCGCATGGGCGCGTTCACTAGCCGAGGGTGCTTTAACATGCAATCTGCCACTGTGGCGCTGAAAGAGTTCAGAAACGGGAACTCGGCCTTTACCTGTGCCGGGTTCTGCAAACGCGAAGACCGAGCTGTTGCAGCGGTCAAGGCGGGCTGGTGTCTTTGCGCCGACACTTACCCACCCGAAGATGCCAAGGTCAGGGAAAGAGAATGTAGCACCATTTGTCCAGGCTCAACGGATAGATTCTGCGGCGGGCCTGGTGTCTGGAATGTTCTTAATACGGGAGTATACCTCGAGGTGGGTAGTGATGCGTCCACGACGGAGGAGACCAACAATCTAAGTGATTCTTCTACAACGAGGCTGCAGTGCACAATCTTAGGTCTGGAGAGTATCTATGGGGCATTCTTATGGTTTATACTGACGGCGAAGGGGATTGCACACAAGCCCAGCGAGGCTGTTGGTGGGCTCATTGATGGTGCTCAGAATGTATTCGACGCCTTTCTCTGGAGAGCGATGGTATTCGTCTCTGACGCTTTGTACTTCGGTGAGGGCGATGTTGGTCTTTGAATTTATAGGTCTTTAATCTATTATCTTATCATGCTTATGTAGCTTCCTCAAATCTGATTTGCATCAAATCAGCAACTACGAAGGAGTGTCAAACATGAATATGGCCTACATTTTATATTCTTCAACATTTATATGTACATATTATCAGAGAAGAGAATCATTGGACAGAGTGAATTGGGGATTGTCACATTAGGCGTAGAACTCCAATCTCCCAGCATAATAAATCAGAGATAGAACTTCCCATTAGAAGATAATAAATTAAATTCGAACAATCTTCTGATTGTCTAATAACTAGAGAGAAGGTTTAATAATTTCCTCCATCATATTATACTCACCTGGAAGAAATAATAATAAAACCCTTTGATTCTATATAACATTGTATATAACTTGTTTCATTATACTAAACTAGTTCAGCCATTAAACACTTGAATCCCATATTTAATATTCCCAATACCTATCTCCGTAACAGAAATAGCCTTTGATATCTCATCAAGTCCAACCCTTAACGTATTAAAAGCTTACACATAGTGATTAAGGTTATGTGATCGTACTTTTACCGAGGGACATCGTTCTCTTAGAAGAATGACAAGGCTCATGCTCAGTGGCCTGTCCCATATCCTGATTGAGCGCTCGACAACAGTCGTTCTCTCTCGTCATCGGCTTCCATCTCTGTCTTCTTTTCGGCAAAGCTCTTACCCTTGACGGCAACGAAGACAGTAAGAACAATTCCGACAAGAGCCCCAAGACCACCAAGAGTTGCATTGATAGGGATTGGGTTGTTGTGTAGCGGGCCGTGCGTGAGCGCATCAAGTCCTGACTGGGAAAGCTGGGTGATTCCAGAAATGCAGGTGATGGTTCCGTAAATACGTCCGAAGGTAGCAAAGCCAAAGACTTTGGTCGCATAGTCACTGAATCAGTTAGTATGGGAAGCACTTGAGGTATTGAGAGGTTACTCACGAGATGGCTGAGTAGTAAAGAGGGCGGAAGATAACAAACGCAACAACGGTGATGTATCCGGCCCATAGATGCGACAAGCAGTTCAGAACTCCAATCACCATGATAAACACTGTCAAGACACCCCAAGTGGTAGGCACACTCAAGTTGTTGAGCAGAAGTCCAATAAAAGGTGTCGCGGCGACGCCTCCCACGGGCAATGCGACGTCGAAGAATTCGTTGATGCGTTCAGCTGCCTTCTCAGAATCCAGCATGTAGCGATACTGTGATCTGACACTGGCGATGAAATAATTCATACGGAGCATTTGTAGAATCATCAACAACAGGATGAGAACAAACCACGGCGACATCATCTGCTTGTGAGCAGGAACGCCGTGAAGAACACCCCAAACACCACTCGCTTCCTGTCGGTCTTCCTCCTCTCTGACACGCTCTCCTCGCTGCTCTCTATCACCAGCAAGCTCCTCAATCTTCTCAAGCTTGTGTCTTCTGTGATCAGCACGAGCGCTTCGAACACGTGTTAGTTCATCAGCTTCGTCGATCTCGTCATCTGATGCGTGAACGTCATTGCTGCGGTCCTGAGCGTTCTCAATTTTCTTCTCCAGTTGAGGTAGGCTATGGTATGAATGCGCCGGCATCCACAACAATTCCGCCATGAAAATAAATACTGGAACAGAGAGGTAGCCAAAGAAAAATTTGTCGAGTGTGAACTTGCCCCCCGATGCATCATATGCCATGCGGTAGAATAAGAAAACAGCTGCGGAAGCATCGAAGGCACCGGTGACGAGGGCGACAATCAGCCCGGAGTATTTCGGAAAAGCATTTGCGAGTTGGAAACTGGATACAAAAAGAAAAGTGCCACCGAAGGCGAGAAAGATGTTGCCGGCGAGGAACCCATGAAATCCGGGGATCGAGAACGAGAGGCCCATCAACAAAGAGCCGAGTGCTAGGAGAAGACTCGAGATAAGCCAACACGCGCGACGGCCAAATCGATCAAGGGCAGATCCGGCAAGAAGAGATGAGACATTGGCAGAGATGGAGGCTGAAATGAAGAGGAGGTTCAGCCGCATGTCTTGTTCAGCGCAAGGGACTCCAAGGTCAGGCCTCTTCCCTAACTTTTGATGATCTTGATAGCAGAGCTCAGAATAGATGCCTTCGGCGATCAAAATAGGCTTGATGGCTGCAAAGCCAAATACAATACCTGCCGCAAACCAACAAGCTATTATCCCAGTGGCTACCTGAACTACACACAGTCAGACATTCACTCCCTCTCGTCGTTCGAAAGTCTGCACTCACCATATCGCTTCAGATTCGAGACCTTGTACGCAGCGAGGTTGGGCAATTTCTGGACAATATCCACAGGCGCAAAACTCAGGCGTCGCCATTCCGACCTGTCAGGGAACGAGACATATTCTCCCCCCGGAGCAATAATGTTTGGTGTTCCAAAACTGGGAGACACGCTCGGATGCGTCGGACCTTCGTAGTTGGGATTCGCTGGGCCTTCGTAGTCGAAGCCCTGTGTCTGGGTCACATGCTGAGCGAGAGACATTTGCGATGATGATGAACGACAATGGACTACCTAAAAGCGCTGTAATGGACAGTTGGAGGAGAGGAAAAAGAGATGCACTGCACGGAGATTTACATTAAAAAGGCAATGAGTTAATTCAGCAAGTTTCGGCAACGTTCTCTTGTGAACCGTAGCAAGGTGACGTCAACGAAGCCTCATGCTCAGGGAACTGGAAGCAGATCTCGGAGGATAACTCCCGCCATCAGATGATTGACCGGGGGGCCACAAGCGAGGGTATTCGCAGCTGATGTTGCAAGTGAGAACCTAGCTTTATGTGCATGGGGCCGATATCGCTTGGTTGATGCTCGCCGAAGGTTCGCGAAACTTCGCCGACCAGGGATTGTACAGGGTTGGGTCGGGGTTACTACCGTGCCACGAGTGGGATGTGCAACATCAATTGGAAGGACAGGATTATGATTCAAGTCGTTATTGTACTGCGTAATATCTGTATGCTCTACGCGTTTAACAACTTTTGGTCGAGTTTCAGTTGTGTTGCACATTACGTGCAGTTTATCTGAGTGCTGGCATCCTTGCGTTTCACAACTGCTGTAGCCGACAAGACCTCGAAGGTCTCCTCGATATGAGGATGTCCGAGCCTAAATCAATTTGAGGAATTGAACAAAGAATATTATTTATTATGGTAAAGTGTCGTTGTATGAGTTAAGAGTCAGGTTTTCGTAGACGAATGGCCGTAAGAACTGCAGGTCCAATCAATATGCGAACGCTGAAAATCGATGTTTGGCGCAAGCATGCACATGCATACCAGACTAGCATCTGCAGTACCAGAAGCGGTAAATTGCACCGTACCAAGCTCCGCTTTAGATCATCTCCGTAGGCTGAAAGTCGTAGCAGATATCTGTGATGGGCACCTTGGCAGAATATAGATTAGCTCTCCACCACTTTGTCGCAAAACCATCCAGGTTGAATTCAAGATCCGACTTCAAAGATACATCGCATTCCTTCGATGTACCGTCGAGATGAATTGCCGAATCCAAATTCGAAGCGTAGGCTGACTGCTCAGCGTCAACAGTGAACTTATTGACAAACTCAGGCTTGGCTACAAGTCCACTACTAAGATCAACCAATCCGCCGAGGAGCTTGAATGTGAGTTGAACAGTCAATGATGCACTGGTGTTCAATCCAACTTCTACACTCTCGCTGATGTTGGCATACGAGGTATACTCTGGTGTCCATCCTGTAGCGATATTCTTGCTCGAGTCGAGGACATCGAGATGTACGTTGGCAGATGGGATGGCTACTCCTGCGCCGGCTCTGACCGAAACCGCAGCAGAAGTATCGACGTCAACTCCAATGGCGAAGGAGACACCGGGACCAAGAGAAAGAATTCCGGGGACTTCAATAATGGCGAATGTGAGAGTGTCAGGGTTGTAGAGGATAGACTTGGACCAGGCTGCGGCCACATCGGCGGACAATGCGATATCTGCTGAGAAATGGGTGTCCAGATCGAAGTAGAGTTTTTCCATCTAATGAGATTAGTATATCGCTATGACCAACCACTCAGAGCGACTTACCTTGACTCGCCAAAAGTTGTACTTGGCATAGCCCGAAAATGAGATGGTGGAAGAGAACTCCGCCTCTTCGGCTTTGATCGTCACCCATGGCGCTTCGCTGAACAGGATTGTATCTTTTTCGAGGCCAGCGCCAAAGTTGAGCGAAAGGCTGGGGTTGAGGGTAAGACGCTTCTTCAGCGTGGTGGCAGGGATGGAAGTAAATGACATTTCACAGCTTTCTGCAGTCTGTTAGTTTTGTTTCGTGCAATTGACGACATACATACCAGCTATATCAGCTAGATCTTGACCTGAAGCGTAGCAGGTGACGGACTTCTTTTCTTTGTTTGTAGAAACACCGTTAACAAGATAGAAAGCCTGCCCGATCCGAGGGTTGCAATTGCCCATGTTATTTGTGATGAGAATAAAAGCTTGGTCATCTAACCAAGACTTCGCCGCCGTGTCAAAAGCAACAGATTTACCAAACTGAACCGTAATGGAACCAGCGGTACAGTGAACAGAAGCGATAGCATCGATGTAATCCAAGACGACAGCCGGATGGTTCATAACAAGATCCATATCGATAGCGCCCTTCTGAGTGGTAGTGTTCGACGCCGGAAAGGTTTGGTTGAGAGGCTTCTCAGCATTGCCATATGATATAGCAATGTTCTTCTTGGGTACGACATTCTTGGGATCAGCTCGGTCGATCTTTGCGGGCGTGCGAGGGAGGAAGGTGGCCGTAGAGTTGTGGTGAGTTGCAGGAGTTCCGGAAGATGCATGGACTGTGGTCTGGGACGGTTTGGACCGCAAATTAGTCGGATTGAGGTATAAAGACGTGGTTGTCTGGACTTGAGTAGGGAGTGTATGAGTGGGCATTTCAACAACAATGTACTTGACAGAGCAACCACAGGAGTCGTCGGCCGAGGCGATTACACCGAGGCAGAAAAGCCAGAGGCTGAAAAGAATGGACGAGAACATGGTTCTCAGATTGAAGACTGGGAAATTTGTTGAAGGAATGACAAGGCGATGCCTGGATCGAGAGTGACGAGAAAGGCATGATCACGGAAATAACTACGCTATATATCACACTGAAGACGTTGTATGAGATATACAATAGAGTTTGTATCAACGGTGACTTGGCAAAGACTAGACCGAGGATGGTAGGTATATGACACCGTTGAATCTATAGTGATGCATTCCATTAAGGGTTCAGCTTTCGGTAGCCAAGCCATTAACACCCCTGTCGTACGTCAAAACGGTAAGTCCCGAGTCGTTATCCGCTGATTATACCCATGCCCTAGTCAAGATAGGGAAAGGTCGAACGGTGGTGATAACTTCTCAGGTGGGTGATTACAAGGGTCTAATGTTACGTAGTATAGGAGAGAGTGTGAGCGGATTTAAAGGTATTAGCACAAGGGCGGGATTGATAAATTAGTTGTAGGGTTCTGGTGATCTGTAATGAATGTTGAGTAGTTTTGTGTCAAGAACTCGAGGGTCATGTGGGGGTGAGACCCAGCACAGTCGCCAGCAGTGTCTTGGTTTGAGGGAGAAATTATCGCGGTAGTGGCCTCTAATCTTACGCCTATGTGGAAGAATTCTCATCCATAGGTATAATTCACCAGAGGCTCTATTGTGGTGTTTGGTAAACGATGAAAAGACATTGGTATATGTGGTTTATTGAGTTTCACCCTTTCACTAATTTCCTACTTCAAGGACGTATTGAAGAGTCAAGTTAAACAATTTCCGGCCCGGTGGGAGCAAGGCTCATTTGAACCCTTTCACATGTCCTTCGGCAATTGTCTTCCACCCATAGCGGAGCTGAACTATCCCTATTTTGTATGCAGGATCACATTCGTCTAACCACACATGTAATGCCCCTGCATATAAGTCGGCATTGCCAGTAACGCAATTTTACAGCTCACAACCGTTGCGGTAACGTAATGCAACTCTACCTCCTAGCTCAGCTGTCATGATCCCCGCAGACGCGGCCACCGATCGAGAAGCTGGTTCGTCGCTCATGGACCGGAGGTCAAAATAGTCACCGTTGGGATTTATCGTAGAGGTGGTATGCGATGTGGATCAAACTTAGAGGCGGGTTGTATCAGCTGGCGAACGTACTCCTTTCTTTCGTTCTTCCTTTTTGTACTTGAGGGAGAAATCTGTATCGTACTTCCCAAACGCATAGGATTGGAGTCTTTTACCACCAGACCGCACTTCAATGGTAATATGGGACTATTACGACTGCAAGTCGCTCCAACAGCAACATGGCTGACGGTAGACGCAGCTAGGTGCATCAATTCGAAGAGCACCATACGCGTCAGTCAGCTGCGTCGTGTCATCACCTTGAGCAAGTGTGACCATATCTACCTAATAAGATGCACCGATAGTGATTTACATGCTTAGTGAGTTTACGACTGAGGATTGCCTTGTGTCTGACCGAGATGTCTCGATGAGGATTCTAGCCTAGAATATTTCGGTTCATTGAACCTCTTCGGCCTCTTGACCTGTCAACTACTCATTTCAAGTGGACTGAGACACTAATTTCCAATGAACCTGCTACGTTTATGATTCTTAATTCTAGGCTTCGGTAAATAACGCTCAAAGATGTCTCTTTTGTGTGGTTGTGGCAGCGTTTAGGAAAGTTTTTTGCTTAATAATACTCTTTCTTCTTTTTCAGGTTCCGATATTTTTTAAATCCGGAGAAACATAATGAGCTCGATCTCAACTCAGCTGAGAAGATTCGTGAAGACCAATGAACATGGAGCACAAATGAGCCTCATTTTTATTTCCTCATATAAAAATGTAAAGCTGGTGGTGCATCCCCAAAGGGTCTCCCCAGTGGCACGTGTGACAGGGACTAATTTCACTGGAGGGATGACCCCTAGATCTGTCAGCCCCACCACACCTCGATCTGGGATGCAAGGGCAATTGACGGTTACTGCAATGCCGATTTGACGGGGCTGAATAACCACAGAATGTCGATAAAACACTATTCATAAATAAAGACTTCGACTTCGAGTGAGCTAGCCTGGTACTTGCGGGTCAGGTTTCTGTCGGGTTGTTTAAATGTTTTCAAGGTATGACCTCATAGGTCTTGCTTGTGGCACACAATGCTTGCCTCTGCATCACTCTCCGGGCTTATTCTCGCACAAGCTTTTTGCAGTGACACATTGTCAAACCTTGAAACACAAACCGCCGTTCCTGATACAGCGATAGAGGGTCTCAAGCCGTAAGAGGTTACGCCGAAATAATTCCTTATCTTTGTGGCGATGATGTCTTAGTGGTATCAACTAACCCAATTGGAACGCCCCGACGGTCCAGAACGTACCTGCTCGACATGAATTTCTGCCAGCAAATTCTTTTTCTATACCGACTTTCCTATCTTTCTCATTCTTCAATTCACCTTTCCCATTATTCCCGTCACCTATCGCACCAATGCAGTTCCAAAAACCCAGTCTCCCACCCAAGGCTCCTCGGAGTACACCAAAGGCTCCAAATGTAGCCGCCACCCACGACTTGGACTTTTACGTGCATCCGCACCTGGTGCCAGACCAAGACCCTTGCAAGGGCAGGCTTCTTCGAGCCACAGGCCCCATCCGAGAAGGCACCGTCGTCCTCGTTGACACAGCCTATGCTATAGTCCCATCTGTGACCTCCGATAACGAACCGCTTATCTGCAGCAATCTCTCGTGCTCCCGTCGTGTACCGCAAAATGGACGTGCCGTGCGCTGTGCAGATGCCTGCTGCAAGGATGTCGTGTGGTGCAATATCGCCTGCCGAGCGACCGACAAGACTCGCCATGACTTTGAGTGTTCCTGGTTGAAGAAACACGCCGATGCTCTCCGTCGCAAGGAGGGCGAGTACAATTTCGCCACGATATGGCACGTTATTCGTCTGCTTGCCACGTGGAACGTTGAGTTGCACAGTAACGCTGTCGCCCAACACCGGTATCCGTGGGAAATACATTTTCTGCGAGGTTGGAAAGCCGTCGATATGTGTTGTGCTTACCTCGACTCATGGCCCGAGCCGCAGATAACGTATTGGAAACGACTGGTCGATGAGTATCTGAGTGATGCATCCGTTATGTCATGCCTGCTAAGTGCCGACGAAATGCTGTCGCTGTTGTGCAAGGAGGAAACCAACACTTTCGGTCTGTACCCAAGAATCACTGGTTCTCAATCTGTGAACGATCGTTCTATTTCTAGAGGTGAAATGTACGGGATGGCCTTGTATCCCAGGGCCGCCCAGTTCAACCATTCATGCTTACCCAACGTGAGTTCATGCTAAGATATAGGGATTTGCTCGAGTACTGACAGTTTTCGCAGGTTACCCACAAGCCTGATGGCGAGGCTCGAATGGTTTACACTGCAGCTCGTGATATTGCGAAAGACGAGGAGTGCATGATTACCTACTTCGATCAATCAACACAGCAGGATGTTTCAAGTAGGCAGTACTATACCGAAGAGCAGTTTCGGTTTAAATGCACTTGTGATCGGTGCCTGGAGGAGGAGGCTGAGAGTAATCGTGACGGGATGGACTCATTACCATTGGGGTTTTGAAAGGGCACGGGATGGCGTTTAGGATCATTCTCAAATACATACAAGGACAGATGGCGATAGAAATGCAAAAATTGGTATCATCTTCACCATATATGATAAGGTTCAATTGAACGAAAGGTGGAAGTCAACTCGTATATCTAGCTACATATTATACCGTATCAACTCATGAAATTAGGTATGATCTATAGATACGCAGGAGAATTCTTAATTTGGTCAAAGGCTTGTTTAGCAAAGATATCAGAACCTCTATGAATACTTAGCCAATTGAGGGTGTAGAATACTGCTAGTGGTATCCATGGTTCATACCCAATTTTGTGAGTTAATACAATATCCCTCGAAGTATGTAGCCACACCAATCCAAACCCAAATATATTCCTTCACTCTGGTCCGCATCAATCAGATGTAGGAAAGAGCAAGACCTGTTGACCCCAGTTAATAGCAGTCTCTGCAGCAATAACCGCCTTCTCCCATTCCTCCATACCAAATCCTCCTTCCACAATCTCATGACCTGCATCCTTACCCAACTTGAGGACTCCAGCCTCGACCATCTTGACCAACGAAGTCAGTTCCTGTCGTGTATACATGAACCGCGCGTTGATCGTGAGGTTGCGAGCCATAAGACTGGCGTAGTTGACCTTGACATCAAACATCATGCCTAGTAAGACTACGCGGCCGAAAGAGCCGACAGATGCGAGGGATACGTTGAAGTGATGAGGCGAAGCGGTGGCAGAGGGTGGGGAAACATCGATATAGGCATCGATACCTTCAGGGGCAAGTGCTTGAATGGTTTCGACATCTTTTCTTTCGTCTCCACTGAGCTCAATCGCGGCAACGCGGGGGTAGCGGTCTGTCAGAGGTTTCAGTTTGGATGCCGAGCGCGAAATTGCAAGTACTCGGCAACCAATCTGGGCGGCTAACTCAACGACAGCTCCTGAGAAATGGCCTGTGGCGGGAGCGACGATGACAGTTTGGCCAGCTTGGAGGTTGGCTGAGACGATACCTCCGTATGCTACTGAGAGTCGCTGGATGTAGCTCAAATCACCGTAGGAATAACCCATTTCGTTGATCAAGATCTTCTCATTGAGAGGAATGACGTTCTCCATAGGAACGATAGCGATATCTCTCCAGAAGCCTTGCCAGAGGTTGAACAACTTGATATCGGGCTGTGCGCCGCCATCATGAATACCGAGCAAGACCCTGGTGTTAGGGTCGTCTCTTGCCGTGATGAAGTTGTTCAAATACACTAGCTGGCCTGGCTGGAGAGCAACTGAATCGGGTCCGACAGAGATGACACGTCCGACACCGCCATCACCGGGATTGTAAGGGGGTGTGAATGATAAAGGAGTGTTTCCTGCAAAGCCTTGTCGTTGGTGAGGACGGACTGGTGTGCTGTATACGCGAACGACCACAGATCCTGGGGGCGTTGGGTTTGGAATTGGAGTTTTGTCCAAACTCAGAGGCTCGTTGAAAGCATGGAGGACGAGAGAATTGGAAAATTCGGGAATGGTATGGTCACCCATGATGAAGACGAGGAATATTTTGTGTGATGATGTTTGAGTGTAGTTGTCAATGTTCAGCGTTGCTTGCTTGTTTATGATGGATACACATTGAGATCGAGACGCAAGCTTCATCTTTATAGTCCTCTACGGATATTTCTAACTCTCCTATTTCCTTGAGCGGAGTTATTATAATGCATCCAGGCGAATTCAAAATGATATGTCCGGCGTAAGCAATGCAAGGTCGGATATATTGATTACCAAAAGTGGTAATTGTCAGATCCGATGTGTCCGCTTTTGGGGGTGGAGGATTCGCCTCCATTTTAATCGACCACTTATGCTTATCTGGACTGTTTAAATTATGCCCCCCCTCCCCCAATGCTTGGTCGCTCGATCGCTGGATAATCAGTCATTTATTTATAAAGATCAGGATATAAGTGAAAGTCATTTCATTGTGGTAGCAAGTAATAACATTTCTAGGGGGAGAAATAAAACACAGGGCGTGAGTCTGCCACCATAGTATCTTTAATCGAGGAAAGTAAATTTATTCCTCTTTCTTATGATATACGATATATATAAGTAAAATAGTCTAGAAAGTTCTCTAGTTTTTATTTGGTGAGTATCCCATTAAAGTAGATATTGCAATACAAAAGGCCTAATTTTGTATTTAGTGATTTATAATGTCCCTTGTCTTGTTGTTTACCCGAGGCCGTGGTGGAAGAGGAATAGTCCGTCACAATTGAAGTGTGCGGCATGGCGCCCAATGCTTATCCCCATTTGTCTTATCTCCGATTTAACAGAATGCTAAGGGTCCTGCATTTGGTTGCACCGTGCCTCTTTATCTGCACTGGGGGTCGAATTGGGATTTGAGAAATGCGAGAAAAGCCAGAACTTCTTGAACGAATGGCTGTCTAGGTGTTTCAAAGATAAGACTATATGGACTTTCCAAATGCATATGAGACGCAAATGATTAGAAATACTATCTGTGTATAGCTTCGAATAGCACTCCACAGCCACCCCTGGACTAGATGGCATGTCTGAGATTTTTCGACTGCTCAAGACTGCCTTATGTTGACCCTACGAAAACTCCGAGTGAAGAGATTCGCATGTGCTTGGGCAAGATGTTTTGTAAAAAGGTCAATACATCACTTCGCCCGACAATCAATCTGGCTCATTTGTAGTTTACTTCAAGCTACCTCTAGACTTCTAGAGTCCGCCGATCCGAACGCCTTTGGGAAGGGATGAGGAGTAGAATCTTCTGTAGATTAGCTAATGACTAAGTCGATGTCTTGTTGGAGGCCATCGCTACAGCTGATGTTGTTTTTAATTGTTCTCTTCATCATTCTCGCAACAACAGAAGCAAGAAGGAGCCGGTCTACTTGGTTTGTTCGTTGCTCGTCAGAAGATTGGAAACGTGGCGGTGTGGTAAGAAGATCTGGTCGACATCTCAAACAGAAGCAGTGGTGGTTACTCTTCACAGCGTCCAGCCGATTTAGCCCAAAATGGACCAATAAGAAGTTACATACATAGCAATCAATCATGCTGTACTTACGTCAATCTAGATTGCATATTTCACTGGTCGATGAATAATACTTCATAGCACAGCAGAGAACCCCACACAAAGTTGCAAACCTCCCTTTTCTCGTCGACGGCCAATGAACTACTCGGTAGACAACGCCCAACTATATTAAAATACATGGCTGAAATCATGGTGGCAGCCAGAATACTTGACACGCCAAGTTAGGATCATCCTACGAGGGTCGCCTATCTCGCATTGCATTGGTGTTTCACTCACGATCTTCAGCTGTGCTGTCATCACATTCCCTTGAAAGACTCGGCGTCAATGGTGATTAGCAACATGACGCATATCATGGTGAGACTACTGTTAAAAGTGTTTATTGACGGCAGATCCGTGCAAGGGAAACGTCTTTGAAATGTTGTTGCGCAAGCCGCTTTGACCTTTCAGCCAGCCACATAAACCACTCCGGCTCTAGTCAGCCAGGGCTGATCTCAATAGTCTCGTGAATTGGCAATTCGGCAGCCAATGAATGTACTAGCAAAACGATATTGCAAGCCATTACATGCATATCCCAAATAGTCCCAGTACTTAGTGATGAATTGCAGACTTGCGGTTTACCATAGGCCATTTTGGTTGTCGATGGCTGCAGCTAACGCTGAAAAGCGCTATCAGATTCCAAGGGTCGCCTCCCTACCTGAAAGTCTAAACAATAGTTGAGACACGGCTCGTCGGTACCCCGGGCTTTAGCTTGGCTGATAAGCACACTAGGGAGAAGCAGAGAGACATGCAGATGCCGATGCAAGCTGCTACCTGAATAACTAGTGACGCCGATTTGCTTTACGTTGACTTAAAAAGGACTTCACCACGCAACAGATCCGAAGCAAATCTGCAACCTCAACCACTTTAGTTTGTTCTTCTTCACCAAATCCATCACCATGCTTTTCCAGTCTCTTTTTGTCTCCTCCCTCCTGACCAGTGCTGTCGCTGTGTACCTACCCCAAGTCCAACAGAAGAGTCTTGGCAAAGATAGCTGCGACTGCTCTGGTGACAATGTGCGATACAACGCCTCCCAAACAAAGAACTACATCTGTGGTGACAAGCGTCTGGGACCCAGCCGTCTACCCAAGAAGCTTCCCCTTGGAACGTATGTTACTGGCTACGACCGCTTTGGCGGACTAACACCAAATGAGTTTCTCGGAAAGTGGTGGAACACCACCGAGCGAAAGGACTGGAAGGGTGAGATGGGCGAGGCTGGTTGGATTTACCCAGAGAAGTATGGCTTCGAGCTAGATGAGGAGACCCTCCCCATCAAGGCGAACGTGGATCTCCGAACTGGTATGCTGGTCGACCGTTTCGGTGAAAACACTGGTAAGTCGAAGCCAGCGACTTCGCTACAAGATCTAACACGCTCCAGGACGCTACATCTCCCCCGCCACTGCACCTTTTGCCCAAAGAGCTTTGCACCCTCAGAACCTTGACACTGGCAAGAACAAGGAGTTTCCCAACAACTACCACGTCTACAAGGTGATGAGAACATTCACCGTGCAAGCTGGTCCCATCAGGCCTTGGTTCGGTCAGCCAGGCTTTGGTGTTCAGTTCTTCCTCGGCAATGGTATCAATGTGAACGACTACCTGGTCAATGGGCATTTGAAGGAGGTTGACGCATCTGAGCTTGTGAGGGATGCGCCAGGATGTGGATATGACCGTGAAGACGATGATGACTCTGAGTCGAGCGATCTTTAGAGCCTGGCCCTGAAGCACAAGAAGACGGATTATGCATGAGACAGTAGAAATAAATCAGTATTCAATAATGTTGCAAGCTTGCTCGCGCCAGTCCTAGTGCTCACAAATTCTCGATTTCGTTCCGAAATTTACCTAGCCGGTATTCCTCCCCAGTTGTGATGCTCAAAGACGTGAAGCAAGATCCACGACATTGCCTGCAGAAACATCCAAAATTTGTTAGTTGATGAAGGCTTAGTTGTGCTGTGTGCGACGTGAACAACAAACGTTACTCACACGGCGTCAGACTCGGTAGAACGGATTCACTACGTTCGTGCTGCACATAGTCACACCAGAGTCGTATTCCGTGTAGTGATTCGCACACCTGGATATGGTATAATTACACATCTGTCCACCGTATTTTGATGATGCGTAGGACCGTAGAACGATCAGCCAAAGTGGAAACCAACAATAAAGCATTCTGACAATCACTCAATCACTTACTTTAGAAACCCCGAATATCATGTCTAGCGAAGTTCATAACAGACCCACCAAGGAGCATACCATGTGGACATGCAATAAGAATGATGGACTCGGTGGAATATGTGGCCATATCAACAAGATTGACGACTACTATTGCGAGAAGTGCGGCGGCAGGCGAGGTCCCAACACCAGTGCGCTTGATGATGATCGCGAAATAATCGGAATGCTCACTAAAGTGGGCCATGATGGTACAGAATACTGGAGTTACTATGGTCCCTCCCGCTTCACCTAAATGTCACGCCGAGGGAGTCGACGATGAAACAGAGCCGCAGCAAGGGTTAAGAAGTCGAGATAGAAACAACAATTTCACTAGACGAATTATAATCTCAATTTGAAAGACGAATGATATTTAATGATCGTGATGCTGAGTTGGCCTATTCCAAATGTTTGACATCCGCCTTCTCCATCACCTGCTTAGGCTCAAGTTCATCCGAATAGAGTCCCTCGGGTGCATCGCCAAAAATGACCGCTATCTCTTCGAGAGTGCGACCTTTTGTCTCCGGATAGAAGAAGAATATGACGAAACCATACGACACTAAAAGGGCCACATAGACTATGTAGTATTTCCAGCCAATAGCCGTCAATGCAACAGGGTTCACAAAGACGTTGAAGATCAGGGCCAAGATCATAACCATCCAGGCTGCTGACATTCCACGACCACGTAGTTGGAAAGGCCAAAGTTCTAAAGGGTAGGCTACTTGAAGAGGGGTTCTGTTGGGTCAGTGTTAGTGATTTTGTTGTGCTGCCAAGGGAGTTGACTTACATAGCAACACCGTAACCGGCATTGAAAAGGAAGATGAAAGGTATCATAGTGATTCCAACAGCTCTTGATCCAGTTTCCGCAAAACTTCCCGACATAGCGGTGATGAGAATGAAGCTGACAAGCATGATCGCACATGAAAGCATGAGGAGGAATCGTCTTCCGAGGCGCTCCATACACGCGGCACCAGTGCATGCTGCCATCAAACTCCAGATCTGGAGACAACCCATGATGAGGGTCTGATCTGTGACAGAGGTGATACCCACAGTTGCGAGAACAGTTGCAAGGTAATAGCTGACCACACCGTTGCCGACCCATTGACTGTAAACTGCCAAAGTGGCTGTAATGAAGAATCGGCGGCGGTGGGCCTTTGTGGATAGTAGCATCGCATATGAGGTCGATTGCGACGCTTGTTTCTCAGATTCGATGGCCGTGGTAATTTCGTGGAGCTCAAAGTCGACAAGAGCATGATTGGCGTCACCACCCTAGGCCTCGAAGTTAGACATAACGATAGCCAGGTCTCTTTGACGGAGACTTACCACGTGCAAGTTTGCAAGAATCTGGCGAGCCTCCTCCTGTCTTCCAACGGAAATCAGCCAACGGGGACTTTCCGGCACAAGGATCAGAGCCGGTAGTGCAATAAGCGGCAAAGCGATTTGCAAGATAGTAGGGATTCTCCAAGCCCAGTCGGTGTAGTTCCTCGTCCCGTAAGAAGTCCAAGCAGCAACGATACCGCCAACAAAGTAATTGCAATTGGTCAAGGAAGTGATAACACTTCTTTGGCCAGGGTATGCAATCTCTGTGATGAGTAGAGGCACAGAAGTCGCGAACATGGCAGTCGGAATACCAATGATGAAGCGACCTGCTATCCATTGTGCGCTTGACTGGGCACCTGTTTGCAGACCAACGCCTAGTGCGAGTGGGACAAAGGCAAGGAACGCTGGTAGTCGACGACCGTACTTGTTAGAGAGCCAAGAGCTAGGTGGGCAAGCTACAAAGAATCCGATGAAATAGGAGGCGTTAATGAAGCCTGACCATTCTCCAGCAGGATGGTCCATGAATGAGTTCCATTGGGGGAACGACTGGAGCGAGTTGAGTAAGCTACCATCGTAACCAACTGCTCCCTCTGTTGATTGATGTTAGCAAACATGAAAGCGATGAAGATGTTGCCATCCTTACGAAAGCAGACTAAGCCAAGGATCAATGCATTGAGCTTGACTAGATGTCTTTTCTTGTACCAAGGTGTAGACTGATCAGGCAGAACCGCCATAAGTCCACCTGAGGGAGGCGGCAATTTCGACTTTTTAGCCATAGCTTTTGTCACAACACCAAACGATGTAGGGAGAATGTTGTAGTGATGTTGCGATACTATAAAGAAGTAGGGTGAAATAGAGTGCGATTGGCAGCCCTTAAAAGGAGTTCAGCAACGCAGTGACACGGCCGGGATCGACTCAAAACTAGTCTAGACACGAAACATCGCGGGGTCCCCATTTCCCCATGACCCCAGATTCCCATGTTATAGGACGATGCGAACAAGGAACACCCGGCAGTGCTACCAGGCAGTTCCACCTAGCTGAACAGCCCATCAAGGGAGAGTTGCATGCTCAAGCAGGTTAAAGACCTGGAGTCCCCGCAAACGCACGAACGGCTTCTCCGTCTTTTTCCCAGTTTGTCGAAAATACATGTTCAAAGCGTCCTGCGCGAGTCATAAACCCTGGATGATATGGACTCAAGATGGCTGAACGACGGTTAACTCGGTTGAACAGCGGGTGAAGCTATTAGTGCCGGGAAGAAGAAGATGCTTTGGATTTAGCTTCGGATATGGACGAGCGCATGCATTAGTTCGGAGTATTTGAATCATTAACGGTGAAGAACGCGGTCATCACCACTGATGAGAGAGAGCATACAGATTCTAGTAAATAAATAAATATCAGCAAATCTTTCTTTCCATATCTCATACAACCTTGGTAGCCAAAGAATCATATCTTGGGAAAATACTGAAGCAGTCGAAATCTTTGCAATAAAACTCGCGGAAATTCTTCTAGTCCCGTGAGCTCTCGGCGGACTCAAAAGTGGAATTCGAACCAGGGTCCCATGCATCATTTCGGACTCTACTTCTCCCCCGCATATGAATTCCTGACTCTCGAACTTTATTCACCAATCTTCATTTCCGTCTCATCATGCCGCTCCACCTCCACGCGACATCCATGCATGTTCACGCTTCGATTCGAGAGCCAAGGCCGTGAATAGGCCCGAGAGTGTGGTCACCAGCTTCTTAGTACCCCATACAGCATCTGCCAAGAGGTTTCTAATGGCAATACATGCCTGTACAGCAACATTTGGGGAAGTATGGGGTAGGTTTGTCATTCTCATGTAAGGAATATTGAGCATGTTTTCCCCCAACGGACAGCAGGATGAGACGGCTAGTGGGAGGTATTACCGGGTACTTTTACCATTTTCCGTCTAATTATCGGGTTGTGGGATCTTTAACGTCCATGCTAATTTGGTTTCGGATCGATATGCCAAAATGATGGGTCGAGTAGTTTTTCGGCCAATCAGGCCGTAATAAATATAATTATATATAGATTATTACAAATTAACCTAAGTTTATATAATTATACATAAAGTATAGTACATTCTATTTCTACTTTATAATCTTAGAATATATATATTTAAGATTTTTAGAATCTTATATATTTTATGTCTTTTTTCTTTTTCCTACCACATATATTCTAGTTGACTTCTCATCACACAAAAAGAACTGCAAGACTGACCCGAAATCCACTTGAGGAGTCTTTATGGGTTTGTCTTAGTAATATATTGAGTATTTATAATATAATTATTCTTTTCTATGGTGATACAGATAAGCTTATCGTTCTCGAGTGCAGCTCTTGCAGACACTAGCACCTCTCTTAACCAATATTGACATTCCATTGAAAGAAACCCCATCTTGTTGCTCTTTCTTATTTCTCTAGCCAACACAAATGGTGTTCCATTCTTTGTGATCATACTTTTTTGATAGCCCGAATCCTCTGCTGTGAGTCTGTTAGAGACAGAGAGGCTGTTGAAAAAGGAGAACTCCCGATTTACAGAGGAAAACCAGACCGTTACACCCTAGCCTGTTGCAATGAAGCAACTTCCGTAAAAAGGGCAGTCGACCAAATCTAAGTATCCGTCGAATGTATCATGTTGCTCTAATACAAGACTTGCAACTATACCAAAGGACCCAAGCCGATCGAGTAAATCGTCAAAAGTTAAAAAAAGAAAAGCCGTCCAGGTGTGCCTCGGCCAGACTTCCACACTGTCATTCAGCATCTGCAGTAGTTGGCTTATCTTGTACTTCCCTTGAGAAACCCACGGGGGAATGGAAAGAAAGGACTCCTTTACTCCCGATGTGTTCCTGCTTTTGTAGGAACCTTTCCGCCACTGACTAAAAGCTTCGCTCATGTTCATGCTAAGATGCCCCGCGAAAGCTATGCTTGAGTGGAATCAAACACTATTAGCGACATCTTTTACTCTTGGACCATTCATTCTATCTTCGGGTCTTATCAATACATTGGGAAACAACTCCACATATCGTTTCCCTGGAGTCTGTAGTCGAAGAACCGGATGTTGAGTCGCCCCAGGAAGGCGTCAGTCGGAGGACACGAATGAAGAAGTCCTTCACTGGAAATCTCGGCCAAAACGGTAGTGATCTAGTATGAAGTAGCAGATTCACGGCAAGTGACTCTCCACCCCTTTCGTCTTAAGGATCCTGGATGAGAAAAAGGCAGCTGATCGAGAAGTGAAAAGAGTTTGATTGATTCTCTTGGATGTTTAGGGGATAAGCAATGCGTTTGCCACGATAGAGCCGGTCAGTATTCGAGCTCAAAAGTACAATTCGCGAGGTTTTCCATGCATACCTAGAAGTGATGCAATTGGAAGGACTTTCTGTATTCTCTGTATGGAGATGGAGCTTCCACCTGGCGCGCTTAGTTCTTATGTTAATGAATCATCATGAGGCAAGCCATATTTCTGCTATTGATTACCGACATGATCCATTGACTTGACTCAGCTTCAGTATCGATTACTAATATCCAGATAGACACTTTCGTGTTAGCCATTATGTGCTTCTGTTGTCTCAAGACTCTGCTACTTTATCTAGAGGTTTGCTCTAGACCAACGTAAATCATCTGATTTGCGGTTGTTTGTGAAGCCATGTAAAAGGGCCCGAGCGTTAGTCTGCCAGAGAATTCATTAGTCGTTATCGTGAAACAAGCTGGTGTCCAGGGCCAAACGTTGAGATTCATAGACGCTCGTTCGACCAGTTTCTAATAAAATAAAGTAAAAATAATTATCTGTATATATGTAACCCTACTGTCTCTGCTTTAATGTTTTCCTGCATTTATCTACCCCAATGTAGGTCATTGAAATCCCAAATAAACTGTCTAATACTGCGGTAGTCAAGGCCTAGTCTCTGTCCATCAACATGTCGGATGTCTGCTGCTCATGTAGTAGTGCCATCTTTTCGAATGTGGAGATTGATAGGCCCGTGGGTCTTTTACTAGTCTCTGAATACAATTGATAGACAGACGCGAATTTCAACATGCAATCATGAGTCTCTCAGCTCTTTACCGTAAGATTGCTGATTATTAGTCCTGAACGCTAAGACTTGTAAGGGATACCCAGGTTGATTGGTAGATCATGTCTGTTCAATTATCGATTCTCTAAACCGGCGTGACATGTGAGAAGGAACTACTGTGTCACGAAGGATACTTGATTGAGCTCTGGCCAGCGGTCCAACCCCTAAGTGTCGCTAGCGAGACGCTAGAACAACGAGTGAAACGGGCCAACTTCACAAAGCACATGAGCTGAAAACCAGCTGCAGGGGTATAATCTTTACTTTTGATGAGGGGATTCAGACTATCATGCAAAGGGCCAGTTGAAACCAAATCCCAAACGACTCAGCATACCCCTTTGATAGAGTGGCAATTTGGGACAAAGCATCATAAATATCATGTCGCAGATCCTTTTTTTCTTGGCTCTGCAGAACCAGCAAGATCTACTATAGTCATTTTCCACTTTCATCTACTTTATCAACCTCAAACATATTCACTCTCTACATACCCAATTATCATGCGTTCTGCCATCGTCCTCGCTATCAGCGCGACTGTTGCCGCTGCCACCCTCCCTGTCTTCAATGGCCTCAACAAGCGCGACGAAAAGGCGTGCGCATCCGTCGTCCAAGAAATCCTCCCTGGCCTTACCGCCATCCCCAGCCCCAGCGGATCTCTCGAGAGTTTCCTTGCCACTCAGACACAGATTGCCTCTATGACCAACCCGTGCGAGTTCCCCGCCGTCACCGGGTCCATGGCCTCTGAGTACACCGCCTACGCCTCCAAGCTCGGCTCTTGGTACAATGACCAGATAGAGGGACTTTCCTCTCTCGAGAAAGCTTGCTCTGACGTCCCCGAGGTCATGTCCGAGATTGAAGCGGTTAAGAAGACTGGCACTATCTGTGAAAAGGTCTCTTGGGCCAAGGAGACTGGCTCATCTTCTAGCAAGGATGATGATTCTAAGAGTGATGAGAAGGAGGACAATGCTGCTGGCTCCAACTCTATCCACGCTGGCATGGTTGTTGCTATCGCAGGCGTTGCTGGTGTCATGATGCTCTAAACAACCGGACTGTCGATAGAGGAACCATAACGGAGGATAATACCCAGTGTTGATAGCGTTTTATTTTGAAATTTGGATTGGATTCGGCTTGTATACATATTGGACTTGAATACCTATGTGGAGGTTTTTGCAAGCGCCCTTGAAAAGCCCTGTCTTTTTCCCGCCTTGGGGATGATCAACTTCATCCTTTGTGTAGAGGCCCGGCCATTGTCAGCCGTGGCATGACAGAGTTACTCTCTAGAGGGTACTACAACATAGTGAAAGCGGTTAAGTAGTCGGAACTGAGGATCTTCGATATTTATTCGACTTGCCTGAGTCTACCACTTCAAGAATGCTAATTATTTATTTGTTTTCGCAGAATATACACAGATTCGAGAATGTTTATTATGGCTGTAGTCAAGTGGCCGCATCATTCATCAGAATGATGTATCAACTCTTGAGGCGAGAGTACAAATGCCTTTAAAGAATGCTGGAATCCAAAATATACGCTTTGACAAAAGACTCAGGTCTCGATATCATGGGACCTGTACCACTAGCTCAAGGTACTTCTCATTTGCGGGCGGATAAAGCACGTATTCTGATTGGATCGGACTGAACTCTGGAGACCCCGCATCTTCCGAACAGGAGCACGGCATTAAAAAGCCGTGCTAGCCGCGCATCCGCTTCTTTGCTCTTCCCTCCATCATCGCCCCAAATAAGACAATGTCATCCAGCCACGACGACTCTGACGGGCCCGAGAGCCGCCGCAAGAGGATCCGCCAAGCCTGTCTCAACTGCAGGAAGAAAAAGGTCCGCTGCACTGGCGAGAAGCCTGTCTGCAGCTTCTGCCTTCGTCTCAAGCAGGATTGCGAATACACCGAAGATGGGCGTAGTCTTCGACGGGCCTATTTGACTTATCGCGTTGGGGATGAGGAAGTGCCTGGCACTGCTATGGTGTGAAACCTAATTGAGCATTATTAATGGGAGGCGCTGACTGTTGAGAAGGATAGAACTGTCATGGCGAGGTTTGCTTCCCTTGAAGGCCAAATTTCGACGCTGCAAGCTACGGTAGAGAAGTAAGAATTATTATCATCTCAGTATTTTCTGACTTATAACTCTGACTGTCATATTCAGACTATTACCGCACGCTTTAAATCAGCAACCATCATCCAATAAACGTACCCACCAACAAGCCAACACTCAAAGTCCAGCCAGTCTACAAACGCCTTTGACGACGCACGTTACTATCTCTGAGCGCCCTCAATTGCAATCTCTTCTTTTCGCAGCTGATGTCTATTTCCGCTTCTGTCACAGCCAACCATACTCTTTGTTTCACGAACCGACCTTTCGACAACGCCTAGCTAACGACTCACTTCCTACCCATCTACTCTGGGGATTTCTATCAGCAGCAAGACGATACTCGAGCCTCTCGGACACTCAAGGTAACACTGCAGATGATGCTTCGAGCTATGCGGCCAAAGCGTGGGAGTGCATTGATCTCCCTTGGAGTGGCTCAGCTTCCCCACAGAAAGTCCTTACTGTCATTCAAACTATCATATTGATCGTAAGCACTGAGGTCCCAGGTGAGTTCATCTAGAGTAACCATATAGTCCTGCTACGTCAGGCAAATCTCTGACACCTTTATCGTCTAGCTGGCCTATGCAGTCAAGCCCACATGAAGCTCGGATTTGCCGTTCGGCTTGCACAAAACAACAAACTGCACCTGGAGCCTGACACATCGATGCCGGCTGCTGTGCGTGAAGAGCATAGACGAACATTCTGGTCCCTTTACCTACAAGATAGGCTAATCAGCCTTTCTCGTGGACGCTTCTGTGCCATCAGAGACGAGGAGTGCAAGGTTTCCCTGCCATGCTCAGAACAAGCATTTAAGGATGAGATGGAGGAGCAGACGCCGTTGCTTGAAGACCTGACGGGAGAATCAGTAGAACCAGAGGATGTCGAGAAATGCTGTCCACTTGGTCTGATCAACGTGATGGCTTCGATTCTTGGACGAGTATCGCACTATGTTCTACACGACACCAAGAATCCCCACATGGGCCTGCCTTGGTCTTCCACAGCTCCATATTCCACTCTGTCATCAGCCTTGCTTCAAGCTGAACATTATTTCAACATGAATGAGGATCTGGTAGAAAGCCTCAAGCAGCGATGTACTGTCAATGGTATGGTCGACCAAACTCTTGCAGGATCATTCATCTTTGCAAAGGCCATGTTTCATCTATCCCACTGCTTACTTCACCATCCTTTTCTAATCCAGCAGCGACTCCAATCGAGCCAGCAGAAAGCTCCACCAAGTTTCATGAAAACAGCGTGGGAGAAGTGCAGAACGCATGCGACGAGTATTACCGACTTGCTGAACATGAAGAACCAGAGAGTCCTCATACTTACGTCGATCTACGGATACTGTATCATGGTTGCTGGCACGATTCATGCACTTTCGATGAATGATGAGAGAGAACACGTTCGACAAGAAAGCAAAAAACACTACCTTGCCGCTATGGAATCGTTGCAAGACCTATCTCGTTACTGGGGGCATGCGGCTCTGATGGTAAGTAACAACGTGGCTCATTCCGGAACAACAAATCAGTACTAATTCAAGCTTCAATAGGCTAAGCGTCTTGAGAGGTTTCACAACCAATGCGAAAGTCGCGGTCAAGAACTTTCACCATGTACCACAGACGTGGGGCGTAACCCGAGGGACGTCAACGCTCTGTGGCAAAGCGTCGACTATACATCCTTATCGACTCCCACCCGGCCTGGAAGCCCTGCTCTGGATGCCCAGCTTGCAAGCGGAACGGATTGGGCTCTGTCAACAGATATGTTTGACTTTAGCGGATTTGGCGGGTTTGCGGAAGGTGTTGATGTTTTTAGTATCTCGTTCGTCGAGGGTGATATGATGCTTGAGGGCGAACAATGAGCTATAAGTTAGTTGTGTTGATCTGAGAGAGGCACATCATATATGTTTATCGTAAAGCTGAATCCAGTTTAATACCATTTATGTATCCGAGAGCCGACTCTAATACCCCCTCTCAAATGTAGACAGAACCACATGATAACTATCGCTCACAATCGAAGACGATCCCATTCTGCTTTCTCATGTCCTCCATCACAGTCATAACATTACGACTGAGCGCTCTCAAATCCGCCTTTGCCATTATATCCTTCTCCTGGATGATACGCCCCAATTCCTTCGCTTCCCAGGTCAAGTTCAGCATATCAGTGTACTCGGGATTTGTGTCACCCAACTCCTCTGGCTCTTTGGATCCTCGAGGGATAAACTCCATCTTGCTGATATCTGTTACGTTGGAAGACTGGCCACCTTCGATCTTGATGGTCCCCTTCTCGCAGTAGATCTCAGTTGGCGCGAATGAGGTGTAGATCTTGCTTGTGTGTGCGTGCACCGTAAACGTCTGGCCGTGCTTTGAAGTCTCCGGGGTGTACTGGAGGATGATCGGACCGCCGCCATCGACGCCTGTCTGGAGGATGACGGGGAAGTATGACTGGTTCGCAGGTTTTCCGAAAAGGCGGAGTGCGAATGTCACGACATAGCATCCCATATCCCAAAGGCTTCCTCCACTGAACTTCGGAGAGACAACATTTGGAACATTGTCTTCGGTGATCTGGCCAGCGCGCGAGGAATACACCGCCATGGACAGGCTGGCACCGTAGATCTTGCCAAATTTCTCCGTCCTGGTTTTTTCATCGTCAAGCAGTTTCTGCAGCGTCTTAAAGTTGGGCTCCTGGATATGTCGGTAGGCCTCCAGGATATAGAGACCCTTCGAATCAGCCAAGTCGTGAAGAGTATCGAACTCCTTCATGTTGGACGCGAAAGGCTTCTCCATGATGACATGCTTGCCAGCACCCAGAGCCTTTAAACCGTGCTCATAGTGCAGCGAATTCGGGGACGCGATGTACACTACATCGATGTTTGAATCCTGCGAGAACATTGTGTCCAAGTTGTCGTATGCTGTGACGGACGAAGCATCTTTGACGGAGGGTGTCTCAGAAATGAACTTCTGTGCTGTCTCGAGCTTTCTGGAGTAGACTGCACTGAGCTGATACAGCTTACTCTCATGGCAAGATTGCACAAAGGAATTTGTAATCCAGTTGGTTCCAACGACGGCAAGGCCTAGAGGGGACGACATAATGAACAGTTGTAAAAAGATTTGTCTCTGGAGTATTTTGGCAATGCATGACGAGATAAGAAACCCATTTTTATAGTGGTTTATGAGAGGTGGTGAAGCGGGGTACAGGACCACAGTATCGCGCAGTCAGACAAATCACCAGATCGGGAAGAAGTCCGCGAGATCGGTCATCTTTTGACAACAGTAGCGAAAAGTTATGGCTAAAACCAGTGAGCAGCTTAAAGATTGTCGGGTAGATAGCTTTTAGCTTACTAACGCAGCTGACTGGTTTGTAGGGTCTAAACCATGGTGACATCATTGTTCTTGTCGATTGATTTCTATCTACCCTAGAAGATATATGGTGCTACTCACAAACCTGCCTCTTAAACACTGTAATATCAGGATCATTCTCAAGGGTCTGTATGATGAAACATATTCATAAAACCTGGCTTCCGTATTCTCTAGTTTTGTGTGTCCATGTCCATCAATGTTAGTTTTTGTGGACAAATAATTGGAAGTTCAGGAAGATGACGGTGAACTTCAAGACTAATGCGGATACACTGCACGGAAACATCAAATGTGTGGTCGCGTGTTGGAGCGCGTCGCCAAAGCCAAGACCGAGATTCTTGGTGGAGAAACTCTGTTCTTTAATTGGCCGATGTATCAAAACTCGTCGGGAACTTGAGTGGCCCAGAGCCGGGGTCACACAAGAACCCGAGAAGCCGAGATTTGGGAATGATGATATAAAGATTCCGTAGCTTCATCACCACCCAAAACATGCATGGGTCCTCATAAACTTAGAATACTTTTGGCAAGTCCCTTGGCACAGCCAAGCATAACTTTCGACGACAATGAACACAGCATATCAAGGCTCGCCTGATCATTCCGATGCCTCCGTACACAAACCCCAACGCGTGCTGGCTTGTAACCACTGCCAGCAACGCAAGATCAAATGCAATCGGGTATTTCCTTGCGTAAACTGCACCAAGGTAACTTGTCTTCGTCTATGGCTGTTACAACTCCGGGCTCATATCCATAGGCCAACGTGCTGTGCGTTCCGTCGACACCCGCCCCAACGCGAAAGAGAAGGACTCCAAACATTCTACTCCAAGAGAGGATAAAAAAGGTTGAAGCTCTGTTAGAGACCTATACTTCTCCAGACTCAAACAAACAAATCTCCGACACGCCAAGCATGTCGGAAGCGTCCGCCAGATCGTCGCCCGCAGCGTATAATTGTGCGCCAGGTCAGATGTCAGGCCCAGGCAAGCTTGTTGTTAAGAACGGCGGATACAAGTTCCTGGATAGCTATGTCTGGGGCACGATTCACGACAATGTTCGTCCTGCCCTGTTTTGCCTCATGCTGAAATTACAAACTAAATGCTGGAACCAATAGCTTCTTGAAATGCAACATATCATCGATCAGGAGACTTCGGACGAAGAAGTTTGCCAACCATGCGACTCGCCTGTTCCTCACGAGGATGTGGACCTGCTTCTAGCTAAAACGTCAGCTCTGCGTCTCGAAGATGACGTTCCTCTACCGTTTCAGATCCTTCGTCTATGGCAGGTCTTCCTTGAACGGGTCAACCCTTTAAGCAAGATCATACACACTCCCACTACGGAACAGCTGATCATCAACGCAATGGCGAATCATTCCAATATCATGGATAAGTCACGAGCATTGTTATTCGCAATCTATCTTGTCTCTGTCATCAGTCTGTCAAATGACGAAGCTTTGGCAACATTGAATTTGAGCAAGGATGAAGCGATTCAAAGATTCACAAAGGGCCTCAAGACCGCACTGAACAAGATCAACTTTCTCCGAAATTATGACATGGTTGTCCTTCAAACTTTGGTTTTATACTTGGTAAGTTACTATGTCATATTTACAAACGGTGCGCATGCTTATTGTGCTGTAGATATCCTTACGGGGACGCAGCAACCACGATGCCGTTTGGATCTTAAGTGGAGTTGTCATCCGCATCGCCCACAAGATGGGCGTGCACCGCGATGGCGAAACACTCGGCTTGACGCCCTTCGAGACCGAGATTCGCCGCCGGGTATGGTGGCAGATAATCGTCATTGATGCGATGTACGCAGTGACCTCTGGGTTGAAGCCTGGGTTGGTACCGTCAGGATGCAGCACAGGATGCAACACCAAGATTCCTCAGAATGTCAATGATACGGACTTTTCTCCCGACTCTACAACGATAAAGCCCAAAGACGGCCCTACTGATATGGCGTTCGTTTTGGTTTTCTACGAGATTGTACAGTTTGTTAAAGACCATCCTGTGACTGACTTTGAGCACCTTGCACTGGGGGGCCACGGTCTAGAACCAGGAACTCCCGACTACGCGATTTACCTTGCTTCCATGAGGGAAATGGAAGATCTAGCAGACGAGTTAGATGCGACGATCATCCAAGCCGAGAAGAAGTATTGCGATCCGTCGGCAGGGATACTTCATGACATGGCTCTCAAGCTCCGTCATTGGATAATCAGAGAAGCCAAGATCATGGCAACTCCGATGCAGGAAACCCCAGAATGGGGCACCGAGGTCAACAACCCCCAAGACAATTTCTTTCGCATCTGGCTGGCACACAACGAGAACGAAGTTTCTATCTACGAGACGTCACAGCGCGGGCGCTTTGCCTACGCCTTCAAGTGCCATCTACATCTCGATTCGCTTCTTTTTCTAGCCGGCCAACTCGCCGGTCTGTCACCGGCTGGATCGTTTGCGGAGCGTACATGGCGTCTGTTCGACCGCTTCTACTACTATCACGAGCAATTATGGAACCTAAACCAGCGACTACATTTGCAACTGGCGCGGCTCTTACTGAAGGCCTGGGAAGCTCGCGAGAAAGTACTTCTGCAGATCGAAGTCGATGTTGACGAGCCGGAGTTTATTCCAAAGCTCAAATTAGCTGTATGCCAGACTGAATTTATGTGGATGACTCACAAGAACCTCTCTTCTCAGATCCCCATTGCTGGTCTTCAAGGGAGTCCGATCGATCCACTACAAATGGATGGAGACATAACAGGTGGATTATTGCAGAGCCCTATGGATGAACGTTGGTTTACCTCGGAGGACAATCAAAATAATGATAGCCAAACCCCAGTCCTGCCAATATTTGGGTTCTTCAATAGCACGACGGGTTGGTAAACGGATATATGCATCGTATTGCATGTGCGAGAGGAGGGGATATCCATGTACAGTAACAGTCTTAGAGTAGAGGTCCAGAGTCATATTGCTCCCAAAATTGCTTCAGTCCAAACCGTTCAGTTCTGCTCCCCCATCTCTAGTCTTCTAGGAGACTGGAAAAACCTTCAGGCAACGGGTTTTCTTCCACCCAGGCTTGAATCCCCTGAGCAAACAATTTTGGAAACTGCAAGTTCCAACCATGAATAGCGTCTTTGACAACACAAGCAGTGCTTTTCTTGTCGTCCCCACTGCCTTCCTGTCGAAATCTCGCCGCCATTTCTTTCGTGCCCTCAACATTATCGCCCTGATCTCCAGCTATAGCCAATATGCGTCTTTCCTTCGCAACAACTTCATCCACAGCTTCCTGCCCCCACTGAGCAAGTCCTCTGTAGGCGTTATCCACCAAGGTCCAATCGTTATTGGCAGCAATTTCATTCTTCAACTCAGCATGCTCCTTGAGACCAGCTTTCCAAGCGCTAAGCGTGTAAATGCCGCTGCCGAGAACAAACTTGAGCCCGTAGTGTAAGAGGCTGGGCCGATCGGCTATCCAGATTTGAAAGGGGTTGAATGGAGCGGCCCCAGTGATAAATGCTGATTTGACGAGTTCTGGATGTCGACGGATGATTTCCATTGTTGTGAAACCACCCAGCGAAAGCCCGACGACGTGCGCTTTTCCACCATGTGCGTGGTCTCGAATGAGGTTTGCAACAGTGTCTGCGCCTAGCTCAAGCGACCAGGGTCCTACATGCTTCGATTTGGAGTGTTGTGGAAGGTCTGGGACGATCAGATGGTAGTCGCTCAAATAAGGGATGACATGCCCCCATTCCAAGTTGCACGAGAATAGGCCATGGATTAGAACAATGGTTGTTGGGGACGAATCATTGTATGAACGGAAGAAGAGTTCTTGCTTGGGATCAGATACTTCTGCCATAGTTCTGGAGTTGAGTGTATTGAAAAATGGTCTTCTGACTGGTATTAAAATGGATCATTTCATCTTCTCGAGCAGGAAATTGGGAGGATTTGAATGGCCACGTAATCAGCCAATTGGCTCAACCTTGAAACGGTGGCTGCTTACACCCGACGACCCTGAGCTGCAATTGAGCTTCGTATTTACAGGGGTCTTTTTCTAGTCAATCCTGGACACTCTGGCCTTTGTGCCAAGGGTTTGAGTGCTGATTTTCGGGAGGGAAAAATCGATGCAGATGTCACAATCATCTCTTCTAAAAGGATCTGACGGAAACAAGCCTTTTCCTTACCTGCAACACCCCCACTTCTGCAGTGCCAAACTCCACACGTTTGAAGATGCAGCGCTGTATCAGTAGCGGCCGCGGGCTAGACATGGAGGCTGGAAACACAAGCGCTGGTACAGTGTTTAAACCGACAGAAACATTTGACCAAGCTCACCAGCGCATGCTTGAATCAACTGAAGATCAGGACTTTCTCAACGACGTCGAGAGAAAGTATTTGACAGGCTGGAGACTCCATTGTCTGAGTGCAGCGTAAGTCGGCTCGCAACTGTGATACCTCAGCACTGACGTCGCCCAAGACTATGGATTGGCCTCTTCTTATCAACGCTTGAGATGACAATCGTTAGCACTTCGTTGATCTCTATAACCAACGCCCTCAATGGGTTTATTCTTCGAGATTGGATAATCACCTCCTATCTCTTGACCTACTCAGGTATTCGCGCCCAATACCACTTAGAATGAAGGAAATTGACTGTGCTAGGATTCCTCGTCATCTACACGAAGCTGAGCGATGTGTTTGGTAAAAAGACGATGCTACTCTTTGCCTTATTGATATTTACAGTGTTCTCCGGTCTCTGCGGTGCCGCAAACAACATAGTTGAGCTGTATGTCACAGTTATAAAAAAGTGAATGCCGTCTGACCATTGTGCAGAATTATCCTGCGTGCCTTTCAAGGAATAGGCGCATCGGGTATCTACGCCATGATCCTAGCAATCGCTCCTAGTCTAATACCGATAAGTCAACACGCAAAGTACATAGGCATCATGTCGACTGTCTTTATCACTGCCAGCGTTCTCGGCCCTGTCCTCGGAGGTGTCATCAGCCAGCATTTGACATGGCGTTGGGTGTTTCTCCTCAAGTATGATCTTCGCTCGTCTCCCTTATACAACCGTACCAACATCACTATGATAGCATCCCTGGAGGAGCTGTTGCATTTGTCATGGTATCCGTATTTCTCCCAGCATCAGAAGAATCGTCACGACTGTCCCTCTTGAAGGTCTTGAGATCGAAATCCAGGCGGTCTAACTGGACTCGTATCGATTTTCTCGGCATATTGCTTTTCCTTGCAGCCTCAGTTCTACTCATTTTTGCACTCGAAGAAGGAGGCACGAGATACCCGTGGAGTAGCGCTATCGTCATATCATCGCTTGTTCTGGCGGTTGCGCTCTTCGTTGCATTTACGTTCTGGCAAGTTCATGTCGAACAGTCGCCGAGTAAACAGGAAGCAGTGTTTCCGCTAAGAATCTGCAAAGACAGGATATCAAGCGTCATGCTACTGTAAATCTCCCTTCTCTGTAATCTCAGGCACCACACTAATCTTTACAAACAGAACCACTTTCTTCGTGGGCTTTCCCTTTGTGTCCATGGTTGTCAACATTCCACAACGAGCACATATAGTCTACAGGATGCCCATAACTGACTCTGGCCTCATTCTTCTCCCCATGATGTTGACGGACCCTGCTGCAAGTGTTTTATCCGCATATCTAACCGGAAACGCAAAGATTCCACCCGAATATCCCATCGTTGTGGCCGCGGCACTACAATTCTTGGGGGTAGGGCTGACATGCTCTCGATCAACACAGCTAACCCATCTGCCGAACGCCCAATACGGATACGAAGTCCTTATGGGAATTGGATTCGGTCTCAACTTGGCTACCACCTTAAGTCTGGCCCGAGTTGTTGTTTCCCAAGCAAACCTTTGTAAGTGTTCCTATCACAACGACCAGCAGGGTGACTAACTGTCTAGCTGTAATGATGGTCGCACTGACACAAATTCGTGTGCTGGGTGGCACTGTTTCGCTTGCGATCTGGTAGGTTATTTTAGGCCAACCCCTCGAAAGGTTAAATATTGATGTCTTTCCAGCGCGACTATCCTCAATAACCATTTGAAGCATAAGCTAGAAAACCTCGTATCTCCAGAACAGGTAGAAGCTATCCTCGATTCAGTATCTGCGATAGACAACCTGAGAACTGGACAACGCCTTGCCGTAAGGAGAGCATTTGCTGAGGGATATAATCTTCAGAACACCTTCATGGCGGCTATGTCTGCTGCTGGGCTAATCTCGTCGCTTTTCTTGTGGGAATGGAATCCACGTAAAGCAGTTTGAATGGCGAAAGGCTGTGTCTGGCTAAAGATCAAGTTCGGCTCTCTGGTAATGATTGTATTATTGAGGTCTCTTAGGCACTACGTCATATTCCTTGCACCAAATGCCACGGCCTCTCCCAGGTCCTCCACTTTGGACCTTGTTCCATTACCGTATAGTTTATTTACCTTTCCAAGATGCATCCATGACCTCCGAAGCTGTAGTTACTTTTAGGTCAGGGAATTTCTCATCCAGAAACGGGAGATCTCTTGGAACTAGATATCGTCCAATACCAGCCTGATAGTGAATCATAGCGAAGAAAGCCTCGTCTCCGTCTCCGTAGCCAATCGAGGGATAGTCCGGGAAGAATGAGATTTTGCCAGACTTCAGCTTCTCCAGACTGTCAACTGCGATTTTGAACTTGGAACCTACTGGCAATTAGTATCATATTACAGACCCTGCAATGGCATAACTTACCCCTGGCTTTCTCGGCTGCCTCAACCAATTCATTGAAAGATAGTGTATTAGCTCGAATAGCACTAATCTTGTCCCACTTGTCAAGATCCATCAGGCGGGCGACGAATCGAGACATGTCCTGCGATGTAAGGAAGCTGGCTTGGATATTTCCGTCTGCCGGAATGATGGCCCACTTGCTCTCCATGTTGAGGATGTTGAGCCAGGGCTCCAAATTACACTTCCAATGCGGTATACCGTAGTAATCGAGGAACCAGCCGTTCGCTATGCGTGTATACGTAAGGCTGGTCTTCTCAAGCTCCTCGATAGCTTCAAAAGTGTATCGGGTCAAAGGCGAAAGTTCAATATCTCTAGCATTTGTCGTCAGCTGAGCTCAGCAACACGACAGGCAATCTTTTACTCTTTGACGTGCAACATGTCAAAGCTGCTAATCACAAATCGCTCCGTGCATTTGGATCGTTCAGCAGCCTGGATCAGGTTCTTCTGGGCCTGGTTCGTCTCAGGCGAAACGACACTGATGGCGCAGATGAGAATATTGACCCCTGCCTCTTCAAATGCCTTGATGATGGCATCGGGGTCATCATAGTCTACTTTGAGGTAGCTCACCACGCCTTGCGGAGAACGCTCCTACATATGGGACATTAGTTTGAAGAAAATGGACCGAAATCGAAGGAAATCTCTACCTTTCTTGAAAGGGCGTAGACTTTATGCTTGCCATATTCCACGAGACCATCCACGATGGTACTGCCGACACTTCCAGTGCCGCCGGCAACTGCCACGACTTTCATGATGACGTCTTTTTTGCGATGGCAAATATGTGAGAACTGCTGGTAATTGGTAAGAAGAAATTTGATCAGCTGGCAGTTGTATAATCAGTTTGAATGTGAAAAAGGACGGCAAAATGCAGTGCCATCGTTCTTATATACTGAGGGGGAATTGTGAGTAGGTATGTATAAGGAAGTTTCGTCAACCATGTGGGGTTGCGGGTTGTGTATTTCCTCTTTCGGTAGTAATCCCAACTTTGCCACATCGAAATATCAGGGTTTACGACCAACACTACTAGACTGATTACTTCTGATCTCGTCCCTGGGTAAGCAAGGACTTCCTAGTATAGCTAGCTGCATCATAGGATTATATTTTTGACATTTAATACGAAAGGTCAACGAGTCACGCGGTTTATCATGACACGCTTCACGGAGTGGTTGTCTTAAGTCATCTTTGTAGGTCCTGGAAGAGCATTGCTATCTGAAAAGTGTCGTTCTTTCTCCGCATTCATCATGATATCTGTTCTTATCACTATCACCGATCAATTGACGGTACAATGGGGCACTCCACTCTTCGCAACACATTTGGCAGTCTGAGCCGAGTTGATCTTGATCCAAACGCCCTTCTTGATAGCCTGTTCACTACCCCTTGGCCCAAACTTGACATAGTATGTTCGATCGGCGAAGCAGAATGCGTCGACATCAGTGCGAGGCTTGTGGAAGTAGCCTCCGCGCGAGGAGTTGGCCCCCAAGCTGTATTGGTGGCACTTGACTGGCTTGGCGACGGTCTTGAGTTGGCAAAGGTGTTCTTTCTTTCCGAGATCAGCCCATTTGGCAGTCCAGGGTGTGTTGTTCTCGAAACGGCCGCATGGAGGGACCTTGCACTCAGATGCCTCGACGGGAGAGGAAGCGCCGAGGAGCAGAGCTCCGAGAGATAGAATGGCGGAAGGTTTCATGGTTGACGACAATGCTGAAAGTGACGAAACGATGAGGGCAGTTTCCGAAGTAGCTTTTTGAGTAGCTGGAAGCTTTCTGACTTGATGGTAATACAGCAGTCCGTCGGGACCATTTTATACACGTCGCAGTGATGTTCTCATGAGCTATTCTTATCCCCGCATCCCAACAGCATAAACATATTCCTCGTAATTTAAATATAGTACTCCTTGCACAACCGCTACTGTGGGGGCTAAATAAGAATTGCTCCGTGCTTACAGATACTGAGGCCAATCACTTGGCAGAGCATGGTGCGGCTGAGCACTTGAAACAACTTAACTCACGATCTAGACCGTGTGGCGTTTGCTTAATACTTTCAGACCTCTAATACCGTTGGTTCTGCACCGGGTCAGCTACCAGTAGAGGAAGGTGGCTAATTTGATTACAATTGCTTCTTACTTCGCGATGGGCCTGCTTCAACCGTTGAACAGGATGGACCGCGCTAGCTATCCCGTTAGACCACTGTCATCCCAACGGCGCGATTGGTTGATAACAAAAGCTGGTCAGTGCCATTACGAAAGTGGCTGTTTGTTCATCTGATCAACCGATTTGTTCAATATAGAAAGGTTCTAAGAATAGACACCTACGGCATCTGCATTGTCACCGGCAGTTCCAAAGATGGCTCCCTCAGTCTGGGCTAAGCAGTGAACTGATTTAATTGACCTATGAACAACCGGGATGAGACAAAAGCTTGCTTCCGCCATCAGGGTCTTATACGGTCAGTTGATGATGAACTGTTTCACCGCTAGTCTTTCATAGTCAGTCAATAGTTCTAGAAACGAAATCATTTGAGATGATCATTGTTGAAGCCCAATTAATATTGATAGAGTTCCTCAGAGGCTCGCGAAGACATTTCTCATCATCTGAAAACCAAGGCTCACTACATATAATCAACACTAGGCGCCATAAGCAACCGAATCCCTCATCACAGCTGACTTCGCTGATAAACAAGAGGCTCATCCACCTCGAGTACATCCCTCATATTCTCCCACAACTTGACCGACTCAAACACCGTCTCGCTCGACCCTTGACTCTCAACGAACCAACTGATTCCCGTGCATTCCTTCGCATCTGCGTAGACCATTGTCGACAAAGCAAACCGATCATTAGCAAACACCTCGAGAACATCACCGTCGCAGAAAATGCGCAAGTGAAGCTTCTCTAGCTCCTCCGTACCATTCTTATTGACGTAGAAGAGTGTGAAGGGGCCTGTGACAGCGGTTTTCTCGATATCGGTTTCCTGGTTCGATTTGCTTCTGTCGACTATTATCTCCTCGCTTTGTGGAGAGAAGTTGATGGATGTGCCTTGAGATAGGTCTTCGTTGTGTCGGATCCGAAAGCCCATGCCGTTGTCCTTTGGTGAAACCTTTATCGTGGCTTCTAACTCCCAGCTTGTAGAATGCGTGTTGAGTAGTTTTCCAAGGTTGGCTTTGCTGTCGATACTGCTCCAATATGCGGGTTTGCCTCGTCTGAGAGATTGTAAGTCTGGAAGCGGCCGGATGCCCAGAGTCTGCACTGTATTTGACCCCTTTCCATTGTCGATGGCCTTCACACAGCCAACATCTTTCAACTTCGATGTAAGTGTTCTGGTAACATTGTCGACAGAGTACAGGAATAGCTCCCGAGGAATCGAAAAGTATCCTGTCCAACCTTTGGATTCGCGTCGAGCTAGAGTCAGATCGTCCTCTTTCAGCCATCCCCAAACAATCCTGTTTTTCGTGATAGGGTGCTCGTAAGAATTAGGCGCATATAGACATCCGTGATCCAGAATTCCGCTGAACTCTGGCTTGATCCGGGGACCTTGTGCTGTTTTCTCGAGAGATCCGGCCATCCAAAGCGCCCATTGCTCACTGCCCTCTTTGGCACCTGGCTTTACTCCACCTTCTGTTCCCATGAGCATAAACGGACACTCCTCGGACTCATTACTGAGGGTCATAAAATTGACACACTCCCAGTTGACCCCAAAATCACCGCCCCAACGACCGGAAGGACTGAAACCCGAGGGTAAATCGACCAGAGGGCCGAGATACACCCATTGGGTCAAGTCAGTTGGTGAGATGGCATAGAGAAAGACTGTAGGGCCGCCATCAACGACACCTCCCGATACAAAACCATACAAGCTCACCTCCCCACGCATCTCGTCCAAAGCAGGCCATTCAGCCAGATATGGATCTCGGAATCCCGTCACGGTGACACCCTCTGGCTCACCATCCAGAATAGGATTCTGTTCGCTTTTCTGCCATGTCTTGCCGCCATCGCATGAGGTTGCTACTGAGAGGCCGGCACAGTTACGTGTGTATGGTAGTGTCCAGTGGATCGGAAGATGTGTGATGGAGGAATAGATGACTGTGAGTTGGCCCTCCTCGCCTTGAAGTCCTGTGGGATGGAGACAACCAGTGAAGATTCCTTCCTTATCATAAGATTCAGACGGTTCCAAGACGGGATTTTGGGTGTTTTGTTTCCATGTCAGACCGTCCCTGCTTGTGTAGTGGCCCCAAGTGATGTCACCCCAATCGCAAGATTTAGGATTCCCTGGTGGCGAAGTTAGATCCAGATGTCTCAAGTCGAGCTCGCTAGTGAATCAGACTTACATTGATATGACAAGTGATATGTACCAGTCGAAGCATCGTATCCTGGTGCACACGGGTCATTTATCCAGCCTCGCGGCGCTTTGAGGTGGTATGTAGGCGAAGGGTGCCAGCGTGGGCGGGGCATTGTGCTCTTGACAGTCATTGCTGATGTTTGTGATGAAGCTTTTCTGTGGGATATCGTCTTTGGCGTGAGATTGCTGAGAGATTGACTGGAATGATGCCGATTGATATAAAAATGCAGAAAGATGTGATGCGTGAACGAGCGGTCGGGACTTGGGTTTTGCCTAATAAGTAGTTGAATTCAGCCGACTGTTCTGGAGCCCCCAGATTACGCCCCTCTAGCCGCCTCAGTTTGCCGATGTCGTCGGACCGACAGCAGCAGACAAACTACCGTAATATGTACTAGAGTCTAGAGCCCATCTCCAATCATCCCACGAGAAGGGGTTTATCGAGTGGGCCCTCTTGTGTACATCAGCTTTCGCTACTCGTCAGTCGAGGCTTATCGATTGATCTAAGGTTGACGCTAGAAATGCCCGTTTGCAGTCTCGACGGTCCGAGATGAGATATCCATCTTGCCTCACCTTCTTTCCCCGCGCTGTTCAGCAGTCCGTCCAACCAAAGCTATTTCCCTATTCGGGGTGCAACCGATTATTTCCCCATGCAGCAGATCGGTTGACCAGTAGGGTGAATTTCTCGTGCAGGGCAATATCTTGGCTGATCCTTCTGATAGCACGTGAGATTCGATGTGAATGATCACCATTCTTTCAAAATTCATAAACGAAGCAAACATTTACATGTGATTACCTATCAAACTCTTTACTAACCTATTTTTGATAAAATTACATTCCCGCTTTAACGCCAACCGTCTATTTATGTGCATCAACCTCAACTGCTCCAGTGCTATCGCCAAATTGATCCACACGCGCCTTGGCAAATTTGCGTGCACTAACTCTATGTTCAAACAAAACATCCAACTCTCCATAAGTCCTGCCTTTTGGTTCCGGCAATCGAAAATACGCCCAAATCATTATCAGAAAGCAAAAGGCAGCCCAGAAAAGGCCAGTTTTCGCACCCCAGTTCCAAGCATGCACACCAAGCATCCTCGGCATCAGGGTATTATTGACTAAGCCGGCCATATTGTTGAAGTTGCGCGCAAGGACAATAGTCTTTGCCTTGAGGCGCGTGGACGGGATCTCGGCCACAATCGTGTAACAAATCGGCCCGACGGCAAGGTCGTAGATGAACGTGTAGAAGATAAGGAGACTGCCGATCGCCCAGGAAGGGCCAGCCTTATCTTGTGGTGCGAAGCCGAGACCTCCGACGACGAGAAGGATTATAAAAAGCGAGCTTGTGCCCGCGATATAAAGTGTGCGACGTCCGTATTTTGACATGAGGAACCACGAAAGAATCACGCCAATCGCACCGACAGAGTACTGTACGATGTTGAGAGTAAAAGCGTTGTTCGACGACAGCCCGGCGCGTTCATAAAACTGTACGGAATAGCCCATGAGGACACTTCCACACATAGCTTGAGCGACATATGTGATGGACGCGATCTCAGTTCGTCTCAAGTCAGCTCTCATAAAGCAGTGCCAGTAATTAGTACCCGCAGACGTGGCCTTTTCAAGTTCGTTCGTCTCATGAATCATGGAGACTTGAGCATCGGCATCGAACTTGATATCAGGCTGAGGACTGATAAGTCTGAGGATAGCCTCCTTAGCATCTTCATGACGACCCATACGCACCAGCCACCATGGCGATTCAGGTGCGAAGATGGTTCCCAGGATGATGAATGGAGGCCATATCCACTGAAGAGCAAAAGGTACCCGATAAGACCATTCGTTGTCTAGATTGAGAAGCCCGCGCAGGACTCCCGCTGATATCAACTGCCCGATAACCCAACAGAGATTTACATAGGCTGTGAGATAAGGTCGCAGAACGACCGGGGCAATCTCGGACGCATATGCCAGCGTCAAGGTTTGAAAGACACCCCATGGTATACCCATGAGGATCTGTCCAGCAAGGATCATCTGGATGTTCTTTGCGAAGAACACAATAAATGTGAAGGAAACCATTAGGATCTGGGCCAAGATCATAGTTTTCCTATATCCAATAGCATCAGAAACCCAGCCGTTGAGATAGAGGCCAAAGATCTGGCCGCACATGCCGCCAACTTGGATATACGTCTGCCAGTCGGCAGAGATAACCCTCCCACCATCTGGTGCTGGTTGATTACCGTACTTGTTTCGAAAACTAAAAACAAATTAGACATCTAAGAACCGTTAAGACCGAGGGTAACGTACGATTCGTAGCCGTAAAATGAGCCAATGAGGGCCATATCATAGCCTTCCATGATGATAGCCATAGAGAATACCAGTGAAAAGCCAATGGCTTTGGGGTACAGCCGCACGGCATCGCGAAATGTCAGCTCGTGCTCTAGTGCCGTAGCGACGCTAGCCTCGGCCTGCTGTGACTGTCCTTTCGAGCCAGCATCGGCAGCGTGGGCAACTCTGGGGCTTGGCTTCTCCGAAGCCATGGTGGTAGTATTGGAGGGGGAAACGGTATCCAACGACGCGTTTTCTCCGTCCCGGTCCATGTCTAGGGATAAGGTTTGAGGAGACAGGGAAGACAAATTGGACTGCTCGACCTAAGACCAGCTGCACTAGCCTAAGTTCAATTCTTGGAGGTCTGAAATGACAGATACAAGTCTAAGTTCAGTATCGTGACAGGAACCAGTCTGTCACCAGTGGATCGACTGAACGCGACGACGCAATCAGATCATCGAGGTCTCGGGCGCAATCGTCATAACTCCAGGCCTGGCAAGACTCGTCGGTCCGGGGAAAAGACAAGACTCCTTCGAACGCTCCGTGATTCGTGGTAGAGTCAATCACTGGGTCTGGGGATTCTGGAGTGATGCGACACGAGATGCGGGCCAAGCAAAATCTGGGGTCAGGGAGAGGGAGAATCTGGGGGCGATTAGGGGGCGAATATCGGGACGTGTCGTCGGTCCGATGGTTTTTTGAAGCTTGGACTTTGAGCTAAGGATGAGATGCTCGTGATGTCGGTCCGAGGAGAAAAGCGGTTTAACCGTATCGGGATGTGAGGGAGGATGTTGGAGAGATTTCATCTCAAACACATGACTGGCTTTGGAGGTTTCATTCTTATTGGTCACATGATAGTCGATTTGACCATGTCATGAGTGGTTCAATTTTCTCTGATGCAAAGCATTTGAAGGTTGGCAAAGAAAACTGCGCTTGGCCAAAGGAAAAAGAATGGAGAAAATCGTCAACAATTTAAGCCGAGCTGCCACTGGTGGTAAAGCGTTGTCCACACGAACAATCTAATTGATATCTGGTGTCCGAGAGATTTATTACATTCCTATTGAGGCCACAATTTATTTCATCAAAAGTATTGAAGTCTGAGGAGGACTTCACATATTTTGAAATTTCTTGCGTGGGTCAAACGTGAGCTCACGACACAGTTATATGTTTGTATCATTTCACAAACCAAGGCGATCACCAGGGTAGCATCAAAACTATTTTTAATGCTTACAAATTTTAATGTTACCTAATTCAAGAATGATAATGACTATTTGCCAGCATCAAGGCGGGAGATTAGACAAAAGAGTGTATCTTGAAATCACCTCCTCACTGGCAGGTATAGGTTAAGTCCGGGGAAGTGATGGTGTCGTAGTCCTTGAGAAGATCTGCAAATCATCAAGGCCATGATCTGGGGTAACGCCTAGCCTTGCTTGTATTAGCGTAGGGAATGTTTATGTTAACTCAGTCGCAGAAAACCGAAGAAGGAGCGTGATATACCTGCCACCGGCGGCATAGTGTTCAACTTTCTCCCGGACGCAACAATTGGCCTCCGGTCACAATTGCATGACATTGAATATTCTGAAAAAGATTAGCTTGTCTGTTTGCTTACATCAAGAAATGGCATCAAATACCGTTATCGTCACTATTGTCCACTCAACAGCCAAGCATTTCCAATTCAAAATTCAGACCTCTACCATCACATAGTAACTGCCGAACTCGTAGGCGGAAGGAAATCGTGTAACCTTGCGAATAATCCCGGATCAGAACGTTCCACAGATGTAACGCTCTGGATAAAGTAGTGGGGTTATAGCTTTCGTGGCATCGTTTAAGAAGCTCGTGCAAGCTATTTGTCCTGATCCATACAATTCCACTCCGAATGGGCTTGCGCACTGCATTGATAGTCGCTTAATTCTCTGTTATGAGTGGCTTGTTGGTTGCTGTGTTTCGCAATGCACAGGCATATGCACAAGCAATGTGACCATGTAACCCTGTATATTTACTGCAATCAGATCATGCTAAGGGTCTATCACACACTTTCTTGAGGCAATAAAAAGGCTCAGTGCCGTGACGAATCATCCCGGCATTCCTTCTGCGAAACTTTGCATGTTTGCTTTTTGCACTTTGTCAACTGCCGCAACATGTCTGCAACGAGTCCGAAAAGCAATTCTCCGAAATCACCTCGGTCTCCACACAGGGATGTACCCGCTGCCGCCCACACCATTGAGGTCGACGATGATGTAGATGAGGATGATGATGATCCAGGTCTTGGGGCCGACGCCGAAAGTTCCACCGCTTCTATTACATCGAGCATTTTGCACTACCGCACCATCAACGGCAGGACGTATCATAGTGAGAGAGGAAATGCAGCCTATTGGTAATGAAATACGGCGGTACGAGAAAGGCTGGAGTTGACGATTCTAGGGGTTCTAACGATGAACGGCAAAGCGACGCTATGGATATCGCGTGCGTTACCATTCATTGATTGTTTAAACTCGAATGTTGTGACTGACGTAAATAGTCATCACATGTTTACGCTTGCACAAGACGGTGAATTGAACCTTGCCCCATTGAAAGATGATGTTCAGGTAAGCTGAGATGCCACAGCCAGATGATGATCCAGTACTGAGTAGCTTTGCTCTATCAATAGAAAGTCCTCGACATAGGATGCGGAACAGGTATATTAGTGCCATTCGTTCCTCTCCTCAAAAGTTCATATGTTGACAAAGCTTCCCAATTCCATAGGAATTTGGGCAATGTAAGTTATCTACATCTGTCGATAAGAGACCATGGCTGAACGAATAGTGATTTCGCCGACAAGTACCCAGGCTGCGAAGTTATCGGTACCGATATTTCACCCATCCAACCATCATGGGTACCCCCAAACGTGAAATTGTAAGACTCACATGCTTCAACCTTTTGCAACGTTGTCTCACATGTAAACCAGTGAGATCGAAGACTGCAACCAAGATTGGACTTACCCACCAGACTCTTTCGACTACGTACATTTGCGGTACTTAGTCGGATGCATTCCTGATTGGGACAAGCTCTTCAAGGAAGCTTATAAGGTCCTCAAGCCAGGCGGTTGGATCGAGACCTTTGAAGCCTCACCGACGATCGAAAGTGACGATGGTACTGTCAAACCAGACTCAGCAATGGCTCGGTGGGCACCTATCTTTATCGAAGCCTCGAAGAAGATTGGGAATACCTTCACGGTCATTGCCGAAGATATCCAAAGATCAGGGATTGAGAGTGCCGGCTTCACCGATGTCAAACAATGGGATTCCAAGGTAAACGCCACGTGACAGATCTGTCAGAAACACGCTAACACTGTTCTCTGAAAAGCAACCCTTGAACCCATTCCCCAAAGACCCTAAGCTCAAAGAAATAGGTCAGTTTGGAGAGCTTTTCAGTACACAGGACACTGAAGGATTTGTCCTGTTCGTTGCCAATACCCTTGGATGGTCTACTGAACAAGTCCACGTATACATCGCCCAGTTCCGACGGGAGATTAGAGACCGGAGAAATCATCCGTATATTCGTTTGAGGGCAGTTTGGGCAAGAAAGCCGGAGTGATTGAGGATACTATTATGAACTCTATATATGCCATCAATCGAGATGGTTTATATACAAGATCTGTCTGTGTCTTTGCTCAAAGTGCAACTCAGAACCTATTTACTCCTTCTCCAGTAACTCGACGGGGTTGTGGTCCTCCATGGCCGGTACCAACCGTGAAACAACAGCCTTGACCCTCTCCTTCGTCTGCATAGTGTAGGGACAAAGAACCCAAGAGTAACCCGCCATTAAGGACTTACGGTACTCAATCATGACTTCGGGATCCTCCCTTGAAAGCTTCGGACCTCCAAACTCGTGCAACTTGGCGAGGTAGTGGTCAAGGACATCCATCTCATGCTCTCTTCGGTCCTCAGTAGTGAGTGCGGACATGACGAAGTAGGCAATGTCTGTGAAACACGATCCAATATGGATAACTTGCCAGTCGACAAGCATAGGCGTATCCTGCTCCTCGGACCACGCCATGTTGCCAATGTGTGCATCTCCGTGCAGGATGCATTGGAACCTAGGGTTCCGTGTGCCGAACCACTTCTTGATGGCTGCTGTCATCTTTTGCTGGTCCCTCATGTACTCAGGCACAGGTGGCCTATCTTCGGCCATGACGATATGCTCCCACATACCACAAAGTCCAAGGACTGACTGCTCGTAGTGGCTGTCTAACCAGGGGACGCTGGAAGCCTCAACTCCCCAAGTAGCAGCGTGAAGGGCAGCGAAGTGCTCAACGACCTGCTTGACGCGATGAACGGGCCAAGTATCAACAGGATCAGCGAAGGAGAAGTTTGCAGCAGCAATGTCCTCCATGATCAGGATAGCATTGTTTGCGCTCTTCTCAGCCCATAACTTCCGCGGGACGTTGAGATGGGGCACTCTTGGGGCCAAGTGGTTATAGAAGTCCACTTCTCTGTTGTAGAGGGACAAGATGAAAGGGAATTGCGTGAGCATGGCGGGGTTGAAGCCACCCTTGACGCAGATTCTGATGGGCTTCTTCTGCAAGGTGCGATCGCCGTTGACATCTTCTCCTGGAGTAGCTGTCACGAGCAGTAAAGTGGCTGTGCCGGCGACGATCTTGTTCACTTCGATCGTGGCATTATCGACACCAATCTTAGGGGAGAGCCAACCTGCAGTGATGTCTTGGGGGAGACTTGGAATGATTTCAGTAGCTGCCATTGTTGCTTTTCTTTTCTTTTCTTGGATGTAACGTAAGTAGAATGAAGTAGGGAAGAAGGAAGACGAGAGGGTGATTGCATGGACCAGTGAGGAAAGGGGAATCTTCTCAATTATAAAGCGACAAATGTGTAGGAACCAGGGCAGGAATCCCCATTTATCGGTTGTCTGACTCCCATGTGCGGCGTATGTCTTCCTGTTGTTGGTCCTCATGCATACAATCAGCTCAGACAAGAACCCCAGCAAGTGCGTGGGTTCGTAACCTCGACGATTCTAATGTCCCTGACAAGAGTTGTTCTCTCCCCCTTTGGTTACATTCTGGTGGTTTTGGGACTGTTGGTCCTGACGAAACTCGTTACTACCCTGACGCCGAGGCTGTCAGGGTTCTGCTCATATCATCCTTGTTTCCCCGGTCGTGTCAGCCTATACCCGGCATTGTTTGCCCTCTTGCCCCCGGACCAACAACACTCGACTTTAGCCATCACTTGTGCCTGCTGATGACAAGTCGCCCAGTGCCTTCACTCTCGTTTGCCTCTCAGTCTTCGTTATCTTGGTTTCGAATGCCGCGAATCAGGCAAGGCTGTGCCTCTTTGCTGCAATTTACCAGAACTCTGGATAAGATGCATCTTGATCGGATGTTGGATCTCATGCATGTATTTCTTTTCATCTTGCATGTGAGACCATGCCTTTATAAATAACAGTCTGACAACATAGCCATTGAAAACGCCTTTGCTCAAACAGGCCTTGTGGGGTTCATTAAACCCAACAATTTACCAAATCAATACTGTAACTGTACCCCATGAACGACTAAATGACCTAGGGCCACGGAATGAGGAGTAGGAAAGAAAAAGAAAGGAAAGTGGGCAAAGACACAAAAGAAAAGCAATCGCAAGGGGTCCCAGATACAGACAATGTCGGAATGCATCTGTGCCAAGTACCATCCACCAGGGGAGAGATGTTTGCCAAACTTTGGGTACTTTTGATACACGAGATGGTATCTTATTGGGCACTGGCGATAAAACAGGCCCATACAATGTCCCTGACATGGGGATAACAAGGAATGTTTTACGCACTCAGATGACTATCCCGGTACACGGGCTCCGCGCGGATGCAGCACCCCTGTTGCCGCAGCGGAACAATGAGAAGGATTGTGTGAAAGTGTTACTTTGACATCGAACATCGCCTTCTCCAAATCATTCAGTTGAGGTTGCATCAAGTTAAAAATCCTGTCGGGCATATGCAATCTAAATAGGCCAGGAACCGTTCCTCGACGGTCGTCAATCGCGGCTGTATTTGACTGCCGTCATCATCTGCCAACACCCTTTAACAGCCCTCTGTAAGCACCATTCCCTATCTATCTAAGGCGACTACCAATCTAATCGCCCTATAGGTCATGGCAGTCCGCGATACTCTCCCTACCGTGATGGCGGCCTTCATTGGCGTCGACGTCCTCGTGGTCCTCGCGCGCCTCGGCGTGCGTACCAAATTAACCACTCTCGGATACGACGACTATGTTATTATAGTAGCACTGATAGCCTTCATCCTCATGTGCTCCTTCTGCTTCGTATCTCTTTCGTATGGCTTCGGCGCCACAGACCCATCAGCTATCGACAACAATCCCAAATACGATCTCATGGAGGCGTCGAGATACTTCACCATCGCCCAGATAACATACGTCGCCGGTTTCCCGATTGTGCGCATCAGTGTCGCCCTGGTCCTGCACCGAATTGTCCACGGATGGCCTCGCACCCAGCGCTTACTTGTCGCCTCGATGGTGTTCATCGGCATATACGCCCTGGGCTGTCTTTTAGTCGACGTGCTGCAGTGCATTCCGCTCAAGGCTGTATGGGGAGATGGGACTGGAAAATGTCTTAGTAACGGGCAACTCGCAGGCTTGGGCTTTGCTGTGTCGATACTGGATATTGTGTCGGCGCTGTTCTACGCGATTCTGCCTGTGTTTTTGCTCAAAGGCTTGCAGATGGGCTTCAGGACCAAGGTAGCCATTATGGTATTGTTAGGACTTGGTGCAGGCACTGTTATTGTCAGTATCGTGCGGCTAAAGAGTCTGATCCAAATCGTTGGGTCCAAGGACATTGCCGCTGCATTGGACCTCCAGCTCGAGTCTTTCATTTAGTAAGTCTTTCTCTATGCCCGTCCTTCATCCCCCCCACTTACATCTACTAACCCACACTCCTCTAGTTCGGTCCTCGAGTTTGGCATATCTATCTTAACAGCCTCGTTGGTGGCCTTCCGTCCCCTCATCAAGTACATGCCGTTCGGCAGTCATGGACGTAGTTCCAGTCCAGGGGGACACCACACTGGGGGGCATAGCTCGCGTGATCCAGCGATCAGTGGCTCAAACAATTTCGAACTGGGCCGTCGGAAATACGTCCATGTTTCTGACCCAGTCCGCGTGGACTCTGACGACGGGGACAGCCAACGCAATATCTTACCAGATGCGGACAATGGCAGAGACTGGAAGCAAACTGACGCTACCATAACGGCAAAAGATAAATAGATAGATCATCGTCATACGCTTTTCTTGCGTTAACTATACATCAACACTGAATAAATAGGATTGAACACTATTACCCTTTCCAATCAGCAATGGATATTCTTAGTACGGCATATACCCAGCAAAACGACTCATTGTAGACACCATACCCCAGATTGATGGGCCAATGCAGACAAAGGGTCAGTCGCGTCATTCTCTGGAGTAGCTGTGATAATAACTGCCTACGAGTCCAGCATGAACACAGGGCTTGCCCTGGCATAAATTACTCCTGGCAAACAAATATCCCAGCAACTAACCAGGTCAGTAACCCACAGTAGTCTGCAGACTTGGGGCACAACAATTGTGGCTTTTTGTTGTCCCTGTCACGCCTGTCTAGGCCTGTCAACGTCTTGATGGCAATTGTGTTGTGCTTTCCAATGGTAAAAGCTGCCATTGACAATCAGTACCTCCGTTCATAACATCAAATTTCGCTATATTATTAGCAATGATTGCGTTGCAATCAAGCCTACCAGAGCATTCCCCGGTGGTATTTCCACAAGCGCACACCGGACCGGCATTCCGGCCGTTGATCGGCACCATGCATGCTGTGCCGCTAAATTCTTGGTGAAGTCGCATGATGTTGGTTGCAAACCCTGCAATGCCAATTTCTTTCTTTTTTTTCTTTTCGCTTCTTCTTTTTCGAAAAACTCTATCATCAGCACGTGCTCCCGCTGTGTTCAAGACCAACTGCCGAGATACATATCTTCCAACAAAACCACACTTCTAATCGAAGGATTGTTAGGGGTTAATCTGCCTGTCATGAATGGGGCCTCCCGTTGACGGGCGCTAAGGCCGTTAAGCTAGGAGAATAAAGTTGTAGCACTAAGTGCCAAGGCTAGTCGTCAGGGGAAGAAATTTATGGTGCACGATGATACTCAAATCCACAATTCTAATTCAGGATTGCTCTCCCTGGCAGCACTAACGATTTTGACCTTTTGGGCGAGGAAGAGCGGTCCTCAAAATGCGACGTTTATTTGACTCAGGATGATACCGAAATATGGTGAGACGCTCGCGAGGATGAGAATTACAGTTTGTGAAAAACGATCCGTAGCAATAATCTGTGTAAGAGCTTCACAATCGAGGACGACATGCTGAGCTTGACTCTCTATTGCAGGGACCCTACTGGCTCAAGAGGCCAATTTCCATTCGCCTGCCCCGGGGCTCTCATGTGTCTTGTCCCGTAAGCCTCGGTAGCGAGATTAACATCCAAACCTAACCCGTTTCATGTTTTGAGCGCCTACGAAAAGCATGGTACTCCGTAGGATCACAAGTTTTACGAAAATCGTATTCGAGCTTATGATCTGCCTTGAGAAGTACTCTATGCAGTATTGTCTCCGAATAAGATCAGACAAGAAGTATCTAGAACGGTCTAGTAATGTGGTGCGGATCATACCCCGGGTTCGGGATGGGGTCAAGAGAACCTCTGGTAAGTGAATGAGCGCATTTGAACAACTATTGGCCAGCTTCCGAGGAGGATTGAGAGAAGTATCAATGCGCCTCAGACTTTCAACGTACATTTTTGTCAATGCCTTGCTCGCTATACGAAGTGTACCACGTCCCCTAGTAGTGCCAGTCTTTGTAACTAGGGCAATAGCATGTGACGAACGGCGGAATCTGATAAGTTATTATCGATATTCTAGATACTCTGGAGACAGTACCAAATATCGGCAAACTCAAGCTCTGAACGGGGAAATACGTTTAAAAACGGATACTAATGCTTTACTATATCACAGTCATCCAGTAGTTTATGAGCGGCATAACGTTGACCCCTAGAGAAAGGTTTGAAACCACGAGTTTCTGCATCATTGCAGATTTTGAAGTCACTAATACAGCCTCACGTTGAGTTTATGCCAAAGTTTTGAAGTGCAGAAAGAGGCCAAAACCGTGCGTTTGAAGGTTAGCCCCAACTACGATTCATGATCACAGCCGAGACTGTAAGAATTCGAGGGTAGTCAATTTAGAGTTCAGTGTGTACGGCATATACGAGTCTGGCCACCCGTTGACCAAATTTCATTTGCAACTGCAAAGTCTATACGCCATCCTCTAACCCTATTAAGTTCCGCTGGTTATCAACGGGGACTTTCCTATGTAAATGTTGGTAAGTAAAGAGTTCTTATTGAGCCTTTCGCCGGGTAGTAACAACTGATGACAAATTGGTTCTCTCAAAGTTGTACTCAAATCTCTTTCAAAATCCGATGATAAGATTTGTGATTGCACCCCCTTATTGTTACGACATACTGGTCATAGCTATCAACGTCAAACTCCCAACCAGAGTATCATGTCTCACTCAGCTGATGCTTGTCTATTCACATTGTGTGCACTAACCTCTCGACTTCTATTACATCAAGGTTAACAAGAAGAGTTGCTTTAGTCTTCCATCCCCTTGGAAAAGTCGGCAGTTCTCTTGTAATTCTGGACCTGCACTACAGTTCCCTGAAAACCTTGCCATTTAATTTACCATGTTCTGAAGTCTTCACACCTCGAAGCAGCACCTCGAAGTCAGAAAGAAAAGAAGAAAAGCCCTGTAAGACAGAGTTCCTCTGTCATACTACTGTCTTCTGTCTACGCAGACGTTGGATTACTACGTACTAGTGACGTATCGAATGCTATCAAGAGCCGCAATGAACCAGTCAAACAATATTTGCGGTCGCCACATACCTCGCTTAATATCTCCTGGCATGAACAATGGTATGTACGTGTAGGTGTCTAAACTCGGCTTCGTCTTTCGAATTGCAGAAGCGCGAGGGTTCGGAATGATAGACACAGTTAGGGCTCGACCAAATGCAGCCACACAAGGTCGCACTATCTGTTGCTTACGAGATACGATAAGGGTGACCAAACTGGGTGTCAATTGGTCCGCGAATACATCTAACTCTGTCAAAGTTAGTTGCGGGCAATACTCGGGAATACCGAGCCAATTACTCACAGGACAATGCTAAGAAATCGCCCGAAGTGTGTATCCGCACGCCACGGATTTGTTCCGCTGTGCTGTCACATCTCGACGTAGATGGCGTCGTTGATGGTTGCTTCATCAATAGCTGCAACACTGTGTCATTGCAGCCCTACCCCACAGTCAGCCTCAAGATTCTTCGAAATACTCGGCTGCCCCCAGCTTCGAATCTTGGCTTTCCACACTGAAGTTGGTGTTTACCATAATGGGAGAATTATCTCAACAATAGCATTGGCCATGTATCTCGACCACTCGCGGTTGCTAAATATTTCTCACGGCTATTAGTCTTCTTGACATTAGTCATAAAAGAAAAACGAAGATCATACATGCTAGCGCTGTGGTCTAATTCGAACAATTGCCATGAATAATCATCGTTATTCAATATCTCCAGAGGAAGGTATGGCGATGTTGTTTTCGTACTCCGCTCCCAGCCGATGAGACGGTTGGAACGGGTAGCTTGGCTCTGCCGAGATATTAGGCTAGGCACTATCTAATTGCCACCCATACCACGCTATTGAGTCGGTCGATGTCTTGGTTGCAGTCGACGGCACGGCATTTGCATCCCCAAAACGGCAAGCAACCCTGCGGAATTAATCGCAAGACTCAACATTAGTGCAGCACAAGTAGCCATCATTTGCAACGTATGAGCCTCGCGAAAACACTGTCATCAGATTCCCAACTTACGGTCGCGATGATGGGGAGACCGAAGATACGAAAATGTTATGCTATGAAGCTTTATTCATAAATACGTGGACTGAACCTGACGAAAATTATATAACTCATTAACATCTTTCTTCATCAAACTCAAGACATCCTCTCTTAAAAAAAACCATTTTCAACGACACTTCCCCAATATGCCACAGATCAAAGTTGGAGATTATCTTTTCCGTCGTCTTCACTCACTAGGCATCCGTTCTGTCTTTGGAGTCCCTGGAGACTACGAACTTGCCCTTCTTGATCTCGTCACTGACAACGATCTCGCCTGGAAAGGTAACCCCAACGAACTCATTGCTTCCTATGCCGCTGACGGATACGCCCGTGTACGCGGTGCCGGAGCTTTCGTCACCACTTTTGGACCCGGCGAGCTGTCTGCCTACTGTGGCATGGCTGGTCAGTACGCTGAATTTGTACCAGTGGTTCACATTGTTGGCTATCCAGCTGTCGACGCTGTCCGCAACAAGGAGATCATGCATCACAGTCTCGGAAATGGCAAGTTTGACATGTATGAGAACATGGCAAAGCACATCACTGCGGCTACAGCTATTATCAACTATGCTCCCACTGCGGCCCAGGAGATTTATAACGCTCTGAGCACCATGATGCGGGAGAGCAGGCCTGTATACATTGGGTTGAGCGTTGATATAGCGTACGAAATGATTGATGCCGAGGGGCTCGAATCCCCCATCCAGACTGGTCTCCAGCCCAATGATGCGGCTCTGGAGGATAAGGTGGTAGGCAAGATCCGAAAGCTGATTGAGGGATCTGTGAGACCTGCCATCATAGTTGACGGAGGTGAGTTACAGCTACAAAATACTGCAATCCAAGTTCTAATATCATATAGGTGCCGTGCGTCATGATGCGCTGGAAGAAACCCATGAGCTGATCAAGTTGTCCAACCTTCCCGCCTTTACTACAGTCATGGGTAAGGGAGGACTTGACGAGACCATTCCTCAGTATGCAGGCGTTCACGCTGGCGCTGGTACTCTGTCCGGCGTCAAAGAAGCACTGGAGAGTGTCGATGCCGTCATCTGGGTTGGCAACTATCCTTCAGACTTCAACACTGGCGAATTTACAACGGTTGTTAACAAGCATGCCACTATCGTGGATCTCCAACGCTTCACGGTTTCGATTGGCAAAACCCAATATGTGGTGTCGATGAAACACGTCAGTTCCACCACGATAATCTGTTTGATTGTTACCATCTAACATCTTTTAAGGTCTTGAAGAGTCTTGTTAACTCAATTCGCTCGAGCCCCATCACAACAGCTGCACAAAGGGTCACCTGGGATCCATACCCAAAGTTCAACTTCCAAGCCAGCGACGCTCTCAAGCAAGACTTTCTCTGGGGTGTAAGTCCCCCCGTCCCTAGTCCAATTCTAATCTCATACTAACTATCCAGGCTCTCAGCTCATTTTTCCAACCTGGTGATGTGGTCATTGGAGAAACCGGCACCTCTGCCTTTGGCCTCTGCGACACCAAACTTCCTAGCGGTGTCATGATGTTCAACCAGACCGTATATGGAAGTATCGGATATGCTACAGGTGCCATTGTGGGAATAGGACAGGCCATTGCAGAGAGTGAAGGAAAGTGGAAGCGACCTGTGCTTGTAACTGGAGAGGGCTCCATGCATCTCACCATTCAGGCTCTGGCAGACATGCTGCGGTGGGATTTGAAGCCAGTCATGTGAGTTGGACTTTTCTTTTTTGTTGTCTATGTGAGTCTTGTATCAACACACCCTTACACACTCTAGCTTCGTTCTCAACAACGGCGGATACACAGTCGAGCGCTTAATCCACGGAAAGGAAGCTTCCTACAACGAAGTTGCAATTCTCGATTATTCGCTCTTGGCCAAAACGTTTGGGCCTGCTTTTGAATCGAAGTATCACGGTCCTATCAAAACCTGTGGAGATCTGTCTAGCCTTGTCGAAGATCCCGATTTTGGCAACGCAGGTTGCCTTGAGGTAATTCAGCGTCCCCATATTCTTTGAACATCATGCTAACCACGATTGCAGTTGGTGGAGCTCATCCTACCGCCTCTCGATGCGCCCTCAGCTGTTATAAAGACCGGGGCTGCCATCGATACCTTCAACAAGGCCAAGGCTGAGAAGGGGTCGGGAGTAGGCCATGGCACTTAGTTGGAAACGCTATTTACGTCAAAGCTCTTCATTAAATTGTCCGTGAACAACCGAGATATGAGGTCTCCGCACACTAGTTTGGTCTCCCTAGCCACTATCTTTTATTGTCTCATACAGTCGTTACTTTTCTGCGGATGTTAGGATATGGTTTCGTTTCCCCTATTTATGAAACAAAGATACAGTTGGTTTTTATGATCCTCAACAAGATAACTTCAAAAAGAATAGTGACGTCATAGTGTTTATGGGCGCGCCTTTCACGAGTCATGATCCACTCCTCCACTTCTACTTGACAAGAGCCAAAATGAAGACTCCAATAAAGCTTTAACAAAGTCGCTCTTTGTTTCTTTCATTGTATCACAGAACCAACACCTCAGCAATTGACCAACCGAAAAAGAAAACCTACCTACTACCATGTCTCTCATGGCAAACGATCCAGGCGAGCTCTCACTGAGCAAGCTCCTCTCAACACTCACGACAACCTTGCACTCAACCACCTACGTCTTTGCCACCATCACCGACCCTTCTCAACTACCACCTCAATCCGAAACCCAGATGATGTTCAAGGAATCCGAGGGGATTACTCTGATTATCAGTAAAGACTACGCCGAGTCTCATCAGATTGACTACTTCCTTCCCTGCAAGATGGTCACCCTCAACGTTACCTCGAGCTTGGAAGCTGTGGGATTCATGGCTGTCATCGCGACAAAGCTGGCAGAGAAAGGGATTGCCTGCAACTGCGTCAGTGGGTTTTATCATGATCACGTTTTTGTGCCGCTTGGTCGGGAGGACGAGACTTTGGAAGTGCTTTCACGATTGGCGGCGGAGAAAACGGCAGAGGCGAATAAGGCTTAAAGGAAGATCAGGGAACATTTGCGAACGGGGAGTGTTTCTATAGTAAGTATATAGGGAATTTGATCGCATTTTCAGGCTCAAACGATGATTTTACGAATCCTTCCCTAGCATTTCAACAACCACTTGATACCCTCAACAAGATCCACAGCTGCCTTTCTGCCTTGCCCCAGATGCGAGAAATTTCCCCAAAAGATATGCGGCATTCCAGGATAGACATCCAACTTAGTTTCAACCCCATTGTCTTCACGCAATACCTGCTCATAGATCAGATCCTCATCACGCAAGATGTCCAGCCCGCAAACTTGAAAGTATGTTCTCGGTAGGCCGTGGTGGCCCGTCGGCCAGATGAACGGAACAAATAAAGGAGACGATGTATCGCCAGCAGCTGAGTCGTGAAATATCTTATCCAGCGCCGGCGTAAGGATAGGGTCATTCTTGCACTCAGCTTGAGCCCGTGAGAGGAAGATTTAAGTTCTCATCACGAGCTAGGTGGCTGGCTATAGCAGCCATGCTCGCCCCGGCAGACGAGCCACCAATGACAAAGCCGCTGGATAATGAAACGCCAAGCTCAGACTCGGCACTCGAAGCAATCCACTGCAGGCCATCCCAAACATCGTTTATACTAGCAGGAAATGGATCCTCAGGACCCTGTCGGTAGGAAGGGGCCAAGCAAACAACGCCAAGCTTCTGGACGATATCACGACATGACCACGCACTGTCTTCCGGAGATCCTATAGTCCATCCGCCGCCATGGATGTATTCAACGAGCGGAACAGGTGTAGCTGGTTTCTCTGCTGGCTCATAAACATGGGCTCGTAGTTTGTATCCGTCTCGAGCGTCGTAGTGGATATCTCGCTCGACAACACCGCTGTCCGGGTTTGGTGGTTTGTGAAGGCTTTTCATATACCATCTCAAGCCTGCAATGAGTTTCGCCGGGTCGGAGGCGTCCAGTTGCGGAAAGTTTGTAGTCTTCAGATACTGCACAGAGTCAGTCTCGGGTCGTGCTTATGGACCTGGGTACTCACTTCAGCCAGCTCGGGGTCTATTTCTGCCAGCTGCAGTCGCTGCTCTTTCGTAAACGTCATCAGAGTGTAGACAGCGCGGCATCAAATTGTCACAACTTTATAAACTCGTAAGGTGCAACTTGGATAAATATCCACGGCTCGATGGGACATATACGCAAGGCTCGAACATCAAAGCCGGTCCGACCCCGGAGTTAACGGTGTTATCACAATTTCATCATATTGACACCCATCCGGTATTAAGAATCGGAATTAAGACTACAAGTTTGTTCCCTCACATCCGTTCTAGCCTATCAAGTTAACGTCTCCTGAGGCCTCGGGTCTCTTCTCTGAAAAGGCCTTGGACTCCTCCTTCCGTTGACTGTCCCCTAGCGAAACACGTCTCCTGGCATCGATATACACCATGTACTCCTCATACGTATGCGGTAGAACCTTCAAGTTCTTCGGGACAGAAAAGGTATAGTTGAATTGACCTGTCGGCTTTGCGACACCATGCTCAACATCACGAACCTTGCTGTCAACGCGGATGTGCACCCGAGTCATTGGATTCTTCGGATCCGGAAAGCCAGGCTCAGTGCCATCTTCTTCCAGCAGCGGAGGATCGGTGTACGCAACAGTCGCTGTCAAGTACAGAACACTTCCGATAGGAACGGGATTGCGGAATGTACAAGGGTCCGCGCTGATGAAGGTTGGGCGAGCGTGAGCAAAGCTGGCAGCACAGCAAAAGGCCAGCTCGAAGGTCTGCTTCAAATGGAAACCACCGAATACCATTACTTGGTGTCTGTTTCTAAATTGTGGTTGCATAATAGCAGCTGTTGACACTTGGGTTTTAGACATAGCGACAACGTTGGAGGGCTGACGGAGATCGTTGTTGGGGTCGTGGTATGCAAGCTGTCGCAGCCAAATTTGATGAATCAGGGCGGACTCGGCATCGTTAGGCTCAGTCTGAAGCAGCGAAACCTTGGATGTCTCCTTCTTGGCAAGCGATTTCTGCTCGCCGGCCTTGAAAATCTTCTCTTCCTCCTCGTTGGTTGGCTCAAGCTTGGGGATGGCGACGGGTTTCCTTGTGTTGGGATCCAGAGCTACCATGGTGAATGTGCAGGTGAGGAGGACATCTTCGGGCTTGCTTGGCTCGCCTTCCTCTCTCGCCTTTGCAACCTTGCAAGTGATCTCGACACTACTTCGACCGGAAGCGTATGTCACTTGGCCGCTGTACTCAAGATCACAAATTTCAGTGAGAGGGTGTGCTATGGTGATACGGTCCAGAGCAGCGGTCACTGTGGTAACGCCAGGGCCGGTGTGCTTGTAGACGATGATTCCAGAGAGGGCATCAAGGTCCATAAACAGCGTTCCGAGTCTGCGAATCTGGTTAGCCTAGGGTTGGATAGTTTGATGGCATTGCTACCTTATGTGGCCGGAAGAATTAACGTATGTATCCGACAACCAGGGATCCTTCTTGAGAGGAAGCACAACGCGATGGTAGCTGTCGCTCATCTTCTTGGGCGTAAGATCGCGTTCCTTATCAGTGTCGCTGGATTTATGTGCCGGTAGGCCCTGTTGCTGACGGGTAAAAGCCTCTATCCAGGGCATCGGCTGCCTCTTGTCCTCCAATCCGTGAAAGACGCCATCTGTTTGTGTAGCAGCCGAGGCGTGGAAGCTGTTGGCTGTTGGTTTGGCCAATGCTGGTCCTAGAGATCGTACCACATGCGGCCTGCGCAGTGAGGCAATGATGCTTGTCGCTTTTTGACTTTTGGACATCATCGTGAGTTTGTTGAATTGGGTTTGTGAAGTTGATGAGGTGTGACGCAATATTAAATTCACTGGCGCGTTTGACCAACCGGTGGGACCCGATAAGTCACCGATAAGACTAGATAAGGTCTCAGGCGCTAGAATAGCCGAGCTAACCTGGACTTGAACGGATGAAATCGGATTTATAAACACTAGTTCCAAGAGCAAGTAGATGAAATATTACGTGAAACATGCAATCGAATTATCCTACTTGAAATATGTGCTATGCTTACTCATACGCACACGATTGAATGGTAAGCTAAGACTCTACCTATTTGGGTGACGGAAAAGTGGAGAGTTCCATGTGTGACCAGAGATCCAAACCCAAATACAAAAGAGACAGTCGTTGGATTCAAATCAAAGCTTGTAACGACCCTCGTACAAACTTCATCCCCCTTACGATCTAGCTGAGTTCCCGATAACTCAAAACTCAAGCTTAGATACCTTCATCCACTTCTCATCAGAGTCAGCCAGGGTCTTGGCCGCCATCTGTGACCAAGGAAGAGCACTTGGACCCAGAACAATCCTCAGAGGCGGCTCCTCAACCTGAGAAAGATGAACGAGAGCCCTCGCAATATCCGAGCCCTCACTCCAAGTAGACGCGTCATCCATGTGCTTGAACATCATTCCCACGGTCTGCTCATAAGGCTCACTGATATTCGCAGATTCCGTAGCGATAGTCGCCCAATCAGTCTTGATACCACCGGGCTCGGCGACGGTGACTTTAATACCAAAGGGTGCAAGTTCTTGTGCCAAAACAGTCGAGAAACCGGCAACTGCCCACTTGGCACTTTGGTAGGCTGCTAATCCAGGCGTACCAACTCGATCTCCGACCGTGGAGACCTGAATGATATGACCAGACTTTTGTTGTCGGAAAATAGGCACAGCAGCCTTTGTGACATTGACAACGCCATAGAGGTTGACGTCAACTTGTGCGCGAAAGGATTCAAGGGACATGTCCTCCACAGAAGCTAGGTCTGCATAGCCGGCATTGTTGACTAGAACGTCGATACGACCGAACTTGTCTACGGCCTCTTTGATGGCAAGGCTAGCCTGACTAGCGTCGGTAACATCAAGTGCTGCGGTGAAGATCTTCTCAGATCCATATTTGGTGACGAGATCATCGAGCTGTGACGGCTTTCGGGCGGTAGCAACGACAATGTCACCAGAGACAAGGACTTGCTCGACAAGTGCACGTCCCAGTCCTCGAGAGGAACCAGTGATAAACCAGACTCGAGCCATATTTGATGTTTGTGCTGTTGATGAGAGCTGGAGCTTATATAAGAGCAAAGATGTATGTAAGGGTGGTTACTAGACAGAGCTTGATGGTTGTAGTTTGTTGTAAGGATATTCTTCTGTCTTCAGGAGGATGACCGATGTTTATATATTGTAGAGGAAAGCTTTCAAGACTTCCTTTGCCATATATTATTATATCTGTGGGAACCTCAGCGAAGGGACAATACGAAAACTACATCGTTACTCGCCATGATCCCAATTACAATAGTAAGCAGATCGGGGACCAGTTCAGTAGGTACACCAATCAGCGCTGATGCACCATTTCCAGCGGAGAAGAAAGCAGTAGGCTGCTGCACGAAAGCGGATCCTCCACCTTATGTCCGGCCGTAAGGCGCCTTATGGCCACTGAAAGTCCGCAGATTGTTAACGGACATTGGAGATAGGCGACCTCATTCTTCGGAAAACCATGCGCCTGCATTAATATAAGAAAACCCCCGGATGAGGTGTCGACTTGGCTTACTGGCTTACCCCAAGTGGCTTATTCTTCAAGAGTAGGGCTGACGTGAAGATGGGCTATCGAATAGCGGCAATTCAATCGCGAGATACGGGCGGAATGACTGACGGCTTTATGACAGGCAATGGGGCGGAAATAGTCAATCACTCAATGGTTTGTATAGCTACCTGAGCAGATGGACTTAAAGATGAGAGAACCAATAGCCAGAAACAATTATACCGGTGATCATGTCCCAGTGGCAACTGTGGGCAGCTCTGTAGCTTGCGAACAAGGGACATGGCACCCATTCAGCCAAGTGCCGACCCAGGCGAGTTGATGCTATTGTCAGCGGGGAATGAGCATGCAGCTAAAACCCCCCAGAGCGCCAGCAGTTTTACGACTTGGCGGCACCTCCTAAACGATTAGGTATTGTTACTTCTTTGATGATGTTCGGTTGTTCACTTATGTGCGTTCAGGGCGTGGTAGACATGCCGTTGTTTTCGAATGCCATGGCCCCGGTGAGCGTATCTACGCAATGAAGCTATACAAGCAAGATAGCCGAGACAGAATAAATCGTGAACTTGAGGTCTTACAGCAATTGAGATCAGGCCCGAATATCGTCCAGTTGATAGATGCTGTGCAGGGTGATGAGGTTCGCAGCTACCATTACCCTTTGCACAAACCCTAACTAACGACGTGAGGATTTATGGAGTTGATTTTGGACTCATCATCCAATATGTCGACAACACTGATTTCATAACCTTGTATCCCCAATTCAGCGACATGGACATCCGCTACTACACGCGTGAGCTGCTGAAAGCATTAGAATTTGCTCATGGCCAAGGCATTATGCATCGCGATATAAGACCGCACATTGTGATTATTGACCATCAGAATCGACAGGTACTGACTCACTTCTACCACCATGTATAAAACTCACCAGATAGTAGCTTCGTCTTATAGGTTGGAGTTCAGCTGAGCTTTACCAGCCAGGAGGAGAGTTCAATCTTTGCGTTGGTCTCTTTAAGCCTCCTGAACTGCTCCTCTGCCATGAGCGCTACGACTACAGCATAGATATGTGGAGTTTCGGCACCATGCTTGCGTCCATGGTGTTTAGAAAAGGGCCGTTCTTTCACGGTCATAGTTGTATCGACCAACTGGTATCAGCGGCCCGGGTTTTGGGAACAGAGAGCTTGTGTTATTTCGTGGAACAGTACGAGATTCTGATGGACCAAGAGGACGTCGAAACCCTGGGCCAGCATCCCAGACAGCCTTGGAGGGAATTGGTTACTTCAGATAATCAACATCTAGTAACAGCTGAAGCGATAGATTTGGTTGATCGACTTCTACAATTTGACCCAAGGGTAAGTCATCTTATTCCCTGGATATTCTCAACTACTAACGTCTATGCCCTAGCGTCGTCTTACTACGTCTGAGGCCCTCGTGCATGCTTATTACGAAGGATCCTAGCCAATTGGTGTGTTATAGATAGACAGCCTCATTAATCGGTGAAATTGCACTGCAATTTTAACCCCCTCCAGGGCTTCCCACCCTTCTCTACCTTGCCATATACTTTTTTTATTCCTTGATTGAGTCGTCAACGCCCAGAAGACCTTATAAGCCGCATCATAGGACCAGTACAAATTAGCTTTGAAAAGTCATGTACCTCTTTACGGTTTCTTGTGAATTTCCTGTCAGCGATTGGCTCATAGCTGTACGTACTATGTGAATAGCCGACAGATTCCACAGCATTCTGTCATTCTGACAAGGCGCCACTTGATTATTCATACTATGTTACAGAGGTCCTCCTCTATGCCTGTACGTGTCCCTGTTCTCTATAAATATCACAGAAGGCAGAATCATCAGAAGGCTCGATGAATTCAAGTTCCAACGAGCCGCGACATTTATCAGTGGAAGAGTCGAGTCCTGTCGTTTAGACCGCACCCCAGTAAGATTTGATAAAATAACATACTTACAGCCCAGCAGAGATTGTGCATCCTGCTTTCACTGTCTGGATTGATTTGCTACGGCTTGGTGGTCTATCCTAACTGTTTGGCATAGCTCCAGAGTAGCAAGATGTATATGTTGCGGCGAATACCAAGACAGAAAATAGCTACGTGATATAAAAAACCTCCCAGCCAAACTACGCCGGGATCATCTAGAGAAGGAAGATCGACTGTCGCACTTGCTCACCGCGAGTTTGGTCAGGACTTGGCGGCGACTAAGGAATTGCATATTTTTTGGAATGATCTACACGAAACAGTAGAACAAAGCACCAAGACAAAATATGAGAAACCATTCGTTCGATTCCGACATGTCTCAAAACTCTCAAGCTGTGATTTGTCAAGAGGCGATGGAACAAGGGAGGAAAATGGAATGAGACGCAACACCATCTTTTCCTGCATAACAGTCCCGATAAGACAAAGACTGTTTGACCTTATTTTTTTGCAGGAAATTCTTGACAGTCGAATGCAATTAGGTGTACAGACTCGCTAGGTGACATGAAGCTATGCCACAATACCCAGAGTTTGTGCTTGTCATACTTGCAAAAGTGCTGGTGTTGCACCTCCTCGGCTAACATCCCAGTGAGGGCAAATTGTCTCACATTCTGTGCTCAAGTCAATACCAGCCAGATCTCAAGGTTGACGTAAGGGATGGAATTAAACTACTTTGTCGCAGGCCTCTACCATCGGCCAGGTGATTCTACTGGCCACTGATACCAAAAACCTGGGTTTCCCGCCTTTTTAACCGACCCCCTTGGACCATTTTATAAGATACCGTCTCACCTCGCTGGTCGCAGATCTTTGGTACTCTTGTTGCTTCCCAATCATTCCGCTCAGCCACGTCATCTCTATATGAAGTTCGAAACAATCAGCCTTGACACCGAACTGCCGGTGGTGGTGAAGATGATCGCGCCAGGAAGTCCACATCCACGCAACCGTGGCCAGAAGAATCGTGGGCGCTTGTTCCTCGTCGCCATGGTTTTACTATTCCTCATATTCAACTGCAGAAATTTGGTACGCTTAGCCCGCCCTTCCTGCACGCAGGAAGGCTAACCGATTCTTGCATACAGGATTTCAGAAACACTACAAATCCGTCGCATTTGCTCGGCTCCTCCCATAAGATATCACGACTTCATTACCTTGTGCCTGCCAATGCAGCGAACCGCCAAGTCTGTGCCGTTGTCGCTTCGGCCCTCGTTAATCGATACTCCATACCAACTATCTTAGGTTATAGAGGCGAGTCCTTCTTAGACGCCCAAAAGGCGCACATCGCGAAGCTGCGCGCTATAAAAGACTACCTCCACGACTCAGGTGGTGCTTCAGATGATCTAGTTATTATTGTCGACGGGTTCGATGTCATGGCCCAGCTCCCTGCCGATGAGATGATTCGACGATATTTCACCCTCATGGCCGAGGCAGACCAAAGATTGGCCGATCAACGCGGGATAACTATAAGCGAGCTCCATCGGACTGGAGTGAGGCAGACTCTTCTTTGGGGCACCGACAAGGGATGCTGGCCGGAGAGTGAAATCGACCCGCGATGCTGGGTGGTACCGTCTTCAACACAGCCTCGGTTCACCTGGGGACTCAAGACAGACACAGGGGATCTCCAATATAGCGACTCGCGATTTCTCAACTCAGGAACCGTCATTGGGCCACTCGGAGACCTTCGCAACTTTATCGATGCTGCTCTTTCGCTAATAGAGGACGACTGGAACCAGGACTTTCTTTTCCGAGACTCTGACCAGTTTTACATCGCAGCTTTATATGCTCGTCAAGAATACCACAGGATGGTCGATCTCAACGGCGGTGCGTTTCCTGAGGAGATCGCTGGCAGAATTATACCCAAGCGAAAGAATGGTAAAGATGACGTGACAGAGTTCCATGTAACTGTGGATTATGATTATGCGTTCACGCAAACTGAGTGCCATAACTATAGGTCTGTTTGACTCCAGGAATATGATGTTTGGAATACCAATACTGATAGACGTAGGTTCATCCGAAAACTTCAATATGATAACTTTGATTTAACAACAACGATGAAAGAAGACGCTTTGGAAGAAGGCTCGAAATTCCATCCATATAAAATACAGATGCCTTCCTCCATTTACAAGACCCTGCAAAGAGTATATGACTCCCTCCCTGAGGAAGACCGACCAACAATGACTAGCCGCAACTGGATCCGAAGTCTAAAACTCGGCACAAATATTGCCACGCGGGTAATATTTGCCTTCTATCACAACACGTGCGACAAGACTGGATTCGTCGACACTTTTCACGAAGCTTGGTTTTATCCTCTCATGCGACCTCTTCTTCGCGTTGCGGTCAAAGCCATTCAACACCACCAGTCCATTAGCTCAGAGCCTATAGATGGAAGAGTATGGATGGCTGCACGAGAGTATCCCAGGAATCCCGACTTCAAAGATGAGTATGGTGGGGTCTATACGGATGCTCCGGAGGAGGAGTTTGTTCCTCTTCAAAAGTTCTGTGATGAGGATATAGAGTCTGTACTTGGGAAGGATAACGACTACCCGCTGAGCAGGCTGTGACTGTATTTGGAAGGCTATAGCAAGCATGTTGTTGGGAGAGCGAGTTGGTTCATGCATGAAGCATTGTTGAATGGTGTTTCTAGGAAGCGGGTGGTTTTGACTAGCATCAGCATAAGAATAATAAGCGACATTTTGATCCTCCAGACAAGATTCTTCTGAACGCATCGAAATGGAGGCTACGTTTGCCAGTCTACCCAGTCAATCATAGCCATGAACTCCTTCTTAGTATTATCTTTGGTGACGATAGAGTCTGAATGGAGACCTAGCATCTGGAATCGCAGGTTCTGAATAAGTAGCTGTCGAGGCCAGATCCAAGCTTGTGGTATCTGGAGCTTGTGCAAGTGATTCCAAGGCTTATATGTTCTCAAGTTGAACCGTCCACTAGTCATTAACTATGTAGTTGTGAAGACGCGCATATCTGTATGTGTTCATCGAAAATAGATACTTAGCAGTTTTCTCGTTGTCTGTTTCAAGAACTTCACGCAGATACCAAAGATCTGTCCGGTGTTGTACCCTCTCTTTCAAAAGACACCGATACAAAAGTTACGATTAATATTACAACTTATTTCCCGATAGTCTATCACGCATGATGATTTAATATTTTTATACTCCTAACTATATACCAAAGCTTTATGCAAATATTAGCTCTAAGTAGTGAAATCCTTGATCGCTTCGAGAAAGTAATCGACTAATTCTCCAGGTTTACTCAACATGGGAGAATGTCCACTAACAATCTCTCGTTTCGTCACTCGCGCGCCAGCCTTTTCCGCCGCCCGAACAATCATCTTCTGCGCCTCAAAGGGGAATGCTCTATCCTCTTTTGTCATGATCAACCAAGCTGGCACGTCCTTCCATCCTTCGTACGACGCTTCATATCCACTCGTGCTCGACGTAAGGGCGTGCGGCGTGAGTTTTCCAACCCATTCTTTGGCCTCTTCCTCGGGAAGGTCGTGGTATAACATGTCGATCGGGTCCACGCATATAGTCATGAGGTTGTTCTCATAGTCGGCCTCCCAGGTGGGTGGGGGTTTACCGCCGAGGGCCTCGAGGAATGACGCACCGACGAAAACAAATCCAGTTGCAACCATGAAGAGCCCAACCACACGTCCTGTTTTGGTAACGGTAGTTGATGCTTTGTCGGAAGATTGCTGTGTGAAACCCTTCAGGGCGCTGGAGCCTACAACGCCCCCGTAGGAGTGAACCGCGACAATAACATCAAGTCCCTGAGCTGTCTCGGCCGCTATAGCATCCTGCACAGCCTTGACGTCGTGTGAGAAGTTGACCGAAGTACTTGCTGATTGTGTCGTGGGGAGTGTAACTGGTGTACATTTGTATTGGTGTGATTCCATCGCGGATATAACTTCTCCCCAATACTCGGGGGTATGCCATCCCCCTGGCACGAACACCAGGCTTGGGTTCCCAGTCATCTTGCTGACGGATGATTGGTCGCTGAGAATTGGCTTGGATGAAAAGAGACGGCAATAATGGTGCAGAGGTCCTCCAAAGTGTGGCTTGAGCAAATTAATTATAGCATCTCCAACGGCGGGGTTTATCTTTCCGCTCGTTTATTCTCCTCGAAGAGGTTTAGTTGCTGACCTGCTGTCAGCCATTAACAATCATCGCAGTGTGACTTAGACTCGCTAGTGGGGACGAAGAAGCCGGGCCTAGGCACTAGTTCTCTAACTTTTAACACCGTGCTGCTAGGCTGTATCTGTTAGTGCAGTAACTGCCAAGAGTATCTGCTCCCATATCCCGCGAGTGGCTTCCTCAATACCTCGTCAACGCCTCGTGAAACAAGATTCTTCTCTCATCTCACAAAGCCATCACTCGCCAGTCCCTTGCCGATTCAGCCATCTGAGTTTCCCTGAAGACCAAGCAAAACTCTTCTGAGATGAGCACAAGAACGCGGAGACCCCACACACGGAGCAAGACAGGGTGTCTGACCTGTCGAAAGCGTCGGGTGCGTTGCGATGGCGGAAAACCAGTCTGGTAAGTCGGACTTTGCCCTTTCTACATCCGACAAAATAGTCGATGATACTACACAACAGCCTTTGACTTTGGTCGTGATTGGTTGCGAGACTAATGCGAGTAGCACACGATGTGCCGGTGCAGGACGAACGTGCGAGTTCGGTGACCCTAGTCTGCCGCTGCGCGATCGTAAAGCTATTTTCCTCCCTGGCGAACAGCAGCCTTGGATCATAACCCCAGACTCACCCCCCGATGCTCTAACCGTTCATTCTCCACTTGGTAAATCGGTGGAGCCCTTCGATTGTCTCGGTGTAGATATGTCTTTTCGGTCAAGAGAGCTACTCCATTACTGTAAGTGCATCATTCGTAGTGGTCTACGTCTACTATAATCACTACTTATTATCTCAGTTCACCATAGCCACGACAGCTCTGATTTAGTTCTCAGCAAGGCTTGTAGAAACATGTACGTACCCTGTTTGGGCTCACCCTCCGAGATTTGGCTGACTTGTCTATTTGCAGCTTTTCATCTGTCGTTCAACATCCGGATGCTTTGCGAGATACTCTCCTCGTTGCGGGCTTGCACTATGCATGGACCGTTGGCGACCTCCAAACATACAAACCAACATTCTTATTCCATAAAGTTTCTACGATCCGTGTGTTGAACGGATGGTTACAGAACATACAGCAGCCGGGATTGATGACCTTCATTCGACATGTCTCAGTCCTTTGCTTCATTGAGGTCGCGCTTTTCCATTCCAAAACACGTCCATCATCGACTCGGGACTGCTAACAGCTGGAAGGCTTCATACGGAAACATGAGCGACACAGAGTCTCACGTGAACGGGCTTATCAACGCCGTCCATCTACTCAGCCCCCTCGACGATGACTTTGGCCAAAGATCGGGGCTCGAGGAAGAGCTTGCGAACCGATATCTCTTACTGTGAGTCTTTTTCTCCAAGACATACATGCCCTCACACTGACGGTTCAGAACCTACTATGCTTACCAGGGCTTCAAGGCCAGGATATCAGGCAGTGACACACTAAAGAACATGTTCCGCCAGAACAACACAACAGCATTCTCCACGTTTGTGTCCCTCATTCACTTCTGGAAGACCCAGAACATCGGCCATCTCGAAATGCGGCTCAACGCTATGAAGCTCTTGCCGTTCTTCTTTGCGGCGTTACCATCTACAACCCAGTTCCACGACATCGATGCATCTCCATTGATCGACTGCCTGAAACACGTCACGACCTCCACCCAGACAGTTGAGGAAGACCGTTACAAATGTGATCCAAGCTGGGAGTGGATAGAGGGTTCTGAGTCCCGATTGCTTTGCGCCACCATTGGTTTCCACTTCTCATCTATGTTTGAGGATGACCTGTCTTCCCCATTCAGCTCCTGCAGGTACCGTATCTCATGGTCCGGCATGTGCGCTGCCTCAAGCCTGTACCTTCACAGCGTCTTGGACCTATGGAACAGTGGGAGTCCGTTGGAAGCTCGTCTCCTACGAAGATTCTTGTCGATCCTAAAACGAAACCTTGATCAGAGCATCGATGCGCTGGAATCGCACGAAACGCGAGATTTTTGGTTCTGGAGAGCCTTTTTGGGTGCATATAGCATCGCCAAACATCAAGCGCAATGCCACGACCCGACGTTGGATTATCTCCAGGAAGCTTTTAGTGGGTTTGTTGAGTCGTGGAAGACAACCACTGGGTTAACGCTTTGGCAAGAAGCCCATGATCGTCTGTTGACAGTGGCATGGCCTGCCAGTCAGACCCAGGAACTTGGACCGAATCTTTGGAAAGCTGATTTGAGTATGACAACCGGTTAATGTCTAAGACGACTCTAACCTCGATTATATGTATTACCTGTAAGATGTATAATAGGCATGCAAAAGCTCTGACAATTTCCTCTCCTTCATATTTTGTACAATCTTGGAAAGATTATCATAAACTCCTTTTTTTTCTTTTCTTTTCTTTTTATGTAAATTGTGATAAACTGTCTTTATCGCAAAGTATGTTTGATGGACCAGAATAAGATTTGATAGAATTATTCTTAATGTGGTGATTTTTAATTTTGTATTATCATGCATATTCATCGTTGGCTCGTTATTGGAACTTACGCGGTACTGTAAAAGTCACAGCTCAAACTCGGTTTCAGTCCATGAGATGACTTTCAATGACTGGGTCGATATCAGGTATTTCTCTTAATGTTACCCATCACGGGGCCCCTTACCCTGCGATCCCCAGACGAGTGGATGTCTCAGCGGATCTCGGGCCCCATCTTTCGGAGGAAACACTCCGTCCAGACCCCTGACGCCACCCTGACCGGTACATATCTCCATTTTCCTTTATTCAAGGTGCCAGCTGTGAAGCCAAAAGATCGTGAGTGAAAGAATATGCGAATAAAAGGACAGTAAATGAATGAGATTATAGCTTCTACTTTACATTTGTAGCGGTTCAGTGCTGAATTCGATGCGCATGTTGAGTCGGGCTACGCTATATTTAGCTCAACTTTTTGGCCCGCAATTAGCATTCAGCCCATTTTGCCAACACGCGATTCACCGCTCCTCAGCTGGGCCATGAAGTTATCCCCAGGATTCACAATGCTTGGCACTGAAGAGGAATTATTGATCGGTGCATTCGTGAAACTAGCCAAAGCTTGAAATGATTTTCATGCATTTAATCCTCGCCCATCGTGTCTGTATGTGTGTCGATTCGCGATACCGCCAAAGCGAGAAAACTAAAAGGGCAGGACGGGGACCCTGCGTTAACGCTAAACCGCCTAGGCCCTCGTCGTCCGAAGTATTTGTTAGGGGAGTCGTACGACTATTCCTCAAAAGGGGGATGGTCCGACAAGGTCTTCCCGAATTTAATGCAGGCAAGGGTTACATCACTCCTGCTGCTTCAAGGCTGAGCGTCGGTCGATATAAGCAGAAACTTACGATTCCCCAGACGATAGCTTCTTCTTACGATCGAGAGTTGTCGCTTTTGGCAAAGCAGCAAACTGCACTCCATTGATACAATAAAAAGAAGCCGCCACGGCTGCAACGCGATCGAGATCTATTTCCTTTCTTTCCCGAATTTTGCCACCCAGCGAGTCGTGGGTAAATGAAACAACTTTCTCTCTTCAAGCGATTTACTCACGTGACCATGACAGAATCACGATCTTGAAGATATCGAGCGATTCGGCCGACCACCCTGCGAAGTCCCGTTATTCCGAACCAGACGTACCCCGTCGACTCTGGCAGAGCAGTCCGAGGACCGCAAGATGTCTGAGCTGAGCTTTGCGATCTTGCCAAGCTCATATACGCGTAGTGATCACTCAGCGGAACTCGGGCTCGATGAGTTGCCGTCGCCGCCAGCTAGCGCCATCTCCAGAGGGAAACATCAAAACGAGCCTAGATTGAAGAGCAGCAGCAGCATTAGCAAGCGTCGCCAATCCAAATTACACAGATCTAGTTCGCGAAAAGCAACACCATCTTGCACATGCTGTCCAAGCACACAGAGGCTCTGCGGGCTCGCGGACTTTGCCCCGTCTTGCGAGTTCTGCCACGTGAGGGAGACACCCAAATGGCGTGAAGGGCCTAATGGACCTCGCACCCTCTGCAACGTGTGCGGCTTGATGTACATGAAGCGAGAAGAGAAGGCCCGGTCCTTTCTGCTGGGTCGCGAATTTTCTATCGACTCATCTTCGAGAACATCATTGGGGACTCACAGCACAACACCAACATCACGTAAATCATAGGCACTACTCGGGCGCATCTCTTGGTGTTAGCGGTGCGTTGTCAGACGGGTCACCTTCGGTACCTGTCGGCACTGTGTTTTTATCGGGCTCGAACGCAGGGCCGTAGACTTTCCAACAAGAGATCTGTGCCTGAGGAGAGAGGAGTCCGCAGCACTTTAATATTAACGGCGTTGGGAGGCGTAATGGGTTTCAGGGAGAACAGGTAACATACACGACAGGAGTAACGCGGGATGAGGTTAACGGACTATGGACTATTCTTGATTTTGTTTTTTCTGTTCAGTATACACGCATTTACACAAATAGACCATACTGCGGCTTCGGAAGGATCGGGCTGTTGTGATGGCAGCTACCCTACTGTATTTCGAACTTGACAGGCGGGTGACGAGAGACCGTTCACTGTGGTCAAGTTCTCACGATGTGTTGTGTTTTCTCTGAAGACCTTGTTCTCGGGAAGCCTTGAGGATTGGAATGTCACACATTGCGGTATTACGTGAGAACGGTAAAGAACGCTCGAGAAATTGGGAATCTCACACCAAAAAACGGTGCTTGCTGCTCAGGCATTGTTTGCCATGGCCGCACGATCCACCGATGCCATCTGGTATTGGATTCGATGGCAAAAGAGAGCTCTTTGCAAGCTCTTACAGGATCTCTTGAAATTGACCTGGTTGGCTGGTCGTTGTCGAGCTTGCTGCCGCTTGACTTGACGCGACTGACCTATCACACCTCCTCACGATAATGGTGCCTGTGCATCAACCCCTCAATTGGCGGCGTGGGGTCGTGTCCTGCCTCAAACAAAAATGCAGGCCCCAAATAGCTTAGCAACCAGGTGAACGATTGCACAAGTTGGCTGGATTACACAGTAAGGTAGCACAAGCAATCACCTGCCATTCCAGCAACCCCACGCATCTGATGCACTGTGGTGCACACCAAGCACTTACTAGAAATGTCAAAAGGGCCGTGTCAATAAACACCTGATCATTAGTGAGGCGCTGTGGCTTACGCCTCGGCACAAAGGTCAGGCAATTATGCTGTAATTGGTCCCGCAGACAACCCAACGCCTTCTTATCTCCTCAATGCTGAAGGGATGCGGAGCTGAAATGAGCTTTTTATGCAAGGAACCAGGCAATCAGCATATTTCTTCACGCCAAAACGCTGCGAGGGACAGAATCGAACGGGCGCGAGACCTCTTGTGTTTCGGGGCAAAAAGCAAAGCAAACAAGGGAGGCTGGTGCAACTTGGAAATTGCGCCAACACAACAGTCTAGCGTTACCGTGCTGCGAGGGGCGAGTCTGCGAGAGGGGGAGAAAACTCAAATTTGCATACGCTGAAAGAGAATTGCATGCACAAATATTGGATTCAAAATGCTGTTGTCCTCTTGGCCCACGGAGCACCTCCGCTGAGGAAGCACAGCAATTGGTAGCTCTACTCCGGCTCCGCGGTTGGACCCTTAAATAAGGGTTCTCTGTATGCACAGTCCAAACCCAATCGAGCAACGATCAACCAAGGGTCTTCTGGGGGATCACGCTTTAGCAGAAAGTTTCGCTGGCCGATAAGTATAGAAGAGCCCGATCCCTAACTCCTCCCTCTGGTCTGGAGATCGAAATTCCTCACAATATTTGCCTTCGTTTCATCAACCATGCACTCCACCAAACACAGAGACAGCCTTAGCAAATTAGCCTTGGGCAGGCGTCGCAAAGACCGGGTCCCTTGTCCTGCTGATCACTCGGAAGCCAGCTTTTTCCCTCCCCGACGTTGCACCTTTGCGAGGAGAAAGTCTCCCAGCCGACACGTAAGTTTCTGGCGCATCTAAGTTATTCCGTTGCCAGGTCACTGTATTAACCTTTTTCCAGATCCGCCCCAGTGCCAATGATACTACTGGATTGCCACTCTGCGATGTCGCTTTGTTCCAGACTGCGGCTATCGCGAATTCACTAGCCAATAAGCCAGCAATTTCTAGAGAGGCATTGAAACTCAAGGTAGCTTCACACGCTGCATCTTTACGGTCTCAAGCCAGTTCATCACACTCCGTCAGATCTCGTTCTACAAGAATCAGCACGAGGGAGACATATGAAGCCCTCACATGGCGGAATAGACTCACACAGCAGCCAGTATGTCACCAATGTTAACTATGCTGATACGCTCCTCTAACTGAATGACAGAAGTCACCTGGACAACAACAACCTACTCCTTGCTGCACATCTTGCTTCACGAAAGAAACCCCCAAGTGGCGAGAAGGTCCTTTCGGATCACACACACTCTGCAACGTCTGTGGTCTACTTTATGCCAAACGCCAGGCAAGACATCGGTCGATACTGGGTCAAAGGGACATTCGCAGAATCTCTCAAGTCTACTAGGAGCAACCGCAAGCGCAACCACGACACCCACCTGCGTGGCTACGCATCTTCATACAAATTGGATTGACGACTGTACGCACGATGAATTATGGCGCTTCCCCTTTCCTTGGACTGGATCTTAAGGATAATTGTTTTATGCAGGATATGCGAGTGATGAGGCATGGTTTCTATACCCCCGGCGCAGGATTATGAGAGCAGTTTGTGAGACTCGGTTGACACGTGAAGTTCTGTGTCAAAATGGTGTTCTTGGCGATGTATATTATGTTGAAATTGGCGCAGATACCTCAGTCACTGTTTTGAATTGTAATGCTTTTTGCTTCTGAATACTTCAGTCTTTTTGCATATGTGTTGTGGACTTGTGGTGGTGATATTGCGCAACAACCCCGAAGGTTGCAGACTCGAAGCTGAAGTGAAGGTTTGAGGATTTGTCAAAACATGTTCGTAATCTAACGAGCTCGTGCCGAATTCATTCTACCTTTTCAACTACATTAGTATATATGTGTATTCTTGTAACCTACTAAGGTCAACTTTAATTGATCTGTATTCATGTACGTCTGGAAAATAGTTGCTCGTACACCTCGATGGACGAGACTTGGTTTAGGGTAACCAACTTTGAAAACCGAGCAAATTGTGACTGCTCCAAGTGCCTCAAAATTTGTTCCAGCCCAATTGAACGATAAGAAAACTAGCTCATAAAATTGGCTATTTGTGCAAACAGAAGTTTCATTCATAACAGTAAACCGTGCCGTTAGAGGGAATTTGTTATATGTACGTAATGATTTTGGAGAATGCGGACTGGCCTTGTTATTGGTTTGTATACCAATGATAGCGTTTCTGTTCTTTTTGTGTATGTATCCAAAGCTTCAAAGACCTGGTACCAATGAGATCGAATAACCATCCAGGGCGCATGCTTTCCGATGTTCTTTCCCGACCTGATATGCCATGTCGTGAGTGCATTTCCTGTCCATAAAAGACTCCACGGCAATAACGGGAACTAACCCGATCCTGCGGCCTGACATAAATGATTTTCGACGACAAGGGTCCACGTAAAAGAAACTTTTGGTACGGTCACATGTTTCAGGGATCCGAAGTCGCCATTTGACGAAAGGTTATATGATGGGGAATATCGCGGCCCGAAAGCAAACTTACACCCACTTCACGAGCACGCAATTGAGCTTCGACATGTCGTTTGTTTGTGTTTTTTTCTACCAGAAAAGGCTTTCAGTGGATGATGGCGATAAGATTTGAGCCTCAAATCTATATCGCGCGGTTGCTGGGTGATATTTCGAGTGTCGGTAATGATGGATTTGCGCACAAAACTCAATCGCTGAAATGGACCATCTGTCCCCAGGACACATCGCCTTCCAAGACATGACATCGGGAGCTTTTTGTCTCCAGTCTTCTTTTCTCTAATAAATCTACTGGAAAAGACTAGCTCTAGACTACTAGCGGCCCGCAACAGTAGTCCAACCGTCGAACCTATCCACACGCGGCCTGTCACACCCTGCAAGGTCGGCAGATAATAGAGTATCCAGGCACCGAAAACAAGGAATGATCGTCTACCGTTACTCTGTCGAACCCACGCCAAGAAAACGTGCTCCGAGAGATCGGCTTCGTGATCAAATTCATCGGACCAGGGTCCACCGCAGTGCACGCGACATTTATATAGCAGATCATCCGTACTTCTGGATCCCAGAGCAGGATCTCGTACTTCAAATTCTTCATCGCTACCATGGGCGATACTCAAGGACAGAACGTCAATAGTGACGGGATTCAGGCGGCGGAGAAACGAGACGATGCCGTCTCTAACACTGTATCTCTCAAAGACGAGTCAATCCTCGAAAAGGCACGACTTCTAGGTGCCACCCCGGAAGAAGTCATCGAGGCAGAAGAGTATGGTCGTACACTCGACCTGGCAGAGGCTAAGAAGGTAAAACGAATTGGACTGCATTTCTGGCCTAATACTGATGACGAGACAGCGCGCCGAAACCCTCATCTACTTCCACGAACATGACCCAAACTTCAGCAAAGAGTCCATCGTCCGTCTAATATCGTTCATCAACAACACCGAGCTCTTCGAGAGCCCAGAAGAACACGCCGACACAATCGCCGACATCAAGACAGAAATCTCCCTCGTCACCATCAACTCCCCCTACGCCGAAGTCCGCGCCGTAGTCAGCAACAAAGACGACCCGTCAACACCAGCGGGAACGATCCGCGCCTGGTGCATCGGCCTGTTCTTCGTCGTTGTGCAGAGCTTCGTCAACCAGCTCTTCTCGGTGCGACAGCCAACGATTCGTCTCCAGGCGCCGGTCATCCAGCTTCTTTCGTTTCCGATTGGTAAGGCGTGGGAGAAGTGGATGCCCGTTGGCAAGTTCACGCTTTTTGGATCTGAGCTGCTGTTGAACCCTGGCAAGTTCAACCAGAAGGAGCATATGCTGATTTCTATCATGGCGAATGTCTCGACGAGCTTGCCGCATTCTCGATATATCATCTTTACTAGCTGGCTGAAGAAGTACTTCGATCTGCCATTTGCTGCTGATTTTGGTTTCCAAATATGTCTTTCGGTAGGATAATTGTTCTGAATTATTTCGAATCGCGCGCTAACCTTCATAGCTGGCTATGAACCTACTGGGCTTTGGCCTCGCTGGGCTGGCGCGACGTTTCTTGGTTTACCCATCATTTTGCATCTGGCCTCGGTCACTTGCCACAGTCGCTCTTAACCAGAGTCTACACAACGGTAAGTCCCATGTACAAAGGTTATAGCTTCTTTGACTGACACTCGATAGATTCCGGGAACACCAGTGTTCTAGGCCCCTTCAAGAAGATGTACAACATGACCCGATATCGATTCTTCATGATCGCATTTGTCGCCATGTTCGTCTGGTTCTGGTTCCCCGACCTTATCGTCTCAGCCCTCTCGCTGTTCAACTGGCTTGCTTGGATCTCGCCCAACAACTTCAATTTGACTGCCATCACTGGCGTGTCCAAGGGTCTCGGCTTCAATCCTCTTCCGACGTTTGACTGGAACATTGCCACGTACTACATCGATCCGCTATTGGTTCCCTTCCACGTCACTCTCAACATGTTTCTGGGTGCTGCATTGGGTGGAATTACCATCATCGCTATGTACTGGAACAACACCTACAACACTGGTTACCTCCCTATCAACACAAACACCATGTTTGATAACACGGGGGGTAAGTATAATGTGTCCTCTATTCTGGACGACCGTGGACTGTTGGATGTGGAGAAATACCAGTCCTATAGCCAGGTCTATATCGCTGCCTCGTCAGTGACATATTAGTAAGTTCGCGTCACCATATACCACCAGTGTAGTTCTAACCAGAATTAGCATCTACTTCTTTGCCGTGTACAGTGCAGTCATCTCCTACGCTGCCCTCTACCACTGGAACGACATTAAGCTTGGATTCGTGTCACTGTGGGAAAGCTTCAAGAAGAACAGCAAGGTCAACGAGTTCAAGGATGTTCACACGCAGCTCATGGAGAAGTACCAAGAGGTTCCAGAGTGGTGGTATTTGATTCTCAACGTAAGTTAAGCCCTGAAGTGATAGAGCAAGTTGACTGACTCGAAACAAGATTGTGGGAGCTGCTTTCGGAATCGCCTCTGTTGCAGGCTGGCCTACCAACACCAGTGTTGGCACCGTCTTCTTTGGCCTTGCTCTTGCAATTATCTTCACCATCCCAACTGGTATTATCTATGCCACGACAGGTATTGAAGTTGAATTCAACGTACTTGCTGAGTTCATCGGAGGAGCATGGCAACCTGGAAATGCCTTGGCAGTAAGTGCTCGATAACTTTCAGCTCTTGGTAGCTAGATCTAACGATTCCAGATGAACTTCTTTAAAGGCTTTGGATACGTGACAGTAGCTCATGCGCTCGACTTTGCGAATGACCTGAAGCTAGGCCACTACCTCAAGATCCCTCAGCGTCAGACCTTTTGGTGCCAAACTGTTGCCAGTAAGTAATTCTCGAAACCGTGTCAAAAAATGCCACTAATCATTTCCACAGCTATTGTTTCCGCCATTGTCTGCACAGGCGTCATGAACTTCCAGATCCTCAACATCCCCGATATCTGCGAGTCTACCCAGAAGGATCGTTTCACTTGCCCTGGCGTGGAGTCTTACTTCACCGCCGCAGTACTATTTGGCTCCCTCGCACCCCAAAGGGTCTTTGGCGAAGGCGGTCTCTACACAGCCCTCCTCGCCGCTTTCCCCGTCGGACTGGCCTTCCCGGTCGTGTACTACTACGCCACCCGCAAGCTCCCCAAGACTCACTGGCTCACCAAGATCCACCCTGTTGTGATTTTCAGCGGCGGACATATCTGGTCACCGTATAACCTGGCTTATGTCTGGCCCGCTGTCATTCCAGGCTGGATCTCTTGGGTCGTCATCCGAAAGAGATATCTTGCGTTCTGGGCAAAGTACAACTACGTTCTGTCAGCAGCTTGGCAAACGGGTATTGCCCTTGCTGCATTGGTGATCTTCTTTACTGTCAGCTACCACGGCGCTGCAATCAATTGGATCGGCAATAATGCTGATAGCGGTTGTGAGGCGGATGTCTGCACGAGACTTAAGGTTCCGGAAGGGGAGATCTTTGGACCGTCGCCGGGGACTTTTACGTAAATTGTGGTCACTACGATGAGCCGAAGACTTCCATAGCATTATTCTAAGGAGTTAGTTTCTTGAAGACGTCTCATTTTAATTGGGCTCATTTGGGTGCCAACTGTCAGTCTGGGATCTAGACGGCGTAACAGGTTGATAAACAATTCAGTTAGCAGTGTTAAATAGCGAAGAGAAAAGTTACTGATTGGCATAATGACCCCTCGTCTTCAAATGCACCATTCTCCATTCCTGATAGAAATTTGAATCCTGTACCGTCCAACCGGGATGAGTCTAGATAACGTATGCGGGGGGACGAGGATCATTTCCTAGAACTGCTTTATCTTTGACCACCAACCGGCCCTGCATGACGCTTTACCATGTAGGGAAGCTGCAGTATCACCGTTGAGAGGGTACAATCTCCGAAGATGGTAATTTTTGGAGAGAAGCTTGTGTAGAGTCATATTCCCGCATCGTCGCGCCTAAGATTAGCGGCGGGGATAAATAGCAAACACATGACCGGATTTATCTTCTAGAATCAATTCATCTTGAGAAAGAATTTGAGAAACACAATATTCTCTGTACTTTCTATCAGCCATGTCTTCAATTCCTCACCCACTCTGTCCGTTAACGGGCGACGAGATCCAAGCAAGCGCACGCTTGATCGAGAGCGTTTGGCCAGAATCCGTTTCGCTATCTTTTAAGGTTATTACTCTCAGCGAGCCACCCAAAGAGAAGCTCGCGCCTTACCTGGAAGCTTTTGACAACGGCAAATCCCCTTCTCCACTAGAGCGTCGGGTGTTCGTTGCGTATTACATCCGGACAACGGTACAAACCATGTTGTCATCATCCTGTTGTGTTTGATCTGACGTGATATCAGGACATTTTCCATGAGGCTGTCGTGAATTTGACCACGGGGAGAATCGAGAGTAACGTCAAGCTTGGGCCTAACGTTCATGGCAATGTTGACTACGATGAGGCACAGAGGGTTGAGAAGCTTGCTCTTGAGGATCCGAAGGTGTTGGCTGAGCTCGAGAAGCTGAAGCTACCTGAGGGAACAGTTGTATGTGCTGATCCTTGGATCTACGGTCAGTCAAACAGCCTTTTCACCAATTCTAGGAAACCCGATCTGACAGTCATAGGATCTAATGGCATCGACGACGATGTACGCATGTACCAAGTCTTTCTTTACATGCGAGACCCTGCAAACTCAAGCGAAGCCGATTCAAACCACTACGCATTCCCCCTCCCCGTCTCGCCAGTCATTGAGTGTGTTCACTACAAGGTGATTCGTATTGATGTGTTGCCCACAGGTGTTGACAACACCATCAAGCCCTTGGAACCCTATCAACCAACGCCGGCGAATGAGTACATCCCTGAGGCTCAGGAGTTGCGCAAGGACCTCAAGCCGCTGCACGTCAGCCAACCCGAAGGGCCCAGCTTTTCTGTGACACCGGTGGGTGAGACAGGAAATGTTATTTCGTGGCAGAAGTGGAATTTCTTTGTTGGTAAGTGCTCAAACTGTCGTATCATGGCGTCCAGTTGTTTACTCTGACCCTCCTGCAGGATTCAACCAGCGCGAAGGAATGGTGTTGTATAACGTCAAGTACGACAACCGCCCACTCTTCTACAGACTATCTCTCTCGGATATGAGCGTTCCATATGGAGACCCGCGCCACCCCTTCCACAAGAAGTCTGCATTCGACCTGGGCGATGCTGGCGCAGGCGCTACGGCCAACAACCTCAAGCTTGGCTGTGATTGTCTAGGCAGTATCCAATATCTCAGCGGTGTCATTAGTGACGATCGCGGTATGCCCCTGCCGATGGAGAACGTCATTTGCATCCATGAGCAAGATGCAGGCATTGGATGGAAGCACACAAACTACAGAACTGGAAGAGCTGCTGTTGTCAGATCGCGTGAATTGGTCTTGCAGTCCATCATCACTGTTTCCAACTATGAGTACATCCTCATGTTCATCTTCAACCAAGCTGGAGATGTTACGTATGAAGTGCGGGCTACCGGTATCTTGTCGACACAGCCCATTGACCACGAATTGGATAAAACTGGAGTGCCGTTTGGCACTGTTGTGCATCCTGGTGTCTTGGCGGGCAATCATCAGCATATCTTCTCTCTGCGGGTAGATCCCATGATTGACGGCCATACAAATCAACTGGTCTATAGCGAGGCCCATAGAATACCCCGAGATCCTCACCACAACCCGCACGGCACTGGCTACGAAGTGGTAGAAAAGACTGTTGACACAACAGCTGGTCTCGATATTGACTATGATCTTAGTCGAGTGTACAAGATCACCAATCCCAACTCCCTCAACCCCATTAACGGAAAGCCCGTGGGCTACAAGATCATGGCTCCGCCATTCCAGAAACTCATGGGCGATGAAGACAGCATCAACCACAAGCGTGCCGAGTTCGCAGACCACAACATCTATGTCACCACCCACCGTGACCGCGAACTCTACGCTGGAGGCTGGTGGACGAATCAGTCTCGTGGGGGTACAGGCGTGAGAAGCTGGGCGCAGCGGAACGACCCCCTAACTTCAGAGTCTGATATTGTGCTGTGGGTGCAGTTTGGTATCAACCATATACCACGCATTGAAGATTTCCCTGTCATGCCAGTAGAGATTCTGAAGGTGCATCTCAAGCCTGTTAACTTCTTTACCAAAAACCCTGCATTGGACGTTCCGCCGAGTGAGCAGAGCGTTAATCAGAGTACTCTGATTGAGACCAAAACGGAGGCAGGCGAGAGCAATTGTGGGTGCCAGACTTCTGTTCCCTCCAGACTTTAGACAGTATTAGCAGTCCGGAAATTATCCTACGCACATGGAGACTTCGAAAAAATAAACAACAAAAGTTAACTCCGAATTCAGTGAAAAAGATACAACTGTAAGCCAACCAAACACATACAAGATAATAGGAACAAATAAAATATATGACTTAGGCGATCTTAGGTATAACCTTGAGGTAGGAATATACAATATTACACAAAGTAAACATAATTTACTCAAATTTATATTGTATTATATAAAGCAAGAATGGTTCATTATAGTTCATGTAATATTATAACTTTAAATCTTTGTAAGTCCTCGAAAACTTAATCAAACGTCAGCCAAGTTGTTGCACATGAACTGTTGTTTCCTCCTCTATTTGTATACCGTCCAACCCCTCATTGACCGTCTCGGGCGGCGTCTGATTTCTGAACGGACTGAAAATGCTTATTTCTGTCCCATAACTCCACCCAGCGTGCGAAGCTTCGATATCGTAACCAGGTGGAATATCATCGCCCACCGCAAACTCGCATAGGGAGCTCGAGCCGTTCTGCTGTGATGTCTTGGTCCCGCGACTACTCTTGATACCGTAACTTGGGGCTAGAACCGAATCGACAACCGCTCGCTTGCTTCTGTGGGAGGCGAGGAAAGAGGATGGGATAATTCTGCGAATAGCAGGTCGTAGCATCGGCAAGGAAACTAGAGCACGATTAATATGGGGGTTGTGACCTTGGCTAGATGAGAATTACCCGAGACGTTTGCAAGGTTGCACTCGGCGGAGGCTAGAGCTCCATGTTTGGCCATTCTGAGGGCCACCTCCCTCGAACTACCGTCGAACTTGAAAGAATCTTGAATCACCAATATGGTCAAGACGCAGACACTTGTAAAGGTTAGCCCATAACGACATGACTTCGCCGACAGGGACATACAGAGTACCAAAGCCAAACAAAGCAATGACAGCAATCTTCTGGCCTAGAGGAAGATGCATTTTCACCACCTCAATAACAGGAAGGATGAGAATTATAATATCGAGGGTCGCATGTGTAAGACCGGTGGAGAAAAAATAGATGGTATTGTTGACATGGCAGTGAGTGGCCCTGCGGTCGATGTCCCAGTAGGCCGAAGTCGGCAGGCATTGGAGAGTCAAGAGGAATATTCTGATCAGAAGCCAGATACCACATAGTATAGCTACGATTTGGATCGCGATTCGCGAGTTGGAGTATTTGAAGAGACGCCAGTAGAAGGTCAGGATGGCAAACTTTGCACCAGCAATGGCGATGGTATACGTGAGGCTGCTGAGCCAGATCAAGAGATAGGATCGTTCGAGTCGTTCGTCTTCGGTGAGGTGCGAGGGGCCATCTTTGAGTGGTCGGCCGAGTCCAAAGCCTATGGCAACTGCATACATTTAGCCATTGTAATTGAATGGTGGACTGGCGAATTTATTCTCACAGACTAGGTTATCTACAGAGTAACCGAGCGCTCCAATCTGAAGAATTGTGTTAGCTGTCGCATTATGAAGGAGAGGCTGGAAAATGGAAAGTAACGTACAAATGCCACCACAGCCAACCAATCATCAATCCCATAACCCGCCCTCGTCGTCCGTCGGGCAAGAAGCCGCAGTATTAGCACAAGCGCCGCAAGTGGTAAAGTAATGCATATAGAGGCGTAGAGACTCGGTCTATGATCCATCGCGCATGATTGACGATTGACGGAAACGCCTCGAAAGCGAGTAATGGGACAAAAGAGAAGAGGAAGGAAGAAGAAGAGAAGGGAGCCAGGTGGGAAAAAAAGGCTAAAAGAAAAGAAAAGACATTGGCATGGGGGGTTTTGTCTCACCTGGACGAAGTGGCCAGTCAGCTTCGAAGCGCATTGCTAATGATGTGAATGGAAACTCCCGAGAGTTCAAATCAGAGCAGAGCAAAGACGACGCTAGAGACGCCCGATGATGCCCTTGCCTGCGCTAGATGCGAGCAAGGTAAGCTACGGCTGTCGTTCCATGGGGGGAGGGAAGACTACCGATGCGGGGAAGGGCTTTTTGCTAACAGTCGTTCATCGTCTCGTATCGCCACCTTTCTCCTCCTGTTCCTTGAGATTAATGGGCACAATTGAGGCCAATCAGGGCTATATTGTAATCGAATAGTCGAGACTCAGCGGCAGGCAAATTTAAAGCATCTCGGTTGTTAAGGGGCATGCAGTGTCGATCCTGAGCCGCTGGGGGGATCATCCTGGGCCTGAGCACTGTCATTTTCATGATTGGCTGAGCACGTTCTAGGCCATCTCCGGCCGGTAGGCTTGTCAAGAACGCTCCGAAAGTTCCACAATCTTAATGGACTTCAGGGGTATGCACCATAGGGCTGTAATTTATCGAGTCCGTAGGGTTTTAATTTCTTTCTTTCATTTTCTTCATCATTTGCTACGTAAAGTTCAAAGTGCTTAAACCGTCCTGAGATAGTTCTCAAAAAACTTCAGAGTCAAGAGGGGATCGGCAACTACGGCATGCCAAGCATACTTCATTCCTATGCAAAGAGCATTAGCATTCACCGTGAGCAAGCCGGATGATTGTGTCCGCAGCAGAAACCGCATCTACTATGCATTAGGCAAAAACTATCGGAGACTTCAGTCCTGCCTCTCTAGATTGGCGGACTTCACAATGTTAGGGGTCATCTTCAAAGCCATTCATTTTGTATAAAGTCAAACTACATCGTTGAGCGAAGTACGTCATAGTGCCCACTTCCGATCATCCAGAATTTGTTGTAATTCCAAACGCATGTTCCCTCGTGTGGTTTCGAATTTAGAGGTCGGTATGGTCTGTTATGGGTTAGTTGATCAGCATCGATATATGGCCAGGGCCTCTTACTGCCGTACTTGTGCCCACAAGCACATGCGTAATTCTTGTCTATACCCCCATTGGCGTTGCCGAAAGAAGCGCAGTTGCATGACTTGCAAAAGCCCATGCCCGAATCTACCAAGGGAGTTTGGTCTGCGATGGCCATGATGGACGATGATTTAGAAAGACTTGGTGGTAAGGGATAGAAAGTGATATTTATAAAGGTAGAGTGGATGTAAAATGAGGAACTGTTGGTAGTATGAGCACAGATAGTGATATTTCAATAGAACGAGGGACCTTTGATGCTTTGAGTAGTCGAATTACATACGTAGGCCGGGAATCAGGCTCTCTACCGGCCTCACTGGACGCTATTACATTGAAAGATGTGACTGCCAACCCATACAGTTGAGCAACATGATGTGACATCCTTCAGATGATATGATGAAAGGATAATCACATGAAGCTCATGGACCAGTGTGTATCAAGAAAGTGAACCTGAACCCCCTTCGTCCATCGTTTCACAAGCTCAATATCTGATAGAACTCGACACGTCACAGTTCAGCTGAGCACTCTTTAAACCGTAGACAAATAGGGCGGTTTCAAAACTTTCGGTGCGGCAGCCGACCATGTAGAAGGTGTGCTGTTTGAGCCCTCAGTCATTGCGCATGCCATGCAATAATCAGGCTCTGTGCTTACGCTGCGGCTCTAAAAGCAACACCATTGCATATCAATCAGAACTCATCAATGGGGCTCCAATCATGGGCGTTATGACCAGGAGGCGTTGGAGCCTACTAGACCAGGCTCTATCGACAGCGTCTAGTTTTAAAGAAGACCGAGGCTCGCTTGGGGTAATTGAATCTCGCAAATGTGTCAGACGATATGGCGAAAGAATCACTCAGTTCCCCGATGGTCGACTTCTGCCATCATGCGCGTATCGATCAACCCAGGTCCGTTCATTCCCACATTTTACTCGGGGTGGAACTGTCATGATCCATCTGTCGACGTCCAGCTTTGCTGACTTACTTTACACCGTCGTCACTTAGTAAACAAGGCTATCGATTTTCCTCCGAGACTCGATGCACTGGTTGAGGGGAATTAATTATGGTAGTGTATGACAAGAAGTCAGCCGGCTCCAAAATCATAAGCACAAGCACACCTCTTCGTCCTCTTCCAGTAGAAGCATCCCATCACCTTCCTTCGAGTGTCTCGGGTTTCGCGAGTAGGAAACACCATATCCACAATGGAAGATACATTATTCATAGGAAACAGAAACTATTGCTCTGCTTATGCCACCCAACACTCTCGATTATGCATCATCCTAGCCGGACCTTTCTCCACATGCGCAAACACTCCTGCAAGTCCATCGAAAGCGTCCCCTCAAGAGCAGTCGACGTATCTCTGATGATGGCCACTAACAGAGTTGCGTGAGCAAAGTCAGCTTGGTCGTCTTGCACAGCCTGGTAGTCGGATTGTTTCATGCCACCAACATCAGCCCAAGCCTTCCACTTGTCTAGCATGCGGCAGATACTGCTTGCAAACTCTCCGTCCAGGACCATGCGATGAAGAATATAACCAACAACATCTTTAACCGTAGATGACTTATCCCAGTGGCCTTGTCCTTGGAGCCATCGGAGGGAGTGTTCGGCGACAAGTTTGGTGTCCCATTTGGGGCTTTGGAGAGCTTCCATCATGCGTTGGTCCCGTCTAATCTGGCTGGTCCTGAGTTTGTCACGCACTATAGTTGCAACTCGTTAATTGGTTGCCCACTTATACATCTGCATGGAACAACTTACTATCCTGCATACGCTGCTCATTCTCTTTCTGCCTCCTCGTTTGCGCCGCAGCTTCTCGTTGGGCAGGAGGCATTCGGGATTCTGCCGCGAGTGCAGCGCGCTCTTCTTGAGATCTTTTTGCAAATTGCTGCAGATCTGCACCGTAGTCTTTATGCTTAGTCGCCCATGTAGGCGTCTCAGACTCATCGACTATTCCCAAGACAACCAGAACTCCACAAGGCACCGTCTCCTTTTTAGCAAAGGAGAGTATGTCGTCTGGGATCTTGTAATTCCACAAGATAGTTTGGCTAGAGGTTCCTAAGGCAGTCGCTGCGCTGGCGAACCAGATACCATCAGATTTGACAGGATGGGTACGCAGATGCTCGATGTAAAGACTCTCGGGGTTCATCGTTGTCGAAGTGCCGCTGTGGTTCTGTTCAGTCATGGCTGTGGTGAGCCCCGACATGGAAATCTGGCAGGTGATGGCATTACTTGAGTTGACACAGCTTTCGCTTATTGAGCAGTGGTCAGCCAAGTCGTTATGTTGTGGTTCAACTTTTGCTTTATCCAACGCATCTTCCGCGCCTGGATGTGTTTCGGAAAAGACATCAGAAGAAGCACTTCCACTGTTATCGATCTCTACCTTTCGAGGCGGTGATGGTAGTCTCAACCAATATGGCGGCAGGTTCGAGTAATCCCTCGTGATCCAAGAGCTAGACCAGGCCACAGCCAAAGAAAGATTACCATCTGAATCATTTGATGGAGCCACCGTCAATGCATCCTGCCGCCCTTCTGGAGACATCATCAAGCAGCATCCCACAGGCGTCCACAGCCCAGACGAACGCAGCAGTTTCCACGCATGAGGATTCGGAACCGCGCCAAGGTCTAGCAAATAACAAACAAGCTCATCAAACGCGACTTCGACTTGAGGTTGGCGAACTTGATCAGCGTATTCTACACGCTGAGTCTTCATACCAATCGAGTGCGTCCTCCAGTTGAATGTCGTCCAGCTCCCGCCGGGGATAGAGCTAGGGTGACGCGAGAGAGTCCAGTACTCGGAGCGATCCTGGAACCTGTCCAATGGCATGACGGCATAACGTGGGAGCTCTATCTCAATTACGCGATTGACGATGTCGCTCCTTGTAAGTGCAGTAAGGCGACTGTGTCGAAGCATGCGTTTGATGCGCGAAAGGGAGACGAGTGTTGATAGAGTGTTGTACAGAATTGGGAGAACTGTAGGGGTTAGTCACTGGCTTCGACAGATTAGGGTGTGTATGTACCTCCCAAGACTGCCAAGGGCACACCGATATAGGTGATGATATCAGTCGGCGACTTGCCATTATCCGACATCCCGTAAGAGGTTTCTGTTGGATTGCTGGAGAAAAGGAGTCGCGAGAAGTGCTGAGCTGAAATAAAACAACAGCAGCTAAACTCATTTGGGGTTGAGCTGAGGCTAAGGGCAGCCACATCACAAGCAAGGAATTAAGAAACTCAGCCTTGCGCAATTTAAAGTCTACAACAACTTTGGATCATATTTTATAGTATTTGCCCATCGACGCTGATGCGTTTCTCACTACTCTCACTCACTGTACCCCACATCTCCCCCACTTGTACAAGTCTTGGTCAGAAACTCCGCTTTCTGTGCAGTCTGACTCTTCTCAAGGTAGAACCATACAAACAATACAAGTAAACCATCGTCGCAAAAAAGCGCCCCAAAACGAGACCACGGAAACAGCCTTCGATTTGTAGATGAGATAGTTCAATCAGCGCCACCCCGCTTCATCTTACTGCCTGGAAAGTTTGGCGGGTAGATGCAGCAAAATGGCATGCCTTCAGCCTCTTTCGTATACTCAAATACCGCCAGATCATATCCGCCTCCTTCGCATCAATACGGACATTACAGAACAGGATGTAGGATCTCTTGAGGTTGTGTCTCTTGACCAAGCACCTCCATTCTACGCCCTCAGCCACTCCTGGGGAACTCAAGTTCAAAGCGCTGCCATACAGGTGGAAGGACATGTACTGTTTTTAACACCCGGGCTTGCAGCTGGCCTCCGGGTGTTTCAAGAACTAGCAATCGAAGAATCTAGCCTGAACCCTCCGCTGAGATATATCTGGATTGATAGCATCTGCGTAAACCAAGAGAGCTTGGCAGATCGTTCTTCACAGGTAGCCCTCATGAGAAGGATTTATTCGACTTCCATAACAACATTGGTCTGGCTGGGCACCGAATTTGTCTGGGGACCATCTGCGTGGAAATTGGTTGAGCAGATTTACAAAGTCTTCCACTCTAGGAACCCAGACGCACAAACAGAGGCCGACATTCCTGTGACGATTTGTTCGGACTCATCTCATGCTGAGACTGGGTTACCGGCATGGGACCACGAGAGCTGGGGCCATCTAAGACAGTTGATGGATATCGAGTGGTTCTCCAGAATCTGGGTTGTCCAAGAAGTGGTCCTATCGCCTCGGGATCCCATCATCATTTGTGGAAACCGACTGTATCCATGGCAGCATCTCCACTGGACAAGTGCTTGGATGCGTCGAGCGGGATATATGAGGCTGTCGCAAATTCCGGAAAGACTACTCAACGTGAATATCATGGGCAACCTTCGAAACTGTCTTACTAAATGGCCGTTGGACGCTTTGATGTCATTCACGCAGACGAAATTCCATGCAACGGATCAGAGAGACAAGATATATGGTTTACTCGGTATGGCGGCAGAGTGCCAAGCCGCTTCACTGATGCCAGAGGCCTTGCGTCCAGACTACAGTGTCGACACGGCGCAAACATACCTAAGAGTAGCCCGTTTCTTACTGCAGAACGGGAGCTCACTTGCCATTTTGACCCGCGCACGTGGTGCAGAGGGCAGCCCGATGAGAAGACAGCGAATATACGACCTAACGGGTTTGCCGTCTTGGGCACCGGACTGGAGCGACTTTCTGGTGTATAACAAAGGGATTCGAGCAAGTCTGGCGCGCGTACACTTCTCAGATCCAGAAAGGGCTCCAAATCTGGGATTCCCAAGCAATTATACTGCGTCTGCCGGTCTTGGGTTAAAACTTTACGGAAGTGAGGATAGTTCAGTGCTCCGAGTAGGGGGAGCGAAACTGGCAACAGTAACTCAGGTCTATTCATTTGACGAGAGTGAAGTTTCGAAAGATGAGTTTGAGCTTGTTCTCGAGTCCAAGATTCGAAATGCCTGGAACGTATTCGTCTCGTGCCTCACATCAGAGGCAGCAGACATGGTTTCTTGTGCAACGAGTTTTATCAAAACGACGACTGCGGAGCGACATGGACTTATTGGACGATCGTGGGATCAAAGTCTGAAAGATGGCATGGCATACCTGCTGAGACTACTGGAGAACAGTGCCGAGAAAATAGCGATTCCTTTCTTGCACGGAGACCGAAGGAGGTCCATAGAGCTATTGAGACCCCTGTCAGTCCGTGGACAGCCTGAGGAGTACGCCTTTTTAGCCTGCACCTATTGTTTCAATAGGTCTTTCTTAGTAGCGTCGACAGGAAACATTGGCATCGGTCCATCTGATACGCAGGCGGGCGATTGTATCTCGGTCATTTTGGGAGGCGATGTGCCGTATGTTATCAGAAACAATTGGGCGTGGTGGTCTTTTGTTGGTGAGATGTATCTTAACGGGTATATGAATGGTCAAGCGGTCCGAGCAATTGAGGCAGGCCATATTCAAGACGAGGTATTAGATGTAAAGTGAGGACGAAAACGCTCATTAGGGAGGGCGTTGGTCTTGAAACTACAAGGAAAGGACGTGTGACTAGATACCGCGTGACGCTTTAAATCATCAACAGGGCACACTGAGAAACACAGTCAATACCTCAGCTACTGAGCAAGAACCAACCTGAAATCACCGCTTCTTTGGGAGCTGGGGTAGACGAAGCTTCGGTTTATTGGATCATGACCAGTGACCTCGAATCGAATTTTAAAACCCTTGTTCACACAGGCATCCCATGAAGCGAGAAAGAAAGCAAGCGAACTCCACGTAACATATGTTATCACATCATCGCTGCCCGCCTTTACTGCGTGACTTCAATTGATAACGCATTCATTATATCTCAACTAATCGGTGCAAACTTATAAGCATAAGCAAAGAAGGTTACTCTTAAGCTCCACGCTCTTTTCGTCACGAGGTTGGCTGTAATTCATGACGATGGGAAACCAAATTTCATTTTTTTCCCCATGCATTCTACGCTACGCTTATGAAATAGAATGATGTACTCCGTAAGAACAATGATTGTATTCGACATGCGAAAGCCAATAACTTCTTGATCCGAGGGTGGCGTCATTGTTGTGACAATGCCGTAGAGAATTTGGACACTAAAATGAACCAAGCGAAGTGTCATGAAATACTTCACTCCACCACACGAGGTTGATTGAACAGAAACTTACGACTAATAGAACCCTCAGCTTATTCCGATTAAGCATAACCCAGATCACATGTTGGGAAAAGACATACGAGTACAATCAAGAGGCTGGCTCATGATGAAGACCCGTACGCGAGCGAATCACATCCACGAACCTCTACCCCAGGTTAAAGCCTCGGGGAACGCGGAGCCGACATGGAGACCCAAACTGGCGTGAGCAGAATTGAAGCTAACCATTTCCTCGCCCCGGAAAATGGTCAGGACACCACCTCCTCCACCCCAGCCAAACCCAAAAGGTCCAAGTCGTGAGGGGTGCTGCAAATCCGGGGACGACGTCGGACGGGCGGTGGATGCCGGTCTGGGGAACCAAGGTCCGGCCTATGTATGACACGAGCCCTTTTTTGCCTTTTTTGCCATGCATATAAAGACTCCTCCCGGCGTCCCCAAGAAACGATCGGCAGTGCTGCTTTGCTTCTTGGCTTTTTCTACAGCGCATTCTTCTGAGAACTACAAACATGGACTCCAAGACTGATGAGAAAGTCGCGATTGAGCATGGGGATGATCATCATGATGCCCAGGTTGCTGTTCAGCTTGCTCATGATACGAGCAAGAAGCTGTCGCCTTGGACGAAGCCTATGTTTAGGCTCTATCTTGTCCTGGCATGCGCTTACCTTTGTGGATGCTTGGTAAGTTCTTAATTGTCGTACGGAGATGTCTCAGTTACTAATTTTGTTCAAGAACGGCTACGATGGATCGCTTCTAGGTACAGACTACTTTCGCGTCCGATATGACCCAGCATACTCACATGGACTTTAGGTGGAATCAATGGTATGAAGAGATACCAACACTACTTCAACATGTAAGTAAAACCATCGTCACTCTGAACTTGGCTAACATTCTCAGGACTGGTGAGGGCTCTTCGACCGGTATCGTCTTCGCCATGTACAACATCGGTTCCATCGCCGCCGTCTTCTTCACCGCCCCCGTAAACGATTGGTTCGGCCGACGCTGGGGCATGTTCACCGGCGCATTCGTCATTATCGTCGGCACATGTATCCAAGCAACCTCCACCGGCCGCGGCCAGTTCCTTGCTGGTCGTTTCGTCCTGGGCTTTGGTGTCAGCTTCTGCTGTGTTTCCGCTCCTTGCTACGTCAGTGAGATGGCCCACCCCCAGTGGCGAGGCACCTTGACTGGTCTGTACAACTGTACTTGGTACATCGGCAGCATCATCGCAAGTTGGGTTGTCTACGGATGCAGTTACATCGATAACGACACTGCTTGGAGAATTCCTATCTGGTGTCAGATGATTACCTCTGGTGTTGTTGTTGTCACCGTTCTTTGGCTTCCCGAGTCCCCTCGATGGCTCATGGCTCAAGACCGTGTTGAGGATGCAGTCAAAGTCCTTGCCAAGTACCACGGCGAGGGTGACGCGAACCACCCCATGGTTATTCTTCAGATCAAGGAGATGTCCAACCAGATCGCGTCCGATGCAACTGACAAGTCCTGGTGGGACTACCGTGGCCTGTGGAACACCCATAGCGCACGACGCAGACTTATCGGTGTTCTGGGTATGGCTGTCTTTGGACAGATCAGTGGAAACAGTTTGAGGTAAGCTTACAGTAGCCCGTGTTATCGACCTTTACTGACTTCATTACTTTTCCAGCTCGTACTATCTTCCCACTATGTTGGGAAAGGCCGGTATCAAGGATGAAAAGAAGGTCCTGGCTCTCAATGGTGTGAACCCAGTTCTGTGCCTCTTCGGTGCCGTTCTCGGTGCTCGACTTACAGATGTTGTCGGCCGTCGACCCCTCCTGATCTGGTCCATCATCTTCTGCTCATGCTGTTTCGCTGTCATCACGGGAACCAGCAAACTCGCCATCGAAGATCCCAGCAACGGCAACGCCCCTAATGCCACCATCGCCTTGATCTTCATCTTCGGAATTGTCTTCTCGTTTGGCTGGACCCCTCTCCAATCCGCATACATCGCCGAGTGTCTGTCGACCGACATCCGAGCCAAGGGTACCGCCGTGGGCAACCTCGCCAGTTCGATCGCTTCGACAATTATCCAATACAGCAGTGGTCCCGCCTTCGAAAATATCGACTACTACTTCTACCTTGTGTTTGTCTTCTGGGACCTGTTTGAGGCTGGTTTCATCTACTTCTTCTTCCCTGAGACCAAGGATCGTACTCTGGAGGAATTGTCTGAGGTGTTTGAGGCTCCTAACCCGGTCAAGAAGAGTCTGCAGAAGAGAGATGCGCAGACTGTCATGAACACGATGAATGTGAAGGGAGATGACAAGCTTGCTGGAGAGGTTTAAGCCGACGGGCTTTCAAGTTGTACACTGTTGTAGTCGGGGGGATATCATCAAACAATTGTAGTGAATTCAATCATCAAGATTACCTGCCCTGGCTGTGCTTCACCTTTGGCCTACAAAGTATCCCAATTGATGAGCTTAAGTGACTTGTGATTACTCCAGAAGCCCTTTAGATCAGATAAGAAGAACGGCAATACTTTCCAACCTTGTCCATGAATATTCGTATAACTCATCAATTGACTAAAGGGTGGTCACACTATTGTTGCCGATCAGTCAACCCTCGGCCTTCAATCCCGACTCATTCCTCTCCAACCCCAGCCCTTTCCAAGGTCTCATGGCCATCAAGCTTTGCACCGCTCCTTGTGGCTAACGTGCAGATCCAACATGAGCCAATCGGCGAGCCTACTAAAAGCTGGGGTAACGAACCTGTTTTTCTGGGGATCCAACTCCTCTCCCGCACCAATCACAACCCCCAATCTACTCCGGACCGAACATCCCCGAGTATGACCGGTCCCATCACATCATGCAATCCTCCACATGATCTTCTCCTTCATTATCTCCTCTTTTCCCCACGTTTTCTGCCGGCCCGCTCCGGAGCGACGTTGCGAAACATTTCGCTGTACCGCTACCATGGAACCTGATGCCGCGAACGACTCTGCAGAGTGGCGAGCAAGGAAGAGATTGAGGACGTCGCATGCAGTGAGTCTGCAGCCTTGTGGTCTGCTGCGCCGAGCTTACCGATTATAGTGCGATGCTTGTCGTACCCGCAAGACAAGGTTGGATCCTGACGCAAGAGCCTCATTGCGTATCTTCGCTGATAGAGGGATAGGTGTGATGGGAATCATCCTTGTGCGACGTGTGCGGCGATCAACCACGATTGCACTTATGGATCTGAAGCCAATTCGTAAGCCTAATGTTCTGGTACCTGTCGATCGGTAGGGCACTAACTCTTCACCAGAAGAAGCAAAAACGATCTTATCCTGGAAAGTGTTCTGAGAGTCGAGAGAACGCTGCATGAGCTAAGATCTACCATTGTAAGCAGCAGTGAAGTCTTGGATCTGTTCTGCCCTGACCATATCATCTATAGCCAACTAACATCCAACTGGCCTGTCATAATCAATCTCAGAACTCCCCTCAAACCCATCGAACCAATTCCTTCTCAGGTTCATCGCCAGATCTCAATCTTCGTCGTCAAAGCCATGCCATTCAGACACCCAACAGCCAGGACCAGCGTGAAAATGTGAACAACTTTGAGAATGCGGTACTGGACTCCATGCACACTTCCACAACCGAGTCAATCCTCCAGTGGCCACACTTCGATGTTTTTCCACTCCTTCGACATGATGGGGAGTCTATCTTCTACCTAGAACAATCACGTACTCCACTAATAATCGCACCTAATCCTATGTATCCCTATGTTGATGGGGAGGATATCACCTCTATGCTTGAAGCATTCGAACGCAACGTCAACTTCTGGTATCCGTCTATGTCCCAGGACCAGCTCAGCAGTATAAAAGCAACACTTCAGAATGGAATGCCCGCTGAAGACACAGTGCACTCGTGTCTTTGCCTACTCACGCTGGCGTTAGGATGTGCAAGTCAGGCTGCAGAGGACCTACGTTTTACAACTGAGCCGGACGCTTCAGAGAAAGACCGAAGACTTCGGAAGAGAAAGCTAGGGGATATTTATTTTCACTTGGCGTTGAAGAAACTCCATGTTGTACACCTGCAGGTTGACTCGCAAAGCACACAATGCCTCTTCTTCACAGCGTAAGTAACTCCAGCTTATACGGTCCATGTTATCGCTGACCTGTCAGTCTTTACTTTGCGTCTCTGGTACGACCACTTCAGGCATGGGAGTATCTCAGTGCTACGGCCACAAGATGCATGCTTCTGCTCTCATATCCAACCAGCAAACATGACACCGATTCCGAAGAGCGGATCAGGAGAATATTCTGGTCGTGCTATATCCTGGAGAGGTGAGGGATCATCGAATCTCCTGATGTTTTACCTGATACTGATAAACTATTAGTGATTACATGGCCGAACTATCAGCATGTCCACCTTCTGGGATCGCCCGTGTCGAATCATCAGTTCCACTACCAAGCACATATCACACCCATACCTCCGACATCGTGGAAGAAGAGTCTTCTCTCTACTTCCTCGCCTGCATTAGCATGCGACGCTTGCTCAATAGAGTCCACCAACTACTATACGCGAGAGACACTGGCGCCGCATTCGACCATACTCGCTTCCCTAGAATCGTCGCTGAACTTCAGCGCCAATTGGATGATTGGCGTGATGTTCTACCGGCATCTTTTTCTTTCACCGTTGATACAGAGGAGGTAGCGACGGCAGCTGGTGGATTCCTGCGACAACGATATCTCACCTGCAAGGGAGTTATCTATCGACCGTATCTGATGTGGATGCTCAGTAGCAGCTATGCCGATGCCTCTACTTCGGCTGTTACACCTTCGATACCGGATGTGATGAACAACTGCAAGTTGTGTCTTGACGCTTGTTTACTGCATGCCCTAGACCTGAGAGGTTTCCCTCAAACGGTCCTGATTGACACATGGATATGCTCACTATCGTAAGTTCGTCTTTGTTCCCCAAAGGTAGCAGAGTACTGATTGTAAACAGGATGTCTGGCGCCATGCTCATATTACTGGCAGCATCGCACGTACCTGCACTAAAGGAGTTCATTGGGTCTCGTGCTACTCTTGTGGGGAGTCACCTCGAAACGCTGTTTAGGAACTGGCGTGACGTTTCGTTCGGGGGTGATTCGCCGAGCGTTGATCGAAGCATGTGGCTTATACAACAGGCAGATAGCTACATCAGAGACTGTTATTGACATAGCTATCATGTCATAATGGAGGAACTCTCTGGTCTCTGTATCGGAGGCCTATACTCACGCATATTCGATCCTGCAACACCACATTCCGGTGCTTTATCGATGTATTTGCTCAATCTACTGCACATTGGTTCTGCTGGGGGACAAACTGTCTTACAATGGGGCTTAACTTTTCTTCTTTCTCGGTTATAAACCACTTCTGCTTAAGGTTTCATCCTTTGCTGTCATCATTCTTGTAACCTTGTTCATGAAGACCCGATACCTATGCACGCTGAAGATTTATCATGGCCTATGGAGTAATGCCACTGCAGGGCATCCACCCACACCCACGCCCTCCCCCATCAGCTACCTAGTTAAAAATCTCCTTATCTTCACCGTCACAGATACTTTTGAAACTGAGGGTTGGCCCGCAGTAAAGATCCATGTCGAAAGTCTCAGCCGGGCCGATGCGAAGAAAGCCGCTAAATGTCTCGGTCAAATCCAAACATTCAGTCTTGCGAAGTTTAGCGCCGTGTTTCTTTGTATGATGATCAATGGCTCCCACAATCATGGATTGATCCGGGATACAACGGTCACTCCGTGTCGCCTGTGTCATGTTAGTATCTTGTCGTTATGTTAGGTGTATGAGCCAACGAACTTGAAATGAATAACGGATCTCGTGGTTGGGTCCAGCATATCCGTAGAAAAACGTTTCGTCACCGAGTTGATTGTTGTAGAAAAGCTCAAAACCTATGGACTGTCAATTTTGAACTATCCCAGCATATTTTGATGGCTTACAGAGATCGGCGACGGTATTAAAGATTAGCTGCAAGAGAAGTGTCAGTTGTTCCCCCCAACGTAAGGAAAGAACTCCTTACCCTTAAACCAAGAAGTAGGACAATACATGCTCCACCAGTAGCCAGTAGCCTGCGGGAGGTCTTGAGAAATGTCAGTAAGGTAAATGACTAAAACAGACATTGGGACAAACGCACATTCAAGGCTTTGTCCTTCTCGGATCCAGTCTTCTTAGGCTCAGAGTTTGCAGGCGCTTCATCATCGTATAAAGCAGAAATGAGTAAGTAGGCACCAGCGACTACATTGAACTCAGTGGCGTGATAGGCATACGTCAGGTTGAGTACGAGGAGAAGGGCGGGGACCACATAAGCGGCCGTGGCCTGATTGAACTTTCTCAGAGCAGAAGGATTTGCACGAGTATTCGACGCCATCGCAATGGTCTATACTTGCACCTGTCCTGCACAGATTTCTTTTTGCTGGTGTTTATTTCTTTTTTTCGAAATCGGTATGAACGATCTTGGGGTTTGATTGCAGAGAAATATTTATTCACGGTGTGTTGATTGAGCTTGTCAATTTATAAACTCAGCGCAATTAGGCAGCAATTCTAGGAGGGTTATCCAAAATGCACATATGCCGGTTATCCGGTCTGAACACGGTGTTGGTTTCGATTTTAAAAACACGTATGACTTGAATTTTTTTAAAGCCCACAGACAGACCCTAATATGGACCAACTGTTGGTTGGCTTCACTACAATCATGTGAACTTCGGAATCCGGCAAACGCGGTGGAGTCTGGATCCTGTGATTGTACCTAAGCGTGCGGTGCCAGAGTCTTTGGGGGTTGAACCGGTCGAAAAACGGTCGAGAAAGCGGCCAAATGAGCGGCCAAAAAAACTGCGACATCATGTTTGATTCTATGTTGTCTAGAAAGCCAATGCTGGATGGCAATAGAACTTGATGGTATGTAGCGAGTGTTTCTGATAGCGTACTGTATAGTGACTGGTGGTGTGTGGTGATGAAAAGAGGAAACTCTTCCAGCAGCGGAGATGCTACTTAATTGTCCAGGCACATCAACTACAAACATATATTTACCGCGCTTCTAGACCCCTCCTGGAACCCTTTCGTCACCTCCGTACACCAAATGGGCCTGATGGACTCCGCGCCTGGTTTTAGACTAGGAACAAATACAAATAGAAGATTTTTGTTCCCTGACTTTGGTCTAGACTAACCGGCGGGATTTCTCTGTACGAAGTCATCAGTTTATACAGCTGTTCCATGATTCATACAGCAAGTTAGTTATCTTATGCCTAATCCTAATTGATGCACAGTAGGCGTGCACAAGTCCTAATGATATATATCATATGATTGTATGTATTTATAGTTGGCGTGTGTTAGGATAAACATCGAGATGCTTAATAGCATACCCTAAACCTGTTATTGTGATTTCCGGTCACAGGCTGTGACAGCTTGTCAGTTTGACTGCGGCACCGAGAACTCTATAGGTTGTAGCTACGGCCGAACTATTCATTCAGTTATTCCCGTTCTTCTGCCTCAATGGCAAGCTCATAACCTTATTCGAAAAGGCCACAACGTCGTCACCACGCCTTGATGGCGCAGGTGCCCGAAGCCAGAGCTATAGGCTCAAGCCACTCAGTGGCCCGCGCCCCTCACATTTCCTAACTTTAACTATTGTTTTACATTCTATAGTAAGTTTTTATAGCTGTTTTTATTCGGATTCACTTCGTAGCATTCAGTATCCTAAGTAGTAGAACCAGTGTGAGAATTTTATGTGTACCTATTAGTCATCTATATAATCAGTCTATGTTACAAGCCAGTGCTTTCTACCTAAATCCTAGGTTCTATTTATAAGATAATAAGAAGTTGCTCCGCCATAACGTATTCCATCTTGCTTTCAAAAGTGCAAGTCAAAGCTTGCAAGATCTATCCTCAAATCTGTGGTATTATCCCCGCCCCACTCCGGCCCCGACATCCCCGGGCTTGGAACCTCGGTCATCCGACTAGTCCCAACAAGCTCTGGTGCATTCAGGCTATCACCCAAAAACAGGCAAGATCACCACTAATCGAGCCACGTACCCGCACCTATCGTGTATTTTGGTGGAGTTTTCTTGATCCGATTTCCCCCCCGAGAGTGAATCCGAAGCGAAGCACGTGGTTGGGGGAGGCAGGTAGTATCGACGCGGGCCTCACGGGGGATGCGGGGGCTGAGGCATTACGTAGGGGGTCATCAAGATAAAGGCTCAAGGTAATCCTCAGTACTGATTTTTCCATTTCTGATTGTTATTCTTTTCCACCGTCAAGATGGGTGATAACATTCAGCAAGAGCCCAAGGGCATTCCTCTCCAAGAGGACAAGTCTCGACCAGACTATATCAATGAAGCTGTTTTCAGGAGAAACACTCTCCCTACTCGTTCATATCATATTCCTGATACTTCCATCTCACTGAACGGAATTTGGGATTTTGCGCTTGCAGGCACAGCGCTCGAAGCACCAGAGCCAAGCTCCAAGGACATCACTTTTGGCCAGATCCAAGTCCCTGGTCATTGGCAGCTACAAGGCCACGGAAAGCCCTGGTACACCAACGTCCAGTACCCCATTCCGGTCTGTCCGCCATATGTTCCCACCGAGAACCCTACAGGAACCTATCGTCGGGAATTTCACGTTCCAGCTGGGTGGGACGCAGAATCGCAACTGAGACTGCGCTTCGATGGTGTTGACAGCGCGTACCACATCTGGGTCAACGGCACACTTGTTGGATACGCCCAGGGATCCAGAAATCCTTCTGAATTCGACGTTTCCGCATTTGTCAACCGAGAGGGCGCAAATGAGCTCTTTGTGAGAGTTTATCAATGGTCTGATGCGACATACATCGAAGACCAGGACCAATGGTGGCTTTCTGGTAAGTAGTGCTCCAATTTGGAAACGTACAAACTAAAGCGTTCTAGGAATCTTCCGAGACGTCTATCTCATCTCATTCCCCGCAGCTAGAATTGAGGACTTCTTTGTCAAGCCCGATCTTGATGAGAACTACGAGCATGCTACACTAACTACTGTCGTTGACGTATCCTCCGATAAATCTGCCGTTCTTGAGCTCACAATCTCAGAGCTCGCCAAAAACGGAGGTGCTGTGATTGTTTCTGAGACAGCATCAGTGGACGCCAAGTCTGAGAAGGTCACTGTCAGAGCTTCCGTCAAGAGCCCTAAGAAGTGGACAGCAGAGACGCCATACCTTTACTTGGCAGAACTGACACTGAAGTCCGAAGACTCCAAGACTGTCCTTCACAAAGTCCAGCAGCGCTTTGGTTTCAGAAAGGTTGAGCTCAAAGATGGTCTCATGAAGGTCAACGGCAAACGCATTCGCCTTAGAGGAGTCAACCGTCACGAGCACCACCCACTTCTCGGTCGCTCTGTGCCTCTTGAGTTTGCAAAGAGAGATCTGCTCATCATGAAGAAGCACAACATCAACGCTCTTCGCTGCGCCCACCAGCCTCACGACCCCAGAGTTCTCGATCTTTGTGACGAGTATGGTCTGTGGGTTATGGCGGAAGCTGATCTCGAATGCCACGGCTTCTACGATGCCGTTGCCCGACCCCTTGACATTCCTGAGTCTATGGATTACGGTGAACGAAAGAAGCTCGCTTTTGGAAAGGCTGCTGAGTTCACCTCCAACAACCCTGCTTGGAAGGCTGCCTACCTTGATCGCATCCAAGCTGTGCTCAATCGTGATAAGAACCACGCGAGTGTCATCATGTGGAGTTTTGGAAACGAGGCCTTTTATGGAGACAACCATAGGGCTATGTTCAAGTATGCTACTGAAGCTGATCCTTCGAGATTAATTCACTACGAGGGTGACGAGAAGGCAGAGACTACACATATGTACAGTTACATGTATCCTTCCATCGAGACACTGATCCAGCACGCCAAGGAGGAAGGTGTAGTGGACGGCAAGTTCGAGAAGCCTATCGTTCTCTGCGAGTATGGCCATGCTATGGGTAACGGCCCAGGCTGGCTCGAGGATTACGAGCAAGCTTTCCGAGATTACCCTCGTCTCCAAGGTGGTTTCATCTGGGAGTGGGCTAACCACGGTCTTTGGAAGGACGACCACGAAGGTGCAGGATACTACGCCTACGGTGGTGACTTTGGTGACACACCCAACGACGGAACCTTCGTTATGGATGGTCTTCTGAACAGTGAGCATCAGCCTACGCCAGGTCTTACAGAGTTCAAGAAGGTCATTCAACCTGTTGGCTTCTCTTTCGCGGATGGGGAGTTGAAGATTGAGAACCGTCATGACTTTGCTGGCTTGGATCACTTGATTGCTTCTGTCAAGGTTGAGCAGCTGGGAAGAGAGTAAGTCACTGCTACTACATGTAATCAAGATGGGTGCTAACCGAGAAACAGGTCAACTTTGATTCACTCAGAGTCATTCGATGTCCCTGACATCCCCGCTGGCGAGACGCGTTCCGTTTCTCTCCCCGTAGATGCCAAGCGGTACAGCAAGGACAGCGAGGTTTACCTGACCGTAACCCTGTCACTCAAGCAATCAACAGCTTGGGCTTCTGCTGGCCACGAAATTGCGTGGTACCAGCAACAACTCCAGGCTCCTCAGAGCAGCGGCAAAGAGGCCCTCTCCGCCACCAACGCCCTATCATCCAAGCTCTCTGTTTCAGAGAAGCTCGCAGCAGTTACAGTCTCCGGAAAGAACTTCCAGTTCACTTTCGACCGAGCCTATGGCTCTTTGAAGAGCTGGGTGCTGAACAACGAAATTATTCTTGACACCGATCCCAAGACCCAAGCAGCAATCATTCCATCCTTCTGGCGACCCAAGACCGACAACGATGTCCCTGGAGCCGTCCCCTACTGGGAGAGGTTTGGCGTCGAGCAACTGCAATCACAACTTCGATCATTCTCGGTCGATGCATCTAGCTCGGATAAGGTCGTCCTGAAAGCTCATACTTTTATCACCCCTCCTGTTCTCTTCTGGGGTTGGGACTGCGAGATCACATACACGGTTCATCTTACCGGCGCCCTCAGCGTGGATGTCACACGATTAAAACCTACCGGCTCTTTTCCAGAGCACGTTCCCAGGATTGGACTTAACATCTACGGTAACAAGACCCTGGAGCGTGTCAAGTGGCTTGGCCGTGGTCCCGGAGAGAGCTACCCCGACAAGAAGGACTCTCAACGAGTAGGAATTTGGGATGTCGAATCGGTCTCCGCCCTCCAAACCCCCTACGACGTACCTCAAGAGAACGGTAACAGAGAAGATACCCGATGGGTAGCGCTGCAGGACTCCAAGTCCCCAAGCATTGGACTGCGCGCAACTCGTCTAGATGGAGCAAACTTCAGTTTCTTGGCATCTCATCACAGAGATTCCACCATCAACGACGCCAGGCATCCTCCTGACCTGAAGGAGGACGACGCTGTGTTTATCAGACTTGATGCCAAGGTTGCGGGTGTGGGATCTGGTGCCTGTGGACCAGCTGTTCGCCAGGACCTCATGGTCAAGACGGAGGAAACAACTTTTGGCTTCTTGTTAGAACCGCTGTGAACTAGATTGATAGACCTTTATGATTAAATGATGATTTTAGGGTTCAAGAATGCTATCAACGAGAGTTCCAACTAGACGAAGAACGTAGACTATTCTAATCATACCAACACCATTTCAACTACCCCATCATCGCCCTCACCCCAAGCTTCACCTCTCATTATTCCATGTACGTACGCGGGGCCTACTAATTCCCTAACAAACTTCTCATCGGACTCTATCACCTTCTTTGCAGTTTCCTTAGACGAATCCACAGCCCTTACGATGAACGGCATCACACCACCCTCCAAAACCCATACCTCATCACCCTCCTCCATATATGTCGGACCCGTTCCAATAAAACCTCCACCAAGAACGAAGAACCTCTTATGCGCGCTCATGCTACCAGCGTATTTCCAAAATGTATCAACGCCGTACCAGTCCGCTCGCAATCGGCCTCCCATCCCTAGAAGCATGCAGTCTAAGTACTCTTCCACACTCAAGTTCGGGAGCTTAGCTTCTGGCAGGTCATCAATCTGATGGTGGAGAATGCACTGTACCGCCTCCCATTCATGAGCTGCTGTGAAGCCGCCGCCTCCAAGATACATATCTGCACAAGCGGTGCGCCAAAATGCCGAGATGAGTGACTGGTCACTAGGTGGAAAGGTTTCTGACCCGTCAGGTCTATATGCTGGATATGGGTCAGAAGATCTGGCGACGCAGAGTCCCCGCCACTGGTCAAGCACCATCTGGAACATTTGATGCTGTCGGAGATGAGTTCGCATGTTTAGGGCTGGACGTTTCTGACGACTGAGGTCTTTTTTGTAAGGGTCTGTGAGTTGCATCTTGGCACCGAGGTGTTCAATCTTGCCCACGTATCGACCTCGTACACGAAGTGTCGACGGACTTCTTTTTGCATTGTCGCTGTTGATCAAGTCAGTAGCTACCAATCTTCCACCCGCAGCATCTAGACCGTTGTCTCTGGCAACGGGAAACATCTCAGAGCCGATGGTTCTTAGTCGATAATCAGAGACCCAGGTCGGTAAGTCTGGCGACATGTTGGGTGCCACAAAACGGAGCGCATCAAGTGTACGAGATGATGTGATCTCATACCTTGTGACAGAACTGTAAACCTCAGGAAGTGGAATCTTGTAGTCCACAGTGATAGCCTCCTTATGGCGTTTGTCTACCATCCCAAGGATGCCAAAGATCTTATCGCGAGGTTCAGAACAATCACTAGCCCTCAGTATCGTGAGCAACTGATCTAAAGTTGCTCCGCCCTCTTCATCCCTCGGGCCACCTTTGCCCCAGTACGAGTCTCTCTGGATATCCATCTGAATAGCCATCTGGCTAGCCCTACTGTTGCGACTGCCAAAAAGTCCCATTTCCCAGATAAAGGTATCAGTGAACATAAGTGCATCCCAGCTGAGTGCCAAGGTTCCAACGATAATTGTAGGTTCTTTGGCCAACACCACTTCTTGAAGCATCCAGACACGAAAGAACCAGCTCCGACTAAACAAGCTAGTCAGCGAGTGCCAGACTAAATCAACAGGACCAGAGAGGTTGAGCTGATCAATAATGGTTCGTTGTTGGTGAGAAAGCATGGTCGGGTCCCACTTCATAGTTGCTGATGTCGGAGGGATGGCACCCGGATTGCGAAGAATGTTCTGCCGAAGCTGCCTCTCCATGAAAGACGTCGTCCACTCCAAGTCCATGGCATTCAGTTGTGCCGCCATTTCTGAAATCTCATCCTTGTTTTCCTCGGACGCGAAGCAAGCTAGAAATGCTGTCTCTTGATTGACTAGTCTTCCTTCTGCTTCATATATAGCCGTTCGCTCGTGCGCTGTCAAGAGTCCAGGCTCTTTGTACTTCGCAGTCGTCCTTTCTGGACCATTCTCCTTCTCAGGATGGGTCGTGAACAACTCTTTCTGTTCACGAGCAGCTACTTCCAAACCTCTCATGATCTTCAACTGACTGGAGTTTCTGCTTCTTCTGCTCGGCGGTAACCCTGCGTACCGCGCTATCTTGATCGCAGAGTCGCAGGCAAGCTCGGTGAGGTCATCTTCTTCACTCAGCCAAATGAGAACCTCGGCTGCGCGCAAGTAGATGGCATCCATCATTTGGACTTGGGCTGTTCTCTCAGGAATATTCTCTTGGTCAATGCAGGCCATGTCTATCCATACTCTTGTGACGTTGTGATGGTCTCGTAGTGTTGCGAGTGCCGCAGCTGCATTACTGCGTAGTGGAACTGTGCCACCTCTGAGATACAGATCCGGGTGGTTGGCCTCCGGAGGGCCCCATTCGTAGGAGAGCGCGATGAATGGAGGAGAGGTCTTCAGATCATGGACTTCCAAAGCGCCGCAAATGATTGAGCTTGAATTATTTGCGGCTGGAGATAGTCGGAGTAGACGAATAGAGCCAGTCGGCAGCGGAGTAAACGGATAACGAGCCATGTTGTCTGATATGAGGAAAAAGTTAATAAATTCACGCCAAACTTTTAGTAGACGACATGCCACTTTAAATGGTTCATTACTGGGCTGAAAGAGTTGGCAGTCAGCCTTGTGTGCGCCCAACCTCTAAGTTCAAGTCTGCATGAAAGGCTGGTCTAGACTCCCATGCAGCAAGCCACTATCGATTTCTCAATTCCGAGCTGAATGCTGCGCCACATCGGATGATGAAAATGGTACCAGGCTCGCGACATCCATAGGCAATGGAAGTACGAACGTTTGCCAATCTACAGTTTCAGATGGTACTCTGCCAGCTCATATGTAACCTTGTCATCAGTGTCTCATGGTTGGAGGTGCACCCTCTGTAGATTGTCGCGCTTATTTTCATGCTCTGTTTCGGTTGTGGCATACACCAAAAAACAGGGTATCTGCGCATCTGGTGTGTAGCTTTCCTGCCTCACAGCTTCAGATGAGTTAAATACCTTGCGCTCTAACCGAAAGAGAACAGTTGATGGAATTTATGACTTGTAACACATTCGCATCTGTTAGTTAGGAGTCTTGTGTCCAAACTTGTAGCTTGAGCTTTAGCAAATCAGCCGCCAACTTGGCCGAGTGTTTAAGGCGTTGTGCTTGGGTTCTTATCAGAAACCAATAAACGTGTCGGTGAACATAAGCGTATTCCAGCTGAGTATTAAGGTTCTCATAAAGCTGGTAGGATCTTTATATGATAATATAAGTAATAGGTATATTGGCCAACATTTTAACAATAGTTGATATGGTTCTATGAAAGTAATTCCCCAGTGTGGTGACTATAGTTTGCTTTAATATATATCTCAATAAAGCTTATAGTTTCGAAATCCTTAGTTTAGATGCTAGCCGGGCCGCATCAATCGATTGAGCGGCAACGGCTATATGCTTTTGCATAGCAGCAGTCGGTTATAAGTAAAATGTTGTGGGTCTCTGTCGCGAAGAACGGTTGCATATAACACCCGATTAATATTGGTTAATCGCCAGAGCATTCCCGAAAGTCACTTTACCAAAGCGGGGACGTTATCACACCAGGCTTCATGGAACCGGTTATCCAAGCTAGCGGAAGTCAATCTTACTACATCAACTTAGCACTACGGGTCAGTCTGGAGAGGCAAACAGAAGGTATAGTAACATTAGTATTTGACAATATTATTGCTCATAATCATTCGCAAGTCGTTTCCATCGTTATCATGCGATCAAAGCTCGAGTCTAGGATCTCTATAAAATTCCTCCATGGATCCTTAACATAGGCACATGTGACATTACCTCCAGCAACCTTGACCGTCACACCTTGTCTGCTACCTCCATTTTCAGCAACCTTATTGGCAAGAGCATCAAGGTCGGTATTCGTAACGCAAACGTGAAAGAAGCCTCCGCGGTTGTACTCAAAGCCCACAGAATTCTTCTTGAATCCGGGGTCGAGGAATTGGAAAACTTCGAAGCCTACTCCGTTGCCTGTTGCCATGTAGGCAAGTTTGACTTCGTGGAGGTCGTCGCCGTAAATGGCGAAGATAGCTGCTGAGGGATTCTCTGATCTCTTTATGTGGAAGATTCTATTGTCAATGACTTGGAAACCAAGAATGTCGGTATACCATTTTGTGACGGCCTCAATGTCAATGACTGAGACGGCAACATGGTGGGATGAGCGTGTGTCTGATGAACTGTTAGATTCATTGTATATCATTCATCATTTAAACTGGGGTTATAATTTCATACGAGAGACATGTCTTGTGTACTGTACGAGTTTGACAATATTGACGACACAGCTTTATTTGATCAAATTCTTCAAACTTCCATGATATACTCCGAGTGCGAATTTTGGGGGTGATGAAACCGAAAAAGACTAAATTCGGTTATATGCTATGCATCGATCGTCATATGAGACTTCATTGTCAATTGTGAAGGATTGAACCACGACGAGGTCATTATTTTTGCTGGCATTACTGGTCTACAGCTGCTGATCCTTGACAAGGTTTGCGAACGTAAACGCCCCGTCGAGATTGGATAAGCTTGCAGTCAGGTTCCTTCCTCTCTAAACATCTCGTACAAGGTGTGCCTCGTTTGCTCGCGTCGCATGTAACTCGTTTTTCGTTGCATCGCCGACAAGCTTTGGCGGCCCGGCAGTGTACTCCAGTCTTCAGGCGAGACTTCCTTGGGCGAGGCTCCGGATTGATGGTCGTAGTAGGAGTTCCAGCCATGCTCTGATTAGCGATGTGTATCTGTATCTGTATCTGGGCCTGTGTTTTTGTTTGTGCAAGGGGAAGGGATGGCCGGCCCAAGCGGAGCTGCCGAGTAATGGGTTGAAAGAGCAAGATGGTAGACTTCTGGCCCGAAGACTCCTACCATACTGACGTAATTATTTTTTATCTGTTTATTTAGACTTGATCTGGACCTACTTGATACTATAGAGAACTAATTACTTAACTTTCTCTTTCGTTGTATTTACCTCAAAGTTCTTACTGTCATACACTCGTTGAGGGCAAGGGACTCAGGAAAGTTCAGTCCATACTGCGGATAGTTAGCTAGTCGCGAGAGGTTAGCTTGGCACCAATTGTCTGGCTTAAGGCCGCCTGCCGAGAAGGATCCACTGAGCGTACCGAGTTCCATGAGCCGACACGGCTATTTCAACGCGCTGGGCATGTCATGCGCCATCATTTAGAGTCGTCGGGAAATGGTTTTCGACCATCCCAGCCCAGGATGATTTTACCGCCGTGCTTTTATGCTGCAGATAGTGGCCAGGTCTCCATAGTAGGTCGGTAGTTTATAAGATGTGTTTAATGGTCACAAGCAAATGCTTAAATGAGTAAATGTCGAGGCCAATCACCACTTAAATTGAATTCATTCTCAAGGTTCTTCATGTTGCAATTGCAGTACTAATCTTATTTCTTGAGTTATTTCCTTTACCGTTGCACCAATACCAGAGGAGAGATGGCCCCCAAGCAAGAGCCACGCTTGATCGTTATTGGATGCGGCATTGCTGGCATAGCTCTCGCTGCTGGCCTTAGAGACAAACTTGGATATGAAAACTTTGTTATCTACGAGAGAGAGAGTGCCATAGGAGGAACATGGTACCTCAACACCTACCCAGGCGTCGGGTGCGATGTCGATTCACACCTTTATTCCTTCTCGTTCAACCCAAACCCAGACTGGTCTAAGCGATTTGCTGAGCAAGGCGAGATCCTTGAGTACCTTAACAACACTGTGGACAAATTTGGCATCCGGCCACATGTACGACTCGGGATTGAAGTGGTGACTGCCGCATGGGTTGAGGAGCGATCCTTCTGGCGCGTCAAGTTCAGGTCGCTATCTACTGGTAACGAGTTCTATCGCGAGGCTGAGATGCTAGTGTCTTGCGTTGGCACCATCTCCATTCCCAAAGACTGTACCATCTCCGGCCACGAGAACTTCCAAGGGGAGATCTGGCACTCAGCGCGATGGAACCACGCCTTTGACATAAAGGGCAAGAATGTTGCAGTTGTCGGCAACGGATGTTCAGGAGCTCAGCTTATGCCTTATGTGGTTCAAAATGCAGGCCACGTTGTCCAATTCCAGAGATCAGCTCAGTGGATCAATGAACGACCCAATCGTCAATTCTCTGCCTTGGAGAAATGGAGCTTCCGATACCTGCCGCTCTGGCACAAGCTTTATCGTTTCTCTCTGTGGAAGTCGACCGATGCTCTACATGACCTTTACCTGAGCGATAGCCCCACGGCCATCCGCAAACGTGAGCTGCAGACCGTCGAGGCTGAGAAATACATGCGAAAGACAGTACCGGAGAAGTTTCATGACCTCCTGATTCCCAAATTTCCCCTTGGCTGCAAGCGCCGTATTTTTGATCCCGACTACCTGGAGTCGCTCCACAGCCCCAATGTCGAGCTCACTGATGAGCCCATCGTTGAGTTCACAGAGACAGGACTCAGGACGAGCAAGAGACACATTGACTTCGACGCTGTCGTTCTCAGCACTGGCTTCAAGATCCAAGAGTTCCTTTCCCCCATTGAGATCCGTGGCAGGGAGAACAAAACTATCAACGAGCACTGGAAGGACACCGACGGCGCTCAGGCCTACCGCACTACGTTCGTGACTGGCTTCCCCAACTTTGGTATTGTCTTTGGGCCCAACGCGTTCCCCGCCCACAACTCTTGCATCTACTCCAACGAGACGCAGGCCGAATTTATCATCAAGACTCTCATCAGCCCTGTTATCAAGGGACATTTCGACGTCATTGATGTCAAGGAGGCAGCTGAGAACAGGGATGCCAACTTTGTGCAAGACAAGCTCAAGAACATGGTATGGAGCTCAGGTTGCGCCAACTGGAACCTCAATTCCTCTGGCCGCAACACGACTAACTACCACGATCCCACGTGGAAGTTCTGGTGGGAACTGTACTGGCCGGTCTGGAAGGACTTCAATATCAGCGGAGGTAGTGGGTCTCTCCCAGTTCATCCCTTTTCCAAGTTGGCATTCTGGGGTGTCTCAGCTGGAGTCGCCATCTCTGCAGTGGCCGCAGGGGTCCGTACTATTTACCTTGGTTGGTAAACAAGTTGGATGTCAAAGAATATCACTCTCTGAGGTACTATAGCTTTTCTTCAACTTTCAAATTGTAGCATTCATTATTCATCATTGCACCTGCTCGGCAGGCTTTTCCTAAATCCTGTGACCGCAATTGTGTCTATCTGTTTTGAGCCAGCATCGAAAGGCGCGTGGAAACTAAAGAAACGGACCCTAAGATATCACGAGTCTTTTGAAGGGAGAATGCCGACGAATGGTGGCATGAATCTCCTCACTTCCCCTATACCTTGCGACCGAAAACGCCTTGTCACACCTTTCGTCCCCCCGGGTCATATAGCCGAATGACCGTGTATTTGCAAGACCAGGCCCTGTATAGTGTAAAGCTTACTGGTCATCGCACGAGACAAGGAGCGGCTACTTGCTTGATCGCTGTTGGCGTACGCTTACATGGCCCCAAGACCTTTTGGCGTAGCAATTGTCATCCACTAAATGTACTACTGCTTCTGCTACCGCCCGTACTAGGCACCAGAACGACTAGCACAGCCAAGCACAACTCTTCTGCTGACATTAAGAAACATGTGGCATCGTCAGTCTACATTCTCTAGGCACAGCCATCGCGAGTCTAAATAATGGTTCTATTTTGGCTAGCCTATTGGCCAATTGATACAAAGTACATATGATCAAGCTCTAGGTTGTCTCAAGGAGCGTAGAAGAGCTCGAGAAACCACCTATCAAGAATCCGTTCTTTATTAACGGCGAATTCGCCCCTGCCAAGAGCGGAAAGACATTTGATGTTGTAAACCTAGCAACCGGGGCGGTAGCCGCCGCTGTTTACGAAGCGGATGGCCTATTTGTTCAAGCCTGCCGATGCGTCCACCCCCCTGGATTTGTCAACCTCACTCTCGGCATTCAAAGACGCTGTGTTACTCAGCAGGCCGGGAGATCTTTCGGGTCGCAGGGGTTAGAAAGGTTGGCGGGATATTTGGCTCTGAGGTAAGCCGTCCAGCAACAGCCTTCCTCAAAGAGCCGCTACATTGCTTAAAAGTAGCATAATGCACTTAGTGAAAGATGATAAATAGGCTCCAGTCGGAATTACATTGTGGAACCATCCTCTGCCTACTTGATATGGTAATATGAGACCATGCAGCTGTAGCTAAAGAACACCTCCACAACTAAACCTTCAGATCATTCTTTGTCTTCTCAACGTGTTCAGATGAGCCTTCTTGAACCTTGACCTCCTCGATGACCGGAACCTCCGTAAGAGCCAGGCGTCTAGCCTCCTTCCAGCTAATACTACTACCACCTTCGTGCTTAATGCGGAAGAGAGTGTCAACCTGCTCCAAAGGCAATTTCGCAGTTTCAATGTACCAACGCCAGACGATGGGGATGAAACAGAAATTGGTGACAGCGTAAACAAGGTAGTATTTCCACCCAATGGCATCGATAGCTGTTGGGGTAACAACTACAACCAGGTAGACACACGTCCAGTTGATGGCGGTAGCAATAGACGTGCCAGTGTTTCTCATCCGCTGAGAGTTGATCTCGGCAGGGTACATGAAAGGGATTGAAAGTAGCGACATGCCGTAGAAGACGTAGTAGATAAAGATGAAGGCAACCGCCAGAATCGACATGCTCTTGTTGGAGTTATTCGGGCCGCTGTAGCGTAAACCAACGGCCACCAAGGCGAAGCAGATTGAACTGGCCACAACTCCCATCATCATGAGCCTTCGTCGACCAACACGATCGATGAGAATAGCAGCCAGAGCACCCCAGAACATGAGCTGCATGTTATCGGCAGCTGTCAGAATCAAGGCCATTCGTTCAGTCATACCAAAGGATCTGACAAAAACGATAGGCAAGTAGTAAGCGATGACATTGACACCTCCAATCTGCTGGAAGACAGAAGTACCGGCGCCAAGTAGGATTCGACGGAGTGTCTTTTGTTCCCCGTTGCTAAAAACCTCCTTGATTGTAACTGAGCTTTGTACTTCGGCTTCGTGATGGACGGCCGTGATGAGTTGTTGGACCTGCTGAATGAGTTCAGGGTCATCGATCGGTTTGCCCGTGAGGAGTGCGAGGGTTTCTTTGGCCTCGCTGATTCGGGCTTTCATGACAAGCCATCGAGGGGATTCAGGGCTGACGAGTGTCCAGGCGATGGTGACGAGGGCGAAGAAGCACTGGAAAGCGAGGGGAAAACGCCAGCTGATGGAACTGTCGGGGACGTACGTGAAGCCAAAGTTCATCCACTGTTGACCGGTATGGTTAGCTTAGGAATCATGGCTTAGTAGAGTCGAGCTGTAGAACTTACGTTGGTGATTACAATGCCAAAGATGTTGGTAACCATTTGGAGAACGATCAACTTTCCACGATTCTTAGGCGAGGCTGTTTCGGCCTGCCAGATAGGAATGGCAATGGTATTCATGCCGTTTCCAATCCCAGCGATAACACGGCCAACGATCATGGGCGCGATAGAGTACGAAGCAGTTTGGAGGATTGCGCCAACGATAAGAATAACACAACCGATGAGAATGCACCGTCTTCGACCAAGCTTGTCACCGAATATCATAGAAGCGATAGTGCCCATGATACAACCGATATCGTATGTCGCCACAATCTGGCCCTGGATCGTGCTGCTCGGGTAGTTGAAGGTCTTGAGGAATTGCCTGTTGCTAAGCAGACCACCAAAAACGCCCTGATCATAGCCGAAGAGCAAGAAACCTGAGCCACAGGCTATGGTGACACTCTGTCTGGCAAAGCGATTCTTCATGGTGAATTAAGTGATAATAACTGTCTTGGCTGTGATATAAAAAGTTGATAGATAAGAATGGAATGTGTACGTGTGGAGGGATAGCATTGGATGCTTTATACTGTCTTGCCCCTGAACTTGGAGAGCCATCTAGGCTATAGCAGTACGCAGTAGAGTACCGGGGTAACCAACTCCATCTGGGGTATATCCACTCTGGGGTAGATTAATCCGGGGAAAACAAGATTGGAAACCTAATATGTACCGCCTCACCTTCGTCATATCGGCACATGAATCTAAAAGAGTGATACCTGCATAGACTGTGCAACTGATTATCGCATGTAATTATTAATGGTTGTCTAAAACGCTTAAATCTTCCGATCTTCTTACCCTCTTTCCCAAAGGTGACGAGCTATTTAAGCTCTTCCAAGATGTTTCTCGGGGCACGTTTTCCGATAGCCCGCCTCTTACGAATTTTGATCGAATGATTGCCTGGAGGTCATAACCCGACTTTGATCTGAGCTCGGAATTATACCTGATTGGATTAGATTCATCAGAACACATGCGCCCCAAGCTGCCGGACTCGAATATCATAGTGTTTTATATACAACCCAGATTCTAATTCTGATATCCTCGGGGACCAATTGATTCATTAATTATCTGATGATTAACTTCGCTTATGAAGGCTGAGCTTCCATCTCTACGCTGGAGACTTCTCGGTATATCAACCTTTCTTCTTGTCCTTTGAACTTACTCGCATGTATGTTTAGGTCGATAACCTTTTTCTTTAGCCACTGGCATGGTCTCCTCTTGCTTTGTGGTAGATGTCCTCGTTCCACGGCCAGATTCCAAAGTCAACCATATCATTCAAGCTATTGGAAGCTCCAGTGTTGGTAAGGGAAACAAATTTGCGGCCAGCTTCTACCCGCAGAGCAGTCCTAACATTTTCGGAACTTATGACCAAGTATACACCGATGCAAATGCAGACATTGTGTATATTGGGAGGCTGCATACTTTTCGTTAGTAAAACTGCCTTGTTGCTATCGATGTGCTGGTAACGCGGTTCTGTGTGAAAGGTATTTACCCTCAATGCTCGTGATGCAAGGGAGATCTTGGCCAGAGCCGAGGAATGAGGGGTTTATGTGGCTGAGGCAATGTTGCTCTATCATCGTCCCCTTGTGCAGGATCTCATTAAGATGCTTCAAGTTGACAAAGCCATTGGAAACGTTGTGGGGGTCCATCCTGATTTCGGTTTGGGAAAAGACATCACCAGCCTCCCGGAAGGGTCTAGGTACAAAGGACCTTCGCACGACGCCGAATATCTGTTAGAACTAGGACTATACTCACTAATATGGGCTGCGATATGTATTGGTAATCGTGATGAACCAGATGCTGAACCGGTCGTTATCCAAGCTGTACAATCATGAGAGCATGGCGTCATGGTTTCCAGTGTAGTGCTGCTTCAGCGGCCATCCATTGGCCCACATGGGATTGTGACTTCAACTACAATGACGAGGAATAATCCAAGGCACGAATAGATCTGTTGAATTTCATGGCGAAGGCGCGTCGCCCCATCTTTTTACCGCCTATACCAATTTCGAGAGGGATATGGAAAAGGAGACAATCTCAATGAGAATAGTGAGCCACTCCGAACATCCTTTGATAGGAAGGTGGTCTCACTTTGACGCAGATAACGCTGCCCTGGATGTTCTGAAAGGTAGAACAGAGAGCCGGATTATGCCAAGAGCTGAGACTATCTGTCTACTAGAGATGACGGACAAGATCATACGCCAGGGCGGCAATGAGCAAATTTAGGGCTTGGTAGCAATAGCAGGACGTATTAACAGATTTTATGATTAGAATCGCTGCCTAAAAAACAATCTTAACCTTAAGATTCCTACTCGACAATTTGACAGGTTCCCTGATTGCTTTGTACTGGAACACCTAACCTGCTTAATATTACTTTCCAAGTAAACCTATCTTAGGCAGTGATTGCCCAGCTCCTACGTTCCCTCGGTTTATCTGTTGTAGCCTAGTGATCACAAGCCACTAATATTCCATATAGCCGCTATGTTTGTCGGATTCCATTTTCCTGGCTGCAGCATTGTGGGGCGGCTGTTTCGGTAATTCCTTGCCACTACAAACCCGGACGCACATGGCTGCGCCCGAGATAGTGATGTTTTGCTGCTTGAATGTAAAGGTATAATAGCCTATCTTCATGTTGTGTAGTAGGTCTTCCATTCGTAATAAAAGATATTTGCATCTAAGTTCCAGTCATATATGACCTATCTTAATGCACGCTCATTCTGATCAATAATAATCTCGACACAGCTCCTCCATCGTCTTCCATCAACATGACAAAAGGAACAGAACCCAAGGTCAATGGCGCTCACAAAGCTGCCATGTCTGATGACCAAGCTGCCGTACTTGCAATTCGTAATCTTGTCCTCGATATTTGCGCTCAAAACGGTGGTGGTCATGGTGGTTCAGCCCTCGGCATGGCAGCTATCGGCGTTGCGTTATGGAAGTATGTGATGAGATATAATCCCGCCGATCCAGACTGGATCGATCGTGATAGATTTGTTCTATCCAACGGTAAGTTCAGCTTGGAGTAGTCCATATGCGAGGCGCACCACACTAACGTGAAGATAGGCCACGCAAGCATGTTTCTCTACGTCATGAACTATTTGACTGGGTATGATGCTTGGACTGTGGATGAGTTGAAAGGCTACGGTGATGCGAAAGAGAATGGTTTCCATACTCTGAGCCATGCTCATCCTGAGATCCAGGTACCTGGAGTCGAGATTACTACTGGTCCTTTAGGACAGGGCATTGCAAATGCAGTGGGTTTGGCGATCGCTGCCAAGAATATGGCAGCAAACTTCAGCAAGCCCGACTGCGATCTCATTCAGTCAACAGTCTGGTGCATGACGGGTGACGGGTGTTTGATGGAGGGTGTTGCCCTGGAAGGTGAGCAGCCATTTCTCCAATTGCACCAGGATTAATTACTGAAACGATAACAGCCATCTCCCTTGCCGGCCATCTTAAGCTCGACAACCTTGTCCTTCTTTATGACAACAACAACGTCACGTGTGATGGTCCTCTGGGGTGGATAAACACTGAAGATATCAACCGAAAAATGCGGTCACAGGGCTGGCAAGTCTTGGACGTTGAGGAGGGATCATATGATGTTGACTCCGTCGTTTCAGCGCTGCGCCTGGCCAAGTCATACTCTGGAAAGCCTGTTTTTATCAACATCAGAACCGTCATTGGTGTTGGAACCGCCACAGCCGGAACGTATAAAGCTCATCACGGAGCTGTCGACGCTGACAGCATTACAAGGTCCAAAATCCAAGCTGGACTGGACCCCAAGTCAACTCATGTGGTTCCGCCTGAATCACTAGACTTCTTCCGCGAGCGCAGGGTACATGGTATCAAGTTGCAGCAGCAGTGGAACAGCCTTCTAGAGAGCTACACTCAGCGTTATCCCGAAGATGCGTCAAAGTTGATCGCTCGCCTTACACCCAATATCGATGCCGGCGTCAAATATCTCAAGAACTTGAATAGTGCACAATTCGATGGGATGGCTACACGTGACAGCAATGGTGTCATTCTAGAACATCTCTGGAATGACGTGCCTTCTATGTGTGGTGGTGGTGCTGATCTTGTCAACAGCAACAAGATCACGTACGCGACGGATGATGTGTTTTTGCTAGAGTTTGGCCATAAAGGTCGGTATCTCCGCAACGGCATCCGTGAACATGCCATGGCCTCCATTGCCAATGGACTAGCAGCATATCATCCTGGCGTATTTCGGCCGATTACAGCTACATTTTTCATGTTTTATATCTATGTAAGTCGTTGCTTAATTTCTAGCATCTGGCTCTATTACTGTTTTGGAGATCCTTTTGACTAACACTCGTTACCAGGCTGCGCCAGGAGTGAGAATGGGAGCACTGAGCGATCTACCTGTCATTCATATCGCGACACATGACTCATTCCGTAAGCCCCATGGCAACTGTTCACTCCCATCTATATATGCTAACAAATGTTCAGAGGAGGGTCAGAATGGACCTACGCATCAGCCAGTCGAGGTTGACTCACTGTTCCGAGCTATGCCCAATCTCACTTACATGAGGCCTTGCAATGCCGAAGAGCTAATTGGAGCCTGGACTTTAGCCTTGCAGAACAACAAGCAACCTACCATGCTTTCGGTCGGCAGAGATCCCACAGGTCCCGTACCAAACACAGACCGTAACCAGGTCTACCGTGGAGCGTACGTTCTTTATGAGCCAGCAGATTATGCTTTGACACTGGTCAGTTGTGGAACAAACCTTCACTATGCTGTGGCGGCAGGTGAATCTTTGACCAAGCAAGGCATACCCGCACGAATTGTGAGTGCACCCAGCCTTGACCTTTTCCAGCTTCAAGACGACGGGTACAAACAGAAAGTATTCCCACGAGACAGGAAGCCCGTTGTCAGCGTTGAAGAATATGTTGCGACTGTCTGGGCTCGATACGTCACTGCCAGTATTGGCATGACAACTTATGGATACTCTGCATCCAACGCCAGTAACTACGAGCGGTTTGGACTCAATGCACCAGGAATTGAGAGAAAGGTGAAAAGCTACCTGGCTTATCTGAAGGATTCGTCACTGTCCGCTCAAGATGCAGGTTGGAGACAGCTATAGAAAGTAACATATCTGTCTTCACTTTGTATACTACCTGAGACACCTCTTGGAATAGAAGATATCTTTAGTTTCTTTCTGTTGTTTCAATTGTCTTCTAGTGACAGGTTTGAAGGTTGTCAACAAAAACACAATATGGCTTTGGAAACCATCAATTGCATTGGGTTTGAAAGAGCCTCCTTCACATCATGGTCTTGTCTATCCTCTCTTGTTCTCAACTGCTATACCTCTTGTAGTACGTAGCTACCTAAGCCTCCAACTCACATCGATCAATGTATGACCTTTTGATCCGTTTGATATGACAAAGGTAACGAGAAAGGCTTACTCAGGTTATCCTGTTCATTCTATTATTCCATTGAAACACATTAGTATGAGAGCTTTAACATGACAGCAGAATAACAAAATAAAAAGATCCAAACATGTCATAGAGATCAAGCAACAGGATAACAGAACAAGTTCCCCGTGTATAGCATTGAGACGCCCTCAGCGTTCGAAGTTCCAACAACTTCTTCCGAACCTAGAATAACACAAGACGTTCAAGAAAGCCTAGCAGACCTACAAGGACCGGTGGTAGGGCAATGGATCCGGCTGTTAAGGATCATGTCCGCATTGGAGGATTTGCTGTAAGCTCATATTGGCTCGCCTACATTTCTTCGTGGCATACGCTGGCATCTTTGTAGATACATCCAGACTAACGCTTCCAATTTAGAATTACAGAGTCTCAATAATAGCACTTGGGAGCGGTTGAAACTGTGGAGCCGTGAAATTCCACGAGAACTCGATCTTGATCTCAGCGAGCCGAGCCGCTGCTCAGCTGAGATCATTGTTCTGCAGCATGTGGTGTTGTCTTTGTTCCAGCAACTACTCCTGAAGTAGCTCAAGTGCTTTCCTATCAGCATGTTCTATGTCTTATTATTGTTCTACGCCGCCTTTTGTTGCCAAACGATACATCCAGCCTCAGCCGGTAGTCGATAGAGGGCCATAGCACGCTCGCAACATGTGGGTGCAGTCGGCTTGTCGAACCGCTATTCTGCTCACCATGTATCAAATACCTGCCCCATAAGCCACATCAGCATACAAGTCATACAGTCCACGTTCGGTGCTGCACTTATGTTGGTGTACGCAGCCGTTTCTGAAAACGATCTGAAGACACTGAAAATTATCTTACCATCCACACCTAAATTGTAAATCACTTGTCTACTTGGAGGATGTTTATTCAAGTGCCTCGCGCAGCCACGATATGTTGCTGCACGATAAGATGACCTGGCAAACCCGTCCACTAATTTCCGCTCCCGGAATGTAAAGCCGTCGGAACAGGTTAGGCGATGGACCGCATGCCAAACGTCGAGGCATGTCCCTAGATATGCCCCTTGAGCTAATAAGGTAGACAGCCTTCAATATGCAACGATTGTATAATTCATCAGACTACGTAGATACTGGACCAAGTGGTCAATAGTGCTATACAGAAGCTAGATATCTATGTTCTAATTTTCTACAACTACTTTTACCACCAGCCCCCCATCGTCGTCGCTTGTGCGTGCTGCCATTTTGAACGCTTCAGGGACTGCTTCAAGGCCCTTGAAGGAATGGGTGATTAGCTTCTTGAGAGGGGGGACGTTACCGCCCTCATTGGACCTTTGCATGATATGCAACCCTTCGGGATAGCAATTTGAATAACGCCACACTCCAACGAGATCGACCTCACGAAGTGAAGCAGCAGCCATGGGAAGAGTTTGGATAGGTGTACCCATACCCACTAAGAGAACTTTGCCTCCTCCTCGAGTAGCCTAGGAGAGAATGTTAGAATGTGCCAATTGGGGTCCATTTCGTTCCTTTTTGGTGACTTACATAGATGGCCGTTCGGACGCAACTCTCAACACCAGTGCACTCAAAGGTTCTAGAGAACCTGACTTCGTCGTTGACTGCCACTAGTGTCTCTCCATCCTGCTTTGCTGTGGATAATCCCTCTTCTACGCTGGCGGGCCGTGGTCTCATCTTAAGCAGATGAATGGCATCGGCAAATTTGTTAGCGATGGCGAAGTCGAGGCGGTTCTGAGCAATATCCGTCATTACCACGCGGCTATATCCTGAATTCTTGGCTACAGCAGCACAGAGAAGGCCAACAGCTCCGGCACCGATAATTAGGCAAGACTTTCCAGGCCTAGCAGCTGCTTTGCGAACAGCATGGACAGCGACAGCTAGGGGTTCTAGAAGTGCGCCTTCGGCGTAAGAGAGGTTATCAGGTAACCTGCCGAGAAAGAGCTTTAGTATGTCGGAAATCAAGAGGAGCATCAGGGATGCCAATTCCATACCGATGAACCCACTTAGCGGGGTGATTAAACCTCTCCTGCAACGTTCCTTGGTAATGAGGGTTTGCCGTGGCGCTGCTTCGAAACCTCATCTTTTCGCAAACATTGTACGCGCCCTCACGACACTCATCACATTCATCGCACGGAACTCCCACTTCGACAGCAACTCTGTCGCCAACTGTGAGTCCAAATTCTGATTCAACATCAGAACCCGCATCAACTATGATCCCAGCACATTCATGACCCTGCGAAAGTGGCTCCTTAATGTGAATGTCTCCATTGCGGTAGTGGGTGTAGTAGTGAAGATCTGAGCCGCACAATGTGGTGGCTTTCATCTCAATCTGGACTTGGTTCTTCTCCGGGGACGGCAGCGTCCGTTTAGTCTATAGTAGATCAGAAACAAGCGCCGTGATATGATCCTCCATCAAGAGGTAAGGGGCAGAGAGCTTGCTCTGTATACGCACCAAGCGGAGATCCTTGGGTCCGTACAAAACCTGAGCGAGAACTTCAACCTCAGGGGCGTTTCCTCCGTCTGCTCCACACATAATGAATATTGAGTAGAAAATTCAAGTCGGGAAATTTTATGGCCGACCACGCTACAATTAAAATTTACATCGCGTTTAGCCAGATGGTCCCTGTTGCTCTTATACCAAATATTGCGTTTTGATTCATATTAGGCTCGGATGTGAGCGAACGGGTCCTAACGTCATTTCCGTCGTCGGAAATTGAAAGCCGATAAAACCACCCGCCCCGAGACCTAAACCGAGGAACGGCATATAAACTTTTTTTCGGAGTAGTTTTAAGACAAACATTAGTACTAATTGCAACCTGAGATCCAGTAGATCTTATAGCCGTGCTCGGTTATACATGCAAGTTTAGGCTCTATAGTGGTAACACTCGTTGAATCTCGCCTGTATGTCTGATAAATAAAAGTAATATAGCCAGAACACAACCAGCTTTGCCATAGTAAGGTCATCGCTACTTCAAAAACAACACAGCCAAAGACATCAGATATTAAGAAGTCGAAGGTCTAAAGGCACTACGGTATCTCAAAACGGAAGAACATAATGACAACACCAATCAAGCTGAATGTGGGAGTCGTTGGCATTGGCCGTATGGGCCAGTCGCATGCTCTCAACCTCCTTCACAAGACCCCTCGTGCCAACTTACTATGCGCCTGTTCACCAGCAGAGCAAGATCTCGTTTGGGGAAAAGAACATCTGGAACCTCATGGTGTCAAGCTCTACCCTACCTTTGAAGAGATGATCGAAACTCCGGGCCTCCAGGCTATTGTTATTGCTTCGCTGTCTGCTTTACACGCCGAGCAGACTTCAGTGGCGCTCGACAAGGGCATTCATGTCCTCTGCGAGAAACCTGTTTGCACTACAGTAAATGAGGTAAGTGATATGGCCGATGGTACCACTACATATAAGCTAATAGTGATCTAAATAGCTCGAAGGGCTTATTCAACGTGTTGAGGCAAATCCTAAAACACAGTTGATGGTTGGCTTTGTGAGGCGTTTCGATGAAGACTATCAGGATGCCTTTTCCAAGATCCAACAAGGAGGAATTGGAAAACCTCTAATCTACCGCTCACAGCAATGTGAGAAGGGAGATACCGGCGCATTCTTTAAGGGATACCTTAGGAGCTCTGGTGGTATCTTTGTCGATTCGATTATTCATGATATTGACTTGGCCTTGATGTTTCTGGGGGGAACTAATTGTATTCCCAAGTCCGTTTCAGCAGTGGGAATGAACGCCGTTCATACCGACCTCGATGAACTAGGTGATGCCGATAATGCGGTGGGTGTCTGCGAGTTTTGGGATGGCCAATTTGCCTTTTTCTATAACTCACGAATCGCCGCACATGGCTACGACAGCCAAAGTGAGATCTTCGGCACTGGTGGCAAGATCGCGGTAAACCTTACATCACGAAAGAACCGTGTTGAATTGTGTGACGGAGACGGCTTTATTAAAACTGACCCCACCCCGTCTTGGTACGATCGGTACAAGGAAGCTTTCGTGGCGGAGGTGAACGGATGGGTTGGTGCAATTCTGGACGGGACACCAATGCCTATTCCCTTGCGATCTTCTTTGACGAGTTTGGTTATTGCTACATCGTTGCAAGAGAGTCTCAAGACAGGTCAGAAGATTCATTTCGACCGTGCTGGAAAGCAAGTAGAGACGCCTGCTGTCAAACTCTAAACAAACTGAATGTACCCAAAGATTACATTTGATGTGTCTTGTGTAGTTTACCTTGGCTCAGCTTATTTTAATATAATTCTGGTCTTTTATATTTCGCTTACTTGGTATTCTACTGCTGCACTATCCTGTTTCAATTGAGTGTTTTCTGGTTTGTACTTGTCTAGAGATAACAGTCTACTCTAGGCTTAGCAATATATAAGTTTTGAACTTCTTGAAAGCCTACGCCACCTGATGCGTTCATTCTGTGCTTCTCTCCCGTCCATTATCGTATTTGATTCGCAAGCTCGAATGTATCGCAGACAGACAAGTGTGCATGGACAGGTCTCCGCAATGCTAGCGGTATTAAGCCTAGTGCGTGTGAGACAAGCATGTGGATACCGGCTTTATGGCTATAAAGCCGCATAAGTGGAGCTTAGTCAAACTATGCCCTGGCGTCATAGCAAGTCTTCCATGGAATCCTATCATATTCGGGAAGCAATATCCGCGTGCAGTATTGCTTTTTGAGGATAAAGTACAATGTCTGATAGCCTGCGCTTCCACACCCCACATGACCTAGATGGCATCACCAGGCTTCCATATGTAATAACGGCCAACCAGGTAAGGTTCAACGTTGGTAAAGTTCTGTCCGGTTATAGAGGTGTGTTTGTAAGCTATATCGCCATGAACCCTGCGCTCTCTAGAGGTCATAGCCGAAGATATACGTGCTTTTCGATCCGAGAATGCTTACATGATAACAACTGAGGCCCACACAGGATGAGCTCATGAGCTTTATAAGTGAACAGCTCTGACGAGACCCAAATGTTCATCAGAGTTATTCTTATCTCATACAATTGCAAGGGTTGTTCGTCTCTTTTCACTTGCCGCCCCGTTATCAATCACCCCCCTCGTCCTTGTTTCTAATCCTATCCTTAGTAGCTTCAACACCTGCGTATCAGCACAATCATGACGTCCAAGTTAGCCAACACCGCCGCAAAAGGCGTCCCCTTCTACACGCCTGCTCAAACTCCACCCGCGGGTACACCGCTCAACTCCAACATCGCTCCCACACTCTTCACACCTCTAACCACTCGAGGCGTGACAGCTCACAATCGCTTTGTTGTGTCACCCATGTGCACCTACTCAGCCTCTAACGGACATTTATCCGATTGGCATATCGCGCACCTTGGCCAATTCGCCATTGGCGGCGCAGGAACAGTGTTCGTGGAAGCAACTGCTATTGAGCCTCGAGGTCGTATTTCGCCTGAAGATTCAGGATTGTGGCAGGACTCGCAGATTGCGCCTCTCAAAAGGATTGTCGATGTAGTCCACAGTCAAGGTAGCCTTGCAGGTATCCAAATTGGCCACGTAAGTAAACCTACTCCTTGAACAGTGGTACATACTCTAACACAGCCAATAGGCTGGTCGAAAAGCATCAACTATTGCCCCATGGATTGGCGGCACAACCGCGAAGCCAGTTGCTGATGAGGCTGTTGGGGGTTGGCCCGATGACGTTGTGGGACCTAGTCCACTGCCTTATGCCGATGATCATGCTCCCCCTAAGGAGCTTACTGCACAGGAGATTGACGGCTTGGTACAGAAGTTTGCTGACTCCGCAAAGAGAGCGGTTGAAGCTGGCTTTGACATCATTGAAGTTCACGGTGCCCATGGTTACCTGCACCACAATTTCTTGTCACCCATCTCCAATACCCGAACTGATCAATACGGTGGCTCTTTTGAGAATCGCACTCGTTTCCTCATCGAGAGTATCCAAGCTGTTCGTGCCGTCGTTCCTGAGTCGATGCCAATTTGGTTACGCATCTCAGCGACAGAATGGATGGATCACACCGATCAGCAATCTTGGGATTTAGAACAGTCCATTCGCTTAGCTAGATTGTTGCCTGGCCTTGGAGTCGATGTTCTGGATGTCTCTTCAGCTGGAAACACACCTCAGTCTCGTATCCCACCCCACAATCGGTATCAAACCGACCTTGCAGGAGCTATTCGCGCCGCTGTCCGAGCTGATGGGCTTGACCTCCAAATTGCGGCGGTTGGTAAGATTACCGAAGCTGAGATGGCGCGAGAACTTGTTGAAGGGCGCAAGCCAGTTGAGCGCAACGGTAATGGCACGGTCGAGGTGGAAGGTGACCATGGTGTTGCACAGGCTGAACTGGTACTGGCTGCGAGACAATTCCTCAGAGATCCCCAGTGGGTGCTCAATGCTGCCAATGAAATTGGTCTCAGATGTAAGTGGCCTAATCAATACGACCGGGCGGCGAGGCGGCCTAGACAGGACTCGGAGAAGCTTTAGATCACAAGGGCTGAGTGCGACAATGCCGCTTGACAAGAGGCGCATTAACGATACATATGAAAGGAAACGCTCAATACAGATAGATAGCTAGATCCGAGTATCTAACATTAGACTAATAGACTAACTATATAATCTTTCCTCCTCTTCTTCTACCCCTTCTTTACAGTATGTAATGTAATACGCTATATCTATAGATTAATAACCATAAGGATAGTTAACTATCTTAGCTTCTGTAATCATCTCGGTGCGATTAGTTAATAAAAAGGCCTGGGTTCATATGGGTTCATATGAAGATATTGTCTTGGGGTGTCAATTTAGCAGTATTTGGATAATGGAAACCATACGTATCTGAAGCGGCGTTATCCGTAATACATGCTTTCCTTATGTCTCCAGACAAAGCCAAACTCTGCTGCAGAGCTGTGGGTGAGGTGTGGTGGACCCAAACCCGTCCTACTTAGCCTGGGCTAAGTACCCACCCGGAGGGACACTTTAGCATAAAGCCTATTCATGCACATCATGTAACCGCCTTCCCGACACTCATCACACCGGTCGATCAACCCCTTCTGGCCGCTCCGAGGCGAGGAGACTAGGCCCTATGTTAGCATCCACCGGCGGATCCCAAGGACTACCCCAACTCAAGTTGGTTTCCAAGAAAGCAGATAGCATTGGATGGGAATGCCATGGATCTTGCATGAATCCTGTATCTAGCTCCGGCATATCTGTCATAATGTCGTCGGGTAGGTTGCTTGTCATTGCTGAGACAGGCGCCCTTGAGGCACTGGCTTGAGGATCGGTGATGTTTAAATTGGGCTCTGCGCATTGACTATTGCCAACCGGGGCAGCGCCCTGCACATCGTTTTGCACGTTGGAAATGAGGTTATCAAATAGTCGCATGACCCAGGGCGTCGAGTCCCAAGCGTCGCTAATGCTATGCCATGCCATTTGACACATCATCAATGATGATTGACCCAGCTGCGCTCGAGTAGGGCTTCTGCTCTTCATCTGGGTGTAAAACACAACCTCAGCTAGAAAGAGGCCAGGAAATGCCTCATGGGGTATGGTAAGGGTTGCTGATCTCCGAACTATGCCACATGCAAGGGAGAGGATTCTCTGTGCTGAAAAGTCAATCGTGGATGCACAGCCTTCACCTTCTCTTAGTGCTGAAGGTGAGACACTGGAGACGGAGCCAAAGCGACTCTGGGAGTGATTAGGAGCTGCAGAACCCATTGGGTTCTGGATATCGGGAGATAGATGGCCTAGTGTGCATAGAATAATATGATGATCGTAGAGGATAGACAGACACCTAGAAAAGACATTGGATGTTTGGTTTGCATCGTCCCATTGTAAACTCGGCGGTAGCTCCTGTAGCCAAAGCTGTAGCCGATCCAACAGGTCAGAGTGTACTCGGCCCCGTTAAGCAAATCGTGAGGCTATGATGCTCCGGAGTATGAGAGATAGCCGAGCCATGTGGATCTGATATAGGCTATATGTCGGCAGCAGAGGATTATTTGCAAATTCGGGACTCTCAGAATCGGGTTTGAAGTCGTCCATGGTCAACATCTCGGTATCGCAAAAGTCCATGTTGATCCGAAAAGGTCGTCCAAGAAGGGCACCGCAAGATGCATCACGAATGGTAAGTATCCACCACAAGCGACGTAAAAGGCTGCGATCTTGAGGGCTGATGTTGGCTTTGGCCATGGAACGGTGGAGGCCAAGGGCCTCGGCGATGGTAACGCTCGTGCTGTTCCAGCTGTAAAAGTTCCAGAAGTCGTTCGGTCCTCCGGCCCAGAACGCAAGGATGATAGTGCTCTGTAATGTGACAATCTGGTTGACCTCGTAGCCAGCGTCGAACAGAGCTTTGGCTTTACTGTAGTAATGATGGCGTGCCTCTTTACGATTGCTAAAGTTGGCTCGGTGTAATATTGATATGGGACAAAAGGTTGATGCTATAAAGCAGACGGCGTGTAATAATAGCCACGGTAACTTCCTACCGCCCAGTTGGTCGAGGAATTCGAGTCGGTTAACAATAGGATATAGAGGGTAAACTCGACTCAGAAATGATGCCATCAGGCTATCGAGAATGTCGGGACGGGGATACTCAAAAACGCCTTTGTTTGTGAGGATGCGAATATCGTCTTTGTGCATGTGAACAGAATGTTGTCCAGCAGGAGGATGGTCGCCTTGAGCGGCTTGCTCGGGCACTGGAAGACCAGGGAAATGCAATTCAACTGACCCACCCTCTTCCAGGTCCTCGAGAACCATGGCCAGGGGGAAAGACTCGCCTAGATAAGTGATAGAACATTTATCGATAAGTCTCTTGCGGTCTCGTCGACGAGTGTTAAGGAAGTGATCGAACATGGTGGGCCAGCTGATGTCTCGATATGATGAGGCGGTGGAGTGAGATACGTCAGTGTCAGGGGAGGAGAGATCCTGGCCAGCAGCTTGGAAGGGTGAAGGGCGGTGTGGCTCTGGACCGAGCGTGGTAGTGGCAGTCCGAGGAGCAGTGTTTGAACTTGGAACGTTGGGAGGGGATGTGGGTGATTGATTCGATACCTCTCGTGCAGGTTGTACTGAAACATGATCATTGATTCGAGATGGTCGGTCCATGTCGATGACATCTTCAACCATGGGCTCGGGCTCCTGGGGAACAACGCTATCTTCCCCCAGGAATTGTCCTAATTGAGATTCATTTGCTGTGTTCTCAGGCTCTTGGGGCCGATTGGCTTCTTCTGTGTTGACGCTTGGGTTCACATTCTCTGTGTCGTCCTTGGACGCCGACACCAACACAGACGCACGGCTGCCCGTGTCAGAACCAGCCTTGTTTCTTGAATACGTGCCTCTTTTCGACTTGATCAAGATACAAGGGGAGACTCCATAGTTTTCGCACCGCGTGCAGGGCGTCCCTCGTTCGACCGCATCACATTTGACGCGACGATCATGGCAGGCTTTGCAAGCTTTTGCGGCACGACAACGGACGGGGCCAGTTTTTGTCATCGCGCCCATTAGATGATGGGAAGTGTGACAAGATATGAAGGTAAAGAGTAAGCAGAGGTAGATATGCGTATAACCCAAGATGGGCTGCACAAATAACGATAAAGATAAATGAGAAGCTTGAAAGATAACTCTTGGGACCTATTGAGTTGAGGAGAAGCACAAGAGTAAGTGGTAGGTAAAGCAGCACAGGGCAAGTTGATCTGATATCTGGGGCGGCCCGAAGCTGGACATTACAAACCTTAGGCACAAGCCCGTCTAGCCTAGTCTGGCATAGTGCTTGCGGGGTAATACCTTGGCCGATAAATGTGTTGTGTTTTTGTTTAAAGTGTAGAGTGTATTTCTCTTAACTATTGGATTAGTGGCTAAAGAATATTAAACATGTGAGTAAGGTTCATATCTAATTGAAATAGGGTAGGTCCTTTATTTATTAATATACAACCTTTAGAGCTTATCTATAAGTTACCCTATAGCGATACTATAATAAATCCCAATATAATTGAAGGTATCATATACAAAACTAAATAAGATGATAATTAATCTCTTAAAGCTTATAAGGGTATTATATAAATAGCTTGTTATTTAAATAATAAGTCACTATAGCTCTTAATAAGGTCCCTGTCGTGAAGGCCATATAATAGTGCCAGTGTATTGAATCAACCACATGCTCTAACACTTAATGTTGAGGTCACATCGTGCAACAAACGCCAATTAATCCTTCAAATCGAATTATCGTATGTTATCTACAGTTTTCAACCCTCATCGGATACTTCATGTGAACTCAAGGATGCCTGGAGAGATAGTGGTTCTAGATGCATGAGGAAATCATCGTATTTAGACAAATTATCTCAAATATTGCGAGCTCAGATACATTGGAGGTTGAGCCTCTAAGCATTCATGTTACTAGCCGTCTCAAGCTCCTTTCGGATTTCCTGAATGAAGAGAACGCCTTGTTCATCCCAGTCTGTGCTTCCGCTGTCGACAAACTTGAGTATGTTCCCAAATCCATTTTCAATGCATAGTAAACACTTGACCACCAGATTGGAGTAAGATCGCCCCATCTCATATGCAAGAAGGCCTTTGGCGAGAGTAATAAACGCTTGCTGTTCAATCTGGGAGTCTCTCATATGTTGCCAACCGGGATTCTCGCACTTCCACTGAGCCTTCGCGTTGGCGAGAAGCTGGGACAAATCAGGCTGCCCGTTCTCGTTGTGGGTGACGAATGAGTCCCAAAGACCAATCTCCAGGAAGCATACGCCGAGGCTGTAGATATCATGCCCGATATTGTACTTGTACTCCGCCACGCTACCAGGTGGTGCTTGACGTTCCGGATGCTGATACATAGCCATAGTCCAGTCGTGGCCTGATACATCCCTTTTCGAGGCTTCCACCGTCTTGCGTAAATGCTGCCAGTCGACCAGGTAAGGGGCACCAATCTTCTTGGGGTACTTCAACTCTGGTGTATTACCTGGGGCTCTTTCGAAAAGTAGTATCGACTCGGGACGAATGCACTTGTGCACGAGATTCTGTCGATGAACCTGATACACAGTTTCAGCCAACTTTTTGGGGAGTATGAAACGGTAGTTGCGTGGTATCGGAGGTCGTGGTTGGTTGATAGGGTCGAGGAGGATGTCCCTCAAAGAGCGACCATTCATATGCTTCTCGGGGTAATGGAAGACGAACCGGAAACGGTCCTTTGCCTGTCTTGATGGGGAACTCATGACCTGGAACCCGGCGAGCTCCAAAAGTCCTTCCCCAGAAGACTTGACGGTCTGAAGAGTTCTCGCAAGGTCTTTGGCGCAATCATAAGCTTGTCCTGGGTCCAGATCCGGATAAACCTTTTCCTCGAGAATACATAATCCCGAGACCTGCCCACCAAAGTCACCTTCTACCATTGCAGTGGGCGAGTGTGGTAGTCGAGCAGGTTGACCAATACAGCAGAATTGATTTGGACGAAATTCCAGCCGTGACCTAAGCTTAAGCTGTCTCTGCCCCAAATGAGCTTGGACATATCCTTGCAGCTTAGAGGCTATATTCTCCACTGAATCGACAATGGCCAGAGCTGCTTCTCTGGCCTTCTTTTTCCTCTTCTCGTCCTGCTTTTCAGATTCATCAATGTCAATGAGCTTCTCGATTTCCTTGTTTAAATCCTTCAACTTGTCTAGCATATATTGGGCACTGCTTTTGATATGAGCTCTTTCTGTTTCGTCGTTCGTGTCGCAACACAAGTCCTCAATGTTCTCCAGGGTCAGACGTATGGTGCCATGGTCCAACGTCAGAAGAAAGTCATGAATCCGGTTTATTTCGGAAGCGTTTTGCAGAGACTTGATCTTCTTCGACAGGTAGCGGCTGGCGTGAATGAAAGTCTGGACCAGACCTGGGATTGCGATTGCAAGCGATAAGAACTCAAGACCCGACATAACTACCCAGAACCAGGACTTAGCAGACTTTTTGGGGCTGATAAAGAGTACACAAAAGCTAGGTATTTGGTACGCCTCTAGCTTTTGCTTTGCACGGTTCCCAGGATTGTGCAAGTGATTTGTTCGTTTGCTAGAACCAAACTCGTAGTTTTAGTTGCAGAATTGTGCGCAATGTTCTAAGAAAGTTGGTGAAGGGTTACTAAACCAGCTTGGAACATTTTGTACAGTAATTTAGGCCTCAAGACGACTCTCTCCCCAACCCCGCATAGGACCCGGCGACGTATGATATCGCAGGACGTAACAACATACGACTATGAGCCTGCATATTGGTTTCATGTGTCACTTCAAAGTCTGAGGGCCGGAATATGATTGGGTAGTATATGAAGCCTGGCCTTTCGCTGAGAAAGAGTTACTTTTTGATCTATCGGAAGTCTTCGTAAATAGTCCTTATATCGGCCTTTATTCTTCCAGCTACATGATATTCCTGTGATGAAGTCTGGTCAGGACGGACCGTCAGGTTGGCTAGTTGGCCAACTATGTTAGCAACCTGTCTAGACAGCCCCTTTACGGTTTGAGGCCCTCCAAGTGAGGGGTAGAAATCTCAATTGATGTTTGTATCAGAAATGCAATCGACTTGTTGAGATCGGGAACTACAATGCGTACTGTAAAGCTATTGGTCCCCCTCCCCCTCTCATTTAACCGCTCAATGTTCAGCTATGCAAGCCACTGCTTACTGTGATACGTGTAGTCCCCTCATTGGTGTCGCTGTCTGCATGCGATAAGCACACGGGGTTCATCACGAGCCCTTGTGTGTCTTGCTCAGGCTCGGCTCTTAGATTTGGAATTCCAATTTTCAGAGCTTCATTGCGGGGAATACGCAGAATACAGGGTTCCATCGAACAATATAGGTTATGACAACCATATCTTTGAAATAACAGGCTAACAGAAGGGCAGCCACCTATCATGCTTTGAAGCCGCCGATATCACTCTTGGTGTACATTCTACTTCGCTTGCCTTTGTCAACGTTCTTTCGTAAGCCCTGAGAAGGTCAGTTCAACGGCATTTTCCGACTTTGTGATTGTCCTCGTTGCGTCATGTTAGATGATTCAAGTCTGGTGATAATCAGGTCAAATCCTATTGGGTCGGACCTGGGGGAATTTCGGACATCAGTGGACAACGGAGCCTCAGATTCCAGTAAGACAGCCGAACTACATCCTCTGGCAATAACTGGAACTCACAAATATAGGTCGCATAGACCACGCTGTCGCCCTCGTTGAAATCTTACAAAGACTTCCAGCTGCTCGACTACTACCAAGTGTGAAGGGCGACCGTGGGAAGCTCCGAAATGATCTTCTTCGACTCGAGGACAGCTTGACTACGTCCAACGATATTAATCCTGGACCTGTTGGAAAGCTCTTGGAAGTAGTTTTGCTTAACAAATCAGATGATTGTATTTGGAGTCAAGCATACGATACCGTGAAATCAACGTCAGTATACTTTTTATCCTCTCCCATGGGAACATCATAGATAATTCTAATATTCAAACAGCCTCACAACATCCCCCGCTGACCAGGGCCTCAAAGACACATTGGGCCCATGGTATGGTGAGCTTTCTACTATTCATTATATTTTCGAATCTTGATTACAGCGGTCTGACCAAATGTCTTGTCTAGGCATTTTCCAGAAAAAGGCACAGCAGCATGACTTTTCGGAATATCTTATCACAAAGCGTGGCTCACAAGGTGAAGTAAGATTCGAAATCGATGACCAGGACCGAGTATGTTGAGTGTCCATTATGATCAATATTCATCGTGTGTACTAATACACACAAGGGAATAGCTGTCAAGACCATATACTATGGCGACCGAAAGGACGTGGGCAAAGCGATCCAAGACTTTGAACGTGAATCACAGAGCCTAGAATCCCTCCGCCATCCCAGTATTGTTCGAATATTGGGTCACGCTGATGACCCAGAGAAAAGGCAAGCGGTATTGACGATGGAGTGGGCATCTTGCAAGCTGTCCGAGACCGGCTCAGCGGACCTGCGAGACATAATTGCTCTCCGCGATCATCGTTGTCGGGAGAACAAGGCACCCTCGTATTTACCAGAAGGGTTCTTGTGGCATGTTCTTTTCCACTTGGGATCCGCACTAGCCCTTTGTCATCACGGCATCGCGATCCAGACAACTCAAATTCGCGAACAGGCGGATTCTAAAGACTCCCTCCAACAACTAGATCCAGATCCACCAGCAGAACTACTCACAATAGCCGAACATACCCCCAGTGCTTTCTGGACAACACAACAAATATCATTTTTCAAAAAGCCGAACCATGAACCTATTGTCCACCGAGACATTAAGCCTAGCAATGGTAAGCCTTACTCCCACTTTGCAACTGTAATAACATTGGTTGACCAACGACCATGGCAATGGCTGAAGTTCTGTTATCGGATCCACCTGTATCTCGTAACGAGACAAGTGGTAACTGGCAGCTCAGTCAGAGCCTCAGTCTGGATAACACCCAAGTATTCACCAGCTACCCAAAGATACTGCTAGGAGACTTTGGCCTCTGTGCCCCAGTGAAAGACGCACATACCAGAGCAATAGGCACGTTCGAATATTGTGCTCCTGTAAGAGGAAGTCCGCCAGAACTCATGATCTAGCTGACAAATTTGCCCTAGGAAGTACCTCAGGAGTTAGGCAGGCCAGATAGCCCACCATTCGATTGGACCACTAATTGTGACATGTTCTCTCTTGGCGCTACTCTCTGGCACCTGACCTCCCTCCATGGGCCACCGGAAAGCGTCCAAGATACCGAAATACAACCTCCCCTCCCATCAAACTACTCGCAGGATCTCCGAGATCTTATCACCATGTGCTGCAGCTTCAATGATATGGCAAGACCAACAGCTATAGATGTATTGACTGCATGTATCAAGCGTGCTTACTGGGACGAGACATATGTTGGGCCTTACGGTTTGCCAATTGCTTTCGACTTCACGAAGACTCTCGCGGTTTCCTTACAAAAATGCCGAATAGGCACTATAACTACCTTTGAACCCACAGTTTCACGCTTACTTAGGCCCAAGAGCTTCTTGCAAGATCTGGGAATACTATTTCAGGGAGCAGGCGAGCCATTGTCTATATTTGTGGCAGGTAAGTTACACCAGTCGATAGTTCCCGAGAAATAGTCTATGCTCACAGGATAATTGCAAGGCGCCTATATGCGGCGACAACTGGAGCACAGGCGTGGCTCATATTTCCTTGTGCCTATGCCAAGGAGGTCGATATTCATTGGACAGCAAGACATCATTGAAATGCTGCACGGTAGAGTTGACGAGATGGATAACACACAAGTTAGAATGTCGCTTTACGGATTAGGTGGTATCGGGTGAGGCAATATTGAATACACCGTCAAGTCATTCTTACTGACATTCTTAACTCACAGCAAAACACAGATCGCCCTTGAGTTTGCGCATGAGTTTCAATCCAGAAATCCTCAGGCCTCGATATTCTGGATCAACGCAACAAGTGTAGCGACTATACAGGAATCTTACTATCGAATTGGTGTTGCCTGTGATATACCTGGCGTTGACCGTCTAGAATCCGCGTGCATGCTGCGCGTCAATAGGTGGCTGGAGAGTACAAGATCCGGACGATGGCTCATCATAGCCGACAACGCCGACGATCCAGATGTCATCTCCCAGGTGACTGGAGCTGGAAGCCTCGTATTCCCGCCGAATTGTCCTCGTGGGTATATTCTTTGGACGACAAGAAACTCCGGTTTAGCCTACAAGGTATCCTCTCCGAGTGATGCCATCCAGGTCTCTGGACTTTCCGAGTCTGAAGGAACTACCCTACTTAGCGAATTGACTGCTTCGGGCAAACACCAAGGAGTGCTACGTGACCAGCGTCTATTAGCGCGTGCACTTGAACATTTACCACTTGCCATAACACAAGCCGCTTCATATATGAAGATGTACGGGGTCTCAGCTGGAGAATACCTGAAATATCTCAATAGCTTCAAGGAGACTTACTCTGTCTTGACATTTGAGCACACCGACTCCACAAGGAAAAGGGGTTGGGAATCTCTTTACAACACCTGGAGTCTTAGTTTCGACCAATTGTCTCCGTACACCATCAATGTGCTCTCATTGATGAGCTTTTTACAGCCAGACTCGATTCCTACATCTCTCCTCTCTCAGGAATTTGCGGAAAAGTTGCAACTGTACCAGGCGCTTTCTGAACTCAGAAAGTTTTCCTTCATTGATTCAAATGATGAGGGAAAGACGTTTTCTATCCATCGTCTAGTACAGAATGCTGTCCAAATTCGGCTTGAGGCTCAGGATTCCAGACAAACCAAAGTTGATTTCATGTCAATGGCCCTACGTCTCTTAGCTCGTGTCTTTAAACCAAATGAAGATGATGAGCGCAAAGACCCACTCGAACTACTGCCCCATGCGATTCAGGTGTTATCTTTTGAGCTTTCGGCTACAGAAGACCTACTTGCACGTGCTCATCTATTGGAGCAAGTATCGCGGTTCGAGCTTCGCCTCGGAAGACTCGAAGGTACCAAGGAGCTTGCGTCAGAAGCCTTCCAAATACACGTTACACTTCACGGAAGTACCGATTTGCAGACGTTGAAGTGTCAAGTTAATCTTGCGCGGGTTTTATGTGCGATGGGCATCTATGGCGAAGCAAGGACACATGCTGAACAGGCTGCCTCAGGCTTAGCAAATATTGATATGCATGGCTCTGATCATCTTAACTCCATGGACGTCCTTGCACACGTATTTCAGAGAATGGGACTATATCATGATGCAGACCGAGTATTCCGCCTATCAATCAACCAACGAACCCAGAAGCTTGGAGAGGCACACCCTTCTACGCTCACTAACAGGACCAGTCTGGCCAGTGTATTGAACAGCCAGGGAAGGCTGATGGAGGCAGAGGGAGTATATGAACAGTGTATAGATATGATGAACATAAAATTGGGCACGGAGCATCCGAACACACTGGCTGCAAAGAACGACTACGCATCAGTGTTGGACAATTTAGGAAGATTTGACGAGGCTGAGGCCATACACCAAGAGAACTTGGCAGCGAGGGGAAGGGCCCTGGGGGAAGCCCATCCCGATACCGTTGCCAGTATGGAAAATCTCGCAACTGTTCTTGGCCACAAGGGACGCTACACAGAAGCCGCAGAGTTGCACCGACACACGGTGGAGGAACTTTCAAACATTTTGGGAGAGGAGCATCCCGACGTGATCACGAGTGTGATAAACCTCGCAGTAGCTCTAGCTGAAGAAGGCAGTCATCGGGAAGCAGGTCAACTATGCACAGAGGCTGTGCAACTGAGGGAGAGAGTACTTGGTGAAGATCACCCGGCAACACATGCCAGTAGAAGTATCCTTGAGGGCATACACAACCTGGAAGAAATCGATGGCAGCAACAATATTCTGAGCGTCAATAATACTGGGGCGGTGAACCAGATCCACGGTGGCACTTTTATGGGAGCTTTGACATTCGGTGGTTATTAAGAAATTCAGTTTTAGCTACAGAATTAGTAATCGCATGTCTGCATCATCATTTCTTATGGTACATCTGTTTATGGAGTCTGGCTAGGGAACTATGCAGGGTTGAAGCCCAATATGATGCTACTAGTACTATCAATATATCATCGAGTTATTAATAAAGCGGCTGGACATAATTCTTTTCCCGCCAGCGATGGTTTAACCTCGCCCGTACTGAAGTTCAAATTGTTATAAAAGCCTGGGCAAAATTCTAATGCCGTAAGACAATTTGTATTTCTCGATCTTCTAGCTCGGTGCTTCGCAGTGACGTTCAAACAAACTACCATAAACCTACGCGCGTTCATAGGTGAAGAGAAGATGTAAGTTTGCGAAATTGATAGTAATGGTTCTGTTGCTTCGTACTCGAGAATTTGTGGTTTGATGGGATCTTTGTGTCAGTCATTTGGTTGTTTGTTTCGGGGGGAATATACACCAAGTATTTGCATATTGAACAAGCGAAACAATATATTTTCTGATAACTAGATATGCATGAATATCCGACAACGTCAACCAAAACAAAATGTTAATCGATTTCACAGATTAGACACATTTTTTTCAGCTACTCAGGGTATGTGTACGTAAACTTCCGCATGTATGTTCAACAATTCATCCGCTAACTTGGCCGAGTGGTTAAGGCGCTGTGTTTAGGTTCTTATCAGAAACCAAACCCGCAGTGGGAAACCGCGGAGGTTCGAACCCTCCAGTTAGCATAAAGCGAATCAATTTTTGTCATTTTAATCAAGTTGACCAACATTCTATCACTTTTTGCAGCTCTTTCTGGTTCAGAGATCCACGTGCCTAAGCTTTCCACTACAAAAACATGAGATTTACTACAAATAAGCTCCAAGTCTTAGAGGTTACAAGAAACGTGATGTAACCTTCCACAATCCCCATGTCGCGCCAAACAATGCTGCCCAAGATAAAAGTCCCTTCGCGATGAAAATCCTTCTGATGACTTGGATAGTAGCTCTCTCGTTCAATCTCGGGAAAGGCTGATCCGGTACCTCAACCCCCAAGAACTTACAAAGAGGCTCCCAGCCATCTTCAGCCTTGAACTGGAGTACCTCACGGTTTCGTGCCTTCGCCACAGCCAGAACATCCTCATTGTATCGGTTGTACATCTCAGCAGAAAAAGGAGTGTCCGAACCAAACTTCTCCTTGGTCAGCTTGATGCTCTCCACATTGAGAGCATACCACAGGCGATCTGTGGCCCAAAGCAACCCCACCCATTTGAACCATGGGCTGAAAAAGAACCAGAAGCTCTCTTCAGCACTTTTCGCCCAGAGTCTGCCGTCTGGTCTCTGGTTCAGAATGATTTTGGCGTCAGGGTATTCGTCCATCAAGTCGGGAGTGAAATAAACAACTGGAAGATCGCAAATCGAGCGATGTCCATGAATGAGCTGCCGAACCATCTTCTTTCGCGCGGCGTCGTCTTTCTCGCGCAGCGCAGTGAGGAAAAGGCGCGAACGAGATGCATGAGGAAGGATTTCTGCCATGTGCATGCATGGACCAAAACCAAGGATTTCGAAGGCTGCTTGCATTGAGGATGTGGCAGCGCGAGGGAGACCAGCTCCAATGACTTGCAGAGGGACCTCTTCCGCGTTTGGGTCTCCAAGGCCGCGAGGATCAGTGATGAAGCGCATTGTAATTGACACTGAGAATTGATAGATAGCAAGGGAGATGTCAGTTAGAAGTGGCACGGATGGGCATATCAGTCGGCTGTGTGTAGGGAGCGGTAATTAGTTCGAGGGCTAGATATTTATGTATCTGTTGCTGACGCCAAGCGGCACAGCCTGTTTCTGATGTCAGATTCATGCTGGCCTCTTAGAAGCACCGTCATTGGCCCGCTTCTAAGCTAAAAACAAACACTTTCAATAAACAACATTGACATTGTTAAACCTTGCTGACTTTCCAGGCGCAGATCACACGGTAACAGGAAGTGCGCGTAGTTTCATAATGCAGGGTTGCTGTCATGTAAAGTTCGCCACAAGAGCAAAGATTTATGAAAACAGATGCGATAATGCTAAATGTGGCATACTAAGAACTACAGCCTTTTCTTTACGGATACTCAAGACGAGAAGGCCTGGTCAAAGGACATATCCTGACATTAGCAGCCATCTTCAATGTCAAACAGCACTTAGTAGCTGTAGGAGATAGGGGACTGGGAACTCTAAAGTGGATTGCTGAGCAACGTCGATGCCCTATTGTTTAATAGCTGTTAATATTCCAATGACAATTTCTTATGTCTGTACTCTGTCACGTTCATAGAGTCGTGAATGTGTGTTCGCTCAAGGTTTCATTCATTCTACCGCAAATGCTAACTGTAGATAGTTTCTTATCTGCATTCCGTTCTCTATCAATCTTTATATATCCTTACCTTGTAGTCATCCAGCCACTTGTCTTGAATGATGACTAGTTGAGAGGCTTGTACTTTCTTTAAGTACTCGTCCTCCGGCGTGTCTTTGTAGTCTTCCCTGTCGATGTCTACAAATCCCTCTTTCGCGATACTCCGAGGGGTTATCATTAAAGATCGGCCTGGAAGCAATGTTAGCATATGAAGGCGCCATTAGCTTGCTGCCACTCACCATTGATAGACCTATCAGTGGCAATTCGTAACATGCAGCTCGAGACATCTTGCTGCTCGCCAAACTCGACTCCATGGTCGATGAGCCATTTCTCGTACTCTGCCGTCCGGATAGCACTCTTTATCCAACATGGAGCAACGTAGTTGATACGTGTATTTTGCTCGTGACTTGATCGTCGAGCCGTTCTCATAAATCCTCGCAACCCGTATTTTGTCGCCGTATACTCCCAATTTCCCTGCCACACCTTGGTTAGATCCGAATCAATTGCCAAGATGGTATTGTTACTTACTGGAGAATCTATCCACGCAACCATACTGCCTGTGATGATGAAACAACGATCCCGTTCTTCATTCACTGGCTGTTTGCGAAAATAGTGAACTGCTAGTTTCCACGTATAGAATGTCCCATCTATATTGACGCGGACAATGTTCAAATCCGGTTTTGTTGGCTCGCCACTAGGATCTGAATCCTGTCAGTACAACTTTTCCCTACTTTATGCCACCAACACTCACCATCCAAGTTCCACAAGCTGTCGCCAGAGCTGCGGCTGATACCGGCATTTGCAATAACAATATCGACACTGTTGCTTGGGCTCTGGCTTTTGGCTTTGCCAAAGACTGCCTTCTGCTGATCCCAATCTCTGATATCGCATTTCACGAAAGTGCATGCTGTTCCATTGACGTTGAGTTCAGACTCAATTGCTTGGCCACGCTTCTCGTTAACGTCGGCAAAGGTCACATAGGCGCCAGCAGCGACGAAGTCTCGCACGAAAGCTTCGCCCATGCCATTAGCGCCTCCAGTAACGATGACTGACTTTCCTTTTACATTTTCTAGTTTTGGGGTGACGGTGTGGTCTATGGGGCCATTGTAAGAATAACGATCTAGAGTCATTGTTGGGTATTCGGGTATTAGGGGACGTTCGATGAGCTTAGATGACTAGAAGTTGGAATGAAATTATACAGTATTCCCAGGTAGTTGACGGCCGGCTTTAAGCTACATATGACAAGATATCAAACGAGCACATCTATGGCTCCTCAGTAATGTAGATTCGGTTCCAAAGGCCTGCTTCTCTTGCGGGTATTGCTAACAACCCCGCACTTCCCTTCCGATATGGATCAAGACTCGGCAATCCGAATTAGGATCACCGAGTTCGGTAACAGACTAGCGAGATATTCTCTTTTTGATTGCCGAATGTTTATACAGTAGCAAACAGAACTTCGGTAAGTATGCTCGGCTACTAGGTACCTCAAGGAGAGCACTGAGGAGGGGGCCATGGCACGATAGTTCAATACAAACTTTGCCGGACTGGATTAGGGCGATGGTCAGCAGCCGCTTATCGAATACGACTCCAGAACAAAGGTCTCGTGCAACATCCTGTCGTTCGCAAGATATAATGAGTGCTTGAAAAAGCTTTTGATCTACCAAAACAACACGGACAAGACAAAACGTCACACTCATCTCTTTGCGAGAACAATTCCCCACAACTTGCCACGCTTGAGGACAATCACAAGCATCAGTCTCTGAAAAGGCTTATTCCAGGTTGTTACGATGCCAGCCTTCGTTGAATCACCGGAGTCCAAAGCCCAAGCGGCCGAGGATCTATCAGGGATGCCAGCAACAGAGCTCCCAGAGCTTAACATGAGAACAGAGGAAATCCGCAACGGAGCTAATGGCCATACCAATGGCCATAGCACAGATCCTTTCAAGCTCAGCCAAGAGTTTGCATACACGCCACGCAGAATCAAAGTCATCACCATTGGTGCTGGATTTTCTGGCCTTCTTATGGCACACAAATTTCAACATCGATTTCCTGAGATGGAAGACATCGTGGATCATACCATTTTCGAAGCTCGAAGCGATATTGGTGGTACATGGTTAGCCAATAACTACCCCGGCGTTCAATGCGATGTTCCAGCTCATATCTATGTATGCTTCTTTCAAATCTATCATTTTTGCTCAACCTAATCACGCACAGGCATTTCCGTTCGACCCCAACCCCAACTGGGAAAGATTCTACGCCAGTGGAGGCGATATCCTGTCTTACATGAAGGCAACGGTCAAGAAATGGAACCTTGACCGTGACTTGCAGCTTAGCACTCGGGTCATAGGCGCCGAATGGCTAGATGACCTAGGCCAATGGAAGGTTACAGTGGAACATGAAAACATCCGGAGAGAAGAGTACTGCCACGTATTGATCTCGGCTCAAGGCGTGCTTGTGTAAGTTCAATGCATCCCTATGTGCCGCAGCGCTAACTATGACAAGACACGAGTCGTGGCCAAAGATTCCCGGATTAAAAGATTTCAAGGGCCATACAACTCATTCAGCAAGCTGGGACCACGACTTTGACTATTCCAACAAGCGCATAGCTGTGATTGGAAATGGCTCATCGGGCATCCAAATAGTTCCTCAGATGACGAAGTTGCCTGGCACAGAGGTCACAAACTTTGTCCGAGGCCCTGCTTGGGTCTTTTACCGAGCTCCTCCCTCGAAGCATCTAGGCAGAGAGGATAACGACCCAAACCCTCGATATACAGAACAGGACAAGGCTCGTTTCCAGGACCCAGAGCTCCATCTTCAGCATCGCAAAGGGATCATCTCCCGAACCAACAAGTCTTTTTACATTTTCAGAAGAGGCGAAAACAACGAGGCAGGCATGAAGATGGCGGCGGAACAAATGGCCGAGAAACTAGGTCATGATCCCGTTCTATGTTCAAAGCTAATCCCCAAGTGGGAGTTGGGTTGTCGTCGTATAACACCAGGGCCTGGATATCTGGAATCATTCATGAAACCAAACTGTCACTTGACTGATAGTGCCATCACACAAGTAACAGAGAAGGGCCTTCGGACTGCTGATGGCAAGGAGCATGAGGTGGACGTCAGTGAGTAAACTCTATCTCAACAGCCAATTAGTACAAAACTAACCCGCATCGCAGTCATCTACGCCACGGGCTTTGATGTCTCTTTCCGACCACGGTATCCGATTGTGGGCTTAAACAACATTGATCTCCGCGAACAGTGGAAAGAAGACCCTGAAGCATACATCTCAGTTGCTGTCCCATCCATGCCCAATTACTTTATGATGATGGGTCCAAACTGCCTTGGCGGACACGGTTCTCTGGTGGAATCTCTCAACTGGACAGGCGACTACTTTGTCAAGTGGATCAAGAAGATGGCAAACGAAGATATCAAGTATGTTGTTCCCAAACAGGACAAGGTGGACGCCTTCATCAAGTATTGCGACCAGGTCCACAAAACCCTCGTATGGAGTGGTGGATGCACAAGTTGGTACAAGAGAGGCAAGGTGGATGGGCGAGTCACAGCGCTGTTTGGTGGTAGCGCCCATCTCTTCAATCGCATGCTCGGTGATATCCGTGCTGAGGATTTTGACATCACTTACAACACTTCAAACCCATTCAGGTTCATGGGGAACGGGTTCACGGCGTTTGAGATGGATCCCGAGAGTGATCTATCTTGGTACGTTGAGAAAGCAGAAACGCTTCGATATTAGATAAGTTTGCAGTCGACCGATTAAATACCTTTAGTTCAGTTAGGGGAGATTAGATAGAAACATTTCGATTATTTGCCCATGATAAACTATGGATCGTCTGCCATTCCTTAACCACGCCGTGACACAGCTACAAGATGTCCAAGTTGATATTCGAGAAATCAAAATTATAATCAACAAAAGGTTCCAACAGATCCTGATAACGGTTGAGTAAATCTTCGTGGAATACCGCATTCTCCGGTGAAGGCAGGGCGGTTGTCGTGGTGCCAAACTCATTATCGGCGAGAAGACAATCTGCGATCCGACTAGTCGATCGAGTCACGAATGGAAACAAACGTGGCCAGTCAAAGTCGTTTGATGTGCCTGACCCTCCTCTACTACCGCTATAAGGATCACCAGGCTCGCTGGCTCTGCTTCTGCCAGGGTGCATCATGGTACGAGGTAACGCACGGAGTCTTTCGAATCCTTGTCGTATGGTGTTGGCAGATGCCCACATAAGCTGAAGCTGACCGACTGCCTGGTCCAAGATATCCAGACCATCTTCGGCTTCCTTTGAGAACTGCTTGATTCGAGTCGCTTGGAGAAGGGCAATGAAAGCTGTGCCACAATACCAGCAGGTAATGGCCATCAGAAAACGTGCATTTCCACGAGATAAAATATCCCGAAGAACCCTAGCAATACACGAAGCAGCCAAAATGGCTGGTGGGAGAGCTTGTGGTAGATCCGGGGTTGTCCTTTGCAGATGCATGACAATAATGGTCGTGAGGTAGGGAAGGTGCAGTTGATGGACGTCGCGATCAAAAGATTCAGTACGGCTTGATCCTATCGGAAGCTGAAGGTCTGGGGGTAATGACTGAACCCATTCGACGAGCTCTTGTCTTAGTTCTGTAGGAAATGGAGCAGAGGTCGAGTCCACCGACTTCGACAACGCCTTGGAGACTTTTCCCATAATACCACAGAGACGAACCCAATACTTGAAGATGCGGCCTTTCTTCTGTGATGCGGGATCGCTTGGAAAGTCAGCCGGCTGAACTTCCTTGATTGTCATATCTTCCGGGCAGATAATGCAGGGTTTGCTCTGACAAAGAGATGTGAGCCGCTCGCGCGCCTGTCGTACAATCGACCGTTAGCATATTCCCAAGTAGTATCAAGCAGGAGTCTCACAAATACAGTCCACCATAACCGCCTCCGTAGGCTAAGATGAAGCTCACTAGATACTGCAGAGTCTCCCCGGGGTTCACGATGAATGTTCATCTGCTGTGCATGCCTTATGATGACAGATGTCCACCACCAAGACGCATGGCGGTGAGCCGTAGCAGGCGATCGAGGCGCCCACCAGTAGAATAGCGAAATGGCTTTGAGTGCCGTAAGTATATCTGGCTCTTCGTCCTCATAAAACATCATTCTTGCTTTCTTGTAGTATGAAGCCGGCCCTTCATGGGGGATCAGAGGGGGCTGTATATGGCTTGCAGCAAGTGCAAGCGCATTCGCAAGCATGGGGGACCTCTCAAGTTCGGACTCGAGTGTCTGGCGATCAAGAATGGGGCACCACGGGTAACAGTATTCGAAGTAAGTCTCGGAAAAGCTTTGCTGAAGCTCTTGCTGTCGGGGATCCGATGTTGGGTTTCGAAGTTCGATATTTGCGACTAGCTCTTGCTGCTCGGCCGCGAGTTGGTTCTCGGGTCCGTAGATTTGGAGGAATCCGGTATCGACATCGCCTGCATGACTGCGGCCGGCACCTTCTGTCGGGGACGTGTCCGTTTGGGTCTGATGGTTGATGGCGACTTCGGGAGGAGGCTCAGTTGGGGGCAGAGCAAATACCACCTGGACGACATTTCTAGACTCGGTACCACACTCTACTTGAGTGGACGCTCTACGGCGCTGCTTGCCTCTCTTAGACGGCCGTTGATGGCAGTCCTGGTCCTGGTTGTCACAGTTGGAGCATCGCGTCTGACCCTGGGAGCTTCGACTCTGTCACGCAAAGTAGTCAGTACTCGGCATATCCGGTTTCGGAAGTAAAATTGAATGGAGTATGTTTACCTGCAGATCACATTTGATCTTTTTAGAATGACAAAAGAAACAGACGGCTTCAGCACGCTTTCGTTTCGGCTGTTGAGTCGTAAAGCGGAGCCAGTTGCCGACGAGTTCTGTCATTGCCGGATTGTAGAGTACAGAGAATAGGTTGCATGGAGGTTTTGACAGATGGTTGCCGAAACTAACCCCATGTATTAAATCAGGTTACCGCTTCTAATAACCTGGAGTGCCCATGTAAAGAAAGCGGGGAAATTACTCATCAAGCAAGCACTAACTCGAATGACCGATAAGATAAACGGTGACAGACAATCGGTAAGCTAACCAGTAAAGTTATTACCGAGGGTACGTACTATTCTGAACTTTAACTTCAGGGTAGGCAATATCGAGGGTTACTGTTAGCTCATGTATTAATATTTACTAGTTATTTGGAATCTAATTCATATGTTATTTACCCGGTGGTGAACTACGGGTTTTCTTTCTTACAAATAGTTTCTTTTTACAAAAATAAGGTAGTTTTTTGGTGGAAACATAACACTATATTAACCTAACTCTCTCCATCAAATGGAAGCTACCTTTAATGACCAATGCTTTTGAAGTCGAATCAGGTGATAATGCTAAACTTGAAGATGCTTAACTTGATAGCAGGTAAATACAGCCGCGTTCACTAAATTGAGTACAGAGAAGAAACCGAATAGAAAGCCTTAGTTTCTCTCATAGCTAGTAGAGCGGTAAGATAGGTTTTACGATGAAAAGCTGCTAACTAAAGTAATAGTCCGCTATAACCGAACACGAAATTAATCCCACTCAAGGTGTATTGATCGGCCATCTTAAATCAAGAAAGAATACAAGTCAAAATCCGGCAACGACATTCCCCTAAATACAAGAAAGTGCTGACCCATACCAAGCACTTAGAGAATGTAACGGAATTGCATATTCTGACTCGTTAGTAGTCGTTCTGACTCAGGGGCGATACCACGAACCTTCTTATCAGTGAGGTCATCCTCATACGCGTGATCGAATCCTTCCATGATCCCAGCCTCGTCGCGTCGCTTATTAGTCCACATGCACATGACGCGGTACGCGAGGGCTAGCAAGGCAGCAACAATAGCTGTGACAACGACGACAATAAATCCTGGCACATATCGAGGCGCGTCTTCCTTTTTGAAGCACAAGGGACCAACGAAATTACCTATTGCCAGGTTAGATGACTTTTTCATAGCACGGTTGGCGTTGACATACCCAAGCAGTAACCGATGTAGAGTCCAGAAGATGCGACAGAGCGCTTCGTGTATCCCGCGGTGTTGGCAATCTGCAGGCCCATAAGCACAGCATAGCCGCCGCCAACGGAGGGCAGAATATACACAGCAAACAGCAGGGCGCCCGTTGCCGATTGGGGCAGTTGCCAGAGCAGAAGAGCAGCTAGGACGGTGCCCAATTGAGCGACGAATACCAAATACGTCCTGATGTTCTTGTATTTGTAGGCCAGGTAGGGCATCAGTAGCTGAAGCGTGCCAGCATACAGACCACATGGCATCATGAGCAGTAGCGAGTTTAGGGTGCTGAACCCAAATCCATTGATGATAATAGGGACAAAGGTCGAGATTGGAGCATTGGCAATCATCGACAAGAAGGCGATGGCGAATACGGCCCAGAATTTGGTATCTAGCAAGAGCTCCCAAATCTGAGCAACCTTGAGGTGAGTATTGCGAACCCCAGAATTATTCGTCTTGAGTCGAGCGACTAGGATATATCGTTCTCGTTCGTTGAACCCTTTCGCTCGAACTGGGTCAGGAGGCAACACGAAGACGAGTATGATGCCCCACACAATAGTGAGGGAACCGGCGAAGTAGTACATGTATCTCCAGGAGGAAACACCCCCGTTGAGGAGGCCAAAGCCATAGTTGATGAGAGGAGAAATGATTGAGACGTAACCGGTACAGCTGTACCAGATGCTATTCACGAAGTCAATATCCAAGTACTAATGCATAGGCACTGGTCAAGTTAGGTACGTACCCCATCCGCATTGCTTGTTCATTCTTCTTATAGAAGCTCCCCTAAGAGAATGAGTAAGCGCACGATAAATTGCGAGACACATTGGCACTTACGACAATCATCATAAACATAGGGCTGATACCACTCTCCAAGAATCCGAGGAAGAATCGCTGCGCATAGAGCGCCCTGTAGTCTTTGCAGACCACTGTCAAGATCAGGCAGACACCCCAGATGGTAACAATCCCAGAAGCGACTCGTTCGATCGGATATCGCTGTGCGAGCATCATGCATGGGTAGGCCCCGACGATAAAGCCGAGATAGAAGATGGAGGCCGACATGGCGTATCGATCACCACCGAGGAGACCGAGGTCTTGTCTTAGCCCAAATAAGGCCTATACAAAGAGAGTCAGTCATTGCCCATGGCTCTCGGGCAGGAATACATACCGCTTGAGAAAGCATGGCCTTGTCGTAGTACTGCAGCATGTATGTCGCGCAGAGAACGGGCATGAGCCTCCAATCAATCTTACGGCGTAGCTTCCTTTCTTCCTCATCGGTCCACAACTCATCGCCTTGGTAAGCTGCCAAAACCTTCATGGCCTCATCTTTGTGCACGGTATCGACCGTCTTCTGCGGCTGCATCTCAGCCATACCTTCATCGTGCTGAATAGCGGCGCCCTTGTCAGAGTTGGACATTGTTGATCCAGCTGTATCTGTTGTTGATGTATCAAATGCAACATTGCGAGTGCCGGAACTTCGATACTTATGCTCGTTTTCCCAGGGGTGGCTAAACAAGGTTGATCCGGGGTAACGGTGCACACATCCATGGCAGTCCGGGGAAAGCTGGGGTTCGGCGTTGGCTTGGAGTCTGGACGTGGCTGGGCGACCTTACCCGACCAAGATTACCGAAGGTTTTGCCGACAACCTAGACCCAGAACCCAGGTCCAGACCTAACACTAAAACTTGATTATCGAGGGCGCCACTTTGTTAACACTTGATATAATTTCACATTTGTATTTGTTCAGTTTCAGCTGGCGACAATTTACTGCAAATTGCAACTCCATCTAACTATATTCCGGCTGTACGTTAGCAAACCAGCATGACGCCAAATCCACATCATCTTGAGCTTCCTCGGGGAGAAGCAGTGCAAGCCGTTGCGCTAATCAACCCTGTGAACTTTGGGCCTGCAATCCTTCAGAGATTTATGGCACCTCCTGTCCCAGGCCTTGAGACTTTCAAGAGTTCGCCGTCGTTGTCATTCTTCATTGAGCACAAGTCGGGAAGAAAATTGGTGTTCGACTTGGGGATCCGAAAGGACTACGAGAACTATGCGCCCTCAATTGTAAAATACCTCCCGACCACTAACTATAACATTGAGGTAGTGGGGAATGTGGCAGATATTCTAAAGGAGAATGGCGTCCCCTTGGAGGAGATTGAAGCGGTGATATGGAGGTCAGTAGCCCTTGTCGACCCACCGACGGCGTTTTGAGTTGCTTAAGCTGTAGTAGTCACTGGCATTGGGACCACATTGGTGATCCTTCCACGTTCCCCTCCAGGACAGATCTTATTGTCGGCCCAGGCTTCAAAAAAGCAATGCTGCCAGGCGCTCCAGCGAATCCAGAGTCACCTATTCAAGAGAAAGATTATGTGTAAGTTTCGCTGACAGGTATCTGTATTGACTCATCACTAACCAAACAATTAGTGACCGCAATCTACGCGAGATCAGCTTCGAAGGTCCGAACTCAATCAGGATTGGCCAGTTCCCCGCGTTTGACTATTTTGGAGATGGATCGTTCTATCTATTGGACAGTCCTGGACATGCTGTAGGCCATCTGTGTGGCCTGGCTAGAACGACTACTGAACCAGACACGTTCGTTCTGATGGGTGGAGATGTCTGCCACTATGCTGGCATTTTCCGGCCCTCCCAGTATCTTCCAATTCCAAACACCATATCTCCCCATCCCTGCCACCCCGAGCATGACAGTGTTCTATGTCCGGGGGAAGCATTTGCACGGTTGCAGAAATCACGAGGAAGGGAACCAACCGATAGCCTATTTGATTTGACGTTCGGCCTAGACCTAGAACTAGCCACCAAGACTACTCGTCAACTGCAAGAGTTGGATTGCAACGAAGACGTCTTTGTTGTTGTGGCTCATGACTCTACGGTACGCGACGGTGTATCACATTTTCCGCAAAGTCTGAATGATTGGAAAGCGCAAGGGTTCGGCAAAGGGTTGAAGTGGGCATTTCTCAGCGATCTTGAGAATTATTGGAAAGCCGAGGGACTACTGTAGAGCAGATACGCGGGTAGATTGGAACAAATAACATCCTAGAACCGCACCGCATCTCTTGGCCTTGGCTGATGAATTCCTTGTCCATGGATGTGCATGTTGTTAGTCCGAGTTACCGAAGGCCGGATACCCCTCTCTGCCCCCGGCTATTGCTAAACTAAACTCTTCGGCTATGGAATGGTTATCCTATTTCGGAAAAGCGCAGCCATCGCCAACAACAGCCATGTCCTCAGATCCAACCCCAGATGAAGTGGGGACGCGGGGTTGACAAGGGCATCGAAGGGGGGTTTCGTTTAATTGACAAAAGTTCCGACGACAGAGATTCTTGCTTAAATCATCCAGAAGAACTTTGTCGACCGCGCCTCAAGAGAAAATACGACATCAATACTTGCCTTGCTCTGCTCTATACTCCTGTATCCAGCCTTCATCACAATGCCTTCTGCACAACCAGTACGAGACGACCCTTTCGGCTCTTCAAACACAGACCTTGATTATGACGTTCTCATAGTCGGAGCCGGTTTAAGTGGTATTCTCAGCCTTTATCGTATGCGGGAGCTCGGTTTGAAAGCTCGAGTTATTGAAGCCGGGTCTGCTGAGGGTGGAACTTGGTTCTGGTACGTAATTTATCATCGCTAGCTATACCTTTAAATCACCACTGACACTGAGCAGGAACAGATATCCTGGTGCCCGATTTGACTCAGAAAGCTACTCCTACATCTTCTCATTCTCGCAAGAGGTTCTTGATGAATGGAACTGGACGGAGCATTTCGCTCCCCAACCAGAAACGCTCCGATATATCCAGTATCTCACGTCAAAGTTCGACTTGAAGCGTGACATGCAGTTCAACACACGCATCAACTCGGCAAGATTTCAAGAAGATAGTTCCTCATGGCTACTTGAGGACGACAATGGCGTTCATTATACTTGCCGGTATCTGATCACGGCGATGGGTATCTTGAATAAGCCGACTTTGCCCAACATTCCGGGCGTACAGAACTTCAAGGGCGAATCTTGGCACACTGCAAGATGGCCTAGTGATTCTTCCAGTCTTGTCGGCAAGCGAGTGGGCATCATCGGTACCGGCGCGACAGCGATCCAGACCATCCAGGCCATTTCTGGCAAGGTCGGCCACCTTACAATCTTTCAACGAACTCCAAACTGGACCGCTCCTCTGCGAAATAGCAAAATAAGCCCTGAAAAGATGGATGAGATCCGGCAGAGATATCCGGAAATCTTTCGCCAGTGCCTCGAATCATATTCTTGCTTTATCCATGTCAGCGACCCCAAGAGTGTCTTCTCCATGACAGAAGAAGAACGCCAAGAACACTGGGAGAAGCTATATGCTCTCCCTGGGTTCGCCAAGGTGCTTAGCATTTCGGGAGATGTCTTCACAGATCATGAGGCAAATGCATTGTACAGCAAGTTTCACGCGGATAAGATACGCTCAAGAGTCAACGACCCAGAGATTGCTGAGAAGTTGATCCCGAAGAATCACGGCTTTGGCACAAGGCGAGTACCACTAGAGAGCGGATACTTTGAGGTTTTTAACCAGCCTAATGTCAAGCTGGTCGATATCAGGGAAGCCCCAATAACCCAAATCAAAGAAACCGGTGTCCAAACAGAGGATGAGTTGCATGAACTGGACATCCTCATTTATGCGACTGGATTTGATGCTGTCACTGGGTCCTTCAATGCTGTAGACATTCAGGGCCGTAACGAAGCCAAGCTGAAGGATGTCTGGGCCAACGGCATTCAGACGTTCCTGGGCCTCACGGTCAAAGACTTTCCCAACATGTTCATGATTATGGGGCCTCATCAGATGTTTGGCAATATCCCAAGGTACGTGTTTGATTCCCCCCTGCTTAGGACTATACCTCTAACACCCATCTTCTTCAGATCCATTGAGTATGCAGCGGATTGGGTAGCCGATTTTATTCGTTACGCTCGAGACAACAAGGTGACCTCCGTAGAAGCGACCGAGAAGGGGATGGAGGACTGGACACAGCATGTGCACGACTGTGGTCAAGGACTCCTGGCCAATGAAGTTGATTCATGGATGACTGGCGTCAACAAGAATTTGGCTCACAAACAGAAGCGGTCCATGACACGATACAATGGGCCAGCACCAGGCTACAGAAAGAGATGTGACGAGGTGAAGGCTCGGGATTACTCAGATTTCTTACTAGGACATAATTAAGATGCAGAGTTGTTTAAACGATTCTTGTTACAAAGGCTGATTAATTCAGCACTAAGTAGTTTTAACCTCAAACTTCCCAGAAGGCTTGGGGTTCGAGACAATCCATCTAATGCCGTCTTCCATGACTTTGTCCCACCGCTTTGACTCTGTCAATTGTTCACCATAACGACGAAACCCATGAGGTAGGCCTTTGAAAACATGGACATCTGTGGGAACGCTATAATAATAGATGGTAAGCATGAGGAAAACAGTCTATCGTGGTGACCTTACCCTGCCTCTGCCAGTTTCTTCGCATAAAGTAGTCCTTCATCTCTCAAAGGATCTAGTCCAGCTATACCAAACACTGTCGGTGGCAAGCCTTTTACTTGCAATGTTGATGCATTGCCAGTATTTAGCCGGAGATCCTCGTTTTCAGGATCATGAACCGGAAGCTCTAGTAACTTGGTGAAGAATTGAATGACCTTCTGTGGAAGGATAGGCGCATGCTCATTCTCAACATAAGAGGATACCTTAGGATCAGACAGCTGATCTAGTTGTGACTGGTATGAGTCTGAGCGAACCAAAGCAGGAATCATCAAGATCTGTCCGGCAATCTTCGGCTTTAAGAGGTTATCAGGCGAGGCAAGGTTCTGTCTCAATACCAAAGCAGCCGCAAGTTGAGCACCGGCCGAGATACCACCGACCAGAACTTGATCAGAGTTGCCAAGAAGCTCATCGATATGATCATGCACCCAGTAGAAAGCATCTTCAACGTCGTTCCACGCTGTAGGAAAGGTAGCGTCAGGCGTGTGGCGATAATTGACGTTGAAAACCGTTACTCCCGCACCGAGTGCAATGCGTGTGGATATAGCATCTTCCGAAGAGAGGGTACCAAATAAATAGCCTCCTCCATGAAGATGAATGTATATGGGAAGACGAGTATTTTTCTCGACAGACGCTGGCCTATAGCTTCGTGCTTCTAGCGTAGCTCCGTCTCTGACAATAATACCGTGGTCCTTGATTTGAATAGATGGAGCCAACTGTTGCATGGCTGTAGCCGAAACTTCCTCTCGGCCTCGGTTGATTGCCCTTTGCCTCTCATAAATGTCCGCGAATGTTGGAGGCGGTGGTAGGCTTGCTTCTACTGCTAGCCATTCTTCTGACTTGCCACCGTATTGAGAAAAGTCGCTCATATTGACAGTCTTGAGTGAGTAATTGAAACGATGTTCCTATTCTGTCGAACATTGATTGTCTGTACGGGTATTAGAGGCTGCGATTGTCCAACGCGCGCCATCATTGCTTTATCCTCAGCTGAGCCTCGGCTCGACTCCGCATGGCAAGGCCGGATTCGGAACCGGGACTGCCTAATTTGGATAACCGTTCAAGCACATTAGCTACATCCCAAGATCCGACCCGTGCTCGCAGATAAGCTGGCCTGTCATTAAGTTGTGAATACTAAATAAAGAAACGACATCTATCAGCTGTAATATGTCTTGATACATGTTCTATTTTTCGCCTTCTACGATTTGAACCGCATAATGTCTTCCGAAATTCCCATTCATCCTCCTTCTCGTTCTTTAAAAGGCAAAGTTGCCATCGTCACCGGTGCCGGTTGCTTTGGAGATGGCATCGGAAACGGCCGAGCGATTTCTATTATGCTGGCAGATGAAGGATGCAACGTGGTATGCCTTGATATGAACTTGGAATGGGCGACCAAAACAGCGGACATGGCAAACCAAAGGTCAGGCCAGAGAAATGCTATTCCCGCGCAAGGCGATGTCACTGTCCCAGTTGATTGCGAGAAAGCAATCGCATTGGCAATGGAGAGTTTTGGTCGTCTGGATATACTCGTCAACAACGTCGGCATAGCAGGGGCATCAGGTACGGCTGTCGACGTGGACATGGCCGGCTGGGCTGTAGGCCTTGAGGTCAATGTATCGAGCATGGTTCTCATGGCAAAGTATGCTATACCTAACATGACGAAGAATCATGGCGAAATCAAAGGGTCGATAGTGAATATGGGAAGTGTGGCCGGGTTGAGAGGTGGGACACCGCATCTTCTCTATCCGACGGCCAAAGGTGCTGTTGTCAATATGACCCGAGCAATGGCCGCACACCACGCCAAAGACGGTATTAGAGTTAACTGTGTTTGTCCTGGAGTAAGTGGCTCATGCCCTAGAATTGTCGGTTACTAACTGCTCCTAGATGCTTTACACACCCATGATGTATGCGAAAGGAATGACAGATGAGGCAAGGGAAGCCAGAAAAGCGCGGAGCCTTCTTGGTACCGAGGGGACAGGATGGGATGCGGCTTGTGCTGTTGTGTTCCTAGCAAGCAACCACGCACGATGGATCACGGGGGCTATCTTGCCAGTAGATGCTGGTACTACTGCAGCAGTTGGAACTAGTCTTCCAGCAAGTGCAAGTGTAAATGGGTAAATCTGTACTGAAATATCTTTATCACTATTTATCTACTAGTTCTTCTTTTTTACTCGAACAGTAAAGCAACCCGGGACCGTATCTTGCCACCACAAAGGTCTTGCAGGACTTGATCGAACTCTTCCAGCTTTCGCATGTCGACTTGAGGCTTGATACATCCAGCTGCAATAAGGTCAAGGACCTGCGCAAGGTCTCTCACTTGACCACCGTAAGAGAAAATAATCGAAAGTCTCTTTCTTGTTCCGATCTTCATGTGGATTGTATTTTCTGTGTCGAGACTCCCAATGCAAAGGAGTTTACCTCCTCGGCGTACTATATCGGTCAATCTTCATGAAAAGCACGTTTGAAGGGCACGGGAAACTGACCAATGTGCTGAGCATCCTCAAAAGTTTGATGAGTTCCGACAAAGTCCAGGACCGTATCAATCTTTCCTGCAAGGTCGTTTTCTGCAATGAATTTTTGTGGAGGCGTCCCAACGGGAACCAGATCGCCAGATGGGATGCCGAGCTTTTGTGCTTCATCAAGTAGTTCCTGTCGAATATCCGAAACAATCACCCTGGTTCCAATGTGGATGAGAATCTGGAGAGCGTTGAGTCCGAGACCGCCGAGACCGAAAAGGAAGACTGTCTCATCTTTCTTTACTTCGCCTCTTCTAGTGATGGCATGGTATGCAGTGTTGACTGCATCCGTGGCTACAGCCGCTTCCGCTGGAGTGACGCCTACCAGAGCCTCAGTTGAATGTTCGATTGTGTTCAATACTATGAATCGTACCTGCAGGGACCTTGACTGCGGCTCGTATGTTGACCGCTGCATAAGGTGCATAAAAGCCGTCTTGGCCGATGCCAGAGTGATGTCCCCTCTCACACAACTGTGACAAATCCCTGGAACATTCAGGGCAATCGTCTTGTCCACAACCAGGGACTGCATGGAGAGCCACAATATCGCCCTAGACGTGCTGTCAGTGGCGGCATCTGTGACATTCAGCCGAGCTCTTACCACTTGGAACCTGTCGTCCTGCACTGCGCTTCCAATCCCGATGATCTGCCCGCAGCCTTCGTGTCCCTGGGCGTTTGTGATCAGTCAAAGCTGCATACCATTATTGAATAACTGCCGTACCAAGATGTACTCCTCTTGGAACCAGGACGCTTGTTTTTCTATGGTCAGTAGCGAGTGATCACTCCTGCAGACTGAACGATAATCAGCACTTGTAACAAGTCGGGACGGCAGTTGCTCGTACCGCCCGATGCCAGCATTTTACAGAGAATGCCATCAGAGGGCAAGGCGGGAACGGGGACTTGTTCGTATGACTCGGCCGCATTAGAAACCATAGTTTTCAGTTCGAGGTAGTAATCACATACTGGCTTTGGGTTCCCTCGGTGCTTCCTCCATGCCCACATGGTGGTCGGGACTTTCTCAAGCTTTAGATGAGCCATAACGAGTTGAAACAGGTTAATGTTGGGGGTGGGTTTTTAGAACTGTCTCTTAGAGTTGCTATTACTCAGAATACGGGATATATTCAATAGGAGTTCGAGTTCTATATCTCAATGTTTTTAACTCGGGTAGCCTTGTTGATAAATGGTAGTGAGTTATTGCCGGATAATTGGGTTTGTCACTGGCTTGACTTCCCATATGTAGAAACGCGGGGAATGTTGCTAGTCAAATCCGGAATCACAATACCGGGCTAGGCATTACTCTCGGTTATCCGCTATAGGACTAACTGCCAACACCTTCGCCATATATCAAGTGTTTCTACCGAGGATACTTTTACAACAAAACAGAGCTCAATAGCTGCTTAGGGCATATTAACTATAGAATAATTAATATATGATAATATAGATATAAATTATATATAAATTAAAGAACTTTATATAATATTATAAAAGGCCATAAAAAACTTCATAAAGTAGATAGAGTTCATTATAATTTATCTAAGATTATATAAAATACCTATAGAAGATAGAAAATTGTTAGAACCTTTGCATGCCCACTGTACTTAGCTGACCAACGACCCAGACATTGAGGCTCCATTCTTTCGCGCTAGTATAGACTCAAGGCAGATTGGCCCTCTTCGATACTCGAGGTCGATCAGCTGTCAACCCCGCATTCAGCCTTATTCATAGCTTCTTCATATAGGTATATACAAACATTGGCTCTCTTCTCTATTCTACTTTGGGAGCTCGCAGTCTTGTGCCAGTTTCTCCTAAAACGTAAGGCAATATCAGTCAGGAACGCAATTTATTTCTCATCTGCCAGCGCAATGCAGTCCGCACCGTCATGCTACTGCGCTGAGCTACGCAACTGGGGTCAGGGCAGTTTGAAGCGAGACAAATTTGGGCCGTTCATGAGAAAGACTCACTTTGTACAAACTAAGAAGTGGATCATAGAGCCCGCACGGCGACTAGGAATTTGGGCTGCAGAAGGATGCCTGACGTGCGAGCTTATCATCAGGGCAATTGATCAAGTCGCTCCTGGGGTTAAGTATGATCAGGTTTCTTTGACCTTGTCTGACACAGTAAGGCAGCTTAAGATGACAGTGGTGAATCGAGATTTCGAAAGGTCGTTTTATCTCGCACACCCACATGGTTCGATTGCCTGAGTCATCACGCCTGAAGCTTCTCGAAGCTAACATATCTAGGTTATCATGGTTATGAGCCATTCGGGGCATCAATACTTCGAGCCCCTGAACAACCTCACAGACTCGATCTAGCCTACAACCCCGATGCTGCTATCCAACAAATTCAGCAATGGACTCGAGTATGCCTACAAAACCACCGTTCATGCGCGAGTGGTGATTTCGCACCAACGCGACTACTTTGCCTTGCGGGTAGCCGCGGCCAGAAGACCATTCGTCTAATCGAGACATGGTCTAACTTTAGCTCACCGTTCATTGCTTTAAGCCATTGCTGGGGCAAAACTCAGCAAGCAAGGACAACAAAAGCAAACTACCTAGAGCATCGCTCGTCTGTACCTATGAGCAACCTATCTAGAACGTTCCTAGATGCCATCTGGATCACAGAAAAGCTCGGCTTGAGCTACCTATGGATTGACTCGCTTTGCATCGTGCAAGACGATCGACAAGATTGGGAGAAGGAAGCTTCCCATATGTCTCGCATATATGGCGCAGCGTACCTGACGCTTGCGGCATCTCATGGCTCCAACGGGGATGCTGGCGTATTTCCGTTAGCTCAAGACAACTATCAAAGTTTCCTCAGCACCACTAACCCGGAAAATAACAGCCAGCACGTCCTTTTGATTGTGACGCCGATCCTGTCTCTTGGAGCCAAGAGTGAAGTGCATCAAATCTTCTATCGGCAAGAACAGCACGACATAATATTCCCATTACCTACCTCCGAACCTCTACTTACTCGTGGGTGGACTTTCCAGGAGCGTGCTCTCTCCGCCCGTATTGTACACTTCACCCGCCAGGAACTTGTTTGGGAGTGCAAGGGGACCACACACTGTGCCTGTGGCAAAGTTCAAGGAACGTCGTTCATGGCTATGCTCGTGGAGTCTTTAGGACGATGGGAGCCGCCAAAGCATTACCATGATACATGGGGAATAATGAAAGTTAACGACCACGGCACCTTAATATCATTCCCGCACTTCCTAACCCCGAAGTCTCTTTGGGAGATGTTGGTTGCCATGTATACCCAACGTCAGCTCTCTGATCAACGCGATCGGCAAATAGCGTTTGATGGCATCGCCCAGATGTTCGGCAACACTATGTTTCTTAAGGACGATGAAATCATTGGAGAATACGTTTGCGGCCACTGGAGTGCCTATCTCCCTGGGTCCTTGTTATGGTCCTGTTCTACAGATAGTTTCTTAGATCCGCCAAGGACTATTGAATGCAAGAGAATCAGAAACTCTAGCGCACCAACATGGTCATGGTGCTCAGTCTCAGGACAATGCGCGTTCCTCACCACACAAAAGAGCCTGTACCGGCGAGGGAACACGATGTTTCTCGATGACCCATTCGCAACTGAAGTGAATTTCCTGATTCATGAGGTTGAGGACTTGGCATATGGATTGTTTGAGGGGCCACTGTACATCCTAAAACCGAATTTGCTGCTTGCAAATCGGTCCAATGTGGATGAAAGCTTCTCTATAGTAGGAAGTAGTGGTCAGAAGTGCATCTCTATGAATGTTTACTTCATTCCGGATGACCCATCAGATGAGAAAGTTCTTGGAGACATACATTGTTTCTGTATTCGCACTGGCAGGCATTTTGATCCCAGTCCAAGCGAATATATCGACTCGGAGAATGATATTGATCGATTTCTTTATGACGATGAGATTCTCTATTCCTCTCGTGAAAGTCTTATACGGACGGACTTTGATAATATCGACTTCTCTCCCGACTGGGATGACGACTCGACCTGGTTTGGGCCAATTCATGATAGACCAGGCCTGCAAGTCTATGCTGGACTGAGAGAATGCACAGCCCACGTGTTTGGCTTGGCTCTTATCAAGGAACGAGGGTTAGATGGCAATGAGACATACCGGCGCGTTGGGTTAGTTCACGTGCAAGGTGATGGATGCGTTTGGAAACGAGATGACCAGTCTGTGCTACCATGCCGTTACGAAGTGGAGTGTCTATCCGCTGACTTTCAGCGAGAATACCGTGCGGCCCTTTACCAACTTGAGGTGATTACTCTGAGTTGATGTTAGCTTTGCCTTAGAGCAGTTAAATTACTTCATCTATTTGAGAAACTTACTCTATCTCGGAATTGGCACCTTTGTCGTCATTGTCAAGCCATGCCGAGTCTTGCACCTACCATTTGAGCTTGCCAATGTACTTGTCAGATTCTACCACCGTCCACATACAGATCCCAGTATCAATGAGGTAGCATAGTGTCAGTAGGTTCTGTCCCATCCATTTGAGGTGACGGATAGTTCTCTACTCTGATGTCTCTGATGTCTCTTCTGTGATAGCTGATGTTCTGGCTGTGGCTCGTTCTAGGGCTTGTGTGTCAATGACAGCAGAAGTTGCTGGCGCTTTTGTGCATTGAGCGTGTGCAGTCCTTTTAGGAATCATCCATTCAATAGTGACCTTGCCAGCCAGGACCATGACCCGCCAGAACGCTTTGGTCAATCTTCTGCGGGTGCCATCACGACGGTTTCCCTTGCGAATAAACATCGCAATCTCCATACACAGTGACGATGTACCACAACAGAATGATAAGAGACTTGTTCTAACCCTCGATACTATTTTCTGGAGTGCTATTGAAAGTGGCATTTCTGAAGTTTTCTCTCTTTAATGAGTCATCAATAGTAGCAAACACTTATGTGTCATTTGGCTAAAAGTAATCTGCATATAGGAAGCTGGGCGTTGTGGTGTCATCGGGAAGAGGGATTTTGGTAGGGAAGGCAAGCTTCATATCGGCATTCTGGTTCGATAGAAGTATACACGTGAAGAGGAAAACACCGGTTTTGCAGATGACACGCAAGAGTGCAAGCCAGGCATCCTCTCAATAATTTCGCACAACATTTACGGCCATAAGATGAGTTGCGCATGTTAAGAGCATCAAGTTGGCCACAACGTTGTAGTGATAGGCGTTGATGGTGCATCCGCGAAAATACCTTGGAGCTAAGGCATATACAGTTTGTCATCTCTTCTCTCGCGTGGCCACCATATCTCAGTGTGGGAAAAGTACGCATCTTCCCTTTCAGCTTTCTATCATAAGACGCATTGACTAGTGCAAGACAGTTAGATCATTGCCTGTGGTGGTCTGTAGCTGCAGGCGATACTGCATAGTTGATCCGAGGTGGCTGGTGTGTCACAAAATCACAAAGCCAGTCTTGGGCGGGATATCCTGTTTCTCGTTGTGCCAGCCCTTACCAACTCTGTTTTTTCAAACTACGGACCTAGATAGGAGTTAGCCGAGCCTATAAATTCAGTACTAATCTAGTGATACTTAAAGTTCTCGTGTGTATCCTGTTGACAGAGAATGTAGTGCTTGTTAGATTTAAGCGAAGCGAAGCTCTAGCTGGATTGGACGCTTTTCAAGATTTCCTTGCTGCTGCTGAGAGCCTTGTTTGAGCTTTTCCTGGACGGGCTGGCTCAGCGACTCACTTTGGAATTTAGATGTGCTTCAGCCGCAATGCCAAGAGCAGCTAACATCAGCAGCACACCAACACATTGGCCGCACCCTTTCCTCTAGGCCACGGGGACGCTGTATGGATGTATCTACCTCTACTTCGGCTACGATACATTGTAACAGGTCAGATGGTTGCAGTTGTTATAATGGTGGTCAGATTATTCACAAATTGGGCCATCTCACGCTACACACGACAATGGCTCGCATATCAGGCTATGGGAATAACAAATACGACAACGCACAAACAAGGCACAGACAAGGCAATATTGTCCCCTTCTGGCCTTCCAAGTAAGCATGGAGCTGCTTAAAAAATGCGATTCCCTCGCTTTCTTTGAACATTTGGAGAGTTCAATTTTACAATTCCAGTATCAGCAAAGATGTCACTTGTTCAGATCCAATGGTCCATCGACAACACCATCTTCAAGAGCGGAGAGGTGCTACTGAAACTATTCCAAGCTGCTAGGGATGATGATGTCCAAGGTTCAGCCATCATGGCTTTGGAGGCCCTTGGCTCTGGCTTGATGGTTTGTCCCGACAGAGTCGATGAGGCCAGAGCTGCTTTGTCCAATACAAGCCACTTCCAGATCCTGCAAGACACAATGGTCACCATTGGTCTTGCTTCAGGTGGTGTAGCTTATTTCGTCCGCAAGACTGCAACGCAAGGTGTCCCGGCTTTTGTCCTGGCCACAAGCTTGAAAGCCTTCTTCGGGGACGAAGCGATCGGCAATATCCTCTATGAGATGCTTTCCTGTTATGGTCTGAACAGGAAACCAGAACTCAGATGCTCTAGAGATCAGCTCAGCAAGGTTGTGGCCTCATTATCGGGCTACACAGACAGCATTATACCAAGCACCACTGTACAACATCTGGTCGGTTGCCTTCGACAGCATTCAAAACCCGGGAATGATTGGCTGGAAGGAGCTTGGGCTCAACCATCCCCCAAACAACTAGCCAGCATCTATTCCGCGGTGTATGCAGCTTTGCAAAAAGAGGAAGTTGACCTAGTCACCTTGACAGGTCACTCCGGTTGCATCATTGTGTCCTCAACTCTGCTATGGCTACAAGAAGAGGACGCTCAGTTTGTAGTCGATGGCCAGGTTCTTATCCCTTCACGCACTATTCCACCAAAGATTTCAATCCAGCTCTCAACCAAGATTCCGTCTCAGAAAGCCTCTTGGACTGTTCAAGAGTGGAGCGAGGCAACAGAAATATCCACCCTCGTAGTGGAAGACGCAGGCTCCCCAGGCCAATCCTCACAGCTTCCGAGTTTCGTTCCTGCCAGTACGGCAAAGGAGATTCTCAGGGCTCAGTATCAGCTTTCAGAGACCCAGACTGCCCAGGTGGGCAAGATTGCGACCGCTTTGGCGCTTGTCGTAACTGAAAGGGGACTGGTGACGCTGACTCCGAAAGTAGATGGACAAATCCCTCGTGAGGTCAAGCTAAAAGCCTTCTGTCAGACATCGTATCTTACCAAGGTTGGTGAATGCATGGCTTGCTACGGATGGAACGAGGGTGAGCTGAGTGAAGCCACTGATATCGCCGATCGAATTAAAGAGTGGACAGAGCAGGGATTTCCAGGCCTGCCCCTTGATGAAATCAAAGCTCCCCATCCCCTGACACAGAAACCGATCGATCGCATTGCATGGATTGTCGAATTCGTCATTAACCGGTGGTATGCCAAGATTGGTGTAGCCGGCGACAAGATAAGCAGGGAAGTGTCGGAAGCAGCCATATATGTCGCGGCAGAGTCATTGTATACGAGCGTGTGTTCGCGCTTTCCCGCACAGCGCTTTTTCCGAGTCGGAAACTTCTCATCTATCACATACAATGGTGCTACGATGATGCATTGGATTGTTCGACATGAGGGGCTTCGCGGGCGGACTGACATACCAGCACCAATAGCAAAGTTAGTGTCGTATGTCGTGGAGACTGTTAGTCTAGGACAGCTTCGATGCGATTGTATGAGCTCTCTCGTCCCCGGCATCAGTAACTTGGATTATATTGCCGAGTACTCTAGCCTTACATCTGAGAAGGCTGTCCACCGAAGTGATTTGGCTTATGCCATGAATGGCTATGTTGCATGGATTCCCCAACTGCGGTCTATCTCTACACTGGAGAGGAGTGCTTTTGCGGTGGAGATTTGTTCGGGATATTTGAGATATGCTGGGGCAGAAGGGGGTCAAGACCATAACAACCTTCTCAGGATCCAAGCTGATGAGTCTCTGGTTGAGTATGACGATGGAGATGGTCAAGGGCTACCCGCAACTCACCTCAACCCATTTGACACCGAAGGGAATTACCTCGGCTTAAGGCCCTTCACAGACATAGAGGGGCTCCAGGTGAAGCATTATTGGAATCAGGACGGTAGAGTCCTCCACCTGAGAACGAATATCGTTCATCCCTCAACTGGGAGAGTTCGTCCTATGAACTGGATGGCTTCCATTGAGGCTTTGGCAAGCGCTACACATTTGACGACCAATCCTATGCCAAGTTTCGCAGAAGAGGTAACGGCACAGGCTTGGAGATCACAAAACGTCTGGTCCACTATTTGCAGTGCTTCAGTGGCATGTACTAGTCTCCCAATATCTTCGAGCGGTATACCTGTCAGGTGCATCAGTCAGACGTGGGGCAACGAAGAGTTACGTTTCTTTCTTGCAGGTATTGTTAGTCATCACAGACTGTACGTTTGCCATGGAAACAGTTCGATGGTGAGATGCATTCAGACTGCTTTGGACGGTGAAGCTGATCCGTCTGGGAGGGCAATGTGGTGGGACAAATGGCCTGGAGCTTCAACGAAGGCCACGCCATGGATGAACCCGAGCGTGGCTGAACAGCTTGTTAATCCGGGATGGTTTATTATATCTTGAGCATTTAGGACGGCACCTTTTCCATGGCTAGATACACTTTCGATCAATAGATACATGGAGAATTTTTACAATGCTTGGACTAACAATCGGTACCGTCCTGTTGAAAAGTATCCCAGTCCACAGACTCTGGCGTATCAGAGACCGCAGTCACTCTCCATGGTTGAGGAAGAATTTATCATGTTTGATTCATTTAAGGTCAGCCAGACAGATGGATTGATGATGAGAGAGATGAGGCTGAAGTTGAGTTGTAATCCAATGAGTTCACAACGACGCGTGAAAACGCGTTCATAGGTGGGGCACTTGGTGTCGCGAAATCTCCACTACATATGCAAGCAATACGTCTCAATTTACTTCAACACACCCATGAAGATGGTTTCTTTACGGCCAGGCAGTCGAGTCCTGTCAAATTGATTACAGTGATTGACGACCTTGAGTAAATTTTGCTGATAGGCAAAAAGACAATAAATAGATGGAGTGGCTACTCAAATTCCAAAAAACATACAACAGCGGGGATTCGCTGGTCGTCACCGACCCAACTACTAATCCGCCGGTTAGTGGCTTGACTATGGGAGAGCGGACGGGATCCCGTATTTTCCACTACCTTTGGTCGTATGTGGTATAGTGTGCTGATCCAGTCGATTATAACCCTATGACCCCACTACCCAACATCCCAGAGAGTTCTCTACTTATACAGTAATCAGGTGGTGCTACCCTGCACTCACACACTGAAGATGGCTTTTGAGTTGTTTCGTCAGAATTGAGTATGATATAGAAGAAATCTTACGAAATAAATAGTCTCAAGTTTTAAAAACATAATATTGCAAATTCTGTCTTTGCACTACACAACACTGGCTGTTATTTCCACAGTGAGCGATCGACCTCAACAGCCTCGCTTCAATTCTCGATGACGACAATGACATCATGGCAACCTCATGTTCCCTTGTCTCCGTCATTTGCTTCACCACATCAACAGACCAGAAGCGACATGATTCGCATCAGGTGCACATACAGGACAAAACTACCCACACTGCACTCACTACTCCAATATCGGAGATTCTCAACACGTCAAACATTACAGCGAGGATCATCATCGGTACCAGTCAAGATGAGTTGGATGGACAGTTGGAGTCGCCCCTCCAAATCTCAAGCAACACCAGTACCTTTCTACCTACTTCCCGGAGGTGAAGCCACCCCGTACTGCCACTCATGCGGTAGAGTCATCAGCACCAGGCGTACCACAGCGACTGCGAATACCAATACTCCTGCAAAGTATTGCTCTAGCCGATGTCGGACACAGAAGCCGGGGAAGCTGGATCGCGAGCTCGAGAAGGCATTTGTCACGTTGTTGATTGCAGAAGCAGGCCACCCGGTTGAAGCAAAGAAGCAGACAAAGGGAGGAGATTCAGGCAAACACAAGAAGGGGAAGAATAGCAAGGGCGATAATCGAATCTTGGTATCATGCAGCGCGGCGGAGGAGCTTGTTTTTGGACCCAATCGAACGTCAATGGAGGAAGGCGAAACCAATGAAGACAGCCACGAAGAAGAAGAAACGCATCAAGAGCAAGAACCAGAACCTACCCAAGCTCCATCTGAGCCACGATCATCCGCAGAAGACATGGACATCTCAGGCAACCTCAAAGACGACAACCACGTCGACGGCGACGTCCTTGCCCGCATGTCCGTCCGCAGCGGTACTCGCGTCCGACCACCGCAGTCCGTCTCCGAGGTCAACGGCAGCGTAGGCGGCGAGAAAGGTCGAGCAGAAAGAATCCACGAAACAGACGCGATGCTCGAAAAGCGCAGACAGGGACAGAAGCGAGCCAAAGAGCGCGAGATGACAAAGTGCGCTGCTCGAAGGGGCGTTGTCTTTGGGTTCTCGGTGGGCGAGGATGGCGAGAAGCGTCTTTGCGAGGCCGTCATGTCAGGCAAGGTCGTGGAGCCGAGTTTTGCGAAGGGGGATTGGGCGATAAGATGGAGAGAATAAGGAGAGTGCCAGTGCTCGGACGCTTGGGTTTGTGAAAGCCAAAATATTTACTCCTGCGATAGTGACTCGGCCCGAAAGACAAGCGATCATCACATCGCGTCAATGCTCTCGGATTCTTGTGTCTTGAATGACGCGTGTGATACTGGTGATCGGCCGCCTATCTATAAGCGAGATCCAAGCTCATGTGCGCCTTATATCGAACTCGGAGCATTAAAACCGCCAGCGATTGATATGTTGACGTACAGAGTACCAGTCAGGGACAGTATCGATTAGTCACAAATCAAACCCCCGTTACCGGGTAGATCGACCATCGTCCCAACTGGACAATCCAGCTTTTGATTAAAGACAGTCCCTGAACTCCGACTTGCCAAGCCAGCTGGGTTGAGGCCCACACGCGGACCAGCGGAAGTGATGGAGACGATGTTTAAGAGGATCCATTCTTATCTCTGGGGTCGGCCATGGCTCCGCAAGCCCGAGCTTGTATCAAGGAGCTTATCAACTACGTCTTGGAATTTGTCCTGTAGTTCTACAACTTCATATCTATTTCAATTTCGCTTGTTGGAGGCGCAAGTGGCTGTCTATTGTCCTGAGTCATCTATCCATTTTGTGCCTCGAACTATTTGTGAAACTAGGTTCTTCCAAGCAGGTCCTCACCAGTCAAATTTGACAAGACGATTACCGAAGAAAGTCTAGAATCATTGTACCTGTTAGATCTAGGGGTAGTGGGACAACATCCTAGGTTCCCCAATCTTGACCTGCAGGACAGGCCTCAGCTTGCCTATCAATGGATGCACCACGACGCGCGATGAGAAGGTTACAACACTAATGATCAGAAACGTTAAACGCTTCTGCTAATTCCTGCATCATGGACGCATAATTTCCACTGCCAGGCAAGCTGAATGGAGCCAAGCCATTTCGGCACATTGCACCCTGTGGTTGGAACGCAAATCAGGAAGTCAAGAATGATTTGACCACACAAGATTTACACTTTTTGTCAAGCGCGCGGTGTGATTAGCATGGCGTCCGTTAGCCGGGAATAAACCCACAGACACAATCAAACTGTCTAGCAGAAAACGGTCAAGATTCAAAAGATAAGACAAAAACTAAATGCCTGTCTGGGGTAGAAAGCGACCAGTGATTCCAATGCTAGGTCTGAAGCAGTAGGTGACAATCCCACGTATCAGCCACTGGCCTCAGCGCCTTGTCAAATATTGACGCTTGTGAGGGAACGTGGCGCCACTCTGGACGCGCGAAGGATGATGGGGCGTCTTCTAGAGCAAGGACAACAGGGTTACAAGGCGCAGGGCTGTTTCATCATGGTGATTATCCCCGGGGATAGGGGATCATTCAAATCTTGGCTATCTTTTGTGGCAACGCATTCCGAAGATCCGGGACAGCTCGGTTGGTTGGACTGTGCCCCTGTCTATCACTAGCCGAAGCTGAGGCCACCTCGTTTGTCGCTGAAGGGCGCTGTGAGCGACTTTTTCTTGCGGCTGAGGCTTGACAAAGTCAGCTTCCTTTTCCAGAATAATCCCTCGTACGAGCAGCCAACAGCATTCTTTGCTACTGAGTTTACCTGCTTAAATGGTCACTGGTCAGTACCAGGCTTCGACCAGAGGCGTTGATCAGCGACATGCGTTATTGACGCCATTTTCTGCTTCGGTAAAGTCGGCAGCAGTCCGGAGTTAACGAGCCAACGATCACCAGTGCAAAGGCCCCAACTTCCGAAGAAAAGGAAGCCAGATTACCAGCTAACGTCTAGCATTATCATATCTACGCCACAACATCATGAACTTGCTGTCTGGACAGCAGGGAAATGCTCTTCCAAGACAAAGTCGCGTCGGTACCGAGCGATGGATGATCAGCCATGTCAAAATCGCGCTGGAAGATTTCCCCCGGTGCACTATTGCCGCGCTAGACGTAGACCACACACACACTACTTCAGCATACCCACCAAGGCCTGGGAGCGAGTCAGTTGTTCTGGAATAACCACACCAAGCTCAGCCATTGTTCAAGGGCTCCCCTTTTACCCCAGAGCCCTCAGTCAAATCGAGGCTAGTCGCACAGCGTCTTGGCTCCCCGGATTAAACCAAGATAAGCTACCATGTTCTGAAGGATGCATGGCCGAGGCCCTCCCGAATCCCAGGCACCGCATTGCCTGCCATGTGGAAGGGTAGCGCTGGGCAGCCCTTCAAATGTCGATCATTCCCACAGACACACCCGTCAGTCTGGGAACTTTTGTCTTTCCTGTAGTTTCTTTGTCTCACTCTCAATTTGATTCGAAAAAAACATCTCTTGCACGAGTCAAAACTGCGGCCTCGTCCGCAGAAGCAAGCCCGTCATGAGTCTCAAGTCAGATATCATCAGTGCCGTGGTCATCACATGGCTTGCGGCCTTGCTGGCTCTGATAGCGCGTGTCTTTGCTCGACGTATGACAAAGGTCTCTTGGTGGTATGATGACTACTTGTGCGTGGGTGCCTTTGTAAGTGATCCGTTCAATTGTGTCGTAACTTGTTGCTTACATGTTGTAGATCGTTGGTATTGGGTACAATGTTGTGATGATATACTGTAACACCTCCCGACTCACCCATCGTCAGCATATGCTAACATGAAGTAGGGGCCATGACATGGTACCTGGGCACAACCATCCCCGACTCGGTCAGCAAAGCAGAATACGAAAACATCAATCTCAACGCTCGACTGATGCAGTTCCTCATCTCCCTCACCTACTCATACTCGATCGGCTTCTCCAAACTCTCCATTCTCCTCTTCTACTGGCGCATCTTCAAACAATCCGCCATCCGAATCCCTATCCAGATTATGCTCGTCATCAGCGTCGCTTGGCTCATACTACGCACATTTATGGTCATATTCCACTGTATTCCTGTCCAGGCCTACTGGGACAAGTCCATCGAGGGTGCTGTCTGCAAGATCAATGACTCGCAGTTCTTCTTCGGTACATGTCTCACACACTTTATCCTTGATGTTGTGATCTTGGTCCTGCCCGTCATTGAGGTCTTTAAGCTTCGACTTCGCCTTGGGCAGAAGATTGCTATCACTGCTCTCTTCGTCGTTGGTTTCGTGTATGTTTACTTTTTCCATCTCCTCAGTAACCAACTAATGGTCGTAGTGTCTGTCTTGCCTCGGTATTTGTCATCATCACAGCTCTAGAATATGATCCCCAATCTAAGCAAATGCCACGGGATGTGGCCTCCAACGACATGTGGGGCTGCGTCGAGATCAACATTGCTATCGTTTCCGGATGCTTCCCTCTCCTGCGCCCAATTTTCACCAAGATCTTGCCCAAGAGATTCCTCAGCTCTGCTCGTGGCAGTAGTCACCCCATCAGCCGAACTACACACGGTATCCGTCTCACCACCATCAAGGGCACAACCAAGGACAAAGAGGCAGACGACAGCAGCTCCACGCACCAATTGGCAGACCCAGAGCAAGGAATCCCAGGAGATTTCGAAATCATTGAAGGAAAGGAGGGGCCTCGGACATACATTTCCAGTCGGACAACAGAGTCACTTCATTCGAGGGAGCAGGACATCGCGGGTATTTACGTCCGCAATGATGTGGTTCAAGAAGTCGAAGAGTCGAACCACACGTATGCTATGAAGCGATAGAGTCGCCGGAGTCATCTTGCTCATTGATTATCTTTTCCTTACATATACCCATAAACGTGTACACTTAGACATAACAAAGCGATGTCAGAATTTATAAATAATCTCAATCGAATGTACATGACCCCAGGCTACAAGTGATAGCACAAAGTCTGATCTGTCTCTAGAATCGAAAACCGTCCTAATAGTCTATAAAGATGTCAGTTGGGCCAGGGTTTTGTTCAGGCGAAGGATACGCGGAATGGATCTAAACTACCTTCGTCGTCAGCCACATGTAGAGCTACACGTCCAGCTTGTCTACAACCCGGTCTAATCGATCACTCTTCCCCAGTGAGATCGATAACTTCTGGTTGTGAGACTCTGATGTTTTGGTCCATGGAGTGAACAGGTGAAGCGTGTCGAGTGACTCCATTGCGCAGAAGGACCTCTTCAACAGTTGGGCCGTGGGAGGTGAAGGTGCCGATTACGTAGTGGCCATCTTTGAAGCCTAGCGTAAAGTGAATGAACCCATAGGTTTCTTGCAATACTCTATAGAGCAATCCAAAAGACGTGACATCTTTGAAGTGAATATGGGTGTTGAAAGGGGCAGGTGGGATTCTGAAAGGCGGCATCTGGTTAGCTGGAGGAAACAAAAATTGGGTAATGATATTTTGAACCGTTGAAGTCCAAATGACCTGGCATGAGGTTGATATAGGTGGAGCTAGGAGTGATGAGGAGCAGGTTTATCTCACAAGTATTCTGTGATTCACATCTAACTTGTGAAGAATCCTATTCATGCATTCAGTTGCCTCGGCTTTACCGCAGCATCAGCGTTGAAAAATTATTTGAGTATATCAACAAGATCACTTGGTGAGTAATTTGGACATTATCTGCCTTGGCATAGTGCTGCCGACCAACTTCCATGATGAAGCTTGAAATTCCCGAGAGAAGCTGCAATTAGACAATCACTTCGAGAATTGAGACTCCCAGTTCATCATCATCTCTCCACATACCAAGTTCGACCCCTCGTGTCTGTGTGACTGCGGCTGAAGAAAAAGGCGCTCATCAGCAGTGAAAGCGAAGTGGCTGTCCCAAAATAGCAACCTCAGCGCCACGGAACAAGCACAAGGCATTTTCTGGTTGACAGTTCTGGTGCCCAACGACAAGGCGAAAACGTTCGGGGCAAAGCAGTGAATACTGGTTTAACAATTGGAAACATCGAAAATTTAGCAGATGGGGTAAGTTTATACACAAAGAAGCATCTCGATTCAAGCCTGCACTTTATAGACTACAAGCATAATGTGTATTCTGGTCAAAAGTCCAGCATAGTGTAAACATTTGTGCCTCGCGACGGGTGAATGTGAGGCTAATGCCTCAGCTGAATGCATGGATCGGTCCAGACTCAGCCCTTTAACGTAACCATTGCGAGAAGGCATATTTAAATCCAGCTCTTTCCTTGCCACTTCATATTTGTGAAATAGAGTTGTAAACCGACTGAAGTGCAGCAGTTGTGAGCATAACTAATTACAAGCTGTATTGTCGCGACCAACGTGGATCAAGATGGTGAGCAATCAGCCCTATAACGGTTACCAGGCGCCTCCGCTAGGCCAAGCTCCACAGCAGTCTCCAGTGCATTATTCCCAGGGTCCAGTCCAGCAATTCCCTCCCGCTCAATCTTATCCGCCTAGCCAACAACCTCCAGTTTATCAACACCAAGGCGGCCACGTTCAACCTTCGCAGACTCCTCATGGCCAATATCCCCAAACTCATCAATACCCGCCTGTTCAACAGCCGATTTACCAGTCGCCCCCTACAGGGCATCCGGTCAGTCAAGTCCCCCAAAGCCAGGGCCATCCTCAGCAATATGCCCCCGCAGAGCAGCCCAGCTACCAGGCATCGCCATACGGTGTCGCCGCACCTCCCACTCCAGCTCAGCATCAGCAGCAATACCAGCAACAGGCTGCCCAATTTGCAGCCCCGTCCTCAGCACAAGGCCAGTTGCAAACAACTGCCCAGTCGCTGCTAAAGTCCGGAAAAGGTTTCCTCGGTAATCTTGCAAGCAACATCAAATCAAAGTACCCAAACAGCCCAGCCCCCGCCACTTCAACGGCTTCATACACTGGTGAGCCGCCGAAACCGACGTACAACCCTGCGCAGCATCCTACGCAGACGCCTTTGAGCCCTACAAACTCTTTCCCCCTGTCTCATGGTCACGCACAGTCTCAGCCTCAGTTGGGACATCCGCACTATGCGCCGCCGACACCACAACAGAGCGTCTCGCCCGCAGCCTTGAGCCATGTCTCGAATCCGCACCAAACAGCACATATAGTATCTCCCGTTCAACATCACCAAGGAATTCCCGGCCAAAGCACACGGCCTAGATTCGAGCCTGCTCAATATGCTCAACAACAGTCGCCACAAGCTCAGGTGAACGGACCTACTGGTATCCCGGGCGCAACTCCTCCTCAACATGCCCAGTCTCCTCTAGTAGGTGCCGCGCCCTATTGTCAACCGATGTTGCATCACCAGCAGTCGAACCCCTATGAGCCGACACCTGCTCCGCTGGGCTCTCATACTCAAATGCAACCCGCTGTTCCTGCTGTTTACGGACAAAGCCCTCAAGTACTCTCGCTGCAGCAATATCATCAGAACACAGCTCCTCAGTTACACCAGCAGACTTCATGGACACAGCAGATAGGTTCGAATAGCTCATTCAATGCAACGGCATCACCAGCGACGTCTCAGCCAGTTTCTCAGACCGCTCCCCACGTTGGATCACCTAGCCATGGACCTCCAGAGCTCCACCAACAGCCACAGTACCACCAACAGCCACAGCAGCCTGGCGATGTCAACATACACACGACAGCATCGTCAGCACCCGCACCTCAATCGGGGCACAGTGTAACGCTTCCGCTGAGCCATGTGCAGAGCCCACCTCAGCCTATATCACCGCAGCAGCAGTATCATCAGAGCCCCGCCCCACAATCACAGAATCATCTTCATCAACAACAGCAGGTGGGGATTGTGCAACATAATCCAGCGATCCCATTAACGGCGTCATCGGTATCTCAAACTGTGTTCTATACAGGAGGTCAATACGACCCAGCTAACGTGGCACCACGTCCGTATCCGTACCAATCGCCACATCAACATCAAAGTCCCATCTTGCAGCAGCATGCGACCATGACGCCACTATCGCAAACGCAGCAAGGCGCTCAACTATCCCATGGTAACTATCAACCCGACCAGTCAACACAGGCTGGAGCCGTCTCCGTAGCCACACAGCCTTTCGCCGCCCATGGCCAGGATCACAAATACCCTCCTGAACCATTGCTGCACAGCCAACCAAGTGGGATACTTTCTGTGCCAATACCGGCAGCATCTCAACCTCAGACATACAGTCCAGCCACTGGCCAGCCACTCCTCCGAGCACAGTACCCGCAGTATCCTCAGCAAACCATCACAAGCCCTGTCGACCAACAGCATCACACATCACCCCCGCCCCATCATCAAGGACATCTTAATACCACACTCATCGCCCAAACACCCGTAAGCACCTCGGTCGCAGAAGGAGGGCCGAACTTCCAGCCATACCAACCAGCTGATCAGTTGCCGAATCTCTATCAACCAGCGGTCATCTCACACAGCCCCGCAATCAGTCAAGCTGCCTCAAATGGACACCAGCAGGATCCTTTGGCCTCTCTTTCAACTCAGATGGGTAACCTCAACATGCAGAATGGGCACCAACAATCAGCAACGTCGAGGGCTAGTCTAGTGTCTGGTCAAGGTGGACCTCGAGGACCGCCACCTTGCCAAGCAACCGGAATGGCTAGTGATACTCTCCCATACTGCCCGGAGGATAGAACCGTGTTATATCCACTTGACTGGTATCGTTTAATAGCTGTTCCACAGTATCTCATTTGCACACGATGCTATGCCGATCATGTTGCGGGTTCCCATCTTGCAGGGCATTTCGAGCGGTATCACTCTCCAGAAGGGGTAGAGTCATCTTGTGGCTTTTGGTCTCCTCGGGCGAGGGAGACGCTCTGGCCACGCGCTTTACAAACGAACGACATTGCACCTTTGCTTGTGTTCGCGGAGAAGAAGTTGACCGTGCCAGCTTGCAAAGGAAGAATCTGGAGCACAGGCGCCGATGGAGTCAAGTGGTGGGGGATGGCCAACAACGAGATTGATGGTTTCATAACTTGTGAGGCCTGTTATGAGGATAATGTTGCCGGCACAGCTTTCGAGCCTCGTTTCTCGCCTTATCGTCAACAAGGTCAAGAAGAACAGTGGATGTGCGATATGTGCATTCCTTACGTCGCGAAAACGGCAGTCAAGATGTCCAAGCAGAATAACTGGAACGGGTTTGTTGAAGCTGCAAAGATGCGTATCCACCTTCCAGCATGCGAAGGTAAGGACGAGGAATCCAACAATGGCCACTGGATTCTTCCCCGCCGTAAGATCAAGGGCATGACCATCTGCGAGGCCTGCTACCTAGACAAACTCGCGCTCACACAGTTTGGTAACGAATTCGAGCGACATGAACGGGCGGAGGGCTTTGATGCGTTTGCCGAGTCTATGGGCCAAAAGTGGAAGTGCGGCCTGACCGATACAGCTGTCAGCATGAGCATTGCGCTCGAAGCAGCCCTCTATCGTCGAGATTTTGAGGTCTTTTGGGACGCGGCGAATGCTATATGTAGTCTCGTTCCCTGTACTGCAAACGGCATCGTTCGTGGTGCTTGGTGGACCGTTTCTGGGGGAAGCCCTGATTACAATGTCTGTGAAGCTTGCTACAAGGGCATACTCCAGACGTCTGACCTCGACAAATTCTTCGAGCCTGTCCAACGGGATCCTGCAGTCGACATTGTCTGCAACTTCTGTCTTGCAAGTCCTCGATGGGGTTTATTCATCACCAAGTTCGCTGAAGCTCTTGACAAGGGAATCTTTAGCTACTACACGGACTACGTCAAGAAATGGGCCGGTGTACTGACTTGCCCCGGTATCAAGAACAGAGACAAGAGCAAATGGTGGGGCCACCCAGAAACTCTCGCCTGTCAAGACTGCTGGCTCAACTTTGTCGCCGACACACCTTTGGGTGAATCAGTTCCAGTCAAGGGCGTGTATGATGAGCGTCCCTTGATCTGCCAGCTATGGTCTCCCAGGATGCGAAACATGTGGCTTTCAGCCTGCGCCGCCGGACCTCCAGGTTCGCCAGAGTCCCTAAAAGCTCTCGATGACTTCCGTGCTTTTGGAACACGTCGTGTACAGGTATACATCGCAACCATACCTCATATCGAGATGATTCAACAGACGATGACCATGAAAAGGATGCAGGCTATGCAGCAGGGTCAGTTGAGCTTGATGTATCAGGGTATGAATGGTATGTCGTCGCTCATGGGTACCAATGACGGCTACCTGCACGGGAATAGCACCGTTGGATACTATGAGACTGAGTATGGAGTGACGGCTGCTAATATGATGAACAACATGCATTCTGGGATGGCGGATGCAAACAAGATGAGCGATTGGATGCAGATTGCGCAGCTGAGAGCAACTTGGATGGAGGTGGAATAAATTGAGTCGAGATGGGTTTCTTTCAACTTGAGCAACGGAAACGTTTTCAGTTGTTTCATTTCTTAACTTTGATAGTGGTCTTTTCCATTTCACAACGTCCCAATGAAAGGCACGGGCGTCCGTGTATATAACATCCCTTGTTCCAAATTCCTCTTGTAGATCTATGCTGTATCGCGTACCTATAACCAGATGCGTTCCTCTCTCTTTTCCTTTTTTTGTCGTGATGCAACTCCAGGATCATCCGCTCCAAACGCCAAAATCATGGTCCCAATCAAGCTCGTAACGGCAAAGCAACCTGCAGGTATCCAACTATGTCCTTCGTCGTAAACTCAGGCGCGATCAACTTCTTGAGCAAAGCGATGGCTTCGTTTCCTCCACGTCCGTCGGCCCGCCTCTCATCTTCCCAGTACTGGTACAGCTGCCACCACCAGCAGTGCGTAACGCCATCGAGGCCTTTATAGCCCGCCACTCCATCCGTGCCGACGCGCTTTGCCCACGGCTTGTCCACGATATAGTGCAGGCAAATAACTTCCTCGTCGCGCCAAATGTTCGGATGCCAATATCGCATCGTCTTGATGGCGTTGTATTGCCACCCTAGTGCGTACCACTTATTCTCGAAAAAGAAGGCCAGGAAGTCTTGGTCGGGAAACATGAACGACGAAAGAAGTGGCGTTGTGTTGAACACGTCCAGCATCCTATCCCATAGACCCTGGGAGGGATGGAAGATGAACATGCCGCCGTTGAGGAGCTTGTGCGGCGAGGGAGATGTCGCAGTGGGCTGTATTGGCTCACTAAGCGCTGTTGGATGCGATAATGGTGTGTATGCGCAGTTCTCTGCTCGCCAATCCTCGGGCGCCCATGAGTCTGAATCGAGATTACACACGCAGACGTGATTGGCGGCAATCCAATCATCAGGCAGATGAGTCTCTACCTGGAACACGCTGTCCATATTATACAGGACTGCCATGTCGGCATCGAGATAGCACACAGCGTCGTACTCGACGAGCTCAAAGACGCGCAGCTTGGTCCACGTGTCAGCGAAACGCTCGGCGATGAGCGTCATCTTGATGCCGGCGGGCGGCAGTAGGTGGTCGCACTCGCGAAGGACCATGTTGCACTTTGGGGCCTCGAGCTCCAGCACCCGCTTGGCCTCCCTGGGCAGGTTTGGCGTGTAGAGCACGACGAGCGGGTAGGCGGAGCCATTGCGCTGGAGGGTGTAGGCCAGGATGATGACGCCAGGGAGATACGAGTCCCGGGTGACGAGGGTTGCATAGGCATTGTGCCTGGGCTTGTCGGTGTCGTTGTTTGCCATATCTGTCGCTGTGCAGGCTGTATGTGCGCTGATAGTGTGCGTGTGTGTGGTTGGAGTGAATGTTTTCTTGCTTATAAAGAAAGGGAGGGAGGGATATTACAGGAAGTGAGGGGTTGGATTACGGAGTTGAGATTCGTGCACGTCATGCAAACGAAATATGCGACAATGAAGTCATTACTCTGGCAATGGTTATCCCTTGTTTTGAGTACCTGGGAAACACCACTGTATTTTCTCAACCGCCAGGGAAAAAATAAATACCCATTAGCTTGCGCAAGGACCTGGGAAAAAAGAAACATGTCTGTCGTGGCTAAGGCGAAACGTGGTTAAAAGTATGCATGTAAAATGCTGTGTCACATAAATTTGGTGAGGAGTTGCTACGACGTTCGATCTTTGACGTGGCCTGCAGTACAAGACAAGGTAACCCTTGCCTAAGAAGCAATTCCATCGATCAATGACGCTTTGTCCTGTTGTTTGCTGAAGATCAAAGCACGCTCGTTTATCGCACTTTTCAAGATCTGCAGTCGCAAGATCTAGATTCATCGGGAGCTAAGTCTAACGGTGAGATCCTGGCGTAACCCTGTCGATCCTTGCAAAACTGCAACCAAACGTTAAACATTGCAACAACGATCTATTTTTAAATGTCTCGCGTGGCACACCATTTTTTATTTTACGAACTCAGTAGTTATCTACAGCCTGCACAATCGCACCCGCAGCGCCCTCGTCAAGATCGTCCAGCGCCTTCATGTCCTTGTCGTCGAGATCAAACCCAAAGACAGCGGCGTTGGCCCTGATGCGCTGTGGAGTGTCGCTCTTGGGGAGCGGAACCCAATTCTTCTGGAGGCAGTAGCGGATGAGGACCTTGCTTGGTGTGACTTTGTGCTTGTCTGCGATGCTGTTGAGGGTCTTGTCGTCGGCCTTTTGGTTCCGCACGAGAGGGGCGTAGGCTTCGACGACGATGTTGTTCTTTTCACAGTACTCCACGGCCTCTCTCTGCTGGTTCCAAGGATGCAGCTAGACTTCTAGTTAGTATTTGTTCTTATATCCTGCTTGAGGACTCACCTCAATTTGGTTCACGTGCGGTGGCCACACTTTTGCGAATTGCTTCAGCTCATCAATATGCTTGATGCCAAAGTTGCTCACTCCAATACTCTTGGCTTTACCCTCCTCATAAAGCCTCTCTAGAGCCTGCCACATCTCTTTTCTCTTGACAGCGCCGGGATTCGGGCTGTGAATGAGAAAGAGGTCAACATAGCCGCTCTCGGGATCAAGCTTCTTGATGCTCTCAACGCATTTCGCATAGGTCAAATCCACAGAGCCAGCCGCCTCGAGAACCTTTGTCGTGAGAAAGACATCCTTTCTGTCAACGCTTGACTTCTGCACTGCCTGGCCGACTTCGGCCTCGTTGCCGTAGTACTGCGCGGTGTCGATATGGCGGTACTCAGCTTCCAGGGCCGTGAGGCATGAATTAACGCAGACCTCGGGCGGTGACAAATAAACGCCAAAGCCAAGCTGAGGAATTTCGACGGAATTAGCCAGAGGCAGTGTGTCGGACTGTGAGCGTTCCATGGTTTATCTGATGTTTTGTAGGTGAGCGCTAAATGCCGAGAATGAGATAAAGTTATTAAGTTGCACAAGCAGAAAATGTCAATCAAAGAGGGGTAAAAGTGTCTTTCCCCTCAAAAGCAAAAAGCGTTTTCTTTTTTTGTGCTCTTTTGCTCATTCTTGCATGCGGCGCGCGTAGATATCCAGTCATAGGCAGGCGTTGTCGAGTCGATGACGTTTCTCTTCTCCTCTTTTGGCACTGCTTTTGTTTCACGGACAGAAGTCAATGATGCCACGAGTGCGCAAACCCACAGCTTTTGTTGAGAAGAGGGGTTGCAACGCGTGAGAATTGGCTTCACGATAGTATTGTCAAATATTTGACTTCTTGTCTCTACGATGTCGCCTGTTGAACCGAATTACTTTGCTTGTACGCTTGGAGAAGCTGCGAGGCTGAAACGTCAGGATGATGGCTCTGCGACTTGGAAGACGGTGGTGGAATTGATTGACCGTCAGGCTGAGAAGAATCCACGATTACCGGCTTTGGGTTTTGCGACGTTCCAGCATGAGGGAGCTAATGAAGGTGTTTTTATATCCGACCATGTGGTTGACATCGAGGCTAATTCTAGGTAGCATCACGCAAACTCCTCACATTTCAAGACCTTTCAGAATCATCAAAACATGCCGCACACGCGTTGTCAAAGCATCTACCTCCGCCAACAGATGATTCACCTACAATAGGGCTGCTATCTTCAAGTAGCACTGATTTCGTCTTGACATGGCTTGGTTTGATGCGTCTCGGGTATACAGTGTTACTTCTTGCGTAAGTCATTCATACGAGTTTTCGGTTCACGTCTAACAGCTCGCAGACCTCAATTAGCACCTCCCGCGATTTCGCATCTTTGTAAGACTTTGCACGTCCGAGAGATCCTTGTTGATTCAACGTACGAGTACCGAGCTCGTGGCCTACAGGGAAACATCAATGTCATCAAACTTCCCAAGTATCATGAGGACGATTCGCCAGTCGAGGATATTCAGCATGGCCGTAAGATCTCGGATACAGCGTACATCTGTCACACGTCGGGGACATCATCAGGTCTCCCCAAACCCATCCCGCAAACTCAGTTTGGTGTCATGGGCGTGCTCTACAGCTTTCCAGGAGACGGCAAACCCGCTACCTTCTCTACAACACCGCTCTACCACGGAGGATTTCCAGATTGTCTCAGAGCATGGACGAGTGGTGCTGCGATATGGTTCTTCCCCGAAGGACTCGCACCCATCACCGGTGCCAACATCATGAAAGCGCTTCAGTTCGCTCAGTCCCACAGTCCAAGCCCAGTCAAATACTTCTCTTCAGTTCCGTATGTCCTGCAGATGCTCTCCGAGGAGCTGAGAGGTGTGGACATTCTTCAAACAATGGATCTTGTCGGCGTCGGTGGTGCTGCCCTCCCTCCAGCTATAGGCGACAAACTCGTCGATGCAGACGTGAATCTCCTTTCAAGGATGGGAAGTGCCGAATGTGGATTCCTCATGTCTTCGCACCGTGATTACGATAATGACAAGGACTGGCAGTTCCTTCGAGCAATCGATGATCCCAAGCTGCTTTCCTTCGAAGCTCGCGATAATGGCCTGTCGGAACTCGTTGTACAGCCCGATTGGCCCTTCTTGATAAAGACGAACCGCGAAGACGGATCATATGCCACGTCTGACCTTTTCGAGCCCCACGCAGAGATCGCAAACGCTTGGCGTTATCACAGCAGGGCCGACGCTCAGATTACTCTCGCAAACGGAAAGAAATTCGATCCTTCGCCTATTGAGGGAAGCATGTTGGCCTCGTCAAAACTCCTCCAGGATGTGCTGATATTTGGAAGCGGCAGGGATTACGCTGGTGCTCTGCTGTTTCCGAGTTCGAAGGATACCAGCGCGGGAGAGGTGATCGAAGACGTTTGGCCACATATCGATCATATGAATGCTGAAAGTCAGGGCCATGCTCGAATCACAAGGGCAATGCTGGTCGTGGTCCCTGCGAAGGATGGCGAGAAGCCCCTGGAGAAGAGCAGCAAGGGAACTATCCTTCGCCAACAAGCTGAAGAGAGATACGCAGATGAGATTGAAGGTGTCTACACCAATAAGGCGCCATCCGCAAAGGCCGTCACCGATGAGAAGCTTACCGAAGCAGTACAAGCCTGCTTTGACCAAGTCCTTGGGCGTCAAGTTGAACCAGATCAAGATTTGTATCGCCAAGGCGTGGACTCGATCGCCTGTATTCAGATCCGCAAGATGGTCGAGCAGACATGTCTGTCCTCTCGCAGCCCGCTTCCTCTCAATGTCATCTACGATCAGGGAACTGTGAACGCACTGGTAGAGTACCTGAGACGATTGAGGAAAGGAGATACCCACTTAGACCGCGAGGTTCAAGACGCAGAGCTCAAGAGTATGCATCAGCTTGCTGAGAAATACAGCGACTTTGCAGATGTGAAGGTAGCGCCGCGCCGGACAAGCGGAAATACTGTCGTACTTACGGGTGCCACTGGGTTCCTTGGGACACATATTCTTGATCTCCTTCAACAAGACCCCAAGGTAGAGAAGGTTTACTGCCTACTCAGGGCTGATGCTCCCTCCATTGCTCAGAAACGAGTCTCTGAGGCACTAGACCAACGTGGCATGCGGGCTCTTGACAGATCCGACAAGGTCATCTGTCTCTCATGCAGCTTGACAGACAGCGACCTCGGTCTCACCAAAGAGGATCATCAACGCATCTTTGACAGTGTTACCACAATAATCCACTCAGCCTGGGCGGTCAACTTTAGCCTGCGTCTCAATTCCTTCGAGGATCAAATCATCAGTGCTCGAAACCTTGCAGCTTTGTCGGCGAAAGCAGGCGCACGCTTTATCTTCGTTAGTTCAATCGCAGCAGTCAGCGACTCAAAAGCCAGGCCAATTCTGGAAAGGTACTCAGAAGATCCTACTGAAGCTTCACCACTGGGATATTCGCGTTCAAAGTGGGTAGCAGAGCAGGTCTGTGAGGCCGCAAATCAACATTTTTCTAGTTCACAGGATGTTCCTCTTGCTTCGATTGTTCGAGTTGGTCAACTTTGCAGCAATCAATCAGGCATCTGGAACGCTACCGAGGCATATCCGCTCCTCCTATCTACAGCTAAGATCACTGGTTGCTTGCCTGACCTTGAGCACGAAGTACTTGACTGGCTACCTGTAGAGCAAGCAGCGCAAGCCGTTGTAGAAATTGCTCGTTTAACAGGAAACCCCGATGACTCGACCAAAACACCAGTTTATCATGTCTTGAATCCCCACAACTCACCAAGCTGGACAGACATGCTCCATTGGATATCAACATACATCGAAGGCCCCGAGTTTGGAATCGTCTCTCCTAAAGAGTGGATCAAGCGTCTGGAGGAAGCGTTAGTGAAAGGCGCGAATCATTCATCCCAAGCTTTGTTGGGCTTGTGGAAGCAATCTTACGGTCGGGAGGTTGGTCTTGTTGCCGTTACTAAGGAGGAAAAGTCAGCGATTTTCGATGTGACTCAAACTCAAGACGTATCTCCCACCATTCGAGATGTCGAGCCATTGGATCGTGAGAGGTTGATCAAAACTTGGAAGTGGGTGAATGAGACCAAATCTTGAGTTTATGCAAACATGGTTGATATGGGTCATTACTTACAGCGTCAGGCTCCTTGGCGGGAGCCGCTTCCTCTTCCATCTTCTTCTATAGTGTCATGTTAGATTGTGATTCCAGGGCGACACTGAATATATTGACGTACGCGCTGGGCATTGATGCGCTCCTGTTATGCGTCAGTATGCAGTATACCATTGGACAATTAAAGTAGTCACTCACCGCGATGGAGGCGCCCTTCTCCTTTTCTAGCTTCTATAACACTCAGCATTAGCATGTATCTCATAGTAGTCGCGATAAGTAACGTACCTCAGCTTCAATGTCCCATTTCTATTTACATAACTAGGTTAGACAAACATCTTCATCCTGTCGTAGTAGAGTAACCTACAGCAGCACCCTCGATGTGTCTCTGAATTCCATGTTAGTAACTGCATAAACAATAAAGAAGAAGTGATACTTACGGCGACTTCGCGCTCGTGGTTCTATCAGTTGTTAGTGAGTGAAATTGGACGTAAGTTTGACACTGTGAGATACTTACCTCGGCCTTGGCCTTGGCCTTGAGGGCCTCGCCCTCCTCATACTGCACACGATCAACATTTGGTCAAACTTTAAGGTGATGGCGAAACAAATCAGCTTTACCTCTGCTTTGGCAGTGTGCCACTGAGATACTGTTAGCTATTTTGTTCCTGAAACCTAGCGGGGATTCAACTTACAGCCACCATAGCCTTGGCGTGCTGTTAAGAAGATTTAAAGTCAGCAGTGCCATGCCCAATAAAAGGATGTGGTAAATACTAACCCCGGGTTTTCCGGTGTCCTGGGTAGGTGGTTCAGTAATTGTCCATGTAGTGTCAGCAAGACTCCGGAGAGCGGGCTCGGACTAACTTCCTTATTTGGCTACGGCAGTATATGTTAGTAAAATACCAAAGAGAGTTTTTGTGATGTAGATGGCAAATCGTCAAGGATTAATGGGGGCGAGTAGCACGGTTGCTCTCTTGGACATGACTTGCTTTCTTGACCCCCCAAGGGGGCGGCGGCGAGGGAGAGCGTTCCTGTCCGCAATATCAGTAAAATGATACAAAGTAGCAGATATTACCAAGACTCACGCGTTTGGCCCCACCGGCCGACTTGTTGGATGTTGTTGACTGGAAATCGGTACGTTAGAAATGACCATGTCGTGTGGCTGGTGCGCTTGTCCATGTTCGGGGTAACATACTGCGTTTCGTTGCTGTGGAAGAAAATCATGGTCAGCAGTCAATTCTCATCAAATGGACAATGGTATTGAACGGAATTAGGGGCCAGAATTTAAACTCAAAGATTTGTATGAATAGTTATTGATGAGACCAGGCGTAGCGTAATTGGGATTTGTTGATACTTGGGGCAGAACTGTGAGTACTTACATTGGTCCCCGAAGAGACATTTCGCATCTTCATCTATAGTCTATGTGTTAGTATAAGAATGGTCCGACGGAATGATTATATTAATTACCGCCTTTCCGGCCTTGCCGGGCTGAATGTTCTAAGAAATATGTCAATATACGGTAGTCAAGACGTTGCAAAATCTACAAATAGGAGTCTAGAGCGGATTTTGAAAGTGCAAAAGCTAAGCGTCTTGACTTACCGTATCCTTGCGAGTCATTCTAGAAGATGCATAAGAATCTTGCGGAACCGCTGGGGTATTAATAATAGTGAATCGAGATTCGGATCTTACTTGGAGTTGTTTGTTCTAGATGAAAGTCAGTTAACTGCTTGAATCTCTAGAATAGTACCAAGAGAGAATGGAAGATAATCACATACGATCGGTTGTGGTTGTTGTTGTTGTTGTTGTTGTTGTGGTGGTGGTGGTGATGATGGTATTGTAGGAGGGAAAACAGAAGATAGAGGCTGGAAGGCTACAAGACATTAGAAAGCGGGTACCTATGGGCGCACCTTCCATCCACAGCCGTAGTTGTCTGATTCTTGTCTCGACTGGAAACCGCGATGTCTACAAGTACCTTGTAGAGACGTCACTGACCCACTAGCTTATCGCAGCCTGAGTTGTTCTTGTCAGTGAGTCTCGACGCTCGGCAATGCCTTCCTAGTAGTCAGGTTTTCAATGAAAATTGTTCTGAAGAGGCTTGCTTTTTGGCTCACCAAATACGATATTATCAATAGCCATGTGTTGATTCCAAGTTACGGGACTATAGCTGCGTCTCAAGCTGTTAGGCATTCTTTTTAATTAAGTTGAGTTTGGCAATCAGAAGCTCATCGTTCCAGGCTCGTTATGGAGTCGTGGGCGTGATATGGTCTTCATATGGGGGGTGCCGTACTGTAGAGGCAGGACCGGACCTTCTTCGTGGTGAGCCGAGCAATGCTAGAAGGTGGTTCTTGTCCAAGCGGCCAAGGTTTCGACTTGTAATGATCAGAAAGCATACAACAACACTTTGAAGTTCACGAATAAACAATTCCAGAATTACAGCCATCATTTTCACCCGAGTTACGTTATCTATACATCAACATGAATACGACATCGACTCAGACTACCCCCCCCCAAGCGGAAGAGAAGCACCACCGACTTGGACAGCGTTGCCTCGGAAGTTATCGACGACATCAAGAAACACGCCGAGCAGATCAAATCACTGGGAGGAGACATTGAAGAACAGGCCACGAAGCTTGTAGAAAGGGTTGGGCGTGCTTTGGATGATCCCCGGATTGACCATGACGACCTAAAGGACTCTTGGAGAACTCTGCTCCTGCTAATTGAAAGTAGGGCTACTGCTGCCACTATCAGCAAGGCTCACCAAGAAGAACTTGACGACCTCGCACGACGTCTTGAGGATCGCCGTTCTCACATGAGAAAGATGCGTTTCACTATGCAGATCGGCGACTGGATCCACGATATTCACGATCGTGTGAAACATTACGAGGGCACATACGCCGACGACTGCCAAAAAGCGCTTCAAGCAACCTTGACACAAAACGGAATGCCTGGAGCCCTAGCACGACAAATCTCGAAAAAGGAGAAAGATTTCCGGGCTGTCAAGGGTCTTCGTGTTTCTGACACATTTGACCTTATTCAGCCAGAAGTCCTCAATGTCAAGAAGTGGCATGCTGACGGTAGAACAGGAGAACCACCTGCGACACCATACCTTGATCGAGTGGGCGGCCTATGCAAGCGTGTTGGGGTAAACCGGAAGTTTTATCTTGATTTGCTTGAGATCGGAGATGAGCGCAATAAAACAGCTCATAAAGCAATTCCTTTCTTCGAGGATTACCGCGACGAAGACGGAAAACTCGACTGGGTTAAAGTCAAAACTGCTTGTCACCTTCGAAAGCGCGCTCTCAGAAGTCAGTTCAAGAAGGGCAAGCTGACCGATACGCAGTTCCAATTGTTCAAAGAAACCATTGACTGCTGGTTCAAAGCCTATGTCAGCGAATGGGCAGAAGACGGTACACCAATCCTAGCTGAAGGAGCGAAGGAAGCTGTCGATCAGGTCAAGAAAAGACACGACAAACAACACCGGCCCGACCCAAATAACGCACCGGATAGTCCTTACGAAGAGGGCAAGTGGGACGACATTGTTTAATCAATCGAAATTCTACGATCGGTACTGGGCGCTGTCATGCTACGTTATGCCAAGCTAAAGGAATGCTGGTCATCAATCGGTCTAACGTGTACCAAGTATCCAAACACCGGAGCTAGGTCAGAAGAGTTTTAACAGCAGTAACGCTGGACTCGGTTGGAATGGGCTTGTCCCTATAGCATTCATTACCTCCTTTCTTTATACAGAGTTGGAGTAGGCTGGTCCTCTTAACAAGAGGTGCTGGCGGGCGGCGAAGACGGACTCTGCAACCTCCACGTGGTGCCGCCTGGGAACCTGGTCTGATGTGACCAGAGCCAGTGCAGAGACGCACCTGAAGTGAAGCCAGGGCCATGTTGAATCAAGTTACCTAGTAATGCTCTACTATTTTCTCAGGCACAATTCCTAATTAGTGATGTCAGAATCGATTGTCTGTTCCTAGCCGATCGCCGGAGTGGCACACAAGATAGGTTACAGACCCTCGACTATGCCACCATGCCGATGTTGAACAATCACATATAATGTATGATGTATTATGTGGTTAATTGAATTTATTACAAGTTGGAGTTCAATGGTAACCGTTTTGTAAGATCATATGATCCACGATATCTTCTATCCCAGGAACTCAACATTAAAATTTGTATGGGATAAGAAGGCCACAAAATCCAGCGTCAATAGTGATAATTTTGAGCTTGCCTTCCCTACCAAGATCCCCTTTCCCCATGATACCACTGCCCCCTCCTCCTAGATGCAGCTTGATTTCAGTCAAATGACATACGAGTGTTTGCTACGAATGATAACCCCTCGATACCTGAGTCGCTCGCATTCTGAACACCAAGTATATAAAAAACAAACCTAATTCCATTATTTACCAAATCCAACCGATGAATACAGCGTATCTAGGCAGCCCATGGAACTCAAACTTCAAATCCCCTACCAACATCTCTGTGCTGACAAAATCATGATAATCTAAAGGAGAACACTGAGTGTGTCCTATTTGGTATTTTCGGTCCTATCTTGAATAGCAGTGTTTAACTCACGGGATCTAGAGACGAGCTGTACACTAGGTATATTGCAGGTGCATCTTTGTCTGCTCCAGTATGTTACTGTCGAGAACTTAGAAGGGAACACATTGTTTCATTAGATCTAACCTAAGTTTATATGTACTCCCATAAGAATATTATAATCTTTATACTTTTATTAAGTTTTATATAAGTTACAAGTATTTTATATTATTTAAATAGATCTGTTTTAAGTCTACTTTAAGTTTACTTTAAGTATTATAAGAGTTATTCATTATAAAATATATTGGTAGCATGTCTTTGAGTTTAGAATCTTACATGCTTATTTCTCCAACTACCCGATATCTAGGTAATAATTCGGATCCACGAACTTTATGGGGGAGGATTGGAAGATGTAAAAACTGGTTTCCCAGGTTAAAAAGTAGATTCTAGTCAAGAGAAAGCATTTACATGTTAAATTGTAAAGTACACAATTGTTAACAGATCATGAAAATAAACATAGGGTATATAGGTCTCAAACTACTAATCCCCTACACAGCATCTCTGCGCCAACACAGCCATACTAATTCACGAAACATCAACACATTTAACCTGGACCATGATCAAACAGCAATCTCATAAGTCGGTAACATGTCATAAAGATCTTGGTTGGCCTGGACCTGCTCCTGAGAAGCCAGTTAGCTTATGTTCTTCATTGTCTTGTTGACTAGTACTCACATAAGTTGGCACGTGGTTAACACCTGTCTCATGCTGTCCCTCGACGGCAATTTGCAAAGGAAGCCGTAGCGTGAAGCTGGAACCGTGTGTTCTTGAGGCCAAAACTACTTCGAGTATGTATGTCCGGCTGATCATACAAGAGTGGAAGGTAGGTAGCAGGATCTTGTTATCTGGGCTTGGCAGTGTAATCGAGATGGGTAGTGTAGAGGTATGTCTTGGCGCTTCCGTCTTGATCACGTCACTGCTCTTGGAGCCTCGCCGTGAGTTGATTGGACGGGGTTCGTCGCCGAAGTCTGAGTTCTCTGAGCCTCTACGGGAGCTTGGCGCAGAGTGGGACTCCGAGACTGCTTCCCATTCAACTTTCGGAGACGAGTTCACATTGGCGCTCTCGTCCAGGACAAAACTCAGGATTGGGTTTGGCATGACGCTGGGAAAGTTGTGCTGGTCGGGCAAAAAGCTCAAATGGCCTGTAGAGTAATATGTTGATGCTTTGATGGAAGCTGACTTTGCATACATCTCAGGTGGAATAGCCTTCTTGGAAGTGGGCCAGAACTCAAGGTCGATGTTCAGTACACAATCTGATGGTTGCAACTTGTCTGCGGAGATAATGACAGGTTCGGGTTGACACGTTGTCGCCCTTATGAAACCAATCTTGGAAGACAGGATGTCCTTTCGAATCGCCTTCTCTTGGGATAGTGTAAAACGGGGATTGCCAGGGATGATGTGCAGAGGTGGTTGCTCGGGGACAAACGGCATGACCTTCACAAGATGGGTTCTCTCCAAGACGACTGGTTTTCCTTTCTCTGATTTGAAGGCTGCGCGCGCATTAACGCCGTAATTGATACTGATGGTGTGAACTGCCATATCATCGTGTTCCCAGGCCCCAATGGTCGGCGGCAACTGCAGATGTCGCTCACGAATCACCGGATTCCGGTGTCTGCATGCCGCACTGGGTAGTTGGTAGGGAATCACGAAGGAGAAGGGCACCTCGTAAGTCTGCCCAGCTTGCAGCATTCCCCCAGGAGGAAGAGCAGTTTCGGGGATTGGCATTCTCAGGAGAAGAAATTTGTGGCCAGATTTAGGCATAGTCCCTTGGTGGAACATCTGAATCAGAGTTGTTGAGGAACCCGTAAAGACAATTTCGAAAGCGTCAACTGTGAGATCGGTCTGCGGTGAGACCGAGACTGATCCTGTGATGGTAGAGCCGGAGGTGTAGATCTTTGCTTCGAAGTGTCTATCGATGGAGACCTCAAGAGGACATCCTGACTTTCTTCGCGTAGGCACCCAGCTTCCTCTGCGCTTGGGGGGCTCTGAGGCGATTGCCATTGAAGGCGAAGTGTTGAACAAAACCTGTGCTGTCGACATTGTGAAGATGCAAGTATCTGAGCCACTACCAATTTTGTTGGTTAGAAAGCACAGAGTCTTCAATGGATGAACTGCAAGTTCTGTGATGGAAATGAAAAAAAGAGGTTGAAATAAGCAGCCTGTCCCCCGATACTTGAGGTGACCATTCACTTCCGCCACAAGACAAGTTGTGGTGTCTGCCAACACATGACCCTTTATCTCAGCCAAGGCTCAGCCCTGCGGTGATTGGCTGTCTTGGCCGACGCAACGCCCTGGTCGTGCATTTGGGTTCGTTCCATTGGCTAGCAAAAGCCGACCCCAGACTTGCGGCCAAGACGCCGATTCTCGCAGAAATTCTACGCCCTGGGCTTGACATTACTAATTTCGCTTTGGGGTAATCGATCGTCGGGCTACCAATTGCGTTTGGTCTCTCGTTTGCGCCCTTGGGGTTACTTTTGTCGCGGTAATCTTCAACCTTGGAAAGATCTCTGGGGTCGATATGGCACTGTGGAGAGTTTGCTATCTCCTCGGGTGTGACGCTACTACGAAAGCCAAGCGTTAGCAAATAAGCCACAGTTTGTTGAATGAGGGGTATGTGATCACAGGGAGTCGACCAGCCTATGACTCTCTGAGCCAAGAATATTGGCATTTCTTATGCAACAGATAAGACTTCCTGGCTGAAATGGTAGCCGAATGTTGCTGTGCCGCAATGTTTTCTGGGAACAGAGCATGTCGATCCCCGGAGATGATGTTATCACCGGTTGTGCGGCAATGCGCACGCGTGGAGTTGGTCTCCCGCGACGTTGACAACCGTCAGCGCAGAGCGATTGGCTTAGCTCCAAACTCTACCCCAGACTTTGGGATTCGGGCTGCTTCTGACGATGAAGGGTGCGGCGGTAGAGCGCCTAGGGCGGCGTTGGTGACCGCGATCGGCGTAGGTTAATTGGTATGTAATTTGAGTCGCGGGGGTTGGTCGAGGATGTTATCAGTGCCTTGGCATTGGCTTGTGTTGGTTTGTCGTTTGCATTCGTCATCTTTAGCAATTTGGTGCATCTCCGCTGGATGCGAATATTCGTAAACGCCCCGGTCGATGAGCTCCGACCACAAGAGCAGCGTGACCTTGTTCTTTTTGCGTAGCCGGATCTCAGTAATGTGGTCTTGTATCACCTGACTTCCTACCCAATGTGGAATTACAGTGAGCGTGCAAATATTCCGATAACTTTCTATTTTCTGTAACTATTCTCTATAATGTGGTATAAATTGTAATAAACTCTACATAGTTTATATATTCTTATATAATCTCTTGACGATTTTATATAGAGTTTTGGAATTTATAGATAATTTATATTCATATTATTATATAATAGGTAGTCAGCTTGCGGTAAAAACCTTTGCACGGAACTGTACATATATGTGAATAACTATATAGAGCTTGATATGTGGATCCTCGTGCAAAAACTCCACAGTAGATCTAGATTTAGTTACCATCCATGTGAAAGGAGATCGGGTAAAGCATCGCGTGCATGGCTTGTGGACGTGCAGTTGCTGATGGACGCCTGCCTCAATCCTCACTGCTGTGGGTACGTGACTGCATCATGGATTATCCAACCCCAAACCTCCAATCCTGGAAGACTTCAACGGCGCTGCATTTCTCAAAGGAGATGGCGTAAATGCCGTTGAATAACTTCCGAGATGGAGTCGAGATCCACCGACTCCATCTTCAACGTCCGACCGAGATTGACAGATGGGTCCTAATGACGTGCCCAGCCAATGCGGGGTCTTCACAATGACCTTTTCTCCATCAAACCAGGCACAATAATCCACTTCGACTTCATATCATCCCACATCTCGGTACTTTCACTGCACTTTCCGAATTGTTTGCCAACGGTTACGTACTCAACATGACAAACATCACAAGTCCCATCGATATCGGCCGTTGCGCATTGCAACACCGCGTTGTTATGGCGCCGATGACGCGTTTGAGAGCCGACGAGAACCACGCACCGTTAGATATGATGGTAAACTATTACTCGCAAAGAGCTTCAGTCCCCGGAACCCTTCTCATCACCGAAGCCACCTTCATCTCGGCCAAATCACGAGGGCGTGATGAGAACGCACCAGGGATATATACTAAAGAGCATGTCGAGCGGTGGAAGCGAATAACGGACCAGGTTCACAGCAAAGGATCGTATATCTTCATGCAGCTGTGGCACGTAGGAAGGGCAGCGCGACAGAACGCCTTGGATAAAGCCGGACTGGTGATGGTCAGCAGCAGCGACATCCCCATCGACGAAGAGCACCCGACGCCACGACCCATGACGCCAGAAGAGATCTGGGAATGCATCCAGTCGTTTGCGAGTGCAGCTAGAAACGCGGTGGATGCGGGCTTCGACGGAGTTGAGATCCATGCCGCAAACGGGTACCTAATCGATCAGTTTACTCAAGATACTTGCAACCGACGGACGGACGAATGGGGCGGAAGTGTCGAGAACCGCTCAAGATTTTGTCTCGAAATTGCCAAGGCGGTATCGCGAGAGATCGGACCGGATCGAACAGCCATACGGCTTTCACCTTTCAGTACATTCCAAGGCATGCGAATGGCAGACCCGGAGCCTCAATTCAGTCATCTCATCTCCGAACTCAGACCTCTTGGACTCGCATATCTGCACCTTGTTGAGCCTCGGATTGCCGGAAACATTGACAGAACAGTTGACGATGAGGAAACACTAGACTTTGCTTTACAAGCATGGGCCGAAGCTGGCCCCGTTGTTGTTGCTGGAGGCTACACAGCGGATAAGGCCAACGAAGCGTTGGCAACGTCTTTCAAAGACAAGCGAGTCGCTTTTGCGTTTGGGCGGCACTTTATTTCTAATCCGGATTTGCCCTTCAGATTAGCGACTGGCATTTCCCTTTCACCGTATCAAAGAGATACTTTTTACAAGGTGAAGAGCGCTGATGGTTACACTGACTATCCTTTCAGTGATGCGTGGGAGGTAAAACGAGCCACAAGACGGGTTTCTGATACTCCAGCATGATTCTAGATTAGTTATGCGTGAGGATTGGCTTCTCAATAGATAAAGGATTAGGGATAATTTGATGGGCTGGTTGAGTTGAGTTAGATGGCCGAGGTACAACAACCTCAGACCACGGAGTTGTTTTTCGACATGTACCAAACCTCAACACCACCCAGAGCCTTTCTGACGGAAGGTGTCATAAAGTAACAGTTTTTGAACGATTTCTTTGATGATCATTCAATTGAAAGAATTGTGTAAAGTTTTGTCATCTCGGTACCTTTCTCAGTTGCAAACCCGCAAACAGGTTGCTATCTGAAGCTCAATTAAAAGAAAGTAACCTCCATTTGTGACAAAGAATAATGATCAATCATAATAACGTGACCATTCCTATATGGCCCTCACAGCAAACAAAGGAGATTGGGTCTCATCCGTTGACGCCTGAACAATCACGCACGTGGCAGATCACATGACGCCGGCAATTCCGCACCGCCCTAAAATTGCGTGGTGCCCGCACTCAGCATAAGCAACGACGTGCCACTCTACGACAGCAGTTTTGAGTATCTCTTCTCTGTCATCTCATATTCAGAATCATTCCAGCATCCAACGGAAGTGTCGGAAATGCGTGGCATATCGCTAACCGCCATTTGCTGCGACCATGCTTCCTGATGCGACAATCGACAAAGCAGCTGATAAGCTTGCCGAGTTCCGGAGAGACAACGCCTTGAATGAGATTCTCGACCAGTATGCTGTTCTTATTGAGGACTACAGACGGCTCAAGAGTGACTATGAAGAGGAGCGAGAAGGGAGAGAAAGGTACAAGCAGCTCGCTCGTGGACAAGAACGTAACCCTTTCGCTCTAGTCGTCGTTGACGGCGATGGATACATCTTTGACGAACGCTTTGTCAGAGACGGTGAAGAAGGCGGAAGTCGAGCTGCCAAGCAACTAAATGATACTATTAAAGATAGTCTGCGTCGCAAAGGCCTCGAATCATGCGAGGTTATGATTCGCGTCTACGCCAACCTCACTGGTCTATCAAAAGCGCTATGCAAGAACGGTCTCGCCGGAGCCGAAAAGCGGTCTCTATCATCCTTCACAGCTGGCTTCAACAGATCTTACGGTCTAGCTGATTTTATCGACGCCGGCGAATTAAAAGAGAACGCCGACTTCAAACTCAAAGCCATTCTACGCCTTTACGCTGATAACGCTCAGTGCAAGCACATCTACTTCGCTGCCTGCCACGACGTCGGCTACGTCTCGGATCTTACTCCCTTTAGGGGTAATCGCGAGAGATTTACGCTCGTCCGTACACCAAGTCTGCTCTTCCATAAGGAGTTTGACAGACTTGGAATGAACATCGAAGAGCTTCCTGGCGTGTTCCGTCACTCACCTCTTACATACGCCTATGCCACCGCGCAAACAAAGACAAGTCTGGCCTCTTCCAACAATATTGTGAAGGCCAGTCTGACATACAGCAATACTACATCAACAAAGGGAGTTGCCAACGATGGTAATGCGGTGTGCAGCTTTTACGCCCAAGGAAATTGTCGATACGGCAACACCTGCAAGTTCTCCCACGGCGAGAATAAAATCTCTAGCCATGATAGCACGCCTTCGCCTTCCATCGGAAACGGCACAAAGACAGACCGCAACTTCTCTAACGATTGGCGTCGTGGATCTAGTGTATCCAACGGTGGCAAACTCAACATTGATTCACTTCCGAAGAAGGAAGACATCCCAGAGGGCTTAGTACCCATAAACGCGGTCGAAGATCGCCTCGACGCCTACCTACCATCCCCCGACCCTGATGCTGTCCGACGCCTCAGAGTACTATCGCAAGACCGAAAGTTCTGCAATAACGCCCAGCTCTATAACTCTTGCGAAAACCACGACTGCGAATACGAACACGCTCCTATCGCTGAGAATCTGAAGCCTGCCCTGGAGCACCTCTCACGATCAGTCCCGTGCTCCCGCAAAGGAAGCTGCCGACGAGCAAACTGTGTACACGGCCATGTTTGCCAAAAGGCCGACTGCCGTCATCGAAACGGTGGGAAAGGATATTGCCGGTTTCCTGCCAGAGTTTGCACTGCGGACTACACCGTTAATGACTTTGTCTCGAGCAGTGATCCTCCTTTGATGTCGCCATCTGTTGACTCAGAGGATGGACGTAACGCTGACAATGGAGGGACAGATCTGTGGGGGATCTATCAACCACCCCTTGACTGATATACCTCTGCAGGCGGGGTATGCTGAAGAACATGTGACGGAATTGTGTGCGGAGGTGAAGTCAAAAACATGTTTATCCTATCGGGCACCTCAAATACGTTGACTGGGGACTGGGGGCGCTCTTTGACTTGCAGGATAGCCTCTCGCCTGGTTATCAAACTTTTCCACGAAAGGCTAAGATGGAATTACGGACCAATGTTCATTCAACTGGGCAGTGTGTTGGGCTGGGATGAAGGCATTGTATTCTAACAAAACCACCCGAGCTTATCTTCCCAATAAGGCGAGGGACTCGGAATATTTGTATAGATAGGAATACAGCAATTTCACCCAATTGCATGCCGAATATTCCCTTGGGAGGGGCTGTTACTTTCTCATCAGAGTTTGCTGAAACTCGACGTGTCTTTTTAAACTCAAGAATGACAACACATCGACTGCAAAGTCTAAATGACTGCAAAGTCTAAATGACTGCAAAGTCTAAATGGTCGGTTGTACGAGGGATTCGCCGTGAGGCGCTTCAAGACCCTACTTTGCCCGATCATGAACCTTCGTCCCTACAAGACTTGTGACATTACGCTCCAGGTACAGCAAGCGTACTGACATTCTTTTTTACCAGAACCTCACATAACCAGCATTTCCTCACGATCCAAGGTCTTTGACAAGATGCCACCCCCTATTCCCCCATTCGAGCCGCAGGTAGGCATCGGTCGAACGACAAGGCCCCCGGTACACATCCCTCCGACACCATATCACACAGCTCCTTACGATCCAGTCCAACAATGGGACCCAGCAGTAGACGCTCCCCCGCCTAAGATACCGATGACAACACCATACTACTATCCGACGGGCTACGGTAAAAGAGTAGCCGCGAACCCTAGCTCCGCCGAACCAAACAATGATGAAGGAAGATCTACAGCATCTGGATTGTCTTACGGCCTGGTTTCACCTACGTCCAACATGCCGATGTCGACAACGCAATTGTCAGCCATGGCAGCAGAAACAGTCGTCCCGCACTGGAAGAATGAAACGGAAATCCCAGGCTGGGCATATCAAAAGGGGATTCCGCAGGATTGGTCGAGTGGGCCGTATTTGAAACATGTGCCCGTTGTCAAACTGTGGCCATTGATTGTCCTTTGCAGCCTTCTCCTGGTAGTTGCGGCATGGCTCGCCGTACCTGGATTTCCGTTCAGGCCGTTTTGAACAAACTATGAAGCAGTGCTATTGTGTAGAGCTAGACCTACGTTCTATACACGACATGGAGTGAAGCAAGCTATCAGCCGGACCGCCATCACGAGAGTCATCGGTATCGCGGTTGATCGGAAGCAATTCATCAATTGGTGTGAGCAGTTTGGTCTCGCTTGGATTAGAGAGAACACATTTCAATTCACACTTCTATGAAACAAAGACACTACACCAGGGAGTCCGCCTGAAGCGGATCAAAGAATGACAAGGGACAAGAGACCCAGTAACCCCGTGTATCCAGCAAGACTTGACACGGACAAACGCAGTCCATCAGAAGAAACCGGCGTCCCACCGCTGCTACCCTTTTCACCGCCGGTCGAGTTATCCTCTCCAACACGCGCTACAAACCTCATCTCATTCTTCCCAAAGTCAAAGACTGACAAGACATTCTTCAGAAAGGCATCGCCAAGGAAATGAACATCAATACCCATGGCCGTTTTCGTCGCACTCACGCTACTGATGCAGACTCCATCTCCTGCCCAAACCACCAGATCGCGTTGATCATGCCAGAAGGTCTTGCCGCCAATGACCAATCCCAAAGCTGGCGCTTTAGCATCGCAATCGACCACAAATGCGTCTCTTGCCTCATTGTACACGGCGGGTGGGTCGAAAGCTGCGTTGATCTGCTCTGCAAGTTCCACTGGAAGAACGATATTGGGATTACCGCTATCGACCACGGCTTGGAAAGTGGTCGAGTCGGTGGTGGTGTTGGTGGTGAGGAGGGTAGATGAAGATGAAGCTTTGGAAGAGGAGGCATTCGCAGGGCCCCAGGTGACGGCATCGATAGTCAAGGTCCACCATGTAAGAACAGGCTTTTCATTCTTATATAGGACTTTTGGAATGCTCTTCGCAATCTCAACGGGAACAGTCGTCCACTCGTCAGAATGTTCAACTTGTGGGAGTTTGCCCAGTCCCATATATCCTCCGTCACCAGTCGAAGTGTTGGCTGGCAGTCTTTCAAGAGCTAAACTAAACCAGGGCTCTATCAAACCTTGCTTATGCATAGTTTGCAAGAATGGATCATAGATATCGCGGTTGATGATGAGGGAGTCGTTGGGGTAGTTCAAGCTTGGGTGGGCTGATGTGAGCTGGGGGTAGGCAAGTCCCAGGAGACCACTTTGCAGCCCATCGCCGACGTCGTTTGTGGAGTTGACGATGCCGACTGTTTGGTCGGTGACTTTTAGACCTCCCGCAGTAAGGTCTTCGTACCCGACCGAGCCCATAGCAATCCCAGTGCCGTACTTTACGCCAAAGGTCTGGTTAGGCTTGGCTTGGAAAGAAGACGACAGGTTGTACGACGAGGCGTAGTTGCAATTGGCTTGGGGCTGCACCAAATTGTTGGACGAGTTGATACACTGGTAACCAGTCTCCAGTACCCAAGTGTCGCTGCTGCCGGTGTCGACGAGCAGCAGGAATGACTGGTCCCCGAACTGAACCTCCACGTCGTAGATGGTTCCATACTCTGTTGCTCTCAGAGATGCTGGGTTGGAGTGTTCATTGGCTCGATGCTGTAATGAAAGGACAGAGCTGGAGGCGCTTCCAGCAGTTGACAAGAAGGCTGTCGCCAGGACGAGAGTAGAGGAGGAGTGCATGGTCAATGGAGAGTGTTTTCAAAGCTGTGATGGTGGTCAAATTGATAACAAATTAGAATTTGAAAAGGAGAGCTGTGTAGTGTATGGGAGGAGAGCAAAGGAAACAGTCTGGACACTGAAATATCTTATAGACATTGACTCGTAAACCTCGACTAGGTAGTTCATGGAATGTTGATGATCTCTGATTGGTCTGATCGCTTATTACTGAAAATCCAAGGCCGTCTCAAACTAGCGCTGTTCCCACCACCCAGCCTCCTTACGAAGCGTCAGCAATGCAGAGGCGCAGCCCACATATGATAGAGATCTCTCATTATCCAGTATAAGATCAGGCGAAACATTCCTCCTGTTGATAAGTTTTAACTAACTCTGTTTATTTTATATAAATTTATGTACCTTATTATATTCTTTGTTTATTTTATGTAATCTTATACAATCTTAAATAAGTTTATTTATTCTCAGTAATTTTGTATAATCTCTCAGTAAAATTATACAGAATTCTTCAAATTTGCTTGACACCCTCTACTTCTCCAGCTGACGTCTCTCAACCCGAACCTTGAAGTCTACCGGCTTGACGAACCAATAGTTGTGCGTGTGCCAATTGTCCTGTTTCAGCGATGGTACAAGTTCAAAGTCGAAGTCTCGGATGATTCGGGGGATAAGCTTGGTCATTTCGAGCATTGACACATGCCGGCCGATGCAGGTTCTCGAGCCCAGTCCGAACTAGAAAAACAACAGTCAACGATGAGATCTCAGAACCTGTTACAAATAACTTACCGGCATATAATAACGGTTCATCAGAGAGATCCTGTCGCTATCTTCCACAAGCCACCTATCAGGGTTGAAAGAGTCGGCGTTGTCTCCGAACACGCGAGTGTCACGGTGGGCTACCCAGCAGTTGATACCGACGATAGTCTATGTCAATGGTCAGTTATTGTTTTCAGTAGTCATCTGCAGTATTCTTTCAACTTACGCCTTCAGGGAAGAATCGGCCAGCAATCGTCGCTCCGCCTTCGGGAACCACTCTCTCAAGTGGAAGGCCGGTGGCAGGATGCATTCGCAGCGCTTCCTTGATGACAGCCTGTAAATACACCATCTTCTGGCTTTCTTTAAACGTCGGCGATTTCGAAAGTTCTCCCCGCGCATTAAGCTCATTAATCTCTTCCCTCAATCTTTGCAGGCACTGTGGGGTTTTCAGCAGATAGTAAAGAACGGCTGAGAGACTGATGGCTGTTGTGTCGGAGCCTGCAACCATATTTGAAGTGCATCCCATAAGAACGTGGTATTGAGTGAACACGTCTGGATTAGCCGTATGCTTTGCGAGGAATTTTGTTAGGAAGTCCTCTGTGGTCACTTCGCTCTCTGTTGCCACGGGCTTGGGAGATGTCTGGGATTCACGAATCCTCTCATTGGTGAAGCCGAGCACGTAGGCCCTGCCCGTGCCTTTTCCACCAGCCAAGTAATTTCTGATCGGGAACAGATATTGATGCAAACTGGGGAAGATGCCGCAAAGCGTTGCGTAGCCAAGATGGTCGTCCAATGCACTGATCACCCCACCAACGTCATCCCCACGATCCAGAAAGCCAAATCGTTTAGCATAGGTAATCAAGCCAATGACGTCAAATGCGTAGCACTGAAACCAGTGTCGAATATCCATAGGTAACGTGGAGCTAGACATCTCTGAGAGGCGTTGCGTGAAGATATCGGCGCATTCGTCAACAAAAGGCTCGTAATGAACCAGTGATGACATTGCGTAAGTCGCTTGATAGAGTTTGCGGTTCTGCGAGTGACGCTTGATTGATTGGTCGCTGAAGATTGCCCATTGTCCAGGGCTTGCCCACGTTGAATACCACGAGGACTTTGGGAAATGATTGCCGAGGCCGTAGATGATCTTCGCAGCCTCGGGGTCGTTGAAGCTGTAGCGGTTAGGACCGTACCGAACGATCGCTCCTGTCAAAGACTTAGCATCAAATGAAGCCTTTCGCACAATCTTGGCACTATTCTTACCATGTTTCTTATGCAAATCGATGTTCACATTCTGGAATGAGCCTTTCCGAACGTTCCAGAAATACCATCCGTCAGTGAAGCGTGTCAACCACGGTCCTGGGATAGTACGAAGCGGAGAGCGGAGAGAGTTGATGACGAATTGCACAAAATATACGGCCAAAAGGCCCGGTATAAAAAATAGCAAAATGGAGATCATTTTGGCGATGACTTAATTCTTGCGGAATCAAATATGTCAGGTAATGTTAGAGAATAAATATTTGAAGCATGAAAGATGAACCCCGCTGATCATCGGAAGCTAGCCGAGGTGTGCACCTTATATGATATTTCGGTCTAGAGAAGAGCGAAGTTTTCACTATAAGGTAGTTAGCTTATTATCGGAAAGTAAAAGGCTTGAAAGGCCTCTGGCGTACCATACTCATGTACCGTACTCAAGTACCGGTTCAAGAGGTATTATTGTTCGGGACCGGAGTAGAGAGTAGCGAACCCCGCATCAATCTACCATTTGCTATGGTACGGTGCAGAGTTGGTGATGTCAGGATCGCTTCGGTGTTACCAGCCAATCACCAGAGTGGCATATCAGGTTCCACGCAGTCAGCCGCTACTATCGACGGTATCAGCAACTCAGATTCTGCTACAAAAAATCAGCAGAAGACACCGTCTGTTTTCGTTGATTTCACATTACTGCCAAGCCTGTCACTAACACTGCCAGGGTGGCGATGACGACCACCATCAGTGAGGATCTTGTGTTTACTTCCAACGTGACAAGCATAATCAGTGAACCAACCATAGACAGCTCGATCGAGGTTACCACGAAAATCCCAATCTTACGTATGACTTGACCTCAACCCTGATAGTCCATTAATTTCATGCTTTTGATTCCGGTACTTCTATGGGTATACCTCCTCACTGCAATCTATACTCTTAGCCTAACATACATAGTACAAGCTCAAACCTTTTGTTTATTTGATCCAACCCTTGGGTCCGCCCCATGTTCCCTTAACCATGTAGTTCTTGTACACCCAGGGGAAGAAATCCTTCTTCAGATGGTAGAAAGAACGACGTGGAACAGCCTGGTCAATTCCAAGGATCTCTCCAAAGGTCTCCTTGGGGACACCACCGTACTTGAACTCGGCGAGCATAACCTTGCCGTACTCAGTCAAGAGAGGGCATGAAGTGTAGCCGTCGTAGGCAGGCTCGGGCTCCTGGCCGTCAATGGTACGGAGGAGGTTGCTGACGAGAACGGGGGCCTCGGAAGTGACGGCAGCGGCGGTCTTGGAAGTGGGGAGACTGGAAGCGTCACCGGCGGACCAAACGTTGCCGAACTTGTTATGGCGGAGGGTGTTATCGTTGACAGCGACGTAACCAGCCTCGTTGGCGAGAGCACTGTTCTTGACGAAGTCATGAGGTCCCATCTTGGGAACAACATGGAGGAAATCAAAGTCCTTGGTCACCTTCTCCTGCCCATCAGGTCGGGCGAAGATGGCCTTGTTTCCCTCGATAGCGACAAGATCATGCTGGAAAAGACCTTCGACACCTCGCTCCTGGCGCATCTTCTCGAGCTCGGCGCTGTACTTAGGAACACCGAACATGACAGGGAGACCAGTGGCGAAGCTGATCTTGATAGGAGAGGAAGAAGGGTTCGTGGGATCGTAGAGACCAGTCTGCTTCCAGTGGTCGAGAGCGAGCCACATGGACTTCTGGGGAGCACCGGCACACTTGATAACTCCGGCGGGTTGAGTGAAGATGGCGTTACCCTTCTGGAGTCGCTGGATGTTGGGGAAGACCTTGTCGCAGAAGTCGTAGCCGTAGATGGATGAAACAGGGCCGTTGCGCTCAGCAAGAGCCTCTGGGAGGCCCTCGACGCTGTCGTAGTTGATCTTGATACCAGGAGCAACAACGAGGTGTTCGTAGTTAACCTTGTCACCAGTTCCGAGAGTGATGGTGTTGTCCTCGGGGGTAAGGCCGTTAACGCTGACGTTATAGAACTTGAGCTTTGGGTCGATAAGCTCAGGCATGTTCATCTTCAGCTCCTCCTTTGTCTTGAGACCGGCTCCGACAAGTGTCCATCCGGGCTGGTAGTGGTGATACTGAGCGGGATCAACAATGGCGATATCCTCGCTGCCGAAGCGGCCACTTCGGAGAAGTTGATGGCTGATAGCGAGACCAGCAGAACCTCCTCCAATCACGACAACCTTGTGGCTTCGGCTAGCGGATGTGACGGCCGCAGCGGTAGCAAGACCCCTACGGGCCTGGCAGAAGGCCACAGAGCGGCCAGCAGATCGAGCTGCCAGTGATACACGACTTGAAAGCATCTTGAATTATATGTTTGGAGTCGAAACAAAACTCGATTGTAGGAAAAACCTCAAAATAAGACTGGAACACGCCAGAAAAAGTACAATCAAAGTGACATAGTGTACGTATCCACTAGCGGATGACGCCTTACCCCGTCGGGGTCTAAAGATCGCGGATTATCATGTATCCGCGACGGAAGCTTACCGAGTGTGGATAAGTCTCAATTGCGTGATTCAGGGATGAAGTGAATACCGCCGATGGCCCGAAGTTCAGAGCCCGATGGCCCTTGAAGCGTCTCACAGACGGCGACTACCGATGAGCAAGCAGGAAACATGTTAGTGCTGCGACGATATTTATTGCATTATTTGCCGTTGTATTCCATTCAAGTTGACGTTGACAGTTTGGAACTTTATGTCATTTGTGTAACATCATTTGCTGATAGGATGAAAGCTTTCGACAAAGCTGAAGGCGTCGATTGTGTAACACGGCATCAGTGATCTTGGATTTGGGATGAATGCATTCAAATCCACAGAGGTATTCATACGGGGTGTGTTGGAAAAGTCAAGACTCTGTGAAGACTGCCCGTCAATTCGGCTCAATGTCAATGAATTACCCTACATCAATCCTGATTCATTACAAGCACATCCCAAGTCGAATGCGGTGACAATCTCAGAAACCTCAAGCTCGGAAATCCTAAGCCACGACCTTGAATAATCACGTGTTGCTGTTCTTCGAGATACGGCGATCCACGTTGGGTCTCCTATCGCCTATCGCGTTCCACCGGCCGACTTGTTTGATGAGGTTGACCAGAAATCGGTCTGTTGGAAATAACCATACTGTGGCTGGTGTGCTGATTTATGCTTGGGGTAACATATGGCGTTTCGTTGCTGTGGAAGAGAGTCATGATCAGTAGTCAATTCACATTAAATAGATCAGAACATTGAGCGGATGTTTATCATGCGTAGGCTAAGCATCTTGACTTACGGTGCCTTTACGTGTTATGCTAGAAGATGCATAAGAATATTGGAGAACCGCTGGGGTAACAATAATAGAGAATCGAGATTCGGATCTTGCTTGGTTTGTTGTTTTTAATCTAGATGAAAGTTAGTTGACTACTTGAATCTCGACAATAGCCCAAAGGAGAAGAGAAGATAATCACGTACGATGGCGGCGTCGGCGGCGGTTGTGGTTATTGAGGTGATGATGTTGTAGGAGGGAAACGAATTGGTAGATGCCGGGAGTCTGTAACACATTAGTCTAGAGTATCGCACCTGCCCTCCACAGCAACACCTGTTTGGTTCTTTTCTCGGCCGAAAACAGCGACGCGTACAAATATGTAGGGAAGTAACCGGTGTGTTTGCATAGTTAGGTACCTGTTCATATCACGAAACTATGACGTTCGGCGATAGCTTTCTTGTCCTCAGGCTTTCAAAGTTGTGCAATCCTTTGTAAAAATACCAACAGGATAAACATACTAAATCCACTCCGCAAGGATCTCCATGAGTGCGGTGTAAGGGATAGCAATGCGATCAATGTCAAGTTACTCAAGTTCAAGCGCCCCTCGAGTCTCCAAGATCATTTCGTTTATTGAGATAATTTGTGATTCAGAGAGCTCAGGGCTACAGCCTCTTTGGGCCAGTGCCGAGTGATGATGATGCAAATTGTAATGTGTGTAGTTGGTGTCAGGGATTCAGGTTCGTTACCCCAAACACATCCATCCGGGCGAACCGGGCCGGAGACTTTCGACTCATCCATATATTCCATTACGCTACTTGTCACTCAGCGATTAGCTACTCAGGCCTATATCATCTTCAACTATTTGTAAATTTGCGCCGATCCCAGCTACCATTCCACTGCCTACATCCACATTCTCGTGCTTCATAGTAGTGGCACAGTCCCCAGCTGCAAAAACGCCTCGTTTGCAGGTCTCTTGATACTCGTCAACCGAAATCCGCCCTGCTGTTGTCATTTCAAGATCGATCTGTTGCGCTGACTGCCCTACAATCATTGTTCTTGGTGTGTGAAATATCAATCCATATGAGGCAGCAGATCCGTCATCAAACTCTACGGTCACGGGTGACCCTGGGGTCTTTGTGCTGAATGACTTGATAGGCCTGCCGTTTACCTCGAAGCCATTCCTCCTCGCGGCAATGATGCCGGGATGTTGATCTACATGGTGTATACCATTGATAAGGAATGTTGTGTTCTGGGTGAACTGAAGAGAGAGGTAGGCGGATCGAATGCATGTATCTATCGAGTTCGCATCGTCAGATGTGAGTAGCACGGCGGCTTTACTGGAATCTTCAAATCTGTGGCATTGCAGACAATCGAAGCTTCACAGGATGTTAGAGCCGTACTGATTAAGTGCTATAAGTGAAGGCCGTAAACTTACATGTTTTTGCCCCATGCCTCCTGGTAACCTGGAATGTCAGGGACGGTATCCCGAGTTCCCGTCGCCAGTATGACCTTTCTTCCTTTCCATCGACGACCTGTTGCATCTTCCACCTCAAAGACCATGCCTCTTTCACGTACTGACTTGGCCACGGTGCTGGCGAAGATGACAGTTTTGTACTTGGCCTCCAGCTCAGCCATCATCTCGTCACATCTTGGGGGTGGGGTCTTATGGTCGTGCGCCAAACTTGTTTGTGTGCAAGATCTCGAAGTATCTTTGGGTTCGCCAGAGTCGAAGATTATCGTACTTCTGCGAACGCGGCCGAGCGCAATAGCGGCTGAGAGCCCTGCTGGACCCGATCCGATGATCAGGACATCGAGGACGTTGCGGAGGAAGTGAGGCTCCAACACTCTTGGATTGACTGCATGAGGCATGGTTGACACGGTTCGAGAAATATAATGAGATGTGAAAAAGTTTAGATGATAGAAGGAAGGGCGAGAAGAGGTGGTGCAAAGGGGACCGCAGACTTTTCAGAAGTAAGCGTCGGAGAGATTTCGAGATAAGAGTAAGCTGACCACTAGCCTCCCCGCTGGACAGCGTTTTGAGTCTGCAAATGGTTTTTAGCCAGCGTATGAGCGGACGCACTAAGATATACTAGGAAACATTAATATCACAAAGGATTCTCACAATCCTGGCGCTCGTGCATCTTACATATGATAGGGAAAATAATTTGTGAAAATCTGTGCAAAGAGAAGTGTCCAGTCTTCGTAACGCCCTACATTGTCGATCAACTTCGTGGCTCACCGCGCGCCTCTTCGTTTGCTTCCTGAAGATTCAGGGCCTCTAGCATCTCCTTGGACTTCCAAATAATCTTTATGCAAAACGGTTCATCGACCTTTTCGTGATTGTGACGGCAGTCCCGTCTTGGTGGAACAGCGTGCCACTTGATTTGTCGCTGTTCAAGAAATACCAAAAGAGCCCATAGGGAATCTTGGTTACCGCTCTTGCCGTACACCTCGTTCTTCACAGCCTTTTTGGCTAAAGTAATCCATTGTGCAGGAGTCAGTTCTATTGGATAGTCCAGGCAGCCATCTGTCGTTGAACCATCGGTAGCCTTGTCATTCGGATCTCTGACATGAAGACGTTTTGATTGACATTGCTGGTTCAATGATCCACCTTCTTCGTCTATGCTCTGCAGTATAACATCATACTGTTTCACTATGGCCATGACCAGCGCGCCTAGAAGGTTGATGTTTTGCATGGCGAAAAGGTAGTTGCCTGGACAAATTTGGCAATGCGCCATCTCTGTTGCTGTTGCGATGGCTTGGCGTAGCAGTTGAAGACCAGAGGGGAAAGTGAGCTTTTCGTTTTTGCAGAGATGGTCCATCGTGAGGTAGAATGATGCTAGACAGGCACAGGCTGGGACGGACTGTGTAGTCAGTGATGCCGCTGGGGCTGAAGGCATTCGTGAGGTAGGCGAAGTGGACAGGGCAGGAATTGGAATATTTTCAAGATCCGATGAACTTTCGATAGCTGCAGTTGAAGAGCCGACAACCTCGCCGAGGTCCAGATGGACAGGGTCTTGTATCTCGGCGGCTACATCCACCTCGAGTTGGCCAAGTCCCTGCAGCACCAAAGAAGGCGATGAACTGGACAACTGGGTCACGCTTCTTGTAGTGGATGTGACATCGTCCGGGACATTGAAGCTCGGCCAGGCTGGAGTTGATGGCAACCCCAACTTCCGTTTTGTAGGTCGACCCATAGGCCCCTTGACCGAGTAGATACATTCGAAACCAAGGCGTACGCATCTCTGACATGACGGTTTCTTACTATCACACTTGCATCTTGTTCGTCCTTTGATAGAGTCATGATTAAGTCTCGGGTTGGAGATGGTATGGGAGTAACGTACTGCATGCGTCGCAGGCAAACCGCCTAACTGCGCGTGGGGAAACTGATGGGCTTGACATCGCAGAATAAAGACCGGAGAGTTGTTGTGGTTGTAGTTGGGCTCTTTTGGTGGACAAAAGGTAGAAGAAGGGCCCCGCTGGGGGATTTTTCTGTAGACCGGACACTTAACACTGCCGTGATTGGTGATGGCAAAGACGAAGTTGTGATGTGGCGAATCAAAGGAAAGAAAGGGCAGCGGTTTTAATGGGGGGTTTGCTTAGTCAGGCAAGTTAGAGAATAGTAGGGAATTTTAATAAGAGCATGTTAAAAATACCAAGAAACTTATATTATATTGAGCCTATAAATTTAAGTAAGTCTTTATATCTTTTGCTTATTTAGAAGCTTAAGCTTTCTATATCTTTCTCGTCTATCTATTGATATTTCTAATAATAGACTAAGTAATAATAATAAGGTCTTATTTATTTTATAATAACTATTTAAATATTTTAATAATTATCTATTCTTTTATAGATATTATTATTAAGTTATATTAAGTCTAATTATTTTTATACTTAAGTTTATAAATAATCTTTCTTATCTTTATTATAATTAATATATAGATCTTAGTATTAATAAAATAATAAATAAGTAATAAATATTAATTAATTAATTAGAAATAATTAATAGTTTTTTTACTTTAAAGTCTTTTTTATAATAATTCTTATTATAAATAAATATTATAATCTTTTTTATTATAATAGAAATATAATAATAAAATAATAAGAAACTTATTTTAACCTTAAATCTTATTTCCTAGGGTGCTGAAAGATAATATTTCTAAAGTTCTCTCTCTTAAGTAAGAGAATAAGAATAAGATCTTTTTTATAAGCTTATATCAAAGAAAGCCTTTTAGACCTTTGTTAACAATACTATAGGGCTAGGTCAACCGGTTAAGGGAGGTACAGGATCAACAAGGTAGTTGTAAAAGTAGAAGTAGGGAATATACCGGCTGGGGGGCAGTAAGCAATAACGCGTATCTAGGTGAGCAACACCTTAATCCAGTGCTGTCGCGTCGAGCCAAGCATGGCCTGGAGGCAGCTTTGTCTAGCTGACTGAATTCTGACGACGCATCAGGGCGAGGGTCCGTGGTCTCAAACCAGCGAGCCAGAGTCGTTTGAACCCTAAAAAGTCCACAGGGGCCCTGGGTGTAATCCGATCAGAAATATGTGGTTGTTTCCTTGTTTTTTATCCCTGGTGAAAATCATGATTAGAATTTTACAAATAGAAATTCAAGAGACAAAAACCAGTGATTTCGCCTCATCTGACAACTGGGTACCGCGGATTGCATCAAGGTACATCCTACAACAAACATGTCCAAGGGCGCGCAGAAATTGCTGACGGGGCGTTCGCTATCGCTTCGTCGACGGCCGGGGTAACTATAAGTTTGATCGAACCTGTCAAGCCCCGTGTCAGCAGGTGGTACATAGCCTCAGAACTGCGACGCAGATACCTAAGAGATCAAACAGCGACCCCGGATCTCAGAAGCTGTGCGATGATTTGTAGAATGCTTCGTCGTGAACATATTCCGGGAGCTCGTGGCGACTGATAGATCTGCAACCTCAAAAATAATGTGTTGGGCAGAACATGTACAAGGAAGATCTTTGATACAAGTAAAACAAAATCATGTGATCGAAATCTTCGAGTGAGGTTGTCATGCAAAGCAGAAGCGCACCGGGTCTCCTTTGGGTTTGGGTCAACAAACAGGGCCGACGCCAAACCCCATGGATTGGCTTCAGGATTGGAGACGTTGTAGGCGGTGTTTGCAGCTCGCCCCCTACTCATCTTTTTCTCTTTTGCTTGTTAAAGATTCGTGTGACATCATCGCAAGTATTAGCAGGGATTCTGGTGAGTTTTTGCTTTGCCTCCCGCCTTCTTCTACCCCCTTTCCTCAATGAAGCAGTGGCAACTGGATTTCCTTGCTTGCTTGAAATCAAGCCCGCCGGGTCAAGATAGACAGTGAACCATGAGTACCTGGCGAGTCACCTGCGGCCGAGGTTAGTCTTTCTACCAGCATCAACGAATGGTGTGTAAAGGGGCTACCATACGGCAGGACCATATGTCAGTTAGATCAGAATCATAACACTCCCAACCTCTATGCATTCTCAAAGACAAAGAACATACAAGCCACCTCTCAACGCTTCTTTTATTCACTTGTTACTTCCAGTGAAGACTTCCCCCAGACAGAGACACGGAGTAACCACTGAACTCAACATCTTCAATTTTGGATTATATTCAACGCCGTGTGTTCGTGAAATCCGATTGTGTGACAATCCCTTTGTCGGGGTCATCGATTCAACTCACCCTGCGTTACTGTTAGGTAGCGACGGTGGAGTCGGGACGATTCTCCACGAGTGAATCACGTGCCGCTGGCGCGTTGGACTTCACGATGTGGAAGGGCAACTTCCCCCCTCCTTTGTTTTTCCCTCTTGCAACCCTTTCATCACCACCGCCATCCGGTAAGCATTTGACCCCCATCGGAATTTATGAATGATGATGGTTTTGCAAAGCATTTCTCCTGCTCACACGTCATGCGCCGACAGTTGACAGCTTTTACTATTTCTCCCAGTTTACTACACTCACACAAACTGTCAGTAAACCCCCTTGATGACGGTGTCGGAGACGTTATATCAGTCTTCCCAGAAGTATTGACACCCTCTAGTTTTCAATGTCGAACCAGTTCGCCGGCCCGGCCACTGAGGCCGAGACCGTAAGTTGAACTCTGCCCACGATTGGTGTTCTCATGCTAATTGCTTGTTTTAGGCTACTCCTCGCCCAAGCATCCGCCCAAGCATCCGCTCCCGCTCCCGCTCCCGCTCTCCCGGCCCCTCCATGCCCGAAAAGGTACGCTATCTATGTTCTCATACCATCCTCGCCGTGAGTAATGACCTGCGTGCACTCTTGTTGGTACCATGACTAACAAAGACTTAGTTCTACAGGGAGCGCACGAACGTGAGACGCCGTATTCTCAGTCATCAACTGATTCAACACTAACACAGCTTTTTCTCATAGGCCAATTTCGAAAAGGCCAAAGTGAGATCGATGCGCACAAGGACGTCCGGCAATACTGATTGGTATTCTAGATCTATGAAGAGAAGGCCAAGTCCCACAGAGGGTGGATGGAGGTAAGTAGGATCTGATTATGTAGTACGTGAAGACAAGCTGATAATGATTGTAGAAAGACGCCGACTCGGCTGTGGTAAGTGAAGACCGATTATGTTTACCTCAGATGTCTTTCTTAACAACCCTGTCTGTTCAGTTCTAGGAGGACAAGGTCAAGCAAGGTATGTTCGAATACAGGTCTACAGCCGGGTACTTATTCAAACTGACAAGTCTTAGAAACTCGACGCTGAGGAGGCCGGCAAGGCCTCACTTGAAGTAAGTATAAGGTATGGTTCCTAGTGGATGCGCTCATACTAACAGAATGTAGTCTGTCCTCGAAGAAGCTCGCGCACGTGCGAGGGAGGGACGCGAGCCCCGGGGCTGATTGATATGTGAAGTCGACGCACAAGATCAGTAAGTCAAATCAAGAGCATACATTATACTGCCAGAGTCTAACGTCTATGCAGTAATGTGATATTAGCAAGGCGACGACGAGAACCCCGACTGCAGGCAGTCTGGATTTGGCGACATACATTGCTAGAAAGATCAATACACTTCGCGGCCGTGCTTTCGGCCCCTTCTCATCGCAGTATATGCAGCCAGGCTCTACATTAGTGACATGTGACTCGCTACTAACAAGATAGACAATTGATTTACCATGCAAGATATACCAGTACGTGGCCATTGCTACTCATCTCCCAGACTGATGCTTACATTCCCCAGCGCGACTAAAGTGGCAAATGCGGAATGCATCATTCTATTGTGCCTGCTAACTTTCTTGGTCAGTTGTGCCTAAGACCACAATGTAACTTGACAGTAAGATAAGTGACTAATATCAATTATTTAAAGCACTTCGAGAGCGGGGGTCATATTCCATTTCAAGTCTTTGAAGTGTTGTGTAACTTTGATCCATTCCAACGAGTGATGGAACAAGATTATTCGACCATCCTTTTATCTCAAAATAATGTACGTTCCTGTTCTACGCTAATCCAGTCTCCCTAACACCTCAGTCTGGGGATTTGCCCACACCCCTTCAAATATTGTCCCAACCAAGAAGCCCAACCTGACACGCATCCTCACCATGCTCTGTGTCATCCAAATGCTCATTTTCCAAATCCCAAATTTCCATGCTTAATGCTGAGACAAAACGATGTGACGACGTAAGCCCGCCTCTTGAATTGTCCTCGGCCAGTACGATATAGTTCCAGTCTTCCAGAGAGTCTTCAGATCTAAAGCAGTTTATCTCCAAGAACTTTCTGTCGCTAGCATAGAACACGTTCATGTCGAAAGGTTCATCGGTGACTTCCACAAAGGCGGGAGCATCTTTTCTTCTTTTCAGGTTGTTGTCGATGAACCATAGTTTGTGTATGCAGCCGTAAAGCTCAAAAGCAGCATCACAAAAGGTTCGAATGAAATGTTTCATGCTGTGGCGGGACATATCAATCCACTCGGGTCGAAACTCTATTGCGAGATGCCGAATGTTTTCGTGACCAGCCAGATTCGCTCCAAGAGGTGAGTCAAACGCCACCGAGACCCAGTCGATACTCTCGAATGTGTCCAGCTGCAAGACGAAGAGGTCTCGATGACGGAAGACTGTAAGACAGTGGAGGCTATCCATATCAAAGTAACCTGTTGCAGGCATCTTGAAAACTTCATATGTTTTGTCGCGGAAGGGGTACGTCTCAGTAACCTTCCCCCGTGATAGCCAGCTTGACTGTCGAAAGTGCGTCTCCATAATTAGTCGTGATTCTTTGCAAGCCGTCCATAGTCCGCCGTCAATGAGATATGTCGAGACATTCTTGTCACTTGCGTTTTCGTCAAGGCTGGGGAAATAATAACTCCATGAAGGGGCAGAATGGTATAATGATCCATTGCCACAGGACATTAGTTGACAACCTTCAGCCATATTTGTCTTGCTACCATCGAAAGCGCCGAATATGTGCACGCCCGGCTTGTCGTCTCGGATGACGAAGCTCCAGATTATATCTCGTAACTCTTTGGGCAGATCATTGAACTGGTGAAAGGTAGACATCGTGAAGATTGACGATGGTAGATAAAAAAGGGTTTGGCAGAGAGAGAAAAGTGCCAGAAGTACGGTGTTGTGAAAAGAGCTCTGCAAGAGTGTGTGGTGGTGTTTGGATCGAGAGTGATGGAGGAAAGAAAAGCAGTGACAAACAGGTGCGAGCAGGTGAGTATTTATTCTTGCGTTCGATTAACTTTGTCTATCTTCCATAATAGTACGGCCTGAGTCATACATTAACTTTCCAGCTTGATGTCAATTTCGCGTTTCTCAACTTGTCAAGCTTTGGCGGCATCGCTCAAGGTTTCGTAAAACAAGAAAAGGCCCTTTTATAGACTGCGAAGACACCAGACTGCCAATCAAATTGTGCTGAAGATAAATGTTTTTCTTTTGCTTTTTTCTCTTCCACAAGTAAGGTTGATGTTTCTTCACAAGATGATGTATCACATGGCAGATCGACAACATGTCACAAATCTGTACTTCAGAGTTCACACCACAGGCTGAGCGTAGTGCCTCAAGGGCCTTTAGCGCTTGAAGAGAACAATTCTCGATATGAACCACAAAACACATGATGCCCTAGTGTGAAAGAGAATTCTACTTTTGTATCGATGTAATTTTAGTCTATTTCGGCGAGATATTGAATAAGGTCAACTTTCATTGAGTTACTTCATCATGCATGCCACGGGGTATTTCTCAAGAGCTTTTGTTGTCACAAAAACGAACTATTTCGGATTTATTCCCAACAATGACAGACTACCAGTAATCCGAAATCTCCAGCAAAAGTGTATTGGTATTCGCAATTTGACATCTGAATGTAGGAGTGCTGTCTGGCAATGATGATGGGCAAGATCTGATGTCGGCGAAGGCCAAGCTTTTGCGAAAGGAAGATAACCGAATGCAGTATGCGATAAGTGCTCTTACAAATGTTCATCCAATCGAATCGAAATGATCTGCTTCATATAAATCTATCATTGTAGGTCTGCATGTGGTAAACCAAAGACACTCAGCGTTGATAAATCACGGTGACCAACTTCTAGCAATCTTGTCGGGCAGGTCTAGCTTATTTTCATTCTAGTAAGATTGCCTGTTCAACTTTTAAACTTTAATGGATCTATGATGTGCGATTTCAGTTTCTTTGTGGTGTCTACGGTACACAGTTTGAGTGTTGTCGTTGGTGGTTCGCCTGTGTGATCACGTGTGGGATCAGGCAACCAGACTTGATGAGAATGTTGACGTCTAGTAATCAGTCCTTCACCGCTCGGGATAGCAGTATGCAACTTGATCAAACCTCAGTACGATTGATTTCACCCCTACGTTGACATTCCTGTCGTTTCCACCAGTCCTCCGTTTGCTACGGCAATGCCCAACAATACTCAGAGACTGAATCGACCAATGTTGCTATCATTTGTGCCCTTGTTCTCGAAGGCGATTCAATAGAAGCCGTGTTTGACCAAGTACATGTACAGCGAAGTTCCTGGAAATCCCAACGCTTACACGACTGGGTGGATCGGTTATCATGATGTCGCTCTCTTGCATATGCCAGAAGTAAAGAAGGTGAGCAGATCGGTAGCTACGGTCAACTGTCGCATCAGCTTTCCCGATGTCCAACTTGTCATTGTTGTGGGCGTCTGCCGGGTTGTCCCATTCATTCCCTCGTGGCAACGAATACTAGACTAGGAGACAACTCCCGCCAATGTGACTGTGAGTCAAAGCGTTGTTCAGTATGACCTCAGAAAACAATTCTCAACAGTTTCGAGTACAAAAGTAACATTGACACAGTCTTTAAAAGAAAACATCGACATTCGCACACTACTCTCCAAGCCAAAGAGCTTGCGCGCTCGAAGTACTCTCATGTCCAACATTACAACCTATCTTCCATTTTACAATAAAGGCGTGAACAAGCCGCAGAATATCTTGGAAATCAGCATAACCGACCGTTTGAACCCTCCTACGTTCATATCGGCAGGGTAGAGTCATGCGACGAATTCCGGTGCAACGGTCCGCTAGTACGACGTACGTCTTTCTCAGGACTCGCCTCACCCCAAAGTTCATTTCAGAAAGATAGCGTCCGGCTATCAAATTATGCAATCTTCGAAAGCTCGTGTTGGCATCATTCAGAGACTCTGAGTTTGGGATAGAGAGTGCAAGAGTCTGGGACAACCTCCGTTGTCTTGTTTTCAGAGGCTTTTGTGATTGTGCCGACAACCACAAGACCAAAACAGTACATGACTGCGCTGCAGCGACTGCTGCGCATGTACCGAAACTGCATCATGCTACTGAGTTACACTATCCCCTACCGGTATGCAATTGCTTCATTGACCGTGGCATCAATCATGGCTAACAACATTATGTAGAGACCCATTGCCGCAAGAACAGACACCCATTTACAGACCGAAAACACGACCTTGAGGTTCGCTCATCCAAGCCGCGTGTTTTCTCAATTCGAGTTCCATTACTAGAAAACTAGCACTTTATCAGACAACAAAAGACTTCCGAGACCCTGAAACGAAAGATAGACCCTGAAACTTTCCCACTGTTGTTGCACTTTCCGGGCTCGGTGGAATAGGGTATCGACGATGTTGCAAACGCCTGTGCCGTACTGACTGTTGCCGGAAACATAGGTCGTCTTAAAGTACGTGTACTGGGCGCGCGCAAGACACCAAGAACTGGGGTTGTTTTGCGTTCATCCAGGACCGCTAATCGAATGAGCCAGTCCTACGCTACGATAGCAAGGCTGTGCCAGAAACCGTACCGAAAATATCTCGGTGCTGGCTAGACTAGCTACAGGCCGAATATCGACGGCCTTGGCTCATGTTCATTGGCCATGCTGACGCCATCCAACCTTTCTGTGATGATGGTTACCTCGATTATTACCTTATGATACGTTCACTTGGGTCATTTCTCGTCATGTCAAGAAAGATGACAAAGGGGCAGTACTTCTTTCAAGTGGACCGGATGACTGACAAAGAGTCCATCGAAACCTTGAAGACGAAGTCAAAAACAAGTAAGCCGGAGAATCACAGGCTTTTTGGCAAAGGACATCTTGGATGCCTGGGTAAAGATCAAACTATGGTGAAACTACATGATGGGATGTTCGAAGCTAGTGGTAGAGATACCGAATTTATGTGGCATCGGGACTCGGGTATGGAAGCCATCGTTGCATCAGATGTAACAGCAATATCCACTGACTGGCGAGCTCTTGTCCTTGTTGAGCGTTCGTAGTGGGGCTGCATCTCAAGATGAGTTTTAACCAATACAGGAACTCCATTGTGATTTCAAAGGGTCTGTAGCATCATCTCACACACTGGGCTCTTTTGAGGCCTTCTCACTGGTTCCAATGGGATAGAAGGAGAGTTTTAGTGTACGGACTCATACGGTAGGTGCTTCGCAGATGGTTAGACTGGGAGCGTCAAATCGAAAGTTTTGTTCTTGAAGGGCTCATATTACCACGAGGATGCTATGGTGAGTGGGTCCTCAAGTTACGAGTGTTGTTGTCGTCCTCGTTCATCACAGATAGCTGCCATGCACTTGGGCCGGATCATGGCAAAGGAATGCAGCCTTACCTGATCAGAAGCGGAACATGTATGCGGCCCGCAGACGTTACATGGACGATCAAGTCTCCTGTTCGTGCAACCTGCCGAGGACACAGAGATAGGCAATCTTTACCTCTATAGTAACCGTTGACTCACGTTGAGAGTGAAGGCTACCTACTTGTCGCCAAAACCAGAATCAAAATGAGAATTAGTTCTTAACATAAGAGCTATGGGAAACAGAACAGTGATAGCGTGGATAGGGTAACCCTCTTGGCTACGAGTGAACTGCACGACGTCCTTACCCCATTGATACAATTGTGTCATTGTATAGAAACCTAGTCCTTTATAGGAGAACAATTCTGGTTTTATATCCATCCCTTGTCGTTTAGGTGCAGGAACTATGACGATCTGGATCACACCCAGCCCTTGGCAACTCAAGTTTCAGGCTCCGCCAAAGATTGGGAAAATGATAACCGAATGACAGGTGTCGAGAAAGACCAGGGCTCAGGGGGAAATGTCATTGCTTTAGGAATCCACTTTGAGCACTGACAGAGTCCACGTGGTGATGGATCAACAAGGTTGGCCCCATTTCGTCCGTGACCCTGGTAGCCTGGACTAATGACCAATATTGTCCGGTCGATCATCTTGCTACTGACTCTCAACAACCCCAACGCTTTGTGATTACAGCGTAGTGCAGAGAAAAAAGACTAGCCTAGACACTTATTTGAGCCTGTGCTCTTTGATCTACACTTGCTGATCTCCCCATACCGCACGCAATATTCATGATCGTCTGTGACGAGTGAGGGTCCGTGCAAAACCACCCGAGGTTATATCCGCGGGTTAAAAACGACGATACAGGAGGTGTTGATCCGAAACTCGGCCAGACTAAAAGCTCGCGTGGGAGGGAATACGACGTCTCGGCGCAATGCGATCGCCATAACGAACCGATTATTTCCGGCGAGTCCCCATTAGAGCTTAGCGAATCCTGATTATTGAGTCTGAATCTGTTTCGGCTTGCAACATGGGGACAAGTACTCCGTACGGAACAGTACGTAAAATGGCCATGTTCATTGTGATGGTGTAAAACCTTGAGCGACTCCAAGCCAAGAAAGCTAGTCAAAAAGTAAAAACTTGGGCAACGAATGGGCGTTGAAAAAACCGTCTTTTGCCTAATGTTTCATTCAACGAATGACGACGGCTCATTCCACACCCACAAACTTCACCCGGTGGCTTGGCTCCCCTTGACAGATGCGGGATAGCAGCGACGGAGCTGCGGATTTCAATCGCAAAGGATTCCCAGGTACCGAGATTCGACACACGCCAGTCTCCTGTGGCGTTCATTCTAGCGGCAGTCACTTCCCCCTAATTGATACTAGGGCCATGTCAGAGAAGAGAGGAGACACTCGGGGATGCGAGATTCGAGGAGGTGGGAGAGAAAATCAGGTCTCCATGAGAGTTAAGAGAAAAAGGTCGGACGAAAAAGAATGCTCCAATGGTTACTGAACTCGCTTGATGGTAGAGGCGGAAACCCCGCTACCTGGATGCCACGGTTACCCTTGAAGATTATGCATCGCGTGCGCGATCATACCTTGTGCAATCTACAGTAGCATCGCGGCACACGGGACAGGGGTTCTTTGCCATTGTTAATGAAAACTCGACTAAGACAGACGACGGTCGTAGCCAAGCATCATATCCTCACCAGATCAGACATAATGTGTCAAAGCGCAGAAGCCCATTCGTCTGGGTCTTGTGGCTAAAACCACAAATGCTAGTCCGTAGTCTCGCCACCAAACGCCAGACCGTTTTTGGTCCCTCTCCCCGTGGCACTGACACGTTCCAATTTTAACGCCAGGTGGACCTATATTCTCGATCGTGGCTCTATGATTTCGCTAGAAGGAATAGAGGTGGTCTACGGAGGTACTAGATAGATCCAAGATGCTGAGCTGGTTCACGCAGGTCATAAATAAACTCTCCCGACCCCAGATCCGGGCTCCATCCCCTTACCTTGCTCTTCCTTCTCTCTAGTCGCCGATCTCTTTTCTTTTTTATTCATCCGTACTTTTTTCGGACCTAAACGACTAGTGCCACACATCGCGCAAGATGTCGGCTACAACGAGCGACATCAAGCTCGCTTCCATAGCCATGGGCTTCACCCTCGGCTTCGGTCTGCTGACGGTTTGGGAGGCTTGGAAGCAGACTCGACGGAACCGAAACCCCCTACGAAGTACATACATCTACATGCTTTGGGGAGAAATCGCAGCCAATTTAATTATTACTATCATCGGATGGGTGTTCTTGGATGGAATCATCGGGCCGACGTAAGATACTGTGATTCCTCGTTACCTCGGCTTAACTAACCCCGTACAGTGTCCCCGTCCTCTTCTTCATTTTGTTCTTTTGGGTATTCCAGGTCCAACTACTTATGCAAATTATCGTCAACCGAATTTCTATCATCGCCGAACATCGATCAACAATCTTCAAGATAAAATGGGGCACGGCTATTCTCATCACTCTCGTCAACGTTGCCGTCTTTGTTATTTGGATCCCATCCCACACTGTTCCTCCTGTCAATGACACGTAAGTCGTCAGGTTCTCTAGTCAAGACATGAATAGATACTAACCGATGCAGATTTGTTCGTATCAATGAAGTCTGGGACCGACTTTCCAAGGTCATCATCCTCGTCGTTGATGCGGGTCTCAACTGGTACTTCCTCCGAACCGTCAAGAAGCGACTGGTCGAGCAGCACCAGTTGACCAAGTATGAGCCTCTGGTCGGCTTCAACGCCAAGCTCATGGTTGTCTCCGTTCTGATGGACGTAAGTGCACTTCAATACCCCAGATAATATATCTGATCACTAACTGTTATGTCAGGGCATGTTGATTGGTCTCATGTCGCTACCCAACCAAGTTGTTTACGTCCAATTCCACCCAGTCGCATACATGGTCAAGCTCAACATCGAAATGTCCATGGCCAAGCTCATCACCCGCCTCGCAAAGGGCGAGAACGGCGACGACTACTACCCCTCGATGTCCCAATCAGGCCACGCCCAAAGCAACCACCGAACGAACGATGCCCCATGGACGCAGGGAAACAACGTGCAGTTGACCCACCGATCCAGAATCGTTGCCGGAGACTCCGATGATGACCTGCCTGGAGCCGCGAACCGACATAACGGTGGACCTGGTATCCACCGCCGAACAGAATTTGAGGTCACGGTTGAGACCAATCATAAGTCTAACAAGAACCCATTTGGGGAGAACCCTGAGAGCGGAGATGAGTTGCCGCTGACATCTCATACCGGACATCCGAAGCAGATGATTGTGGAGGAGACCAGTCGAAATGCTTCGCTGTCAAGCAGCAGACGATCTTGAGAGTCCATACACGTTTTCTATAGTTTTCTTTTTTTAATATCCGATACCCATCAAATAATACCCATCAAATGATAATACTATTACAATACCATATAAACCTTTTAATAATTTCCTCTTAAGGAATTTCCTTCACGGCCGAGTGACAACACCAGTTGGAACAAGAGGTTGGGCGATAACAGAGATCGTTGACTGGACGAATGGCGTTTCTATCCAGAGTCTTGGGACTGCACAAAGGTTCAGTACGAAGGCTTACGATGAGATGGAAGAGCGTTGAAAATAAGTCTTCTTTGATGTGACCCGGACTCTGGACATCACTTGATGGAGCTTGAACTCGAGGAGGAGACTTGGCGAAAAGGGCTTTGTATTTAACCATAGTTGAGTTATCAATATTTCAGGACACCTTTGTGTATCCCGAGTTGTCTCAGCATCGGAATCTTTATACAGATGTAGTACCTGGACCTATTCAGGGGTATCGATGAACCTGGGCCTTACACGATTTGTAGCACCTGGACCTCAAATGTACCTCAAGAGAACCGAAACAATGGTAAAACAAATTTTGGGCAACCCCTAATTCCAATCCTGGTTGGAACAGGCCATGTCCTACTGACGGATTGCTTCCGTTAACCATCTCAGACATTACAAACTAATCAATGACACTTTGTTCCCCTCTTGAGGCCGAGTTTACACAGATGGCATATGCGTCGCTGATTACTACATCCATGACAAACTGAGATTTCATCTACGGCAATTCCACTCTTGAACCCTGAACTAGCTTTGACAAAAACAAACCGCGAACCTGGGGCCGAAATCGCTACACCACGCCTGATTGTGCAGGAACCCTGATGAGCAAGTCTTCCCAAAACACCTTACATAACATTGCCTCTTCTGCAATAGGTCATACCGATATCCTCTTTCAATACCTTTACGAAACATTGACCTGTTCGACCTGACGCAACTTCTCCTCCGTCCACTCGTTGATGTCCGTGTCTCCCAGAACCTCTTGCAGAAAGCCCACAAGCTTAGGACCCATTCGAATAAGACGGTTGAGGATGGTGAGAGTTCGCTGGTTCTTCTTCTCCGACTCCTCGCTGTCGCACAGGTCGTAAATCTTGCTCAGCAGAGGCGCGGCCTGGGCTTCGGCCATTTGTAGCTTATTGCAAATGTCGGCAAGGCATTTCTTCTTAGCGTCTAGGTCGGCCGCAGCCGCCTGCTTCTGGAGTTGAACCTCGCTGTTTTGGCGGTTGGAGGTAACGATACTAAGCAGGGCGTCGTGGGAAATGACAAACGGGCAATTGGCGCTCATGCTGCGGAGCTGATCGAGAGCTTCGTCTTCAGCTGCGCAGAGTGCGTTGGCTCGCTGAAGGACTTTCTGTGCTTCGGAGGTGTCGTAAATGGCTTTCTCCTTCGCTGCATTATTTACACGAGTACTCTCGAGGAGCTCCCTGTGTTGCTGTCTGCTGGCCTCGATGTCGGTTCGAGATCGGTGGACGGTGGCGTTGGATTTGTCCATTTGATCCTTTATAAAGGCAGCGTAGGCAGCCTGAGCATCCTTAAGAGACTTGTACTAACTCAACATGTCAGTATATTCTCAAATGGTAGCATAGGCAGATGTACTCACAGTCACGTCGAGGAATTGTGACCCTCTTACGGATGAGATGTCGCGATCTGGATTGGAGGAATCGTTGTGTGCAAGCTGGTTGTTGTCCGGGACAGATGATTGACTTTGCTGACCTGGCACCTAGCCGGCAGGTTTGTCGGATTCATCGCCTTGGACTGTGATACAGTCTCCCACCACCTTTAGCTGGTCTTGGCTTATCTGAGACTTGAAACTGAAGTACATCATGAGTCTCTTCTTGGCGATATGGGTTTGGACTTCAGCACCACTCTCGGCCTCTTTTTCATCGTCGCATAGGTTGATGATTTCGTAAGTGCGCTTACGCTGATAGGCTGCTGTGGTAGGTATGTCAGTATGACTATACTCGCTGAGGTACCGACGTGTCGACTTACATTGAGAACGAGTGACAGGTCGGCCAACTCCAGTGTTGCTATTATCCTCTGGCTCGATCTTGATAGGCACAGAACGAACCGCTTCGAGTTCCAAATCAGCCCGGGATGGCTCTTTCTCCGCATCGCGCTTGTCTTTTAGCCACTCGGTGGCTTGGGCGACTACTAGCCTGCTCAAAGTGCATCTATATCGCGAATTAATGTGGAATGCGGATTTATCGAACATGAATGTCAAGACATCTTGTAATTCAACGCCCGGGGTACGTGGCAGGTCGACCTTGAGCAGCCTGGTAAAGTCCATGAGCAAGTTCTGTCCCCAGTGGTTCGGCTCGAAGGCTTCAACAAGCTCCCAGGGCCATTCTCCAATGCTCTGATGGAAACGACGGAACAGACGCTGAGTGAACTTTGGGGTAGCATCGTACGGTGCTGGAATGGGAAGTTCGTCAGACATGCTTGACGACGACATGATGGAGCGGTCCTCGCTGAATGTGAAAGACAAAGAAAGAGTAGGTCCCAAATCAGGGAAGAGAGAAAAGGGCTGCTAAAGGCAGCGAAGAAACTGATACCAGTAGATAAGAGGTGAAACAGAAAGTTAGAAGTAAAAAGTGGGAATTGAGAAGTGAGAAACACGAGAGCTCTGGACGCGGAGGCCAAAACGCGAGCATGGGCGTGTTCAAGAGTTGAGACGAAAGTCGTGACTGGTGACTGGTGCCTGCCTTGTTATCAGTTGTGTAACTCACTTGGTGCCTGAGGTGGGATAACGACGCGGGTCACTACATGGCACGTTTGGCAGTGCTGGCCTAGACCGCCTTAGGACGGGAACATCAAGCACGTTTGTTATAGGCCAACACTTACTTCTTATGAATATGATCATAGGTATCACTGTGGTTCCGTTTGTTTTCTTTACTAGGAACTACCATGGCTGCATCTCGTTGTTTGGAACTCTCTCATCTGTGCCTCTGCCCTGTCTTTACCATCAAGGTTTGTTAATCCTCAATAATCTTCCAGACCAATTTCACATTCATCCACTTAAATTCACAATTTGGCTGCTCTGTGTGGTCCCTCGTGTCTTTGTTACAATAAGCCTATGTCTCAATTCCACCTCTGAGATGGACATTCTGAAGACAACTCCAACTAGACCTTTCGGCTCCGTATGTTCGATCATCCAGACCTTGGAACTTCCTTTCTGAGTCCTCTCTCAGCTCCATCAAACGACGGTACGGATTGCACTAACAAATCACGCTTGCAGAGTTCAATTGCTGCGCTGCCAAACCACCGAGTTCGCGCCCCTCATCAAAGTCAAGCCCAACAACAACTTCTACACTGGATCAACAACCTCACATAGCCTTTGCTCTTCTATCAATCCCTTGTTTCCAATGCAACTCCAGAGTGGTCTTATCAGCACAGCCTCATCATGTTGGGTTCCTGGTCAGCTTGACGCAGTGGCTCATTTGCAACACGAACAGCATCGAACGACGACACCCAAAGTGACTCCTGCTATATACTATATCCGAACGATACAATCTAAGACACTCCACAAGCACCAATCCTACTAAATGGCTAGGGTATGGCCATTGCTATAGTTGAGTCCGGATCGGCAGGCTGTGTGACTTGATGGGGATAGTCCAGGTTTCTAGATCCCGCTAATGGAAAACGGCCATGCTCGGCAAGATTTCAGCTTGGATGGTCACATCAGTTTCTTGCGGCAAGAAGGGGAATTGACCAGGCGTTCATATCAAAAATATTATAGCCGGGACGTGAGCTGACTTGGTACTTGATAGATCATGGCTGTTTCTGACTGGACTCTTCCAGAAGGTCCACCAACGATTCCACCTTGTTCAAAGTATTTATGTCTCCTCACTTGCATGGCTGGCTAGATTTATATCATGACAATTTCATCTTCTGCATACAACGAAAACTTGGCCTTGGCTTCTGGGGTAGATGGGTGTTTCCATCGATTCCATTTAATACTGAGTTCAGTAGATATTAAAGCTCAAAACACTTCTCTAATTAATTCTATAACTATCTTAGACACATATCATCATCGCCAAGACAGGCAGGCATATTGTTAATGGGTGTGTGTCAAAGATTGCCAAGACACAGTCCGGAGCTTATGCACCGGGACAGAATGGAGCAAACAGCATTACGTATAAGACCCATTGTGACGGGTTGGCTACGTCATTTAACGTCAATGTCACGATGCACTTTGAACTGGGGCTCCAGATCGGTCACTGATGTAATGGAGCCTCATTTTATGGAGATTTACAAGGAAATATTGACGATCAGATGAAGATGCTCCAAACCGGATTTATTCCTGATAATGCGGGGAATAATCCCCAAGAGATCAACCGTGGGGAAAGAAGAACGGGATAGTCTTCGACACTAATTGAGTTTGTCACAGCACCCTACGAGAAAAGACGAAATGTGATCATAATAGTTCATTAATTAAAAGTAATTATCAAGGAAACGCCCGGACGCCGTTATCCAACCCAGCCCAATGCTGCGTCTATGCGCCAATGCTTTTTACCATGCATGGGAATCTTCTATATGCTACATGCTTGTCTTGAAACAAAATCCACAAACGCTCAACGCTTACTCGTCGCGAGACTTGCTGTAAGAGCCGGTGCTGCCGAGACCGTTCACGTCAACATCAAGGCCACCGACGCGCTTAGGGCGGGTGGGTTGCTCAGTGCCGCGGACGGGCATCTTCTCCTCCTTGGAAGCCTGGACGGGTGAAGAAGTCTTCTGCTCGAGACCCATAGAAGCAAGGAAGGTAACGGCGTCAGCCTTCTCCTTCTGCTTGCGGGCGGAGCTCCATTGTAGCTCGGTGGCGGCAATGTCAAGAACGCGAGGGAGAGCCTCGAGGGCCTTGGAAGAGTCGAGGAAGGAGAGACGGGTGCGGCGGGCGATGATGTCGGCGATGGTGCAGGCGGCTTCGGAGCGGATGCCGTGGGTGACCTCGGCCTCAATGAAGGGCATGGAGGAAACGAGACGGTTGTTGAGGGAGGGGGAGATGGACAGGAGAGTCCAGGCGCGATCACCGTAGTTGTGCGCGAGGTGGTCGGCGATGTCGGCGTCGATGGGGTAAGCTTCCATCAATTCAGACGCCAAAGAGGTGGAGTATCCGTGGGCACCGATGAGGGGAACGTCGCGGGTGCAGCAGACGCCGTTGGTGGTGAAGCCAGCAGCGTTGGCACCGCTGATGTCGGGAAGAGCGACGGCTTGGGGCTTGACGTTGAAGAGCTTGATGGCCTCGTTGACGGTGTCCTCAGCCATCTCTCGGTATGTAGTCCACTTTCCACCAGCGCAGGTGAGGAGACCGGAGGGAGATGTTGTAATAAGGTGGCTTCGGACGAGGGATTCGGTGTTCTTCGCGTTGGGGTTCTTGACGAGAGGTCGGATGCCTGGGAATTGTTAGTATGATGCTTGTGTCAATTGGGCATTGAGAGAAAGCTTACCAGACCAAGCACTCAGAACGTCCTGGCGCGAAAGAGCAGAGTCGGGGTTCAGAAGCTTGCTAACCTCGTTGAGGATGAAGTCAACGTCGTTCTGCTGCGCAACAGGCGCACGCTCGACCTCGCAAGGGTTGTCGGTGGTACCGGCAAGAGTGTATCCCTGCCAGGGAAGAACAAAGATAACACGGCCGTCAGAGGTGGCAGCATCGAGGAGACCGAGACCGTTGGGGCAGATGTTCTTGGGGAGCATGATGTGCACGCCGGAGGCGGGAGCAACGATGGGCTTGCGAGAGGGATCGTCCATCTGGTGGATGGCGTCGGTGAAGGGACCGGTAGCGTTGACGACACCCTTGGCGCGGACCTTGAAGGGCGCAGCGTTGGCGGAGTCGCCGTTCTTGGAGGCAAGGACGTCGCGGACTTGAGCGCCGGTGATCTTGCCATTGGCATCCTTGTCAAGACCTGTCACCTCAACGTGGTTGAGAACGGTAGCGCCGTAGTGAGCAGCGGTAAGAGCGAGAGCGACGTTCATTCGGGAGTCGTTGTGCTGGCCATCGTAGTAGACCAGGGCACCGACCATGTTCTCCTTGCGTAGAAGAGGGAACGCCTCGAGGGCCTTGTTCTTGCTCATCCAGTACGAGCTCTCGAGACCCTGAGAGCCAGCGAGAAGATCGTAGGCCTTGGTGCCGGCCCAGAAGTAGGGCGCCTCCCACCATTTCTGGAGGGGCAGCAGAATGGGCAGCGAGCTGGACAGATGGGGCGCGATGTTGAGGAATGTCTTGCGTTCGCGGAGAGCCTCCATGACGAGCTGCAATTGACCGTAGTCGAGGTTCCAGACGGCCTTTTCTAGGTATCGCACACCACCGTGGACAAGCTTCGTGCTCTTGGAGCTGGTGCCAGACGAGAAGTCATCGCGCTCGACGAGAGCGACCTTGAGGCCGCGGGTAATGGCATCAACAGCGATACCAGTTCCGGTAGCACCGCCGCCAATGATGAGCAGGTCGTATTCTGTGTCCTTGTCGGGCTGGGCGCTGCGTCGCAGCTCAGCGAGGGCCTCAGCGCGTGACTTCGTTGCGCTGAACGTAGGAGGGAGGATGCGTCCTGTGGAATCGCGCTTGAGGGGGACGAGGGCCTTGTCGACGATGTGCGTTCTGTTGCGGGTGGCGTAGTAGCCTCCACCGACGGCGACTGTTGTTGTGGCCGCTGCTGCGAGGAGCAGAGGGCGCTTGAGAGACCGTAATCTTTGCTGCATGTTTTCTGTGGTTGTGTGTTTGGGGGGAGGTTTTTTAGGCCTTGGGGCGCGGGGGGTTGATTGCGCAGGGGGGAGTTTGGAGAAAGCTGGAGAGTCTGGAGAGTCTGGGGGAAAACAAAGATAGAGATCAAAGAGAAGAATTGGCCCGAGGGTTTATAAGAGGCAGAAGCTATGCGACGATCGTGGAGAACGAAAGGAAATTTCCATAAATTAGCGGAGTTGATGGGTCTCTTAAACAGAGCCTGATATCATGGAGTCATTTCGACTTGTTTTTTTCTTTGGCGCATGGCACATGTTGCGGCTGTGGCATTTGGTAGGTTTGGGGGTCCCGGAAGCCAGAATTAGGCTATGCATAGCATAATCCTCTTGGTCTCAAAACTGTTTCCCGCCCCAAAAATGATACATTTACCCTAAGAGCGAAGCGACATCTGATCCGGAAGCTAACAAAGGAGGTGCTCAATAAACGTTGCGGGATTGCGTCGCATGTCTTGATTAGGGAATCCGGGACATCCTGAGCCTCATCCAAGTTGCGCGGCGGGAATGCACTTCGGGGTCTGTTCACCGAGCTTTGCTGACGTCGACATGGGGCTTTTGTGACACTTGCTTATGCAGCTCGGTGTGCAAAGCCCGAGTCTAACACCGAAAGCGACCGAAGATGGCTTAGCCGAGAGTGGAACTTTAATAATCCGCCCCGCAAAGTCTCTCCGGACCGGAGATCGCTGCTGGGGGTTTAATCAGCTGCCCCCACTCGGGGAGGGGAAACCCCGAGTTCTGGACTTTGGGGTTGACGTGAAAAAGGTTCAAGAGGTCATGAGCCTCTGGTTAAAGTACTCCATGCGGGAATTACCATATACGTTTTCTTTGTCGAGAAATCGATATTGGTATGTTCTGTCATTGAGCTAGTTTATCCACTAATCACCGAGCAGACCACGGTGGTGGAATGCTGTGACTGGTGGATTTGTTGCGTTGCACTTGTTGCCCAACATCCTTTACAAAGACGACTGTTCACAACGCAATGCACTCAACACTGATGACTTCTCAGATCGACTCACATATTTGAATCTTAGATCTGACGCCAGATTTCTGTTTCCACAATGAGATGACTGAGTTGAAGCGATCGAGAGAAATGGGAGATCATGAAAATTCGATGGAGTATAGGGTTGGTGGCTAACTTTTGGTGAGTCTTTTTGCCAAACCACCACCACAAACAAGGCTTGATGCCAGACCGTCACAAACGGCGTCGCGACAAAGAACAATACTTTTCTCTCGACTTATACTGATGTTTGCAAAATACAGGCAAACCATATACCTCACTTGCGAAAATCATTCATGGTCACAATTTTGTGCTGGAGTATCTTGAGTAGCATGAGCTTCATCTCTACCTATCGACTATTTTCAACCGACACTCCGGCCATTCCCGACTATAAGGACAATGACAATGGAGGTCACTCTCGTATGAGAGATTCAAAGTCTTTCCGGCAATTCATCCACAATTTTCACGCTGCCACTTGAGTCAAGCCTCGCAGCATCTACCATCGCAAATATCAAACCTCACGAACCGTGCGAACACCACATCATCACCACGAAAGCACTCGCCGAGTCTCATCGAATCTATACTGGAGAACCTGCAGCACTGTATGTGTTTGACCATGTGGACCGACGAGGACTCACGAGGCGGCCGAAACCCATACCGGGTGTGTTGATAGGGCTGGGTCCTGTGTAGATGAACACATCATAGAGGAAGCCACCGAAAGCACAGCCAAAGAAGGGAGCTACCATGGGAATCTGATCACACCAGTTAGTGAAAGGTTCAACCTTCAAATCTTCAGCTTGGACTCACCCAGAAGTAGTAACCACCAGCAGACCACACCTCGCTTCCGTATCCGATCATGTACGAAACCAGACGAGGACCAAAGTCACGAGCCAAGTTAATGGCATAGCCAGTCTCCCATCCGAAGCATGCACCAATGCCGAAAATCAAGAAGAACAGACCAAGAGGCATCAAAGGACCGGCACCAATGTTGGCGCTGTCGGCCATGGCGAAAATGACAAATTGCAGAATGGTGCTGGCAACGAATTCGGAGAAGAACATGCCAGTACGTGTCATGAACTCAGCAGGATACGTGCAGAAGATACCAGCAGTTGCATTTTCGCCAATCACAGTTCGGATGCCTGGGCCACCCTCATATGCGTCAAAGGCAGATTTGTAGTTTCCGTACACAACAGCTGCGGCGGCCATGGCTCCAAGGATCTGGGCAATGGCATATATGGGAAACTTTCGCCATGGATGACCTCTGAACAGACAATTTGCCAGTGTTACGGCTGGGTTCAAGTGACCACCAGATTTGCCGCCAACATACACTCCAAGCATGACACCGAGACTAAGTTCATGTCAGCTATGAATTCGATTAACGACGACGACGATGACTTACCCCCATCCCCATGAGATACTCTGGTAATCACCCTTTGTTCCTCGACTGAGCACAACCTGAGCAACGACGCCATCTCCAAAGAGAAGCAGGATGAAAGTGCCAAAGAACTCTGAGAAGGCATCTTGACAGTACTCCCTCACCCGGCTCCAGGCGTACTGCTCAGGTGGGGGAGGAATCGTGGGCGCCTCGCTGGTAGCCTCACTGTACTTCTCATGCTGGCTCATCTCGACTTTAGTGGGGATTGAAGACTTGTGAACAGAAGAACGGTGGACAGAAGACTCAGAAATGGAGTCGTTCATGGTGGAGATGGGCATCCTGTGGAGTTTTGATGTTGATCTTTTGGCAGAAACAAGATGAAGATGTTGACAGATGCAGGACAAGATGTGGATTGGCGTCATCATATCCTGGAACTCTGGGGATCACGTTACAATTTATGGTCAGCAACGACAATGTGCATGAAGAAAGGTGCCTTTGCCCCTCAACCCCGTTCCGGCCAAGAGTCAAGAAGAGTCTTGTTCGGCCTCGGGGATTCGACCAAGCAAACATTGCATGCAACGGACACCGAAACTGCGAACTCTTGAGCCGGCCACCTCTCTCAAGCTCCCGGTGGCTTACCAGCATGTCGATCCGCCCTGCGTTGGGAAAGAGGCATTTTGGACAACGAGAGAGGGGAAGAACGAGGCCCAAGCTCTCAGGTCAGCGACTACTCCCGATGTAATCGAACCATGGACGGCCAAGAATGGGGAATGTCGAAATCTGCTCAGTCAATGACGGGTCATGTGAAGCGCAAAACGACATGTGGCTCGGCGGCACACCACCGAAGAAGCATTAGAGGAACGGTGGAAGACAAACAAGACATGGTCAAGGCTCAACGCCCGCCGTGGGATATCAATTACCGAACATGCCTTTGTTCAGATCTGGTTGCTTACACCGAAGGAGGCTGCGGGGGGGCACCGACGTTCGAGACTGATTGGCTTCTCCACAGCAAGAGCAGAGCAAAAAGGACACACCCCAGACTTTTGGTGCTCATCCCCGCAAATCAGACACAAAAGATTGGCGAAACCCCGACTCATCCGCTTCCCCGAGCGTTGGCTTGGCTAGAAATTAAGGTATGGTCAAAGTTTCAAGGGGGTGTTATATCGCCCCGCATATACGCGAAGGGGGAACGATGGGGGATGCGCCGAGGCGGAGCAAAAAATAACATACGGAGTAGTCTAGAGAGCTTCTGGAACATGAACTACTTTTTTCCCGTGATTGCGGGGAAAGGCAAAAAAAATAGATGCCTTGGTAGCTTGGCTAGCTGACGCTCGAAAATCAATCTAACGAACGCCACCCCTCAGCAGATTGCGGTTGACAAACTTTCGCTTATGATATCCCGAGTGCTGCGTGTCGCAGACGCTGTAATTCGGTATCGCACAGCCGAGGCTTACAGCTCGATGAGGAAAGTGACGTTGGTTGTGTTACAAGGGAGGTGTGTGTGTGTGTGTGTGCCAACCACTTGAAGGATTCGAGCTTTTTGATCTCGTGCATGTGCTGACAAGAAGACCAAGACCACGAACCCCGCAATGTGCCCAGGCTTGGGGAAATGGCAAACAGAACCAATACCAAGGCTATTGCAAGGGGTCGGGAAAACGGTTCCCCGAGATAGAGATACATCACCATACAAGACTCGACAACAGGTCCAGGATCTCGGTGTTTGCAGCTGGCAACGACCGAGATGGGAAATACTTAAGGCCCAAGGAATTGCAGTCCGAGATGCGTTTCCTTCCTAGTCCCCAATCAAACTTTCCCAAATTATCTCGTTTATCTCGTCAAGCTTTCTCTGGCACCGTTGCATCCGCCCTTTTGCCCCATCTGACACGTTTCCCCGCAAAAACAAGCACAACCACAACCACCCGCCGTTGCTTTACCATAATGCCTCTCCTCAACGGCAAACCCAACCCTACCTTCATTGGTGCTATTGATCAGGGTACTACAAGTTCGCGCTTCCTGATCTTCGACACCAGTGGCGAGGTTGTTGCTACTCACCAGCTTGAGTTCAAGCAGTACTATCCTCACCCTGGGTAAGTTTTTGAAATCCACAATTCTTTAAAGAAAACATTGTTAATGTTCTGGTTTAGATGGCATGAACATGACCCTGAGGAGCTTGTGAGCTCTGTTGAGAAGTGCATCGATGGTGCTGTTGAGTCCTTCGAAAGCCAAGGTCACTCTCGCGAGCAGATCAAGGCTGTTGGCATCACAAACCAGCGAGAAACCACTGTCGTCTGGGACAAGACAACAGGAAACGCTCTGCACAACGCCATCGTCTGGACAGACACAAGATCGAAAGATCTCGTCCGTCGTCTCAAGCGTCGTCTTGGCGCTAGCGAGCTGATCGCGCGATGCGGCATCCCGCTCTCCACATATCCATCTGTCAGCAAACTGCTCTGGCTGCTGGAGAACATTCCCGAGGTCAAGGATGCGTACGAGCGTGGAGTTCTCGCCTTTGGAACGGTGGACACTTGGTTGACGTATAAGCTCAACGGCGCAACTGAGCGCGACGTCTATGTGTCTGACCCTTCCAATGCGTCGCGAACCATGTTTATGAATCTTGAGACTCTCAAGTATGACGAGGACATCCTCGACTGGTTCCGCGTCGATGACACAAAGGTTACGCTGCCAAGAATCGTGCGGTCTTCTGACAACAAGGCCTACGGATCGCTTGCATCGACATCTCTAAAAGGCGTCAAGATCACCGGCTGTCTGGGCGACCAGTCCGCCGCACTTGTGGGACAAAAGGCATTCACCCCCGGTCTCGCCAAGAACACATACGGCACCGGCTGCTTCCTGCTCTACAACGTGGGCAAGAAGCCCGTCATCTCGTCCCACGGGCTGCTCACCACTGTCGCCTTTGACTTTGGCGAGGACAACACCATGTACGCGCTGGAGGGCAGCATCGCCGTTGCGGGCTCCAGCGTCAAGTTCCTCGTGGACAACTTTGGCTTCATCGAATCGTCATCCAAGCTCAGTGCGCTTGCCGAGACGGTGGAGGACAATGGTGGGTGCACCTTCGTGACGGCCTTTAGCGGCCTGTTTGCGCCGTACTGGGTTGACGATGCGCGAGGCACAATCTTTGGTATCACTGCGTACACGCAGCGCGGTCACGTGGCGAGAGCTACTCTCGAGGCGACATGTTTCCAGACAAAGGCCATTCTCGACTCGATGGAGAAGGACAGCGGACATGCGCTGACAGAGCTGGCTGTCGACGGTGGCATGTGCAACTCGGATCTCATCATGCAGGTACGTAAAGACACAGCAGGTGTTTACATTTTCTACACTCCTTGTTTTATGTGGTTGGCTCTTTTACGAAAGGAAAATCAGCAACATATGGCTAACCTTGTCCTAGACCCAGTCTGACCTTATTGGAATCCCGGTAAACCGACCAGGCATGCGTGAAACGACAGCCCTGGGCGCAGCAATCGCAGCCGGTTTCGCCATTGGAGTCTGGAAGAGCTTCGACGAGCTAAAGGAAGTGAACACGCAGGGCCGCACCATCTTCACGCCGCAGATCGCCGAGGAGGAAGCCACCAAGCGGTTCAGTCGCTGGACCAAAGCCGTTGAGATGTCCAAGGGCTGGACCAACGAGTAGACAGGCGGGGGGCTTCACGGAAGGCAAAGAGCGAAATTGAATGTTTGCTTGTTTTAGTTAATTGCGTATGTATGTACTAGTATACCTTTAGTTACCTCATGCAGGGATGTCCTCTTTTTTTTATTCTGCTGCCTGATCGTCGTAGTACAGAACATGCAGCTTTAAATATCGAGCTTGGCTGCTTTAAGACATCCTCGGCTCTTTGGCCATCGTATCATAAGCGGCTCCGCAGCGTTATTCCCGGGTTGGAGGGGGCGTTAAATCTGTAGAGATTGCTAGATATCGATGCTTTTAGTACAAGCGGCAGTGTATCTTACTTACATGGCATTGTCGTAAGATGGAGACAACTTCATATTGCTTTGTTAACCTTGTCAAAGACCAATCGAGATCTTCCTGACATGACCCACGTTTATGCGATTTCATCCACAATTCTCTGATAATCTTTACCTCGGGATAGAACCAGATAGATCAAAGCCCAGTTTTATGGATAGGATTCCCTTCCTTGCAGCATGGACCATCTTGAACTGCATTGTTAGTGTGGAAGAAGCTGTCACACCAACGCCACCCCATGGTTGCGAACTCTCTGTTTCGGTTGGTCCCGTTTGCTACTAAACAAAAGCATCTTCTCTAAGCCCCTTCAAGGATCTTTTCTGGGCAAAAAGGCCGGATGATCCGGGGAACCAGACTCCCCACATACCGGATGTACCGCTTCTTGTCACATGTGTAACACAGATGTAGCCTTAACCATAGAGAGAAGGTCCAAGGGCTCCGTCGATGTTATGCAGGCATTAGAGGGGTTCCATCACGACTTGGCTTTTGGCTAGTGAATGCTTGCCAACAAGAACAGGGGTTTGTTTAGGTGGGAGGCTGTAACGTTCAGGTCCGTTTCTGGTACTGGTATGGTTTTGCTAAGTTAGTGAAAGGATTTTCACATCAACGGCTTCAGTAATCGGCAGCTGTTGGTTTTGGTTGTGTTGTAGTCGTATCTTGACTTGCGACGGATGATGCTCAATAGTCTGGCCTTCAATCGCTTACTATTGGCGACGGCGCCTTTTGCTTGGCTTGTGCGCCCCAGTAATATCTTAGCAAATCCTTTTTTCCTTCTCCACACACTCCAATCCTCTCAGTTTTTTTCTCCCTCACGCCCGAGTCCGAGTGCTCGGCCTTACTTTGAACCACACCCGTCGTGTCACATCGCATCTCATAACCCATATTATTATTACCAAAACCCAACCGTCTGTTTCCCGACTCCGCTAAAGGAACAGACGCTGCAAGGTTTCTCTGCTCATGTTTCCCCAGTAGCTTGTTTCCCCAGACTCTGACTGAGGGACCGCTTCTTTTTTCCCACCTGAATGTGGAGAGAGAGATACACACACACAAACTGAGCGACGATCGACAATGACGTCCAACAGCGGGCCCTCAATGGCTGAGGAGACAAACTCGACTTTGAGCAACGACGATGGCTCCAGCGACGACGAGTCCAGAATGAATAGTGCTGTTCCGTCCAAGAAGCGGAGGAGGGAGAAACATCAAAAGATATCGTATGTTCATTACTTGCTCTTACAAATCTTTTCAAGGGACCTTTTCTGAAAATATGTATCATAGGTGTGAAATGTGCAAGACTCGCAAGGTGAAATGCGATCGCGCTGAGCCTGCGTGTTCGTGGTGTGCTCGTCACAACCGCTCATGTGTCTATCTCGAGCGTCAGAAACCAGGAGCCGGGCGCAATGGCTTCAGCATCGAGCTCGAGGCAAAGGTGAACAGGATTGATGCCTTGTTGCAAGCATTGGGTCGTCGAGTGGAAGAGCATATTGTGCAAGACCATTCTGCTGTTGAGACCCGGGATGTCTCGCCTCCAACTGTCAATGGGTACAGCTCTACGCAGGTCGAAAGTAGACCTACACCGGCAACAACTCTCCCAAGGCAATCATCTTTCTCACAAGTCAGATCACCAGGTATCTCAAGTCCGTGGAACGCCGTCAACAACCAGAACAATGCCCAATCTTCAGTGCAAACTCCGCAACAGAGCGTTAGTGCAGTAACACCTACCCAGTCAAACAACGCCTCAAATCCAAATGGTGTTAGAAAAGATCCGTTGTTCCAATCATACACGATCGACTTGCCTCCACACGACATCATCTACAGTCTTGTAGACCTCTACTTCAAACATTGCAACACGTGGTGTCCTATCCTCGAGAGAAAAACCATCTTTGCTACCTTCTTTGGCTCAACTTCAATGGAAGAAGCTGACCGGATACTGCTTTACGCCATTGTGGCCACCACGCTGCGGTTCCTAAAAGATCCAAGACTGTCGCCTGAGATGAGCACATATTACCACAGAGTGGCCAAACACACGGTTCAACTATACGCCATGGAACACACCACTGTTCCCGCATTGCGAGCTCTTCTTATCATAACACTGGACGAACTTGGTACTTCCAACGGCCCGCGCGGTTGGAATCTTCTGTCTCTACTAGCGCAAAACGTTAAACAACTTGGTTTGTGCGAAGAGAGCAGCGTCTTTCTATCCGCAGAAGCATCTGAGATGACACATACGGCTTCGTCTCATCGAGTAGCTGCTGGAAAACCCGAGTCTTGGATCGAAGATGAGGGGCGACGGCGGCTGTACTGGATGATCTACTCTCTCGACCGATACGCAACCATTGCCACGCCAACCTTTGACTTTATACTTAACGACACGAAGATAAATCGCTTCCTCCCCTGCTCATACGACTTGTTCTCCAAGAACGTACCCGTTGAAACACGATCGTTGAGTTCATACAATAACCAGCAATGGCCAATAATGACATATCTGGTCAACAAGCCTGAGAATCTTGGCAGTTTCGCCTATCACTGCGAGATTCTTGTCATACTGAGCAGAATACATGAGTTTCTGAAGACGCCCGTCGATGTCACATCAGCCAGTGATATGGCCGAATGGCGCAACACATATCGAAATCTCGATAGAACGCTGGATGGTTGGTTGCAGAGCCTGCCTAGCGAGTACAGCAAGATATCTGCTCTATGCCACTCTGATCCAGCGAGTCGCGTGGCCAACTGGTTCATGCTGCACAGCGCCTATGTCACGGCAGCCGTGAAGCTGCATTCTTCAGCAGCGTATCCGACAGTGCGGTCTCACATCTTCGTTCCCTCACACTATGCCATGCAGCGCTGTTTGTCTGCGGCACAAAGTCTGGGCGACATCACTCGCGATGTCCTCGAGGCTGATGGTCTCAATCTTCTTGGACCTTCGTTTGCTTTCTCGCTCTGGGTTGCTGCAAGGTTACTGCTGGTCCATGCAGCCACGGTTGGATGTCCGGTTGACTCACAGATTGACTTCTTCATTGACACTCTACGGGACGTCGGACAGCATTGGGAGGTGGCGAATAACTACTCCAAGATTTTACATCGTGTTGTGCAAAGAGCTCGACAGGGCGAAATGAGCTTCTCGGCGATGAGAAGGTGAGATTTTCATGCTCATCTAGCACAAAACAGCTGAACTAACGGTGATCAGGAGTGCATACGATCTGGTGACGCTCACAGCTTCCGCGCGACATTCGAGTCTAGAACCAACATCAACACAGACTACTTCCTTGAGCGAGCTGGACAACATAGACGTCTTTGAATTCTTTAATTATCCTCGAGTATCAGGAAACTCGGCCGGTCAATCACAACTACAGTTGCAGCCTATGCGCCCTCAAGGTCTGGGAGAGTCGACGAGGAGCAACGGCGTGCCTGATCCAGATGCTGACTGGTTGGCTTTTGGATCACCTTTTAACTAGGTACTTGGTATTGAACGAACCGCTTTCGTCTGGTATAGATTCTTTGGTGCCTCACGGCAGGCACACTTGATTATAAAACATTGGAGCTATGGGCGGTGACATTGTAGAGCAGGTCGCCTGGTCAAGCACTTGAATACCCGAGGTGTAGGATATGCTCAAGAAATATTGCTTATTTGAAGTCAGACATGGCCTGGTCTAGGAATGCAATCTGGATGGTTATGATCCGCGACAGTCGAGTCATTCATAATGGAATAGGATCGCTGAGACCTCACTCCCAATGCCATACCATTGAGTTCAGCCCATTGTCGATCAGACATCTGAACTCAATCGGACTTTAACGGGCCTGTAGATCTATCAGCCCTGCTCCAAACTCTGTCTCATCTATCGCAAGTGCCGATGCTGCGGCCGATCACATTCCAGCAGAAGCTTGTTTATGAAAATTGATTGAGATCATAACATGGCAATCGTTATCATTGAGTGTCGTTCACAAATCATAAAGCTAATAATCCTTGACTCCAAACCTAGATTCCATCCCAAACAGAAAGACAGACGTTAACGTAAAACCCATACACAATAAACTCCACATCAGAGACCTAGCTATCCCAGATAGCACCATAGGCTGGTATGCCGCGCGTTTCCAGGCCATAGACCACCTTCTTTGTAATCTTCTCATTCGCAATAATGACGACAGCTTCAGCTTTGAAGCTTTTGACCAGGTTGTAGCCCATCTTCACCAAGTCTGGTCTCCCGAGCTTCTTAGTATCGTGGATGACCGCGTTGGGGATGCGCTCGCTGATGCTCTGGCAGAGTTCCTTGCCAAAGGTTTCTTCAGGGTTTTTGGTCGACCAGATAAGTTGAGTTGGGCAGCTGGGGTTTTGGATGTGGCCGAGCACAGGGCCAATGCCTGAGCCGGTCGCGATGAGGACAACACGGTTAAACAAGGTTGCGATGCGCATCACGCCGCATGTTGGTACGCCTCTTGTCCAGATGTGCGTAGGGCCGCTCTGAATTGTGGACTTTGTCCAGTCCCCAGCGTTAGATACGACGAGGGAATAGCCCTTGGACCGACCATTGACATCTTGAGGGGCTGGGATGGTGGCGAACGAGTGCCACTCTTTGAGAGGTTGATGTGACATACGGGTGAAAGAACCGTTGACAGGAACTGTGTAGTCGAAGTGAAGCCTAACGGCGTGATCTGAGAGTTTCTCAGCTTCTACAGGTACCTTGCGGAGGAAGCACCATGAGGAAGCGACACTAGCTGTGGCTACAGCCAAAAGCCAGAAAGCAGGTGATTTGACACAGGATTCTCCCAAGGTGGTGCCAGAAGGTGCATTATCGTGAGCTGAAAGTACCACTTGGACCCAGAACAGCGCGAGCATAGTCCAGCCAGCAAATCGATGTGTTTTCTCAAAAGTATCGTGGTATCGCTTGCGGACTGACGGCCAGGCAAGACCGATCATGCCTACAAACATGGCCGAGAGAATCCACGAAATGACTTGAGAAGCAATAGATAAGTTACCCCAGTTACCACAACTTCCATACATACAGGCAATGTCTGCAATGTTGGTCGCCAAGAGCCATGCACCCGCGCTGACAGCTGCACCGGAATGGACTCCGCCGAGGTGGTAAATCTTGGCACAACGCGATCTGATAGCAAGAGGCCATGACTTGGGCACACTGCATGTGATGGTGTACAAAGCGTTGATGACGAACTCTTGGCGAACGAGGACGGCAGTGGCCAGGTTGATGGCTGTGACGATACCCATCCACTCTCTGCTGATGCCAGTGAGTAGTAGAGCGATGGCAGCACCGATGTTGAACAGGCCAACAAGGGAAAACAGTCGGCGGTAGACAATGAGGAGTCGATGGCGCAGACCACGCGCATGCTTGGGAAGATCCTTCTCAGGGAGAGCTTTCTCAAGATCATATTGATGCTCATTGATGAGAGTAGTATCAGAAGCATCCGAGAAAGAACTCAGCTGCGTAGCACTAGAAGCAGTCGAGTCATACCGCACATGCGCCAGCACAACAGGCTGAGGAGCACGAACGAGGGCCTTCTCCTTGCCAGCAAGAGACACAGCCACCCTGAGTGCCGTCTTGTCGATCTTTCCGTTTGCAGTCATGGGCAGACTCTCAAGCTGATGGTAATGCGAGGGCATGGCGTAGTATGGCTGAAGGGTCTTGAGGTGGCCTTCGATGACCGGAATAGGGCAGTGGCTGGGGGTGATAAAGGCGTGGATCTCGTCGTCAATAAGAAGAGCGGTTGCTGACTGGATTGAAGGGCAGGATTTGATGCATGCGACTACGCCGTCGAGTTCGACGCGGAAACCCTTGATTTTGACTTGGTCGTCAATGCGGCCCATTATGTGCAGTGAGCCGTCAGGGTTCCATTGGCAGAGGTCTCCGGTGTTGTACATATTTGAACTAGAAACACTGTTAGTAAATGACTGCAATCAATAAAAACGAATGGCAACTTACCCGTCTTCCACAAAAGGATCTGGCCTGAAGTTCTCAGCCGTCTTGGTAGGCAAGTTGACATATCCACGCGCCACACCAGCACCACCGGCCCAAACATTGCCGACCTCGCCAACAGGCACAGGCGCAAGGAACTCATCCAATATGTAGATGTTGTTTCCTGGCGTAGGTTTGCCAATGGATAGAAGCTGGCCGGTTTGGTGCAGGTGCGTAGTGTTGACAATTGTTGTCTCGGTGGGACCATAGCAGTTGAAGTATGAGACGTGAGACGCCCATAGGTCGGCCAGTCTGTATGTAGTTAGTAACGGATATGATTGAAAGGAATAGTGGAGGGAGCGTACTTTTGCCAGCTTGGCTCGCCTGCTGTTGCGACAGTCCTCAATCTGGGGTAGTCTTCAGGGTTGTATTTTGAGAGGATTGTAGGAGTGCAAATCAAAACATCCAGCTACACGATTAGATTAGCATGCGTCTAAGAAATAAGACTGAGTGAAATTACCTCTTTCAAAGCTTTTGGCCAGTCGGAGCCTCTCAAGATCAAGGTGCCTCCGTTTGAGAGACAACCAAGTGTTTCCCAAGCAGCTACGTTCTTCAGGTTAGTCATGTCTTCAACAGTACATGGCAACAGAACTCACCCATATCGAAACTAACGTTCAATAACTGGCCAACACAAGTTCCTGGGCCAATTCCTAAGTTGCCTGGTGCTTGGCAGACGAGATTTGTGACATTGCGGTGGGTGACGTCTACTCCTTTTGGTGTGCCAGTTGTGCCTAATAATTGTTAGCTTGATAAGGATGGTGACAGAGATATAGATCCACGAACCTGAAGTATATATCACATAGCAGCCATCATCAGGATTGCTGTAAGGAGTGAAGTCCTCATACTCTTCTTGAGATAACTCATCCTCTTTTATATCGTTGACGGTAACAACATGTGCAATATCCATACTTGACAGACGGTGAGTCGTTGACGGTGAAGCCAAGACTACTTTCCGGCCAGTCTGCTCAACCACAAACCGCAATGTCTCTTCCGCCACAACACCTCCATCAAGAGGGATATACTGAGCTCCACACGACAAGATGGAAAGAATACCAACCAGCATACCAACGCCTCGCTTGACAACAAGAGGTACACGATGCCCTGGCATAACGCCCAGGCTTCTCAGCCGTTGCGCCAACCGGATGCTACGTTGAGCAAGCTCGCCATAGCTTATCTCAACGGGCGGTTCGGCAGATAGATCTCGTGCCGCCGTTGCCGAGGGCTGTGTGGTGGCATAGTGGTAGAAGGCTTCTGTGACGGTGGTGAAGCTGGGTCTACTGCACGTTCCTCGTGTAAACGAGATTGGGACGGCAGTTCCCCGTGGGCAGAGGCTTGACACGGGAGATGCCATCTGTGCTGTGGATGAGGCGTGTGAAAGATAAGATGAGGATCGTCGTTTGCAAGAATGGTGAAACTCAAATCATCAACACGGGGGAGGGAGAGTGTGCTTGAATGATTTGAAATTAAAGGAGTGCATGAGAACTGGCCTCCCCCACCACAAGATGTATGTTCTTAAATACAAACAGCCCGTCTCCGCTCGCAGCATCTTCTGACCCTACCCAGCCTTCTCGTCATGCCTTGGCAGGATAAGATATTCCAAGCTACGGTAGCCGCCCAACACTTCTTCAGCAATAGTCCACCAGTCAGCTGCGGCACTCGACGGTGCACTTTTGGGCCGCCCCTCTTCGAGCGCGTCTTTTTGTCTATATCGAGATACCTCCGCCTTTTTGAATTCCGGATCCGAGCCAAACACGGTGAAGAAAAGTGTGCCGGGTCGACCAAAAGCTAGGGTATGCAAGCTGTGACGCTTGAGCAGATAGCGTCCAGATTGCTTCAACCAAGGACAGCACACGACGAAACAGGATTGAGGAGAGGGACATGGTTTAATGGGGAAGGTTGTTTGGGTCCGATGGTTCCAGGTTAGGTAGGTAGTAGCTTGAGGTGATACTGCGAGGAAAGCCTATCGCATCTTTTGCATGTGGTGTGCTTTCTGCGTGCGTACCCCTGTGAGACCGTACCGCAGGTCCGCAGGCCCGCTTATAGAGAAGAGAAGGGATCTACTATACGGATATGCACTTGGGGGGCATGGTTCATGAATTCCGTGGCTATGGAAACAAGGGTAGGCCAAGACATCTTTAGCACGCGGGAGCTGCAGGATCTGACTTCGGCATCTGCAAAATCGGACACGAGCCGATGGAAGTGGACCGGCTATTATGACTGGACAGATAAGCCTATCCAGGTCTGGCTTGGCTAATCTCTAATTGACTCGCCAGTCCTATATCGACTACACTTCAGCAACAAGAACAATTGGAGTCACTCACAACCAATTCATATTCCTCCGAAAAGAATTAATCGAGCAAAAGTCTTCCCAACAAAGATCATCGCGTCTTGGAGCTAATCATGCGAACGGCTCGACACTCGGACCAAGCCAACAGAATGACAGACACCAAGATCGACATCAAAGACAATAAACCCTGCGATTTACACCAAGCATTACCCGACACGGCAAGGGATACACCCCCAACCACCGCCTTTCAAAATGCCTCAACCCAGCAACCGAGAACTTCTCTTCTCTTTGCTTTTTTTTGTTGACTGCAGCATCTGTCTGCCGGGGGGGTCATGCAAAGATTTGAGACATACTCGGCCGTGTCTCAGTTGAGATCAAAGACACGTTTCTCCACTAGGATGGTTCAAAGTGATCGACGTGGCTAAAAAGTCGCGTTTTGACGTACCCGAACTATTTGACCCATCACCCAACACAATCCGACAACGCGGCATCATCAGTCGAGTCAATCTTTCCGAGTGCAGCACCTCTCAAACTCATTCTCCCCGCTCTAAACCTTGTCATCAGCGTCCATCATGAGTGATTCATTGATTGTGGCTTCCACGCCTGTGGACGGCGTACGCGTCCTCGCGTTAAACAGACCCTCCAAGCGCAACGCCCTCTCGCAGGAGCTGATTACCGTGTTCCTGGAACAGCTGAAGACGGCATCCAGGGACGATGATGTGCGAGTCATTGTCATCACCGGCAGCTCGACCTTCTTCTGCGGTATGCGAGAGACTCTACCCACAATGGTTCCTCCCCTCAGGGGCCCCCCGGCACTTGCAAACTCTAGCGGCAGGGCTAAGCTGACGTACCAAACTAGCGGGAGCTGATATCGGGGAGATCTCAAAGCTCGATGCGGAATCTGCGCGGGGCTGTCGCTACCTGGCGGACCTTTGTACGGGGATGCAAGCCGTGCGCAAGCCTCTAATAGCTGCTGTTGAGGGAATGGCGGTGAGTTTTGCCGACGAGCCATTGGCCAGATCAAAGCAATGAAAGTGATGCTGACGATGCTTTGTCGTTGATTGATAATAGCTCGGTGGGGGCTTCGAGCTTGCTCTCATGGTGAGCTCCTCTCTTCGGAAGGCCCGTCGGTTGCTAACTCTGGTACAAAGTGTGATCTGATCTTCGCAGCGCACGACAGTCGCTTCGGTCTACCAGAAGTCACGATTGGTCTCATCCCCGGCGCGGGCGGCACGCAGCGTCTGACCAACGCTGTGGGAAAGTTCAAGGTAGGAAGCCACGTGTAACCACTAAGTTTGCGCAGCTGATGTGCGTTGAGATAGGCGATGCAGATGATCCTCCTCGGACGGCCCATGTCGGCAGACGAAGCCCGGTCCGCGGGTCTGGTTGCGCAGCTCTACGAGAGTGGCGAGGTCTTGGACAGTGTTGTACGAGATACTGCGGCTTCACTTGCGAATCTGAGTCCCACGGCTTTGGGGTTGGCTAAGGAGGCTATTTGTAGATGTAAGTGGTCGCCAAGCAGTGATCCCATCTTAAGGTGTTGTAGTTGACTAATACTATCTTACAGCTGATGACCTGGGGGCCGATCATGAGTTTGAGAGGAGTTTGTACTACTTTGCTTTCGGGACGGGGGATAAACAAGAGGGTGTCAAGGCGTTCTTGGAGAAGAGGAAGCCTGATTGGGGATCCAAGTAACTCTGCTCATGCGTGTTGGTTCTTGCCTGCCTCTGCATGCTGCGTATTTGATAGTTTTGATATTGAAAGTTTACATCTTCCTGTCTGGGGTTCTTATTGGTGCGTGTAGTATGCCTGTACGCTCTGATCTCTCGGCTGGGTAGTCCCATGTTGCCACGCTACACCATTGATGACCATGTTGTCGATCAGTGATTGCCAAGCATTGGGGTTGCATGATTTTCTTCAGCAGAGGATATCAATCTCAAGTCTTCCAAGTCTGTTCCCTTTTGCTATCAGACAAATCTACCCTCGAGAAAATTCTCAACAATAGGACCGAGACGTGGTTTTCGAGAGACGATCATCTTTTGGTCCAAATACGTGACAGGAACCACTAATCAAGTCAAAGGTTTCTACAGACTTTTAGATGGCACTCTCTTTCCAGTTCCCGTCGTTTATCTCGCGCCATCCCGTTCAACACCGTTGGGCTACACGTCCATCAAACCAGGGACAATACCTACTCCCGCTTCTCAAGGTTCATGCAAAAAACGCCTCATTACTACGTCGTATAATTTTGATCCTCACACCAGGATGCAATAGAGTTCGAATGTTGCTCCTGAGTTAATCATAGCTGCAGAAACGTGGTACGATCCGTCAGCACGGAATGCTTGCCGCAAACTCAATTGATCCTTGGATACAACCTCCATCAACGGCCCGAGGTGGCTTGCAGTTTTGACAAGGTTCGTGTCAAAGCGCGTCGATACCCTGTTGATTCAAGGTTTAAGCTGGCTATGACCAACAAACGAATCTCCATTGACCACGTTCGAATTTCAAGCCACGAATAAAGCTCGATGGAACTATCGAAAGCTTGTGGTATCTCTTAGGTGCAGTAGTTTGTCTCACAGCTTGCTACCTTGCAGAGTCGTTTGATTGATATTCAGTGCCCTGCGCCATCCGATCCGTTTCTGTCAATCTTGCTGTACCACATCAGGACACTGAAGCATTCGTTGTTCGTTAATTAAGCAGTGGGTGATTGGCAAGTGTTGTGCACACAACATGATTCCCGAGTTGACTGGGGTTCCAGGTGGCACATCGATAGTGTAAGACGCAGCCTGTCTATCGATGCAGCCCTGAACTTTAAATTCCGGTTTTTCGCACCCAAGACAGCACCAAATACCCAAGGAACGCCCCCAAGTAACAAGGTAACGATTCTAGGCTACATTGGATGTAGGAATTGAGGTCGGGTAAGCTACGGAGTTGTAAGTAATGCGTGGCATTGATCTTGGTACGTAAAATAGCTAACAAAAGTTGCAAAGCCTATTCGTCATCATATGTTACATAGATCGTACTATTTACAACGAAATGTATCCAGTGATATCCAATCAAATGGTAAGTTACAAGGATGGCAACCTCCTAATCTTAGTTCCGGTTACCTTCCGTACTGCTCCCTAGCAACAGAGTTGATGAATGTAGTTCCAGCCAATCGAAGAGTATCAGGCTGAACAGTCGAGCCGTTAGGATTGAAGTAGAAATTCTCTCCATAACCTCCACCACTCTTATAAACAGGCCACTCAGGAACACCATCAACTATCCAGTATTAGTTTAAACTCTCAAGAGTCATCTATGGGGCTCTCATGACTTACTTCCGTGCTCGTTGGGGTCGAGGCTATGGATGAAACTGATCCACATGCGATTGACAAGCTCGGCCAAGTCAAGAACCTCCTTCGATGCATTCACAAGAGGACCCATGCCCTTTCCGTAGCCTTGTCCAAGCAAGTTGTAGAAGACGTATGCGACTTCGACGAAATGAGGAGTTCCGATGTAATCCGCTGTAGGACAGGTCAGTATGTGTACAACCCAGAAAGCTATGCTGACTTACGCATGTTGGTGTTGGGCGACTCAAACAGGTACGAGTATGCAGTCACGTTATGCTTAGACCAAGCATCAGTCCTTGCGCGCCTCCATGAAACAAAAAGCTGATCGCTCTGCAGAGCAGCCATGCGCTTGAACTGTGCCTTGACGGGGTCGCTGGCCTTTCTGCGGTATCCAGATGGGCTACCAAGGGCGTCGATGTTGGGATAAAGGGCCATGAGAGTCTCGATCGTGTCGGTATCGAGGCCGGTAGATCGAAGCCTCGCGACCAGTTCCTTGTCGGTATCGACACCAGGCATACCGAAGAAAGTGCCCTCGTCAGCATTGGTTCCCAGCATGATGGGCACCTTGGTGAAGTTTCCATTTTCGAGAAGTGTGGAGGGGAAGTCCGGAATGAAGTCCTCATCGACAACTGGGTAGAAGCTACCTTGCACCTTGGTACTCGTGGCGTTGAGCTTATCAAAGGGGACATCTCGCAGGCAGGCAAGCTTGTCTTCCTTCTTATCACAACCAACAGCCTTAACGATAGTGTCGTAACGCTGCTGTGGTAGAGTGTAGTTCTTCATGTCAGTTCCCTCCGCACCAGACTGAGCGATGATACCGCGGAACAGCTTCTCATCTCGGCCTCCGAAGGCAGTAGCTTGGTAACCAACGTTACCGCCACCAGCACTCTCGCCGAAGATGGTAACCTTGGAAGGATCACCGCCAAAGGCAGCGATGTTCTCGTTGACCCAGTGCAGGGCGATACGCTGATCCTTCAAGCCGAGGTTAGCTACTCCGGCATCGAGAATATCTTGGCTGGCCATGAAGCCCCAGAACGATAGTCTGTCTGACGGGTGTTAGTCATCAGGTTCGGTCTGGTAGCAGAGAAGATACACTAACAATCAACGGAAACACCAATCATAGGCTTGCCGACCTTGACGGACTGCTCAACCATGAAGCTCATGTTGTAAACACCGTTTGCGCTGAAATCCATCGTCCAGCCTCCACCATGGATGAAGACACCAACTGGCAGCTTTTCATCACTGCTGCTGTTGGAAATTGAGGGCCTGACAATGTTCAGCGTCAGGCAATCCTCGCCGAGAGTGACAGGGCCTTGGTCAGGGCTGTTCTACGACAGAGTCAGTCACTAGGTCAAGCCAACAGTGATCAGGCAACTTACTCCATAGCCGACACAAGAGTCAGCATACTCGGTGACCTTCTTGGTCTTGAAGGTCTCGTTCAGGCTCTGGGGGTTCTGGAAACGAAGCTGGCCGACAGGAGGCTGAGCGAAGGGAACCCCGAGGAAGAGATCCTGGTCGTATCCGGCAACATATTTGCCTTCCAGTGTACCGTTCTTGACCTGGACAGTAGGGGCCTGCTTTGATAGCACACCGTCGGCTAGGAGAGCAACCGCAGTGGCAAGCTTCAAAAGAGAAGGCATTTTAAAGAGATGTACTGGTACGATGGTTGCTAGCTACTGAGCTCTAGTCTCAGTAGGACTTGCGGTCATGTATTTAATTAGTTCTGTCAAAGTGGTTTCCATGGGTATAACCCGACTATGTTTACCAATCCTCCGATTTAGGTCCCATCGGGTGGGATATTCCACGTCATGCGGAGGAATTCCCATGATTCATGAAGTAACTTGGCATCAGCTATAGTAGTCTAACTAGTTCCCGCGATCATCGTATTGCGCCGGCCCTCAAATTCCCTAATTCGTTTATATTCCCGAACAAAGACTTGCCGAGCCCAACTGCCGCACCACTTCTTGCTCGTCGCAGAGTCGCAGTCGAATGACGCACGCAGCAGAATACCCCATGGGGAACCTGAGTACGGTACACCACCAGAGCGCGGGGATCCGTTATTTAAGCTTGTCCGGGCATTTCTCGGCGCTACAAACAACGTTACCACACGCTAGACTGTTAAGAAACGAAATCGCCCTCAATTGTACTCTTTTTCATGGTCATTTATCCTGACTTTTCCCGAGGTTGAGAAAGACATTCGACGATGGCAGGTTGAAACAAGGAACACATAGACTAGCCTGACAAACGGCCCGTTAAGCTAGGCTTTTGATGGCTTAACTTGGCAGGCAGAGATTGGAGTGGAGGGACCGCTAGCGATGAAACGACAATGCTTCTAAAGTTCCCACTCTGAGCTTGGCCGATGGTTCGCCGTCAAAGGAGCCGGTGGGTATTTAATGAATCTCACAATTACGGGTGCAGGGACGCTTCTTTGTATTTGAGTATTTGACCAACTGTCGGTCAGAGGTTGATCCTGGTTTCTTCTCCAAATTCCCGTCACTAAGCAAAACTATTGCCCGCTGCATGATCTCTACACTGAACTCAAACCAACCATTCTCGTCGTCCATCGAAGTAACATTTAGTCACTTATAGACGTCTCAAATAACTCCTTACCTTCATGACCAACTTCCATTATCCAAAAGCTGGATCCATAATCGTTTCCGGAGTCACTGCACCGCGTAACATCTACAACTGTGACTGATCCAAACAAGTTGTCACTATGCTCTCGAACACACCAAGAGGGAATCCTTTCGTGTATCATCTCGTGGTCAGGCTTTTATGTTCTGCTTGTGGCTACGAACGGTAGCTTCCTTTCTCAAGTGCAACCTAAGCTCAAGGTCTACTGAACTATCCAAAAGCTTCCCGAGATCAATCATTCTAAGTATAAACAAAAGACACGGTAAAAGTTGGCTCCAGCTTTGGGGGCACCCACAGGTACTATTTGATAAAGAAAGCTGCTTCTGCTGTTAATCTTCAAATAGTTGTTTTCTTTGTGGTCCTCTGTAAGTCTGAAATGCGGACATAGTGATCTGTGGCGATGATGAGACAGACAAGAGAATGAATAATATTATCAATAGCTATCCACTACATGGGCTTCGAAAGGGGATATCATGCTGTATTCCATGATATTGGAAACCCTTGTATCTCAAAACCACTGAAGCAACCTCTGCTGTTGTTGGATACTACTTGCTCCGTATAAGTACGGAGATCACAACCGAACAGCTATTCGCGATGGTGCAAGATTCATCCTTGAGGTAGACTTCTTGACAAACCTGCCGGCAAGAACGCAAAGTCCATCACGTCAGTGTTACTGCTGTTTAGTGATGCGACCTTTTCGATTATTGAAATGAAACTACCGCGGCAACTGGTACACGAATATTAACTTCTTCAAAAGCCTGTCTACAAGCAATACACAGGATCAAGGAATGTTAATAACAATATTGTCAGAAATATCTTGTATGGAACTTGCTGTCGCAACCCAGATTTTCTTGCAGGCGAGACTTGTGGTGTCGTCGTGAGTGGTAGCCATCCAAGTTCTTACTTTCTATGTTCTGAATCCTCCAGACTGATTTGGAGCATCCGCACTCTGGTTTTTAGAACTCTATGCAAGTAGTCGACCCTGACAGCTACTTGTCCTCCTGTTTCTCATTGGCTGTTTTCGATATTGTGGCCGAGCATCGGTCAAGATGTACGCCCTGCGCCCTACGACATTTAGTCTCCAAAACGAGGATATTCGACGGCTACGCCGATATAGGACAAGACACAACGCTCATATTCAGCTGCATCTTCTCGGTATCTTGTTCCATGGTTCAATTTTTACATTCTGTATAGCCAGATATCCATCCGGTATCACCAACGCCAATCCCAAAGAAAGCCTCATCACCCATCACAATCAAACAGCGGGCTCCCAGCATTACTTTCCACTTTGCTTTTAACCATTTGAGGGACCACCAAGATGATGATTCCGAAAACATGAAAGCCAATCCTTGTTATCCGCCAGGGTTTGATCCCACGGGTCTGAAGTATTGTAAACAATCCTCCTTGCCTCCGTCTGGAACATATCATCCGTGGGCATAACTCCAAGACTCATCTGCTGCTGTGCATACCTCCCTAGATGATGTACCAAAAACTCGGGGAATGCCATAGAACTAACATCCTGTGTCATGGATCGTTCCGGTCTGGGCATATTCTCTTCTGCAGCAACGTCCAAGCTACCACTTTCTAAAATGTCTACTTCAGATACGTCCATAGCTCGTCCCGCGTTCTGTCTTACTTGCAGGAGATGATCCATCGAGCTGGGGTCAGTCGCTGAGAAGGGCACCGGCGCTCTTTCTTCCGCTGCTATCATATACGGTGCCAGGGAGGTCGTCACTCGCGCTTTGACATGCGGCTCAAAGTCGTGCTCTCCTTTCCAATCCGCCATCGTTTCGCCTTTTCGAAAATGCTTCGCCAGATGCTCCACGCGCTCTTGCCAAGTCTCCATGCGAATGCTGCAGATCCCACATCTCGACTTTACGGGCGGCCCCTCGACCTTCCACGAATCTATAATCGGCATTGTCTGGATGTGGTGTACAAGCCGGAGGTGCTGGACAAGATGGTCTTTGCGCCGGAAAATATGCGGCTTCTCGTTATCCTGGCAACCGGCGTGGTTATGGGTTTGGAGGTGCTCCGTAGTCGGTTCGAGTTGGTTACAATATGCGCAATGGCTTCGTCCCGTCTCTGGCGAGAACACTGCTCCCCCGAAAGGAGTGCACCGCCAGCCCTGTAAATCGAGATGAAGCGACCTTTCGTGCCGCGCCCAGTCATACTTGCTCTTGAAGCTATCGCAGCAAAACGTACAAGGAAAACGCCTCTTCTCAGTTCCTTTGCCCTTAGCAGCAGACGCTCGCTTCGACTTGGAAACTCCGCCACGCGTTGAAGTCCGCCTCGTCCTAGATTGGGGTGAGTGTGAGCTTGCTGAAACAGACGAGCAGCTTGTCGCGCTACCGAGACTTGCGTTGGACCCTGCACGGCTGCCTGCGCGACTGCCAACGCGGCGACTCCCCAGACTTCCAGCAGACGAACGAGTGCGCAAGGGGGCCTTTTCGAGGGCATCGCAGATGGCGGATAGTGAAGCTGCTTCTGCTTCGGGCGGAGACTCTTGCCATCGCTGCATTGGGTCTAGGGCACTGTCGCGTTGAACTTTTGAGCGTGGTATTGAAATGGGGTCACTGGCGACTCTTTGAGGTTGGTGACGGAAATAGTGGCTTCTTTTTCGTGGAAGACTGTGCTGCTGCGTCTCTTTTGTTGGAGAACCACCAAAGTTTGGACTGAATCCAGGGATTGACCAAGGGTTCGTGGTTATTGGTGTTCCAGTCCGGTTCTCGATTGATGCCAGTGGTGAAATAGAAACGTCTCGACTGGCATCCGTCTGCATCGACACGGGCGCTTGCCATGAATCCAGACTCAATGCTGGATCAAGCCAGAATTCGCTCTGTGGATCTGTTGGAATGTCGAGGTTAAGTAAATCGTCGGTGAAGAGGTCCTGATGCGACGCAAACCCATGGTCCTGAGTTGAGAACTCCAAGTGCTGAGACATGTAATCATGGCTTGCCGAGAAACCATCATCAATCTTTTTATTTGTGAGTCCCAGTCTCGCAAAATCGAGCTCTGAGAATGTCAAGACTGTTTTTGCGCATTAGTAAGGGCATCAATATCGGGGTCCACAGCACGCTTACTGTCGCCGTCCAGGTCATCTGACGGCTGCCGCGTCGGTGCGCCTGAAGCCATCCTAAATCGCTGCGATGCAATGAGAGCAAGGTTCTGTATCTATCAGACAGATCGTGATGTTGACAAAGGCTTGATGAGTCGAGGTTGCACGCCTTTGAAAAGACGAAAAGGCGTCGCTGACTCACCGGAATCGGAGTAAGGCTGGCCCCCGCCTCGACCTTAGTCGATAAGAGGCCGAATGCGAGATAATGAATCGGGGTAATTTGTCTTACCCAAAATCCTTATCTTGAAGCCATATTCTTTTCCGATTTTCCATCCTTGCTCTTTTCTGACCAATGAGTTTGTCCGCATTCAACTTCCACGGGTTGAACCACGCTCTTGTGGCATCTTTGCCTCAACACTTCCCTTTGCCAGACATAGCGTCAGCCATTCAGGAGGTTCAATCAATCTCAAGCGGCGTGCATCGAGAGTGGCAAGATAGCACTCTCATTCCTGACTGATGCATGATTGTAAGGGGGACTTTTCCCCCAAGCCTTGGCTAAGCTTCATCGTGTCAATGGTTTGTTCGTCTGCCACTTGACTGTGATATCATTCTTTCAGACGATCAATTGTGTCAGCCACCACCGGGGGCTGGGTTTTCACCACAATGTTTTAGCTGAGGATTGGATATTGCAGGAACTGGGAGACGAGACTATTTAAATATGTACAAGAACAGGAAAGTAATAGAGATACGTAGCCTTCCAAGCCGGAATAAGAGTTTTGTTCATGCAACCATCCAAGCACCTTGCATACACTAGGGCGCAGTTTTTAAATTAACATAAAGACCACCGATCAGATGAATCTTAACTTCTGGTAGCCGAAAGTTACCGCCGTGCCAAAATGGCAAGATATGATCGTGAGGAATCTGTCCTACTTTACAATTCCTCGCTTCCATACGTCAAAATAGCGAACTGGCCATTGAGCTCGTTATATTTCACTTCCTCTTGTTATTTTTTCGTCTGCGCAAGAAAACCATTTGCTTTGCCCAAGGTATAATTAATTGATTGCGCTCGCGACAGAAGATGAGCGCATTGATGAATGCAGTTAGTGCTGGCTGAACCAGGGCGCATGGTGCTGAGCGTAGGGCGTGAAAATGGCTTTGGTCGGAGCAAAACCGGAGCAGTCCATTTCCGGTAGCGCAGTGGCTGCCAAAGCTTCACTAACAATAGTAACCCTCCCAGAAGCCAATCATGGCCACTAGAACCTAGACTTCAGGGACAACAAATTTCTATCGAATTGTTTCATCAGATAAATAGCTACTAAACAGTCCGCTCCTCTTTATCTTTCTTCACCGCATCAACCTGAACTATCGAATGCGACAAACCCTCGCCACCCTCTTTCTCGCTGATAACCATGGCCGTTAAGCTTCTTCCATATACACATCCAGAGTCGAGGCCATATGTATATCTTGCAGCTCTTGGCGAATCAGCCTTATCTTGGGATGCGGCCTCGTTCATCCCGACTTGAAGTCCAACTCTAGCATCATGGCCGTAAACGACCACACTGCGTTGCTCAGGATCCTCTATCGAGTTCTGCCATCTGTTCCAAGCATCGATCCACCAATCCCCTTCACGACTCTCCAGCGGAAATCCGATTCGGCCGTCTTTATGCTGACCACTAAATCCTTCGCCGTTCTTGACTAAGTCTGCCATTCTCGCCAGCTCAGCTTTGATAGCGTCGTCCGTCACAGCTTGAAACGCAGCATATCGTCGAGCCCGGCACTTGGCACCCTTCAGCAAACTTGCTCGAATTTCCTCGGTGACGCTGGCATCTGGGTCTGGATACACAAGACCTCGCATGTTCATGACTGCCCAAGGGTCTTGCTCTTCTAATGGAAGTAAAGGTACCAGACCACCATGCGCCACGATGAGTGTTCCAGAATTCCAAGGTGCCGTAGTCGCTCCTCTCTTTAACTTGATGCGTAGAATGAGCGGCTGTGAGGCTAACCACGAAATTTGCTCGTCTGAAAGAGTAGCTGCGGTTGCGAAATCACTTTCGGCGCTGTACGGTTTCAGATCATCTGGCGCAAGTGACTTGAGGTCGGATTTCGGTTCAGTGGGGGCTGGTTGATCGCCATTCCTCTTTTCCTCCTCCAGAGCGAGTCTTTTCAACCGCTCTATGAGATTCGAACTTTCTCCTCTCTTGATAGCGCTGTGCGCAGCGAGAACGCGGTCTTCGTTGTTGCCTCTTATGGCGTTGGCGCCGAGGTCTTTTGCCATCTGGACAACGCCCGGACTGTCAGGACCTTTGTTGACCAAGTCGCCGACAAAGATGAGATGGTCGCTGTTATTTTTGTCGTACGAGACTTTTTGAAGTAAACTTTTGAGCTCGGCGAGATGGCCGTGCACATCGCCGATGATGATGATTCTGCCTCGGGCGTCAACATCTTGGATGTGAGTTTGCAAGCGGTGCCACGATCCCGAGTCCGAAGAGGACAGACCAGGGTCCGCTGTTTGCTTGTTTGTTTTACCGTAGGTGTCTTCTGTGGTCATAGTGTTCTCGATTGTCTTGTCAATTTGGTGTTGTATGAGGGAGGAGAAAAACCGCATCAGATAAGAGGCAAATCAGGCAGCGGCCACCTGTGTCGTCAGCCTCCACTTTGGCAATCATGATGGTGGCACAGAACAATTGATTTCTGGTACCTCCCTCCAATCGTACGCCAACACTGCATACGTTCCTACAACTTCAGCTTTGGTAATCTTAGCAATCCGCATTTTTGATACCCAACATTAACGAGTATTTTCCTAGCAACGGGAATCAATTGACGTTATGTTCAGAAATGCTGCGGAAGTCACCATCAGCAAAAGGCGCAGTGGCAGAGTGGTCTAATGCGATAGACTAGAAATCTATTCTCCTCGGAGGCGTCTGTTCGAATCAGGCCTGCGTCGACTGACATACCTCGGACTTGACCAGTCCGATCCATTTTTGTCTCTCATATTTCCCATAGCTTGCTTCAGGTGGCGAAAGCAAGATAAAGAACCATGATTGTAGCACTAATAGTGAATGGTTTTCTTTTTAAATTCATAGAACTGCAACGATCTCTTTAATCACTATTTGAGCTCATGCTATTCATTTCTAGCAATGTCGGCGGTTAAGGTAAAGAGCATCTTCTCCGTTGACCATTTCCTTCTGATTACATGAGTCTCGGAATGCTCGACAATCACAAGCATTCTGAACCAAATCCCACAAGCTGAAAACCAGGAAGCCTAACAAAGCCATCTGCCACATCCAGCAGGAACGTCGAAGCTCGGAAGCTTAACTTCTAGCCTTAGCTCTTTCAAGTTAAAGTGAATCTCGCCCCGGAGACCTGGAATGCCCACCATATGATGGGTCAACGGTCTCGACAAGCGGACAAGTTTCCCAAAAGCTTGATTATCCCAAAACCGTCCAGACCGCGGGATCAGTATCCGCAAACTGCCATTGTAAAGCCTCAAGCCATCAGTGGCGCAAAATGGCGGGGCTGGACTTACAGCCCTGGCTGCTAAGCTTTGTCTATTGCTGATTGCGCTTTCAATAGCCTTCAGTTGCGTTCCAAGCCGTGCTCTTTGTATCTTTGAATTATTATGCAGGCTTGCCAAGTTCAAAGATAAGACTTGTACTTTCAGCCTCACAACTGTATTTTATCGACAATTGGAAATGATCGATCGTGGAACTCACACCGAGTTCCCGAGGAGCTCACTGAAAACAATTAAACCTGTTACATGAGAAAGGGAAGGGATGAGATCCAATGAAATAGTGACTTTTAACACTTCCCGTTTTCCGTCTCCTAGCAGTATCGGAATCCTTCCACAAAACATACGAGCTAGCGAAGATTCGAGGTTCAACGGGATTATAGTTTGGCAGCGTCTCCATCATTCCACATTAAAGTAGTTTATGATTCTAGATCTAAGCCTTACCAGCCAGCTCACTAAGATAATAAACTAGGAGAGAATAAAAGAATGGTACTCTGCACAGAATGTCCCGTCTGTAACCCAATGTCCAGTGCAGTGTCACACTGGCCCTTTGTCTTGAGGTGAGTTGATTGTTGGGCTGAGACAAAGTGTGCGTGCACAGATGGCAAACAATACTTTGGTTGCCAACTGATGTCGCACAGCTTGAAAAGAGCTCACCTTGAAACATTGAAATGATCTAAGACTGACCTTTCATCTCAGGTAATAAGGACGAGTTTGTGTCCAGATCACCTCCTACCTTCTAACAACTTCCCACGTGGCTCACGATGTCGGTATTCGGACGATTCCAAGAGAGCAAGAAACAGACTCGCCTTTCCATGGCGGCCTGTTTCTTACTCTACTTTATCGGAATTCTCTTTTATACATATCGCTTCCCAGCTTTCAGTATCGCCCATACACCAACCACCCTTACCAGCTCGTCTTCGATACAAACGCCACTTATCAAGCCAGAAAACACTACCGTCAGCGGCCTAGTGTTCTATGGCAGAAGGAGTCGAGTGGAGATTATGAAATGTTACATCGAGCGTAACATGGTCGACAACGGAGGATGGCTCGACGAAGTGCTCTGGGTTGTCAACACAGACAAGCAAGAAGACCTCCGGTACCTCGAAGAGATGTTGGCTACAAACCCCGCTACAAAAAGATTTACCCTGACGAGATCGCTTCGACATACTCGTATAAGAACATTTGGAAAATGTTGGACCGTGGAAAGTATTACGTCAAAATTGACGATGATGTCGTACGTTGTTGCAGATCAACATGTCTCGCTTCGCTAAATACTAATTACTTGTCCTCCAGGTCTGGATCGAGGACAACGCCATTCCCAATCTCGTCACACGCAAAATTCAGAACCCGAATGACTTTGTTGTCTCGGGTAACATCATCAACAATCCCCCACTGGGCTTCTTCCACATGCGCATGGGCGCGATACATCCCTACTTCCCCGAAGCTTTCGAGCCATTCAACGTCACAAACGCCACCGACTATTGGAAACCGTCTCGACACCCTTCCTGGGACGGACCTAAGAAGTTCAAGTGGGAACTCAAGAATGACCCTCCGTCGTGGAAGAACCACAGGTGGTTGAGAGTCCCGGATGATTCGATGCTGTACCAAACACCCGCTGCCGAGCTCAAGTATGAAGTGTGGGGTGATAGTTATAAGAACTGGGCTATTGCTTCACAGATGCACATGTCCCTTTTTGAAAACATTGAGAAGAACCAACTAGATCTGTACAGATTCGAGAAGCCGTGGTTCATGTACCAAGACAGGATTCGAATCAACTTCATGTGTATTTATAGCGACGACATTCTGGATACGGATCCTGCCAATTGGACTGATGGACGGGGAGATGAGGATATGATCGTTCTTGATCTCCCAAAGAAACTCCGTCGTCGTAAGTCTACTGTTGGAAAGCCCCTTTCGGTCAATAACTAACATGTGATACAGCTGTTGTGATACAAGGCAATGCGCTGGCCGCACATTATCAATACATGGATCAGAAAACATTGCGCCGCACAGACATTCTACAGCGATATCGGTCCATGTCTAAGGATAGGTACTGTTTGAAACAAGACACTCTTGAGAGCGGTGGGCAGGAAATGAAGCAAAGATCGCATTAGGGGGCTGCATTTGGTATCTATAATACGGAGTTTTATATCCTGGGATGGAGTTACCAATGAACATGGAATTTGAAATTACAACAGTTGATGTGCACGTGAAGTACCCATTTCATCTAATGCGTGTTGATCCCAAGTGAGACTCAGGACCGGGTAATCAGTTGCCAATCGTGTGAGTTTCCACTGCGTGTGTTTTAAGTTATTGCAAGGGTTGCTTTGCAGTTGGTACAGCCGCAGGGGTAATAGATTTGAACTCGCTATAAGGTGCGAGGGCATTTGCCACATGTACTGCTACTGGTAGAGGAGGCAAGTGATAACGGAATATCACCGCGCTGCCGCGGAGTTTTGCATCTATCACCCCTGTGACCTGTACGGAATTAGTCTCTTCCTGGGATAGAGGACCGAGTGGTGCCCGCGTAATAGTTCACGCAGGCGATCCTTCGCCAAGGGAATGATCATACTGCGTTTAATCCACCAATGACAGACTGTGGCAGATCAGTTATAACCTTAAATATTGACTAGGAAGTTATTCGGCATATTTGGGCGGCATACCGTAGTGCAGTAAAGCTCCCGCTCCCTAGGCTCAACTTAGATGGACGTATTAACAGTGGATAAAAAAAGTATTATAATTTCTATAGTACATTGAGAAGTCTATATGCCTCTTTTGTCTACCCTGATATGATATCATTACACCCAAAACTCTACTTGCGAGAGTGAGTAACCGTCCATTGAGTCTGGACGTTGATCTCGTTGTTTCGTGCTTCAGACGAACCAACGGTCAAATTCTTCTCAGACCCGGACTCATCAACAAAACCGTTGACAGCGTAGCCGTGCTGAGCCTTGTCGCTGGGTCGGTAGTCGTCCATCTCCCAGGTCGATAGATTGGGGTCTCGCACGATTTCGGGGTGAGTACTCTGGGCACCGGATCGGCTCATGTCTCTGAATCCAGTGCTTCGTTCGGTAGAGTATTCGTCAAGTCGGGATCCGCCCATTCGCTTCTTGTACTTGGCGTAGAAAGGTCGGAGCATGGGAATGCTGACGCAGAGGATGGCCAGGTTGGGCTCGAGGATGAAAAGGAAAATGGTGGTGGGCATTGTACCAGTGATGTTGTTGTTGAGATCGACGGTTGAGATGTAGATAAGTCGGAATACTGCGCATACCACGCAACTGTTGGAGTCAGTACATAATCCTTGCTGATTAAAGGGGGGTTCTTACGCAAGACCGAGTGCGAAACAAGAGGTGATACCGATCTTCTCAGCACGCCTTGTCTTCAAGCTCCAGACACTCTGCATGGGCAGAGCCATGATGATCAAGTCTCCAATGGCATTGGTAGCAATCAGGGACTGAATCATAGCAATGTAGTTTCCGCATTGCAGTGGTGCCTCCCATTGGGCTGATACGGGGTGGCAGATGAAGATGCAAGCGCAGAGGTATGAGATGAGCCACGCTGCGACGAAGACGAGAGCGGCCTTTGAGGACTTTTGCATAAAGCTCGTGGGGAAGACGCGGATGTAGAACGACAGCATGCTTGCTTTGACGGCAGCGAGTAGCGTGACATAGATGGCTTGCATACAGAATGTCAACTTGAGGATGAATGGAATATTGGCGGCGACTATCGGATTAAGCTTGAGGTTAGCTTGGCTGGTTCGGTATGCGACTGCATTAGGGTATACGCACGATCCATATTCTTCGCTAATTCGTAACCGTTTCCAACAGGCGCAAACAGGCCTTGACAGCACAGCATTGCCACACCCAAAGGCTGCAATAATTAAACATGGTCAGCCATGGTCACTATGACCCGAGATGAGATATACGCACCACACAGAAAATGACGAATCCATCATCATATCCAAGGCCAGGTCCCATCAGTCGTCCTACAACACGCAGGCCAACAACGATCAGAACCAACAACACGACTATAGAGTTGATGGCGAGTTCGGCTTTCACATAACCCAAGATGGGTTTAAAAACCTGGGCCGACGAGTCAACGGGTACTGTCGACATGATGGAGGCAAAAGGAACAAAGAAAACACTCAAAATGAAACAAAATCGACACGCTCAACCAGCAAATTCATGGGACACCCGGGAATACATATGCACAAGTGGGAAAAAATGCTCCCCCATACTTCATTATATAAAGAGGACTCTGTACGGGCCAGTTGGTGGTCCTGTCGATCATTTTGCCCCTCAAACTCGCTCGGCTGGGAGGAGGACCTGCATTAGTTTAGGCCTCGTCAACGGTAAACTTGGCTGTATCCAGGATGGGCCCTTGTCGACAGACGACTAAAAGGGTCATGGTTTCTAACATACGACTGCACATCTTTCTTTGCCTGATGGGACTTGAGTGGTGCGACTCCGCTACGCTACGCAGACGAGAAGAAAACCAGTTCAGGCCCCCCCGGCCCGGTAGCAAAACAGGGTTCTACCCGGTAGCCCGGTAGACGCGGCAGGGTTAGGCAATTAGCTGCGACGGACGACGGATCCGTAGTGGACTGTGCTTGGCACGGCAATGGATTCTCAGTGGTAGACTGTATGGCGTAGCCACTCCTTGAGGTCTTGGGAGAACCAGGAAGTGACATCGTCATCCCCGTCGTACACGTGAGGAGCCTTACGATTCAGTTCTTGACAGGTCGCAAAGCGAACAAACCACATTACAGCTCGGCAGGGTTTTTGGGGGAAGGACCAATACCAAAGGTTCTGGCAGAGGGACTGGAGTGCAGGCGAGTTCAACCGAAAGTGCCGCATGAAACAATTTGATTACAGGATTCTCCACTACCAAAGAGACTCTCTGTTTCTCTTGACTCGAAGTCGCGCATGGCAAAGGTAACATTGCGAATGGGGTCGGGTGAGAAAATGGCGTTGCAAGCGTGTGCTTCAGAAAGCTCCGAGTCTCAGTGTGTGAGGGGGAGGGCTGAAGAACAAGCTGAGGAAGGTAGGTTCTTCCATGGATTACTCCGTAGTGAAACTCAACTACCGCCACAGTTAAATTGTGTTGAAGAAACCGACAACGGGCGGCGTCTATTTAGATCCAGAGCTAACACCTGACGTAACTGAGAACAGACAATGCGGAGAAAGCAGAAACGGCAACGGCCTAGCCGGGCTGAAGCGCTGAAGAAGTCGTCCATGGAAATTAACCGTCGAGATTTAGAAACGACGGCACGATTTAGGGGTCATCTCTCAGGGCTCTCAGTGACCAGGGAAACGCAGTCGACTCTCCATATTTACCCACATGGCAGAGAAGTCTGCGGTGGACCGAGGTGAAAATTGGGTTTGTCGGGCTAAACCCTTCTCGAAATATCGAATCTTGGTAGCCCTGTTTTCTTTCTCTACCCAACCACACACCAAAACAGATCATGTTTTAGTTATCCCTAGAGTGTCGATCTTGCACCAAGACAAGCACACTTGGCCGAAAGGCCCAAATGTCCGTGAGACAACGTTGAGCCAACCGGCGCGGGCACTAAGGCAACTGAACTGCTAGCAGCAGAACGGCCAGTCTAAGTTCACTCTCTAGTCGCTGGTAGGGCTCTCCTAGTGAGCAACGGCTTCTGCAAGTGAAACGGTCGGTTATTAATCGGTTTTTAATTAATGCGTTTTGTCGCGTAGCAACAGGAACGATTGAGTTTTTCGGAAATAAAATAAACACATAATTATTATCGAGATCTAGCTGTCGAAACAAACACTGACGTGCTTCTGTTACCACTCTTTTTGTCAAAACCCCTTACCAAAATACTACCTACCTAGCTCCAGCTCCAATTGCAGTCCCAAAGCAGCGGAATGAACGCGAACCAACTGCTCTCTGTCGGTCAATTTACACAATCCGCCCGTCGCGCATGAAAGGAGGTCCCCAGTGCTATCCCTGCTAGCCTCAGCTCAAACAGCTTGTCGGAGATGGAACCGTTATGCCTAGTCGCAGAGGCCCCACGCGAAACCACAGGAACGGCTAGCCCACGACGAGACCGCAACGTCGCCTTTTTTAATGACGGCAAACTCGCGTCGCTTATAAGTATTGGACTTGGTTAACCCAAAACGGGTGCTGGAAAAAGTAAAAAGGAACAAAACTTGGTACAAATCCTTCCCCCACACATTACCCATCTCGCGTCTAGCTGTCGAAACACTCTCCCACACATTCACACCACATATCATTCATCATGACATCTTCTTACAGCACCAAGCAATGGGTCCTTGTCAACAAGCCCACAGGGGAGCCTGTTCTTTCCGGTCCTGACGCTACCTGGAAGCTACAGACCGTTACCCTCCCTGAGCTGCAGGACGGCCAGGTCCTCGTTAAGAGCAAGTACTTCTCCAACGACACTGGTCTGAGGAACTTCATCCAGAGCACCGTCGCCCCTGAGCGCTTCTACGTGCCTACCGTGCCCGTGGGCTCGCCCATGCGATCTGGTGTAATCGCAGAGGTCATCGAGTCCCGATCCGACAAGTTCAAGGTCGGCGATCTCTGTATGGATTTCCACCTGGGCACCTGGAGCGAGTACATCATCCTTGAAGCTGAGAACTCTCAGGCACTCGCCCCCCTGCCCAACAACCTCCCCGTTACACACTTCCTGGGTGCCTTTGGCGCCTCTGGCCTGGCCGCGTATACAGGCCTGTACTATGCCGGCGAGGCTAAGCCCGAGCACACTATTGTTATTTCAGCCGCTGCCGGTGCCACTGGCTCTATGGCTGTTCAGATCGCCTCCAAGATCCTCAAGGCCAAGCGTGTCATTGGCATTGCCGGCTCTGATGAGAAGTGCGAGTGGGTGAAGAGCATCGGCGCCCACGAGTGCATCAACTACAAGAGCCCTACCTTCCTGGAGGACCTCAAGGCCGTGACCCCCGACGAGGTTGATGTCTACTTCGACAACGTCGGCGGCGAGATCCTCGACGCCATGCTGACCCGCGTCAAGAAGCACGGCCACATCGCCGTCTGCGGTGCCGTCAGCGGCTACAACTCAGACGAGCCCATGGCCCTCAAGAACTGGTTCGAGCTCATCTCGTGCCGCATCAACATCCGCGGCTTCATCATGCTCGACTACATGGACAAGGTCCCCGCCATCCTGGGCGAGCTAATTGGCGCCACTGCCGACGGCCGCATCAAGCTGGAGGCTGCCGAGACGGTAGTTGAGGCCCCCATCGAGCAGCAGCCCGAGGTGTGGATGAGGCTCTTCAGTGGTGGTAACCAGGGCAAGCTCCTCACCAAGCTCATCATCTAAAGAGATGGCGAGGAGGATTATGATACACATTGATTGTCTACAATTTTACGCAAGCCTTGCATATATAGAGTTGCCGTCAAATAAACTGGCATTATGAACTCGATCGACTTTTGTCATGTCACTTGCTTCAAATGTGAAAATTGCCCTATCTGGCGTGTATCTATTGATGACACCAGGTGCGAGCGCGTCTCTGTTCTTAATCTAGTATTGTCAAATGATGGAGATTAACGACTTGACTCTCTACGCACCTTCCCCATGGGCTAATTAAACAAGAATCCTTTATAAGCCTCAAACATCTTGCCTTTGGATATAGTTTCCCAACTTGGTTAGTTGAGTACTTAGACCTCACTAGAAGTTTAACTATTTCCGGTAGACAATTCCCCAGAGCCAACAAACCTGAAGCCTGCAAGAACGAGTCAACTACAACCAGGATCCAGCTCCTTCTTCACTCTCTCTTTTTTATCCTTTCCAAAAAAGGATTACGGATATAAAGATCTACGCTGCATTACTCCGTCTTCGCAAAAGATTTTCTGAAGGGGGCACTGACTAGTTTACCCTGCAAGGCCACACTAGCCACATGAACTATTGACGGATAACAGTAATCCGGACCGCAGCAAAGGAAAATCATCCTGGTTTCTCCCCCGCAATAAGGATCCAAGGGGCGACACAGCGAAAAGATGCGACTCATAGAACCAAATATTTGCTTTTTCAGAGGCCTTCGTTATTAATTACTTTGCCGTTACTTATTATTTTTTTCGCATTCATAACCAATCGTCTATATGTCGATCTTTTTCCAGAGGAGGGGCTCCAGTCGATAATAGGGCTGGCTAGCACCAAGTGAGAAAGGAGCGTCTCAGCCGCAGGACTTTATTAGACTCAACGTGATGTGTGGTTTTATGCCAGCGTAGGAGGATATCGTCCGTTTTCCCCTCAATAATGAGAATCTTCGAGTGCGCATTTATTGCAATTGGCTCAGCATTATGCTCAGAAATTCAGCAAATATATCTTTCATAAGCCTAGACGCCAGCATCTTTGTGTGTAAAAGTCCAGATTCTTCTACACCAATTATCAATTAAATTGTCAATTCGAGTTAACCTTATTCAATATCTCCAGATTCTTCTACACTTTGATGAATTCCGTCAAGTTCAAACAGATTTATCTTTTTAGCATATTCTAAGCATTCACCGAAGTTCTTCTAAATCATGTTTACTTCTACCTCTCTATTATCATTAATATCACTATTGGAGGATATTTCAGCATTGCCAAGCTTTCTCTTTGTCAGAACTTTTCTACCCCGCATGTCACTTGTCATCCTATGTTGACCACAGGGCGCAGAACATGGCGGCTTACAGTGAGTGACTCAATGCGGTGCTATTGTTTCCGTAAGCATATATCTAGAGCCTCAATTGAAACCTCAAATGCCTCTAAATCTTACACAAACTCCTCCGTAATAACCATGGCAAACCACGAGCCAAGTATCACCATTGAGTCAGGATATCGCCCTGGATTTCTCGCGAGATGTCTGGAAATGCACATAGCATACTACCATCCCTTCAACTCATGGGGTCTACAATTTGAAACCTCGGTCGGAAAGGATTGGGCCGACCTCCTCCAAAGACTCGAGTCCAACCCTCGTAACCAGATCTTTGCAGCCGTTCAATCTACACCCAGCGATAATCCAGCTGCCTTCACCCAGAAGATCGTAGGGACCATCATGGTTGATGCAGAACATCTACAGCAGCCTGGCACGGCGCAAATTCGTGGCTTCATCGTGGATGAGCGAGCGCGGGGCCTTGGTGCTGGAAGGCGGTTGCTGACGGCTGCCATGGAGTTCATCCAAGAGCAGGGATTTGAGACAGTGACCCTCTTTACATCGAACACTCAGGAGGCTTCTCTGTATCTTTACAAAAAGGCTGGATTTACCATTGTGAAAGACGACGAGAGGGATCTGTGGGGGGTGACGATGAATGAGTTGCAGCTTGATTGGAAGCGACCAGTTGATCATTTGAAGAATGGTACCATGGAAACGCAGAAAGAAGAAAAAGGGCAGGAATAGTTATTTGGATACTTTCTATCTCCAGCAAGAACTCTCATCCACATCTCATACGGTCTCGTGGTCCCGCGCCATGTCTAATTGATCTCGTCTTAATAAACAAGCCATAAAACGTCCAGCCATAAATATCTGTATTTTATCCCAGCAATACATCGTCCTAGATACTAAAAATACAAGAAACACCAAAACAGGTGTCAATATGAAGAAAGATAGCTTGTTGGGTCCCATGATACCAGGAATCGCTTCCTCTTGCATAGACAATATTGCCGCTGCCAGCGTGGCGGGTGAAAGGATCTGCCATGATGAAAGTTGTTAAGACGACTTATGTTAATGGTCGACGTTCAGGCTTACATATAGGATGAAGTAGCTAAGAGCTTGCGTACTCTCAGCCACTCGGGCTTGAAGACGAGAAACACGATATTGGGCATTGACGTTGTGCAGATTCAGCTGTCCAAAGAATGAGTATATGTTAACATTTGTGTCAGCATTATTCTTTACATACTGTCTTTTCGAACATATCACACCTCTTGTTGATATTGTATAGTTCTTTCAAGCAGCTTTTAACCTCAACGAAAGTTTGTTGTATGATTATAAGAGATCGTTGTCCAAGTGGAGTTGAAAACAGATCTTTGGGGACGAAATTGTCCCAGCAATCATTTGTTGTCTCCAGAGATTCTGACAGCTTGCCCAGGATACGCCTCGTTCGCTGCAGCCAGTCGAATGGTATCTGAGAATCATGCCTGGTGGTGGAAAACGGGTCCATGGAATCAAACCGAAAGGTGTCTATCTGCAAACAGGATAAGTTAGCTGATCTTCTGTGATGGCACAACAACAGGCTTTACATAGATTCCTGCTTTGTTCTTGATCTTTTCTACTGTTTTTCTCCACTCGTCTTTGAAAGCCTTTGAATGGAATTCGAGACTGGTCAAGAAATATTCCCCAGGATCCAGGAGAGGCAGCCCACTCTCGCATCTGCCGTCTGTGAAAGGATCCATCCGCAATGGACTCTTGTGGTACTCATCCACAGACCGCCTCCAAACCTGAGGCTGGCAATATGTGTCAGAAAAGCAATAACCGGTCCAAACTCGAAGGTCAATGCCTGTAATGAGTACTGAGGTTTGCGTCTCGCATAGATAGTCAACGTTAGCTGACGCCTGGGTTCTGCCCTCGAGAAAACTCATATCAATGGTCTCCCTCAATGGAAGCTTGTTCTTCCTGAACCTCTTATCGCAGGGCTCTTGCTCGGTGCAGGTCCAGGAAAATATGGGTAGATGGAAAGAATACGAGAAAGTGGCAAAGCCACGGGACTGTACAGATACTGGTTCATATGAGTGTACTCGATGCTTTACGTGTGAGTTTCATACCGGAATAAGAACCCCTATATGGGATTTGAAGGCGACGTATGAATAGAAGAAGTCTATCAACATATCGACGTGATTCTCCGGAGCTGTCACCATAAGTGTCACAATTGCAAAACTATTCGGATTTGTGATGAAACTAAAGTCAAGTCAGCCTTGAAAAGAGAAAATATCGTATCTTTCCATTACATTAATCTGCGATCGGCGTTGGGTTTCACTATAGCCCCAGTGGGGGAGGGCGCATGGAACCGCTACAGTTTCGTAGAAGGTGAGAACGGCATCTCCAAAGCATGTAAGAAGGACGCTTACCTTTTCCATCAGCTTGGAGTACGTTTCCCGGACACTGAGTGGCCCGTAGTCTCCTAGAGATACCGAAGTCGAGCCATCGCTAGTCCTATCGTCGATTAAGCAAATGTTCTCCAAAGGAAGCTCTGGACTATCGGACAGCAACTGCTGGAACGTAGCTGGGTGGCAAAGACTATCGACCACTTCTGCTTGATACATACGTCTTGGTTCGTTATTGTCCTTTGTCATAAACCAATAGACTAAGTTCTCCTCCTCAAGGTCTTCGGGGTCGATGCATCTCACATCTTCGCTAAGAAGCTCTCTCCATGATCGTTCACTGACCCTGGGCTTAGTGTTGCATCTGAAAGGTTGTTTGCCAAGTGAACAGTTGTTATGACCGATCGCGGGCTGCGGAGCTACAATGCTGACATTGACCGGCTCAGCCACGCGAACTTGTTTGCGGTATTTATTACATCGGTTTCTACCAACTCGGTATTTTCGTTTTTGATATTTCAGAAACTCCGCATTGCCATCTCTAGGTTCAGGCATATCTTATTTCGGCCTCCTGGTTAGTGAAAAGCATGCTCAACGTTGGAAGTGATATGTAACCTACTTTGGTGATGATTAATCGTGAAGTCGATAGACTCTGGCCATTCAGAGCCGAAATGCAGAGGTGAGACGCTGTATAGACCTGACCTCTTGGAGGGGTTTCCTGCTGTTGGCGAGGGGGCAAACCTTGCAAGATCGAGTACACGAGAAGCGGAGAGTCTCGCGAGTATAAATAATCGTGCTTGCCTCTTGTGTTCAAGTAACCACTCAGTCAGTACCATTTGAGGCCACCGACCCCGTGAAAATGGTTGCACAATTCCAAAGTTCGGTGAGGCTTATCGCCTATAGGATTCCTCGTTTCATAAGGCAACGATTGCCTTGGAGGAATGAGGCCCGTCATACTGTGCCACAATCATCCACGGTTTACCATTCGCTGTAGAAGCTGCTTAACTAGTGCCTTGCTTCACCGTCAGTGAACGCATCGCCCTTGTCTTAGTTACGAGTCCAATCGGTCGCAGGGAGATTGTTCCCGTGATCTTTCACGCACCGAATGGGAAGGCATCCGAGATCGGGATAAGCAACTTCGGCGACGAGTAGTACTCTTTGCTATGGCAGGCTGGTCTCCACTTGAGCTACGAGCAATTATAGTCCTTCTTTTGTAATTTCAAGACTTGTCAACACGTCCACACCCGGTCGGCCAAGACGCATATATCATTTGAACAGGATATGGACATTCAAGCGAAACAAGTCTAGGCAGTGGTAAGACTTGATCATCGCGTATAGTTTCTGATGCCAAGAGAGTTTACATATTGACGGTAAATCCGGATCTTCGAATCGCGAAGGAGATTGGGGATAAGGAGTACTTAAACTCAATTTGGCAGTGTCAGGGTGCCTATGTGCCACTCGGTAAGCCCCAATTAGGGACGATGATGACTGCAGCCTGCAGGCCAGACCACCTACAGCATTCATTAACAGTAGTCAACCACCCGGCGGCGACTCGCCATATATCTCCGAAAACCATGCCCAGTACGGGTGCAACCAGATACGCCCAAAAAGAAAAATACGAGATATGCTAACAGCCTATATATTCTATCTCCCCATATTGTCCGCTCTGTCTCTGGCTGTAGTTATATGTCAAGAAGGATAGCGGGAACGCATGTACAATTAAACCCCTGTAATCTTGTCAGGCATGTACGCTGATCGTACTTATCTCAATAAGATACATTATTTAAAGCCACCACATACCAGTAAGTACCAAGGTCAATAAAGACTTTTGCAGATAGAAGCTGTATCTATTAGTACATACCCTCTATTTGCTTGATTAGCATATTGAGTTGCTTGTGTATTTGATGTATTGCGCTAACAAGATTCCAGGAGTTGTATTGTACTTGGAATGAAGTTATACTAACTAGGTATGTTGAGTTACAAGGAAATGAATCTAAACTGGTATACCTCTTTTGTGATTAGCAGCTACGTTCACCCAATTGACCATAAATAAGAGGTTGTAAGAGCCTTGTATGATTCTCCCTAATTAGAAGCACTAAGCTGGCTTAAATACAATGACGTAACTGACATAATCGGTTGCAGCTTAGCCAATCACAGGGCCGCCCGGTGCGCTATTGAGTCCCGTCATCCATGTGGGGTTTTGACGTCTAGCCAATCAAGCTACCAGCTTCTGCTAAGCGATTGGTAGAGAGTTTGACTCTAGAATTTAGTGTATTACGGGAAAGAGAGGCAAAGAGGTAGTATCTGTACGGATCCCATTCCTCTCGAACACACATAGACTTTGAGCGTCTCTATGGTTCTACTGCTTTCACAAAATAAGGTCCGGGAGTTATGTTAGTCTTGAAAACCTAGCTTATATAGCTATATAAATTTGATTTCTCGTAATTACCAAAACATTCCATCTTCACGCTTCCCCCTATCTTGCATTTTGCCGTCACAGTCTTCGTATACCTTTATCACAGTCGTTACCACAACATCTAGTCTGTCTGTTTACTATGGCTATGGAAGCCACTCTCTCCCCCAATGAGGCTCTCCTCAGAAATTACGACATGTCTCAACAGGGGGATGACTCAGATAACGACAAACAGACAGAGATCCCTATTCGCAATTTAGTAAGGCAAACCAAACCCTATGCAAACATCCCAGCCCACTGATTTGACACAACTCAAAAGGCACCGAAGAAAAAGCGAACGGTTTTCATATGGGCATGCTGCACGTGTCCAACATCTGGGATGCGAGTATCTGTTGTCAACTGCCCCGGATGTGGCTCATCACGTTGTCCGTACTGTCGCGTCGAGAAGAAGACAGTCAGGGAATAAATGTTGCTTTTACGTATGGTGGAAAACATGCATCAGGACTGAGTCAATTGCACAGTCGGACAGTACACATGACTCTGGCTATCACTTCCAAGCATCCTCGGCATACCCACAAGACCTTGCATTCACTAGTTTAACGTTTAATGTTACAATATGTTTGTTACATGCATAGGTTGGGGATATACCTTAACTCGAATATCAATTGCTCTTGATATCATCGGAGATCCTTGATGCTCATGCATGCTTAAATCTTGTCACACGGAACATGTTGTTGAACACTTACGCAATGGCATACCCTTGCAAGTCTGGTTCATGCTGGTGACACAAGCTCGGATGGCATTGTACCGGATCTTAGACAGATGACAAAATGTATCCGTTGCAAGCCTGTTTAGTCGGCCCCCCTGCGGCTCGAGCCAACGGGTAGATACCTTGTGACAAGCCTCGGGGCTAAAGAAAACACGAGATAGACTTACACCAAAATCCGCAGATCTCCTACATATTCCTGTCTCGTGTTTTCTTTGACCCCCTAGCTTGTTCCCATGCTCTGTTTACGAAGGACCTTACAAGTTCACTACTGGGTTAGTACATGGAACAAAAACAGGTTTGTGACTTAGTGTGACCCGTCACCTGTAGCATGTGCAGAGAAGATATTTAGACTCGCAGTGGCAGCTGCGAATGGTAAAAGTTTGATCTCAGAAGTTCCACAACACGCTCAGAGGAAATTGATATCCCTTATCCACGACATACAGGTCGTCTGTTCCACGAAGGGATGTACTGCATTCCGCAGCGATGACATGTGGCGCACAGTCGTAGCACAAGACAGTGATACACAAACAGCAAAAGACTTTGTTGTATTCAAGTATTGTCATACCCTTCCTTCTATATCCATATCCAATTACATTCTCTATTTGTACACCTAATCTCCCACACCCAAGCCCTTACTTAGACCGTAGATATGATAATTGAACGCCCCAAAAAATGACACTGCCATTGTAAAAAGCACAAAACTCCAGCACAATCATGTTTTTCAGTCTACCACGGGAGGCCGTTGGCAGCAATAAGCTCATCCTCCGAAGTCTTGAAGTTCTCAGACTCCTTGAGGAATTGCTTGTGGAAAGTCTCGAGGAGAACGCCGGGGAAGACGGCGCCAACGGCCTGGACAAGACGATCCTCCTTGCCGATCCAGACGTGCTTGATGAACTTGCCGTCACAGCCTGAGTTGCTCTCGGGGAAGCCATTAGCCTCCGTGCATGGAAGCGAGAGAATCTCGTTGCCGTACTCGTAGCGGATAAAGGTGCCGAAACCGCCCTGGTCGGTGGGTTGCCAGCCCTTGCGGTTGCGGAACTCGGTGCAACCAGGGAACTTGCCGCCTTCGTTGGGGCAGTCGTCCCACTCCTTGAAGATCTCGTAAATCTTCTTCTTGTTCTGCATGATCATGAAGCCAGTGTTGAGGAACAGGTTGCCCCGGCGGTCGCGGTTGTGCTGGGTGTCCGGGTCGTAGGGTAGGGCCATGGAGTTGTTCTTGGGGTCGATGCTCCAGTAGTTCATTAGCCACTCCATGGGGAGATCCAGCTTGTTGAAGAGGGCGTCGGAGTCAATGAATACACAGACGTCATGCTTCTTGAGGACCTGCGACAGGACAGATGGCTTCTTCCACGAGTCGCGACGGTCGCGGTATCCGTTGATCTTGATGTGGTAGTACTCGTATCCGTGGATCTTGGCTATTGAGAAGTCAGTACACAGCGCACGCTGGAGATTGGCAATTGAACATACCGTAGACCCAGTGGTTGAGGGAGCCGCCAGATGGGCCGTGGACCTCTCGGCTCTTGTTCCAGGTCATCTCGTCGGACCAGAGCTGACCGGGCTTATCGAAGCGACGGCTCTCGAGATCAATAATGCAGAGCTTCTTGCCGAGAGGCTTGTTCCAGATGGGCTTGTCGGAGGGAAGCTTGGAGGGCCAGTGACCGTAGGGGTAGTATTCAGGATCGTTGACCTTTACGGCGGGACGAATCCATTGATCGGGTGTGAAAACATCGAGGTTGGGGCCGGTGATCTTTTCGGGAATCGCAGGAGCCTCAGGAGCTTCGGGCTCCTCAATAGCTTCAGACTCGTCAAAAGCTTCGGGGGTAGGCGTCGGCTCCGCCTCAGCGGCGGGAGTGGGCGAGGGAGCATCCTCAGCAGCACCCTTCTCCTTGGCCTTCTCCTTTGCCTCCTCCTTGGCCTCCTTCTCAGCCTGCTTCATAGCCTGCTCCTCAGCCTCGGCGATCTCTTCAGGATCACTGGGGGCCTCGGCAGGGTCGACCTCGGGCTTGTCGGGGGTGACGGCGTGGTGCTTCTCGGGTTCCGGTGTTTGCGTCACGGCCGGGACGACCGGTGTCGCAGCGACTTCTTCATCCTCGCCGGGGACGTAGGTCGCGATTGTAGCGGCGACTTCTTTCTCGGGAATCGCGGGAGCGGGCTCGTCACTGCAGAAAAAAGCATCAGAATTGAGGTCGGAGCGTGCAGAAGAGGGGATGGGGGAGCTTACACTCCGCTCTTAATGGTTGTTGACGTCTCAATGGGAGACTTCAGATGAAAATGCGCCAGGCCAAGAAAGATGGTGATAAATACGACGGCGGCCAAGACCACCGCTCTGTTGGACCGTGGCACGGTCATTTTGGCGGAGGACGAATAATTGCTGCAAAAACTGTAGCAAAAACTGTAGCAAAAACTCGACCGAGGTGATAAAGAATGCAAGAAACGAACAAGAGAGAAACAAGAAAAGAAAGAACAAAACGATAAAACCAGCTCAGCTCAGCTTGAAGTGCGAGAGAGGGGGGGCGAAGAAGGGGACCCCTGACTCTCTTTTAACCAGGGGTTGTTCCTTGGGGGGCCTCCCCCTAAAACGAAGCATCAGGATACGCGTCCACTAACTTTTTTTCCTTGCGATGGGGAATATTGTCTCAGTAGCGCTTCAACTCAAACATGCATGTCAGCAAAGGGACGCCAGCGGTTGGCTATGGGCTGGGTACACTCTGACGCCTCATTGATCCACCTCAATTAATCTGTGACGGGTGCTTCATGAGAAAAGGGATGAGGCCACGGTAGTTGAGATAACCTTGTTTTTCTTGTGTTTCTAGGGTCACAACTGTTGAGTTGACAGCAGGTAAGCAGACGGCAATTGTGCAGCGTGCTCATCTTGCCATGATCAAGATATTTATAGAGGCATCTATTTCTGGATGACGGTGATTGAGGTTGGACGAGATGCGGGGGGCTGATCCCGACCCCTTCAGGCGTTGATCCCTTTAATGGATCCCTTCCCGCCAAGCAATTTCCTGCCAGATCTTATCATCTTCCAACGTGTTTCTAGATTGACATCGTGAGAAGCTTCTAAACTCTTGCGCCATCTAATGTCATGTTGGCCGTTTGCCTTGGCTTTCCAATGGCATACACGTGTGTAACTGTGTAACCAACATTAACCTACCTTTGACGTCTCACGTCATCCCCATTCAGCACAAAATCACATCTCACAATGGCATTCCTCACAGCCATTTCTAACCTCCCAGACACTCTCTAAAATCTCCAGTCTGCAACTCAATTCCTTCTCCGTCACGAAACTCCCATAGCTTAAGCAAAGCACAACGCTTAACGGTCCGGCGCCACTGGTTTGAGCCCAGATTGGCCAGCGTCTAACAGCCCCTATGGCGCACGCTTCAAATGTCCACCATCAACGTTCTGACTCCCAGCCTTGTCAGGATAGGAGACTTAAAACCCCCCCGATAAGAGTATGTTATTGTTTTGGCCCTTTCTTGACTTGCAGCTGCAATGGAAAAGAGGGGGTTTGGAGGATTGTTGAGGTGAAGCTAAAGACGCCACGTCAAAATATTTTAATTGGGGGCTTCAAAACTCCCCCTTGATGATATGTGATGATTGAGTGCTATCATGCATGAACACTTCCTCCAACCCTCTTTAGAGACTGTCAAGCTGAAAACAAATTGTTCTCGCATTATTATCCGTGTTAACTTATATACGCAGTGAAAGCGAAAAGGCTGTAGATCTGCAGAAACTGGACCCTTCAAAACGCGCTGGAGCTCAAATAACAACCCCTGGGCTAGCGCCTGTGCATCCCTGCCCAACAGCACATTCCAAAACATAGCGCGTTCAAAGGCCAATCACCATCATGTTTACCAGCTAGCCATGATCCCCTTCACGCTATCGATTTGTTTCAACTCTTTTGGTCGCGCTATTGAAGTTATCGTGAGCTTTTGTTGCATTGGTTCAGGGGCAGACGAGTTTTGTCAAGCTGAGCTGTGGGTTTCTAGCTTCGGGTACTAGTGCGCGTCAGCGGTCAGTGGTGTCTTGAAGGTATGATCCAGGCTTGACGTTCATTCATCTGTTGTTCTGGTGTTGCTAATTGCGGCAATCGTTAACTTGTCGGTTTTACGATGGTATATAGCCTGTAAGGGAAACATTCCCTGGAGAGAATATGTTGGAAAAAAGATGATGAATAAGCCAATTTGACGTGTCCAAGGTGAGAGCTTGCTGTAAGAGCCAAATCCGGTGTGTTGTCGGCTATAGCCTATAGGGTATGGCAGTTTGTTGTGACGGTTGAGGTCGATGTCCGGTTTCTGTGTGGCTGCGGACTCGCCGCTGGGGCATATGATTTAGATAGAATCAGATCACTTTTCAAAGATCCACTCCTACGAAAAGCGAGTAGTTTCTCGCTTCTTGACGTGAATCTAGTCACTGGTTATGAACATCCTAACCTGAGTGTTGTGTGACTTTTGTCGTTTACAATTCGTTGCTCACTATTCTTGATCATTTGCGAATTCCTCCCACATACGACCCAGCCAGCTTGACATCAACAGTAATTCGCATGTCCTTTCTTTTGTGCGAAGCTTTTGAGGCTTCGAGATTCCTACGGTTCCCAAAGACGAAGGTGGTTCGTTGACGATAGCCTCTTAAGAGCACGTTTCCCGGTTGTCATCGAGGTTCTGGAAAGTCAAAGGCTGACATGCACAAGTATGTCCAGGTTGAATGCAGACCTATTTACTATAGACAGAATAAGTTTGCCGTGCACGGATACTCTTCCCATTGTAGGTTCGCTGATGTTGTGAGCATCCATCTCAAAACAGTTTTCAAGCCGAAGGTATATAAGCCGAGAGTATGCAAGCCGGGAGTATGCAGGCCGGGAGTAATCAAGCCGAGAAGATATCGCAAAAAATCTTTATCTACCGGCCTAGTGCATGATCAATGGAGGTGTGGAAACCACCATTCGCCTCAGGGTCTCCATCGTAGCTTCAAAGAGGTAACCCGAAGCGCATGTTTCCACATTAAAATTCTAATCACACCGACAGGAAAAGATTGCGTGAGAGCTTAAAGATAAGGTTAAATATCAACTAGCAGCACTGTCAGAGACAGGAATCTACAGAATTTATTGTACAAACTTTGACAATGAAGGTGCCTTTGTACGCCGTCGCTGGTGTTGCGACATCTTGTGTTGCGTTCCTTTTTGGGTATGTTCATGATCCTGAGAAACTCCGTGATCGGTCTAATCGTGGGTAGAATGGACACAGGAAGCATTGGTCCTATCACTACCATGTCTTCCTTCAAAGACACATTTGGGGATTTCTCGGCAACTATCCATGGAGTTATTGTCTCAACTATTCTTATCCCCGGCGCGTTGACAGCACTTGTTGCTGGTGCTCTAGCCCATCGTTTTGGACATGTTCGACTCATCGCCATTGGCTCCATCATCTTCGGCATTGGAGCTGCTATTGAATGCGGTGCACCATATCTTGGCGTTTTTATCTTTGGCAGATTGGTCAAAGGAATCGGCGAGGGTCTCTTCCTGAGCAATGTTTACGTTCAAGTATCAGAAATGTCTCCATCCCGCGTGAGAGGTATCATGACAGCGCTTCCGCAGTTTCTCATAACGACCGGTATCGTGACCGGCTACTTTACCTGCTACGGAACATCACGACTGGGCGACTCATCTATCACCTGGCGTTTACCACTGGCGATTGTGGCTTTCCTCGGAGTTTGTCTGTCGATGGTGGCTTTCATCGTGCCCCCTTCGCCACGCTGGCTTCTCTCGAAAGGGCGAACAGACGAAGCTAGATCGGTGTGCAGAAGACTTGGGATTGACGAAATCGAAGAAAAAGAACTTCTTTCTCAGGTTTATGACACACCTGGTGCATTGGATGGTGAGACGTCGCTTTGGCAGGATCTGCAGCACACTTTCAAAGACTTCAGATGTGCATTCTCAGCACCATACCGTGGTCGGACTGCTTTCGCTTGTTTTCTCATGGGAATGCAGCAGTTCAGCGGTATTGACGGAGTTTTGTATTACGCCCCAATTCTTTTCACCCAAGCAGGTCTCAGCGGCGAAAAGGCTTCGTTCTTGGCATCTGGAATATCTGCTGTTGTGATTCTCGCCGCAACACTTCCTGCTACAATCTTTGCGGATCAATGGGGGAGACGCATGCAGAGCATCCTAGGTGGCGTTCTGATCGTGGGCCTGATGGTAATTATGGGATCACTATATGCATCCGGACAGGTCCATCCGGAACATGGTGCGGGTAGATGGGTTGTCATCGTCTGCATCTACCTTTTCGCCATTGCGTTCAGCTTCACGTGGGCTATCGGCTTCCGAACGTGGGTGGTAGAGAGCATGCCGAGGAGGACAAGGAGCAGTGCCTCTAGCCTTGCGCAAAGTTCAAACTGGGTATGTAGCATCACAAGACAAGCACTGCTCGTTACGTACTGACCATTCTTTTAGACTGCAAACTATATCGTGGCGCTTGTTACTCCAGTACTCCTTGACAAGTCGTCGTTTGGCGCATATTATCTTTTTGCTGGGTGCAGTTTGGCCACTACAGTGATGGTTGTGCTGTTTATGGGCGAGACGAAAGGTTATAGCTTGGAAGAGATCGAGAAGAGGCATGGTGAGGGGAGAGAGAAGAGCATTCCATTCAACTTGTGAAGGGGACAGGTGATACTTGGTAGGATAAAATCTGTTATTAAATGACGAAGTGTGAGAAGCGGATGATTTATAGATATTGGTATACCTTATCATTGATGTACTGAAAATCGCCAGTCTCAAACGAATGTCTGGTGAAATGTTTGGGAGGTAGCTTAACCTTGTTACAGGCTGTGGCAATATCTTGAGCATAAAGTTTAGCAATAAACTTTCCATACCGTTGCCCCGCCGCAGTGCCCCTGTTCGATCTGGGATGGTTCACACCCTGATGTTATGCTTGAACGTAGCACCGTGGGTTGAACGAGGCTGTTTTATTGAGATCGCAGCTTGATATTGCTTATTGTCATCAGATAATTCAACAAGCGGGTTTAGCTCAGTTGGGAGAGCGTCAGACTGAAGTCAAACTTCGATCAATATCACTCGATATCTGAAGGTCATGTGTTCGATCCACATAAACCGCATCTTCCTCTTGACTTTTTGACGTTTATGTTTAATTTTTTGTAATAGCCACCAGCTCTCTTCTTTTTGCTCTTATTCCATTCATAATACTCCTTATACTTTCAATATTGAATGTACCCGACAGACAACTGGACATTTGCCGAGACTAGAACGCACAGCATTATTTCCACCAACAGAGTCGGGAAGCAGAGACAAACGATGGACAGGTTAAATACTTAAGCCACCAATTACCTGCCGTTTCGTTCACTTAATGAGGCAGGTATACATAGTTGTAGAACCGGGAGATCAACCCGAGGTTGTCCAATACGAAGTTCGGGCCAAGTTGCATAGAGGCGTACCAATCATGACCGTACATCCAAGTGATCAACATTGGAAGTTTCTACCTTTGTAATTGAAAAGGAAGAATGTGACCACATTTACCTTTGGTAATGTAGCATTCGTTGAACGGGGACCTTTGTAGACACATATATAAAATACATAAAAGCTCGCGGTCCTTCAAGACAAAACCTGGGGTTAACAAGATTGGTGGCCTGACCAGATCCTAAAGTCGTCATGCGTTGTTTCAACCAGCTAGGCGGCATCCTTGCCCTTCTGGCACCATTCATCCAGGCACAGAAGGATAACTTGGGTCTGAACAATGGCTACATCGACATCAAAACCGATAACTTCAAAGCTCGCATTGTTCGTGATGCGCAAATACTTGCATCCTTGACCTCGGCCGACGACGCTTTTGACTTTTTGCCGTTTGATCGCATCGATGTTCGTGCGCAGAATGGACAGTACCACTGGGGAGATATCACGTACCGTTATCGCAAAGAGGGCGGTACTACGTGGACTAGTGGTGACTCTGCGCAAAAGCGCCAGCCCGTCAAGAAGATCTCTGCTGGGCAGTCTCTTTCGGCTTCCAATCTCTCACCTACACTTCCAACGGGCCCTCTGAATATCACCCGCGAATGGATTGATGTCAAAGGAGATCTAGGTCTTCGTTTTACATTGACCAACAACGGAGAGGATTCACTTGAACTGGGCAGTCTCGGGTTCCCTGCCGAGTTCAACAGTATCTTCACCAACCGTACTGCTGAGGAGATGCAAGCACATTGTTCTCTCTCTGATCCATATATCGGCCAAGACGCAGGCCAGATCCGTGTCACACCTGTCAAAGGCACTGGCAAAGGGCTCGTCGTTACCCCACTCGGCGGCACCAAATCACCACTGGAAGCATACCGAAACCTGGATGAACCCTACTTCGAGTCAACTGGCTATGCAAGTCAGACGTTCGAGGGATTCTATGAGTGGCAGGTACTGAGCAAAGCCTGGGCAGAGAAGGAATGGAAGGGTCAGAAACCATGGAACGAACCGACATCTAAAGTCTTGAAGCCTGGTGAATCTCTCAAAGTTGGTGTTCGGTTCTCTTTATCTGAGTCCGTTCGCGACTTTGATCAGGCTGTCCGTAAGAGTGGAAACCCTGTTGCTGTAGGTGTCCCAGGGTACACGATTCCGCGAGATCTTCCAGCACAACTCATCGTCAAAAGCGATAGCAAAGTGGCTTCTATCACTGTATCGCCGAAAGGATCTTTTGGAACCAAGGAAAACAACGACGGGACGTACACTCTCACGCCCTCTTCTTCGGCTTGGGGCCGCGTTCGAGTCAGCATCAAATACAACGACGGCAAAGTACAGACCATTCATTATTATGTGACCAAGACCACGACCGAGACCCTAAATAACCTCGGAAGCTTTCTCACCACTAAAGCTTGGTTCAACGACACCTCAGATCCCTTCGGGCGATCTCCCTCCGTCATGACCTACGACTACGAGAAGGGCGCTATTGTTGAGCAAGACCCTAGAGTTTGGATCGCCGGACTCAGTGACGAGGGTGGCACAGGCGCCTATGTCGCGGCGGTGCTCAAACAAGTCGTCCAGCCGAACGCCGAGGAGATTGCCAAGCTCGATGAGTTTGTCCAAACTACGATATGGGGCAGACTGCAAGGTGAAGACTACGGCGTACGCAAATCGCTCTTTTTTTACGAGCCATCTGAAGTAGACTATCCGTACAGCAAAGACATCGACTGGAGTTCCTGGACATCCTGGGACAAAAAGACTGCATCTAGTCTCGATAGGGCGTACAATTACGTTCACGTCACGGTAGCGTACTGGTCCATGTACCGCGTCGCACGAGCATACCCAGAACTTGTCTCCAAGCCTTGGACGTGGTATTTGAGTCAAGCTCAGAAGACAATCATTCGCATGACGCAGAAGGACGTGGCATACAGCGATGTCGGCCTGATGGGCGAGACTGTGTTTGGAGAGGTTCTCGCCGATTTGAAACGAGAGGGAAATGACACCGCTGCTGATGCTGTGGAAAGCGCGATGAAGAAACGCGCTGAGTTATGGCATTCGCAGAAGATTCCATATGGCAGTGAGATGGCTTGGGATTCGACGGGACAAGAAGGTGTTTACTACTGGACCAGGTGAGTCTTGCCAGAGAATGAGTGTGCACTGCTAATGGCTTAGACACTTTGGGTTCGATGATTCGGTTCAGAAAACGATCGATAGCGTGCTGGGCTACATGCCCAACGTACCACACTGGGGATGGAACGGCAACGCTCGCAGGTACTGGGATTTCATGTAAGTTGTCAAACTCAGGCTTGTCTTATCCTTGGGACACTGACCACAAACAGCTACGGAGGCAAGCTCAAAAGAATCGAGCGTCAAATCCACCACTACGGCTCCGGTCTAAACTCCCAAGTCCTCCTCTCAGCATTCCGCGATAACCCATCGGACTCTTACCTACTCCGCGTTGGCTACGCCGGCTCATCCGCCCCTCTCACCAACATCAACCAAGACGGCTTCCCCAGTGCCGCGTTCCATTCTTACCCTAATACACTCAAGTGGGATGGAATCACGGGTGACTACGGAGGCGGGTTCATTGGTACCGTGCTGAACTCGGGTACTTACGTTGCTGATGACAAGGAACTTGGCGTTGTCGCTTTTGGAGGACTTCTGTCAAAGGAGGGGGACAAGTATACGGTCAAGCCTAGAGATGCTGTTAGGAAGAGGGTCTTCATTGGTCCTTTGAAACTTTTGGTCACTGTTGATGTTGGGTCTATCCAGGAGTTCACATTCGACACTGCACAAAATGCGGTACAAGTCACTCTGTCGCAAGTAAAGGGCGCTCCTCAGGCGTCTAAAGCTGCAATTTGGGTTGAATCGACGGGTGCGGAAAAGTGGACGGTGAAGACAAAGGGTGCTAGTGAGGGACGAGGTGGGTGGATTGTTTCTCTACCGGCATCAGAGCCTGTTACTCTAGCTCTGACTCGGGTGTAAGCTGGACAGGCTTCGTACCATGCTTCTTTACCATCAAACCTTCATTTCTAGTGTAGACTTTCTTCTGAGTAACAGGGTGTCGTCCCGCGATAGGGCAGGGTTTGAAAGTCTGTCTGTAAATACATTTAACTATCTCAAGCTTTCTACTACTGAAGTTCCTGTACTGGAGTTCTAGTAGGAGCCGTATCTCTGAGTCTTACTCCGTTGTCGTTGGGTGCCTCATGGATAGGAACCGAATCCGCCTGCAGGATCGGATTTGAATCAGCTTGTAGAATGGGATTTGAATCGGCATGCAGAATAGGATTCGAGTCAGCATGTAAGATTGGATTTGAGTCAGCTTCCATCGAGTGGTTTCCCACAGTCCCTCTACCCAAAGCATGTTGCCGGTTCGGTCTAGGCATGTTGTCGTTCTCAGGATACGGTCGTTGAGGAAGAGTGACATCTACAGGTTGAGGCATCCCGTCATCCTCCGGGTATGCGAGTTGAGGGGGCGTAACGTGGACAGCCCGAGAGTCAACTTCAGTGTACCTGTTGCCCTCTGTCCCCTCGGCTTCTGCGGGACCAGTCTGGGGGGTGACTTGTACGGCTGTGTTATGCTTCCCGCTTGACGCATCATCTTTCTTTTCATCCAGAGCAGCCACAGCAGAGTGCGGTACGTTCGGACGATCTCGATGTTTATAAACGCAGAAAACCCCAAGAAACAGAAACCCAATGAAGGAAACGCCTCCTACAGTCCCACCCACAATCGCAGGCGTTGAAGACTTAACGGTGCTGTCCCTGGGATCGCTTGTTGGGGTGGCTGTTTGTATAATTGTTGTTCGAACAACGCTCTGAAGCGTACTCGTCGCATCGGCTGTCTTTGTTTTGCTGGAAGACGGATTCGGGGCTTTCAGCGTGTATACCACGGCGCCGCTATCGCAGCAGTCACTTCCATCTGCAGGAGGACAACAGTATTTGTTCTTCCCGCACGTTTGCAAGGCGAACCAGGTACCAGAGTCCGCTTCTCGACGTCAGTCACGTATCCAGTCTTGTATGTTGTGGATCTACTCACCGTCCATGCAGACTTCTGGACAATTGGACCAGTCTTTGTTCTGGCAAGCGGCGCGATAATCCCATTTCCCAGGTTGATTGCACAAGCCGTTCGCGAGACATTTGTCGCCTTCACCAAAGTAACAGCACGTTGAGTACGTCGTAGTCGAGTTGCCGCACGGTTCGTACTTGTAGTCTTTTGCTGCGTTGCTGCCGTCGGGGTAAAAGCATGTCGCTATCGCTCGAGTCGCGAATACCGTTACTGCCACCCAGTTGCGCATCTTGTTTGATCTCAAGATGCTTCAAATCGTTGGATAATGATCAGGACTTTGGAAACAATACCAACAGTTCAGGGACATCATTCGGGAAAGGGGAACCCATGGCTATAAAGTGTTCCTCGACTGCAGCTAATGTCAGCCGCTCTAGGGCTGAGGTTTTGTGGCTTCGATGGGCGTTGAACTATCGCGACTAGACCCTGCAGTGACAGACAACCTAAACTAGGCGTTGGTCTAGATTCTGGTTCTGATCTCTGATTTGGCACCTCAGCGAAAATTAAGGGACGGTGCATTCTTCGTCTTGGATCTATGCCATAAACGGTTGGAATATTTACCAAGGGAAGGGTTCAGGTCTGTGATTTATTCTTCCCCAATATTATGACGGGTTCGATCGTATCCCGATAATGATCAAGATGCATGATTCCAATAAGTGCTAGCACCATTTGAGAGAGACCTCTCAGCCTTTTGTCTTACCGCAAACCTCACCGCGTCCTTTGGAACTGCGGCTCTCGATGTCTCGCTTCGTGTTTTTTCCCGGCTCGTCGCTCCGCTAGATGGATACCAAGAGACTCTTGGTAGGCTGTGTAGACCGTATAGAACCAGAGCTGGTGAATGTCTTACTCGGCAGAGACTAAAGGCCAAGACCTCTGACTATGTTGTCGAGTCAGAGCGAGCCAATCGCAGACATCTGGCAGTGAGTGATCAGAGCAGGGGTACTTAGGACATTTGATAGGCGAATAGTCTAATAAATCATCTGGCTATACAACTTCATGCAGGTCCTATCTCCGATTGTGGTGTCTTCTTCTTCCCTTTTGTTTCTTTTGCTTTAAGAAGCTGCTCCGTTCTATCAGCCAGAGCCACAGCATGACCCAGAGTAGACATATTGTGAAGCAACATATCCTGAGTTCATTGCGTGAGACGGCCAAAGGCAAGCGTCCACCACTGACGACGGAGCCGAGCGTCTGGAACTTTGTATTTGCAGCCCAAAGTATGGACTACCAATTTGATCTCAACATATGTGTTGTCGGCCTGCGCATCCCTACGAGACTGTGACCCCTGGATGTTTAACCTTCTCCGCGGTATTCTGAACAGCATGGATCTCAGGATGCACTAGTCATCTTAGGGTCTCGGCACTATGGCCGTGGATATAATTCCAAATTATATTGCCAGTCCGAGTCCTTGAGGTGCGATCAATAAGAGAATCCTTCCATGAGTTTGGGTGTATTCAGTAGAAAGAATAAAGGGAATCTTCCCAGCCATAACTGCATACCTTCTTCATTCCTCACCTCTATCTCAATCTACAACACCAACACATCCTCAAATAACAACTCCACTGCCGCCATAATGGTCAACCTCATCACTTCCATTACCCTTCTCCTCACTGCCGCCTCATTGGTCGTTACCCATGCCATCGAGGCGCGCAAAGTGGGCTGCATGGACTACTTGCCTGCAGACTTACTCGCCAACGTACCTCCCGAGCTCCAAATTAACTATCTCAACCGCATGACTAACCCCAAGTCCTTTAGGTCAGTGATGCCGTTTAGTGTATGAACAACCTCGCCAGTCTCGGCAACTAGCCTTGTGTAGCCAAGGTCCCCGGCCAGTCCTTCTACAAACGTAGAAACATCCAGATCACCGGACTTACACGAAAGGGTCGTTTAGTGACCTCTACTTGGCGTATTTCTGGCAGAAACGAAGGGTAACTTCGGGTTTGCGGACGAGGAGTGGACTATTGAGTCTGTGAGGGATAACTGGCACGAGGTGGTAGATGAGACGGAGTATAGTGCTCCGGCTAACATGGCCGAGTACCAACCGAAGACAGTTCAGCGACTGGTGACACGGGAGTAGATGAGATATTTGAAGTTATCAAGTGAGCAAGATTTGTTTATAGCCACTCCGAAAAATCGCAGTTTCAATAATCTCAGTCAAAATATTACCAGACTCTGCCAAACGCTTCCTTGCATATTCCGACCTAATGCTCACAGAAGTTGTATTGGTTATCACTCCAAGAATCCTCAACAGCACCCTGGAATCGACTCCGCTCATCCATCAAATTCAGCCTGTGCTCTTCAGCCTCCTCGAGCGACATAGGCCCCGCAATCTTAGCAGCCTCTTCTTCCACCATATCCATCAACTCCTTGGGAAGAGGTGTTCCGCTTTTAACAGCAGCTTCCAGCGCAGTGATGGAATGGTCTGACGCAGCCTCCGATAAAAGGCTTGCAATTGCGTGGGGGATCTTTCCAGTGTCGTTGGTGCTCAAGTTACCGAATGCCTGCTCCAGCCACCAGCTTTGCTGCTGTGGAGGTACGTTGCCCGTATTGATGATGTTTGTGTAGGGATCGACGAGCCATAGGGCGATGAAGCGCCGGTGGCCTGGCTTTGTCTTATCCTGCAACTCAAATGGCGAGACTCGGTGATGAAAGACATTCGGGAAAGCCAACAGTCTGCCCTGCTTGGTTTCAACGCTACCATATTGCTGAAGACAGTCTGCGTCCCTCAGGGGGGTGCCGTAAACACGCTCCATCCAGCCGAAGGCATCCTGACCTACATCCCAGTCTTCTTGATCTCCGTCTGTTTGCATGCGGAACTGCAGATGGCTGGGTGTCACATTCTCGGAATCCAAGTAGTAAAGCGCAGTGCCAATAATGCGTTCGTTCTGCTGACCTTCGACGTGCCAGCTTCCCGTGGGGAACTCGGGCTTGTCCGGGGTGAGTTCGATGGATGCCATCTTGACAATGACTTGGATGTTCTCGAAGCGTTCACGCAGCGAATTTCCTGGCTTCACACCATAGTCCAAGGCTTCAAACTCTGGGGCTTGAGGCTGGACAGGCTGTCGCGCCATCTCCCAAGCAACATACTCGCGGGTCCCGTTGTAATAGCTGCCTCCTTCACTCTGGACCTCAACTTCGTCTTCCGGGTCATCCTCGTCGTCCTCCGAATCAGAGGATGGGGTATTCGAGATCGATTCTTTCTTTTCACGATCTCCGCGCTTGGCGCGTTCGGCGTCTTTGAAGACTTCGAAATATGGAGACCAGTTCTCCTCGTTTTCGTCGCTGATACAGTAAGTCAATGTGACTATAATACGGGTATTGATAACTTACTCAGGATTCTCTGGCTTGGGGAATCGGGCGTCTGTCCTGCCACCTGCTACGACCTCTTTGCGGTAGCTCTCGCTTGAGTCTCGTTCAAACAAGAGAGAAAAGTCCCAGGCTGGCAGCGCTGCCTCGATGAGCTTCTCGATGGTTGCGTATATCTCTGGGTATTTGTTAGGGTGTAGACCGTTTATGTAGCTTGTAAACTTGACGCTTCCATCTTCTTGGAACTTGACGTTGGAGGGTAGCCACTGGTAGGTCTTGGATTCAAACGCGTTCTTCTTACTGTTCTCATCCTTGGGTATGACCTCTCCTTTGCCACTCCAACGATGCACGGCATCTTCAACACCGACAACCTCATCCAGAAAGGCTCGTGATCTTCCATAGACGAATGGATACAGAGATGGGTGTATGAGGTTTTGCACCATGTCGTTAGTGCGAGGATGCCAGTCTGGATCATCCTCTTGATCATGTAATAGCGTAGCGAATGCAGATAGGAGACGTTCACGGAGCTCTTTATCCACTAGATTGTCTGACTTGACTGCTGTAGCCGTGGCATCCAGAGTCGGTACAAGCCCGGACTTTTCGAAGAACTTGGCCTTGGCGCGCAGTTCCTTGATGCACTGGCAGCATGAGCATGGTAACACACACAAAGCGGGAGTCAAAACTTACATATTCAAGGCATCCTTTATCAAGGATGGAGGTAAGTTTCTTGGGGCGTGAATGCTCAGGATCAGCAGGCACGATATCATCGTACAATGGCCCGACTGGAAGCGCAAGGGTTTCTTCGACCCATTTGTTCGCGATGACATCGTCGAACACTTTGACATGCCAATCTGGCTTGTCGGTCAGGCGATCCATGATGATCATCATTGCAACCTCGCGCACAAGGAGCATGTCAGAAGTGTTCCTGTACGAGTCAAGGCCGATCGCCGTAGGATAAACTCCACCGTCTTGGCTTTGGTCATGATGGTCAGACATGATGATGTGAAAAATTGGGGGTATTAGATGAAGATCAGATAAACGGAAGTCTATCGTTCACCAAAAAAGGAGGTATGATGGCTTTATGTATTCGCGTGAGATATTCGCGCGTTCGTCTAGAACCAACAACCAACGCGACGCCATATCACGTGGGCCAGGCAGCACAGCAGAATTGAGACAACACAGACCGTTTTTTCAGGCACCGTTCACGATATCGTGAGTTTTCTTTTCCTTGGCTCAGTCGGCTATTTCGATTGGTTTGCAAGGTGGGCTGTTGTTATATCTGTAGGCAGCAGTCTGTGAGTTTTGTACTCACGTGTCAGATGATGGACGAGGTTGAGACAGGGGAGAACTCAATACAACTCCAACTGCTTGTTATATCGACAATTTGTTACAATTTCTTCACAGATGAATACGTTTGAGATGAGGGTACCATGAATTGGATAACCATGGTTAATATTTTCAAATAATAGGCATAATATGTATAACACCGCACTAATTACGATGTTCTACAATCTCACCACTGTCAATCAGTTGAGTAGTAGCACGAATCACGATTTTGTCTCATTTCAATTACCACAACTTGTCAATGATGAGATGGCACTCGGTGAAAATTAAATGAAAGGCAACTCAATGTTGAGTGTGATACTCAGTTATCGGTTTGGCCAGCTTTGTGTCCAAGATCCCCGCCGATGGAAACACAGATCAGCGGGGTAAAGACCACGATCCATCCTCGATGCATAGTCTTACCAAGCCCGATCCAATATAAAATATGGCTTGTAAGCTCATGCAGAAATTGATAGTCAGCATTTGTTGATGCGTCGTGCACCACGAGAATCCTGTTTCACCTTCGATAAAAAGCAGCCTACCCGGTAGCCAGCCAACAACAACATTTTGAGGCGCCGCCGCTTGCGACACAAGGAACAAACTCCCCGTGCACGAGCCATACAGAGAAAAGCTTGTCCCAGGTGTCAATGTTGATCACGCCGCTACCACGCAAATTATCGCCAAACAAAGACGCTAGTAAGGCCTGACCTCGGCAAATCCCGACCGGACCATTTGTTGTTGGTTCACTCGAGTATTCAGGTCGCGTGCGCGTTTCAGGGAAGGAAAATCCAGGCTTGATCGTATCGTGATGACTGCCGTTAAGGCTGCATTTCTCGTATGGTTGGTTATTACCGTCCTAGACTGTATCCGTAATGGCAAATTAATGATCGTCAGGCGAGACAAGGACATGGCGTTTCATGGCTTGTTCCTTTTGACATCCCAGCACAGTCGCGTATCTCGTCAAGCCGCCACGCATGGCCACGCACGCACGCAGGCACGGTTTGAAGCTGTGGAAGCTTTACGAGAGTTAAAATGACTGGACTATGGGGTAGTTTGAGTTTTGTTCGTATAGACGGAAATGACGCTGAAATATGCGTTGATAGTCCGGTTAATGGTGCCGGACGGGCTGTTCTGTTTATTTGGAGGTTGGCCGAAAAAGGAGGGTGACCCGCTTGTCAATGCAGTGTGTGCAGATGAACTGCCGCCGTTGGAAAAGCGCTTCGCCAAGCAGAACCCTGGTCTTTTCTTTTTTTATGGCAGAAGGACGCTAGAACCCGCTACTGACCGACACCCAAGATGGCCCCGGAGTAAGCCCTGGGATATACGACACGGCCAATTATATTACAAAGGCTTGCGAAAAGGGAGGGACTCCTACGAGTCCTTGAGGATTGAGGCTTTGTCTTAAGGTTTGATCGGTGAAGGAAATACTCCGTAGAAGCGTGAAACAGTGTTTGATCCTGCAGTCAGCTTTGCTTTCTCTGCTACGGCCGATCCCGCAGAATGACGACGTTTTGCTTCTGTAGGCTGGAGCCTGAAGCCTGAAGGATTTATACGCTTACGACGCTATGCCCTTCTGTGTCATGCCGAGACCATCATTCTCCAGTTTCTGCCAGCAGCAGCAGGATTGTGCAAGAGGATCTTGATCATGATCATGATTAGATCAAAAGAAGCCATTATTGGTACGCGCAGTCGCTCAGCCCCTCCTCAAAAGCAGGGAAATACTAATGCACTGTAGTGGCGGTGCATGCAATTGCACAACCCCCGTGCGAATAACTTCGTCACAGTTGCATAAAAGGATTTGTGCCACTCGGTAATTACCACAAATAGAGTAAAGGCCCAAGCGGAAGAGCGTTAATACGGCGCCGGGACGGCCATTGCGGCTACGCGGGCCTCGAGATCCTTGAAATGGGCGTTGGGGAGTGGCGTAGCACAAAACAATGCACATTCTAACGTTCATAACAGTTAAAGGCCAAGTGCGATTTCTCAGCAGCAGCCAGCTCGTCAGACGGGTGAGTAGTTAGGTTGTCCGTAAATAGCCCAAAGGAAGTGTCAAACTGGAAGCTATTCAACCGGTGCATTTATTCCCGCCAACAGCACAACACTGCAGCGCACCACCTTTTTTCTTTTCCGCAGAAAAGCTTTCCGTCAGTGTAAAGAGATGGAGGCTTCCTCACCTCGTACTAGCCACGTTGCGACCCCTACTTTCGCCTTGGCTACCTTCTCCACCCAGGCGGGAGGAGTACCCTGTTAAAACCAGCCCCTAATAATTTGCCTGCGGACCAGCTAATGAGTTACTTTTGGGACCGGCCGTCAGAATGACAGTGCACTGGTCCTGCCACTGCCACAGTGACTGACCCCTGAACACGCGACCCCTTTCTTATTTGGCCTCGCTTCTTGGGAAGGTGCTACCCCACATTCTCCCAATTCATTGGAAAGGAAGGTGCAAATCGTGAGTCCAGCCCAGTCCAGACCAGATGTCGCAAGAGCACCTCGGAGCCCTCAGCTTTTTAGCTTGACTTGGCCTCTGCTTTGTAACTGCAGCGAAGAGAAAGAATCACTTTTCTTCTCCTCCCCCCTTGAAACCTCGAATTTGCTGTTCCCGTTTCTCCCCTCCTAATCTCTAATCGCGCTGCGGCCTCTCTCCTTTCAACAATTAGCGAGCGGCCCTGCGGTTTGCATTTCTTTGCGTCTGCATCTGCGTCTGCGTCCGCGTTCTGCCATTTCTTTCAACATCCATCGATAGGCGCTCGACTATCCCGGCAAAATGTGTTTCCTCTTCTCGGTATCCTACGTTTTCGGCGTCTTCTTCGTCTCGATCCTCGGCAGCAAACTCCTGCATTTATGGACGCATTTCTTCACAGTACCGACAACAGCCTTCATCCTTTACCTACCGACATTCTTCCTCTTCGATTTATTAGCGATATGTATAGCGAGACTTTTGTTGAGTCAGTCCAGGACACCGTGGGCCTGGATCGGAAGCCTTTTTGGCAGCATAGCTACGTACGTTTTTCTTCCCCCGTTTTTGCGACCGGTCGCAAACTCAAACCCAGTCGCCACTATCAGGTGGATAAACAACAAACTAACCTTGACAACTTTACAGCCTCATCTCCACTGGCGGTTCTGCCTCACAACTTGGATTCTTCGTTAAGACTGGAGGAGAGCTCGATTGGCGCGATGCGACAGCCTACGCCACGAGCAAGGAGGGTCTCAAAGTTCTTTTCAGCGGCAGCGAGGCCGTGATAGCTTGCGGCATCGGTCTGCTCATCATTGCCATGCCCGTTCATGGCATTGTTTACCGCGCATTTGGTGCCTTCTTGGGCGCAATCGGCGAGAACATTCTCTCAGGTTCGTGTGGTCAATCTCGCTTGCTTTGGTATGCATGCTAATCTGCCTTCACCCCTTTAGTCTACAGCTATTTCCGAAGCCTTCGTATGCGAATTCCCGGCATCCAGCGCGGCAGATACTCCGCCCTCAAGAATGCCGATGCCGACCTCGAATCGTCGACCGATACATACTCCATGGACGAGGATCTCCGATCCAGCGCCGAAACCCCATCGCGACTTGGTGATGAGAAGCTTGCGTCCGCCCGTGGAAAGATAGCCCGCTTCTTTTCGCGCGTCCCATTCTTCTCGTATCTGTGGAAGTTCGCTCTTGCGCTTTTCCTCGTCCTTACGCTCATCTTGCGACCTGCCAAGCCATACGATTTCTTGTCAATCACACTCCCCGTGTCCATGCTAGACGTCTTCGCACCCGAACCCGATTTCTGTGCATCGCAGCGCGAGCTTGTCATGAACAAGTTCCCCTTCCCTGAGCTTCTCGGCAATTCGTCCTGGAAGCAACCCGAGGGCGATTACTTCAAGGGCTGGGCCCCGCTGGCCGACAAGTCGATGAGCCCTCTCGCTGAGACCTACCGAAACCACACAGTCGATTGGTTGCCCGAGGAGGGAAAGCTTCCCCGTGGTTTCTTCCGCTTTGACCCCAAGCGCTTCAAGAACGGCTACCATGGCTCTCTTGCTGACCCCGGCGCTCTGATCACCGACCATAAGTGCCCTCAAGTAACTCTTGCTGAGAAGGATCCCTACTACAACCCCGTCAACGACCCTCTGAAGATCACCAACCTCGACAACGACATCCTGCCGACTCTCAAGGAGGCGCTTGGAAATGGAGACGTCAAGATCAAGCACGTTGTCTTCATCCTGATGGAGAGTCTTCGTCAAGATCTCTGGCCACTCCAGCAAGGCTCTCACACTCACAGCATGATCATGGACCTCAACAAGAGCGATAAGGAAAAGGAGGAAGCTAACGAAAGGCTGTCTTGGATGATGCCCCACATTGAGAAGATCACCGGGTTGTCTCAAGGGTACACCGACAAGAACGGCAAGCCCTACGCAAAGCCCAACTACACATGGGTCGATCAAGCGGAGGAGGGCTTTGGTGGTATCAATGTCGCGACCGCCTACACCGCTGCCACCATGTCCACCAAGAGCTACTGCGCCAATCACTGCGGTGCATACCCCATGCCCGTCGAGAAGTTTGCCGAAGCCGACAGCGACAGCTACCAGCCATGTATTCCCCAGATTCTAAGCATGATGAACAAGGTCAAGGAGAACACTTCCTCTTCCGACGCCGATTACCGCGATTTGCAGTGGAAGACTGCTCTCTTCGAGGCCGAGATTGAGCAGTACGATCGTCAGGAGAAGTTCGACGCTAAGCTGGGCTTCGACCACATCATCACCAAGAAGGAGCTCGAAGCTGACTGGCGGTTCAACGAGTCTGACGTCCTATATCACAAGATCAACTACTTCGCCTACCCCGAGCCCATCCTCATGCCTTATCTGAAGGATTTCATCCATAACACTACCAACAACAACCAACGCATGTGGTTGACTCATTTTACTAGTACCACTCACCACGCTTGGGGTCTTCCCGAGGGCTACCCTACCTACGATTACGTGTCTCATACTGGCATGAACAGCCAGCACGACAACTTCAACAAGTACTTGAACACTATTCGCTATCACGACGGGTGGATGGCAAGCTTGATGAACCTTCTTGATGAGCAGGGTATTTCCAACGAGACTCTTGTCGTCTTTGCCGGTGATCACGGACACTCTTTCAAGGATGACGCTGGCAAGGAGGGTACCTACGAGAACCAGTTCATCTCCAACTACCGAGTCGGCCTGACCTTCCGACACCCTCACCTCCCTCGCGTGCAGTACGACGCCAACACCACCACCATCTCTATCCTACCGACCATCCTCGACCTCCTCATTAACAGTGGCTCCCTCAACGACAAGGATACCCACATCGCCTCCGATCTCGTACAAGACTATGAGGGTCAGTCTCTCATCCGACCCTACAAGAAGTCCGACGGCGACCGACGCGCTTGGACTTTCTCCGTCGTCAACTCTGGTGCTGGTATGCTTGGCGTCACCTCCGCCGATGTGCCCTGGAGGTTGGTCATTCCCCTCAACAAGGTCATTGAGTACCGGGTGACCGATGCTGTCAATGACCCTATGGAGTTGAAGCCCGCTGCTGCGTGGTCACCAGAGGATCTCGTTCCAGTTGTCCGCGCCGCGTTCGGCGATGAGGCTGCTGCATGGGCCGCCGAGGCTATCCCCATAGCACAGTGGTGGGTTCTTGAGCGTCAACGTTTGTGGCGCTACCACTCTTTGTCATCATAGACAAACAACATCGCATTTCTTCTTTCTTGCATTATCAGGCGTTTTCGGGGCTCTTGCTCAAATCTCATCTACTTGTGTGCCATCGCACACAAATGCATTTACACACCATATCACACCAAGTACGGACGACACACCCCAAGCTATCCCCGGATGGATGAAGGCGGGGGCTTGCTCAATATCTTGAAACAGCGATAATAATCTTTTCGGCAAATCTTGCTTTTTTTGCTCTTGTAAAACGGGCGACGACGAGTGGGCTACGATGCGAGATAGAAGGGAAACAGACAAATACCAATGTCATCATTCTTCGTTTTTATATACATGTCGCTGCAATCATTACCTATTATAGGCGGAGTTTTGGGGGAAGGGTGCAGGGCTGTGTTTACGGTCGGTATGCCATGGCTTTTTGGGCATCTCTTTTATCACCACTTTTCAGTGTATAGCGTTTAGAGGTTTATAACCAATGCATAACTTGACTCACTTCTGATACTCTAAATGGTGCTTGACTCAATTCTGCTGTGGTCGTGTGATGCTTCGTAGGGCAGAGTTTGTCTAACCTCATTTTGTTGGATGGGTAACATTCGCTCCCGCTGACTGGGTCCGCTAATAAGAAGTTTTTCGCAAGTCAATCTTGACTAGTCTTGGCCAAGTATGACAGATGGTCTATGTAACGCTACGAAACAAAGGGGCAAGGCGGTCTGTACCCCTGGCTGATCACTGAGAGTGTGACCAACAGTCTTTCTGGGTTACAAACTTTATACTATCTCGGATGTTTGGTCGTGTGTGCTAGATAGATGTTACTGACCGCAGCATCGGCGCTTTTGTTGTTGTAGCCTATGATGAGCAGTCGTGATGTTTTTTGCGTAAGATTCTGTTTAAATGCCTGGTGCGGAAATTCCTATTTGAGAAAATGGTGGTGTGGTGGCCGGGCGTAATACTACCTCACGTCTTATCTGCAGATATGGTGTCAACTGGTTGATCTGGATCCGGGACAGTTATCTGCTTCATCACTTTTGGAAATAAGTATTGTACTTGATGGAGTGTTCATTCGGCGACTTGATCTTCATATAATTGTTGGAGTTTATGTCTTGAAATACTATAACAGAATATATTGCCCAAAGCTTGCTCTGATAGGAATATCCGTTGTTGTTCTCATGGTTCACTCACTCCTAGTTATTTTTAATCGTCTAAACCTTTGTTCGCCCATCATTTCGCCAACAGTTCCTCCCTATGTTTCTCAACCCAAGACGCGAGCGTGGTGGGTTGTCTCCCAGTATACTTTTCAAAATTCCCCGTAGCCTCTTTAAACGCACTAGGATCATACATAACCGATGGATCTCGCGCAAGATCAGCTAAGCGATCCACGCTAGACTTGATCATAGCCTCTGGGAAACCTCTCGCCTTAAGCTTCTCGCGATGTTCCTCGTCGGTGATCTCCTTGACGGTGATATCCATACCGAGGCCTTTGCTGATGATGCTCCACGCTCTTTTCTGGGAGAGTAACTCAGGTCCGCATTGTGTGATGACCAATTCACTTGATGAAGGTGCAGGCTCGACAATTCTAGCTCCTGCGAGGGTGCCAACATCCTCTGGCGCAAGGTAGTCGAAGGTTGCCTCGGGGTAAGCAATACCAAGTTCACCTCTCTTAACCTCTTCCCAATCTTCAAGCATTTGGATATTACTGGAGAAGTATGCAGGTCGTATGATGGTAAAAGAAACACCACTCTCAGCCAGGGCAAGCTCAGCTTTGCCATGAACAACCGCCAGAATCTCCTCCACCTGGACCGACGCTTTCGCACCTCCATTCTCAGTGACACAAAACGAAGAGAGGAGAACAACATGCGTGATACCAGCCCTCTTCATGGCTTTGTATGTTTCCAACAACCCATCCTCGGCGTCGAAAAGGATATAAGAGAACGCAACGGTTGCGCCTGATTCGGAAACGGCGCGCTCAACGGATTGCGGATCAGAGAGATCTGCTTGGACACGGGTGAAGCCCAACTCCTTTTCAGTTGCAGATGTGAGGCCTGGGATGGGTTTCTTGGTGTTTCGCATTGCCAGGGTGACTTGGGCGCCGCGGGATTGGGCTTCAAAGGCTGCGGCTCGACCGACTACGCCTGTTGCGCCGAAGATGATGGCTTTGGTGGGGGACATGTTGATATTTGTTGTCAATATGAGTTTAGATTGATGTAGAACAAAGTACACCACTCTCGGATCAATTTATATAAGTATTCGAGATACTGAACCCCTACGGCATCGGTCTTTTTGTGTCGAACTTCGGTATTCCATTTTGTCCGTCCCTGAGGTTAGTGTCTTGGACCGTCGACACTTGAGCGATGCAATCGCCACGCACGTCAACCAATCGATGGCACAAATGGAGTGACAGAATAGTCTGGAGATCCACTGCACGTCCGTTGAGATCTATTTCGGACTGTTGAACTGTCCGATGATGCCCGTCGATGGCGTGGGCTAGATTGGTGGGTCTTGGCTACGTAATCGACTTTGGAGATGCGTTTCGCCATGGCTGAGATAACACTAACCGTTGTAAAACTAGCCGTGAGATTATCTAATCCAGTTGTGGTCTCTGAGGCTGGGAGATGCTTCTGTGTTTAGTTCCTATACTTAAAGACCGACGTAAGTCTGTCTTTCACTACAGTCTTTTTGGCCAAACAACACCTCTGCGATTAACTCTACTGCCCGTAGCCAACTTACTGCAATTAGGCAACCCCATAGCATACGTAGGCTCACAATGAAATGTGCTGGACATGACGCGTATTGTAGTTGCTCTCAAGTCTACGTCCTGGCTAGCACTCATTGATCATCTGGTTACCGTTGGTGATGCGGATAGGATGTGAATGACCAAGCCCGACTCTATGTTGACGAGAAGATATCATCAGGTAGTTGGAAACTGTAGAACACGCTATGATCCATCTAGCAATCGAATCTCTACCTATGGCATTGCCGATGTTGGTAGTTGGCATCAGAGTCTTTGGCGGAGACGCCAATGCCATCTGCTAAACCCATTTGGACTAAATGTTGCCAGTCACGACACGTGCGATTGACCGAGTCGACAATTTCAGTACCAATCGTCTTTCAACCTGCTTTGTGAACACAAGCCTGGTCCTCCCGTCATCGGTGATATCACTTGAGCAGGAAGACTGGTTTTGTACTCCTCACCGTAGTCATATCTCCCAGCTTCCGTTAGGTCAGCTTGAGCCTGGACTTTGACTCCTACGAAGAATTAGTAAGTTAAAGACTCAAACGACTTTTTGTAGGAACTGCACTATGTAACAAATAGCGTGGGTTGTGTACAGCAGCAGATGAAGCCTCTTATATCACGGCAGTGTATTTTGACTGAAGATGGCATCCGTAAGAAAGAAACCAAAAACTTGTTCCAAGTCCAATTCCGGATCAAGGGGACCTTACTATCTTTACTACGGGTGTCAATGGGTGATGTAGTGCTGGTTGACTTCAGCCTTATTGGGCATTGCTAGGCTGTTGGACAAAACGCGTTCCAAGCGACATGTAAGAGTTAAATTGACTTGAGAGGTCTTTGCCTCAATGTTGCTTGTGGCCATCAATGGAAGCCTGAAGAAAACAAGACATACTCTTTTGTCCCACGGAATAGATCATGACAATGCTCTTAGATGCTTATTCGTTGAGAAAAGCCACGCAAAGGCTGAAGTGGCTTCCACGTGAGTCCAAGTAGATCCCCTCTTTCAATACGTATCTTACCGCCTTCGAATAGGCTTCGGTTTAAGAATGTCAAAATACGTTGCCGGGGAAAAGTAACAGGGGAAGCGGTGAAGATGCGTCATCAAAGTCTTGGCACAGATGCTTATTCCCGGCGGCTGATCCGGGTTCAACACTTTTTATCTCTGGCCTCTGCGTATGTAACAAGGCTGTTTTGAGTTGGAGCCTTGCAGCCCAGGAATGTCCATGCGGTGTTACACTTGTCGCTTCACATTGAGACCAGTAAAACACGACTTTAAATGCCCTTTTGATTGCGATTTACCTCGTCAATGCTTGCGTGCCTCGACCCTCAAAATCCACATTCCTTAGTGGCTCTGCGGGGCCTAGTCATCTCCCGAGGAGACAGGGGGTTTGTGCATGCGCCTTGGCTCTTGAGATGCTAGAATCATTTTGGAAGCTTTTTTAGAATACATAAAAAGTAATTTGACAGCCATCAGTAAATAACATGTCTTCACCGCCAAAGTCTAGATCAGTCGAATGGATGACGCTGAGGCACTGCGACGACGACAAGAACCCCGCTATATAAATACAGGGACGCTAAATGCCTCGCTGGGGCCAGACCCAATGTTTTCAATTAACAGCCAGCAAAGCAGATTATCGCCCTGGGCAATAAAATAAAAATCAGGGGTAAATTTGACAACAGTGCTTTTTAGCTCGGCCTTTAGCGACTATCGACCCGCGTATTGTCTTTATCTTTCTCCCTATCGTCAGGCCTCCTTTCTTAAATTTATCCCACCCTGTCGGGAGAAAACTCAGCCCCCCTTTCTCACCCAGACTCTTTCTTTTTTTTTGAAGCTTCACATCTTTCTTTAATTGCTTTACTCAAAATTCGCTTCTCAATGAGTCCCTCCCTCGTCTCGGAGACGCCCAGATACAATGACTGCTCACAGCAAAGTGCGAGCGAAGATGAAGACGACTCGTCTGACCCGCTGAATGGCGGTGCGGCTCACCATGGCCTTGATTTCAGCATACGAGGTGCGCAACAACCGGCCCCCTAACTTTTGCTCAATTTTTTGCTGTTTTTCTCGGCGGTATACACATTTTCTCAGAAACTGATCAAGCAAGCTCGTTAAAAGACACCATGAAGCGAGCGCTTCGTGCATCATCACGCTTAGGAGACGGGGTCCGTTACCAGCAGCTGGGAGTGTCAACGAGCGATCTGGAGACGCAGTCACCGCCTGTTGAGCGGGCTGGCTTCGACTTTGGCTCCAGCCACGAGGGCCTTTCTTTTTTCGGCCACATTCGCTCTACAGTGGCCGCGTCGAGACTCAATTGGCTACTTGTTTTCGTGCCGATTGGTCTGGCGGCGCATACTTTCGAGATCAATCCCCTGGCCATTTTCATGACCAATGCTATCGCCATTGTACCCCTGTCTGTCATGTTGACCGAGGCGACGGAGCGTATCGCTGCTGATGCGGGAGATACCATTGGAGCGTTATTGAATATTACGCTTGGTAATCTCGTTGAGTTGATCATTTTGTGAGTTTTCACGGTCTGATTTGAACGACTCAAGCTAACAGATTCAAGGGTGTAAGTTAAATATGAGGCTGAGCCTCACAAACAAAACTGACTTTTGCAGGGTTGCGCTGGTAAACAACCACATCCGCATCGTGCAAGCGTCGATTCTAGGCAGTGTGCTTGTGAACCTGCTTCTCATCCTTGGCTCTGCTCTTTTTGCCAGCAGCATGTCCAATCCGGACCCTCACAGTAGCATGGAGGAATCCGAGCTCCTGGCCGCTCTTCTCTTTGTCTCCGTGTTTGTCATTCTTATTCCAGTGAGTTTGTGTAATTTCTACCCCTTTCATCCCGTTGCTGACTGTGGGAGACTGCATTTGACTACACCTTCCACATGAAGGGCAAATCAAGCGAGGCCGCTTTAAGTATGAGCCGCGCTTCTGCTTTGGTAGTTCTCGTCATTTACATTGTTTACTTTGCGCATGAGATGAGAAGTAAGAAGGTGGAAGCACCAGCTATCCCACTGCAGACTTTTCACACAGGCCACGCGGATCACCACGGCCACCGACGCAACCAAAATTCGACGTCTCACGGTCCTCGGCTCATTCGGTTTGCCGACAACGATGTTCCAACTCGTGCCCGAAGCACAACTCTCGATACGAGCAGGGTAGCTCCTGCTCGAGAGGCCAGCGAGGACCGCGGGAAGAGAGAGACTGCTCCGCGGGCTAGTTTGTCCCATCGATCGAGAGGGAACTCGCGTTCTCATTCTCATTCTCGCTCAGGCTCACGGACCGAGTTTCACGGATCTGAGCTGCGAGATCTTTCCGTCAGCGGCGTGCACACGCGGGCTGCTCTTCCAGAGCTCCCCGAGGTACCCAACCACGTATCGCACGTTTCCAGCACTGGTAGCATGGTAGCTGCTGTCACAGTCCTGGTATTCTCATCAGCACTCATGTCCATGAATGCCGAATTCCTTGTCAAGACGATTGACGACGTTACTCACGAAGGAGGTTTGTCAGAGGCGCTGATCGGTCTGATTATTCTGCCGGTCGTCGGAAACATCGCAGAGTACGTGACCGTAGTCACTGTAGCGATGAGGAACAAGCTCGAGCTTGCAATCTCAGTCGCTGTCGGTTCCGCGATTCAAATCGCTCTTTGCGTAGCGCCTTTGACGGTCCTGATCGCGTGGATGCTGGGTCGTGATCTCGAGATGGCTTTCAACGTCTTTGAGACAACGACGTTGGTGGGCTCAGGGCTACTTATCAACCTGCTTATTCTCAGTCGAGCGAATACTGCCATAAGAGCCATAGGCTTGAAAGGAGCTCTAATGATGGCCTGCTACCTTATTATTAGGTATGTTACCTTGCGCTTTTTGAGGAAGACACTTACTGACAGAATACAGTCTTGGCGCGTACTACGAGCCTCACGCAACGAAATAGACTTGGGGGCTTGGGCTATTAGAAGAACTTTATGATAATATCAAGACAACCATACACTTTAAGATATATAATCCCACTAGACTTTCAAAAACCAGAAGCAACAAGCTTGTTATTAATTTGCACTGACCAACTTGGGAGCCAAGCCAGAACTGCTCATGTTTCTCAAGGCTGGGGGGTTCCAGAATCGTTATTATTTGGAGTTTTAGACTCTTAAATAAACTCTAAATCTTTATTCCTCATGACATGACGTAGAAAATGCTGCAATCAGCTTATCAGAGTTTCATCCTCAACTTTAAAACAGCCTTCTGGGGGTTGGAGTTGGAGATAATCATGCCTCAGGCATCAGATGTCCCGCATGCAACTCCAAAACACTGCTGACGTACATGGCCGGTATCGTCATGTTGATCACATCAGCTTCGCCATCTTGAATCTCTTCCTTCTCAACTACCCTTGAAAACAATACATCATGGCGCTGTATCATCGACCATGGCCCCCAACTTCTTCTCCCGCAGCTTGGCTCGACCCTTCAGCTCCCATCGAAGAAGAAACCCTACCAAGATATACCCCCGCGCGATTCTACCCGATCCGTTTGGGACAAATTCTCAATGGAAGATATCAAGTTGCCACCAAGTTGGGCTACGGGGCTAGGTCAACTGTCTGGCTTGCAAGGGATCTATCTCAGTATGAGCTGTTCTTCGAAGAGAGCTGATAGGTGACTAACTACTCCAAGATGGCAGTGGTTGGATGAGAAATATGTTGCTATCAAAGTCAAGACAAGAAGAAAATCTTCAAAGCGCTTTTCAACGGAGAACGAAGTCAAGGTAATGAGACACATCGCAAGGACGAATCCGAAGCACGAGGGATGGCAGTTTGTCAGAAAGCTCATTAGCTCCTTTCCGATAGAGGGCACATCTGGTTACCATACTTGTTTGGTCTTTGAGCCTTTGCGTGAACCTCTATGGCTATATTGTTCAAGATATTCTGGAGGCGTCGTTCCCCCAGAAATTCTGAAGATTCTGGTTCGAATGATGCTGCATGCGCTCAATTATCTTCACTCAGAATGTCATGTCATCCATACAGGTAACTACGGCATCGTATCGTTATGAGCCACTGCCATACTGACAAGAAATATGAAGATCTCAAACCCGATAATATTATGATCAGGATTGAAGATCCCGCAATCTTCCACAAAGACGCCAAAAACGAATTTAACTACCCACTTCCAGAAAAACAGCTCGATGACCGCACAATTTACCTATCTCGAAACAATTATGGACCTCTATCTAGACCAACAGGTGTCATACAGCTCGTAGATTTTGATCGCGCTGTGCATACCACGCCGGGCGAGATACATACGGGTGCTATCGGGAGCGAAATGTACCGAGCTCCAGAGGTCATCCTCAACTCTGGATACACATTTTCAGCGGATATATGGAGTCTTGGGGTTCTGGTGAGACTATCTCTTCTCAAGAGAGATGAAGCGGCAGCTAATCTTGTTTCTTGGTAGATTTTCGAGTTGCTCCAAGGGAAAAGCCTTTTCAGTCCTGGGAACGGTGATAGATATGATGACTTGAGCCATCTTGGACAGATATCTGCCCTACTCGGACCTGCGCCTAGAGATTTACTGCATCAAGGCAGAAGAACTTCTTTTTTCTATAATGATAATGGTAAGAAAGAAGTATATAGCAACTGGATGTGTAGCTGACGTGTGGCAACAGGCGAGATCAAGGACCATAGCCGTATACCTGGTGATTTCCTATTTGAAAGTGCGATAACAAACGTATCAGGGGAGGAAAAGAATAGGTTTTTAAGTTTCATAGAGAGGATGATTATTTGGAAACCTGAAGAAAGAAGTACAGCTAAAGAGCTTTTGAACGACCCATGGCTCTGTAACGACTTTTCACAAGAGTGGGAAATATGATTACCAAGTATGAAATTATAACGAAATCTTTTATTTAAATAGGGTATTTCTGTTTCCTCTGATTGCTTGAGGACTGTATCTATTCTATATACATGTAGTTGTCTAATAGCATATAATTGTCTATCAGCGTATCGTTGCTCTCTGGCCCTTGAACGTCTTGGTATCATCATCATTCGGCCGCCGCCGCATTGTGGGTATAACTGCCGTCGATTGCATCTCTTCAACAGACGGTGGGATTCCCATGTATGCTGGGATATCCTGATTAAGTTCTGGGAAACGTGCAAAGAAGTCGGTCGACATTGTCCATGAGTTGATATCTCTAATTCGCTGCTCGAAGACAGGCGATATTTGATACTTTCCAGTGTGCGTGTTCTGGTAGAATGTGTCTTGGAAACCACCCTGCCATAGAATTTTGAGGTTCGATTGCAGGAGATCCCAGAATGTGTTTGTGCAGTAGTGGTGTTGGGAGAAGATGAGGCGTTCTCGCAGGCCGGGCCTTGAAATAAATGAGTTTTGTGTGCGAAAAGATGGGATTGGAACGTACCACACGAAGAAGTCTATGCCATATGAGTGAGGGAGGGCTTGTGATGGTCTGCCCTCAGTTAGTTTTGACTACAAGACAGCGAGGTTGTCGCACCTGTTCCACAACCAACGCGGTAACGTGTCTCGACGTGCTAATGTAGGGTCACCGTGATATGTGAGGAGAGTATGGCACATTCTTATCGCCGCGAGCCGCTCGGTATCTGCACAACGACTGAAGCACAACTCGTCCGTACTGCGTAATTTGCGCCATGTCGGCGTCATTCTTCCGGCACTCTCGACGCTATCCCAGCCTTCCACAACAGCTTTCACTGCTATGTCTTCGCCGTCATACACTTCGATAGCTAGCTCCTCTTCTGATAGGCGGGTGGGCTTGTGAAGGATCTCGTTGACTGCACGCCATATGTTGGGGTTGCCCCTGTGGAAGGAGGATTCGCAACTAGTGGGACTTGAACAGTGGCAAGGAACGGGGCTTTTAGGGACAATGACATCGGATTCTTCAGGGGTGCTGGGAGTCATCTCGGGGAGGAGGGGTTGGATGGGTATGTAGCTGGCTTCTGATGGTGGGAGCATTGTGTTGTCGTAGGCTAGAGTTGTGGAATATTGGTCGGTGCTGGTACTGTAGGTCCAGCTGTCATAGGCGAAGGGGTTGGGTGGAGGAGGATCCATTGGAAGTTCTAGCAAGGTAGAGCAACTTGTTTCCGATAAGGCTCTTGTTGTGATTGGGAGTACGCGATCAGCCATTGGTGGGTGCGTAGGTCCTTGTGAAATGTGCACTGATGACTCAGATACGTCTGACGCTGGTTCGTTGGTAGTAGAATCGACAATATGACGTCGGATTGTCGAGCCTAGTGAGTCGAGAACATTGAGTAAATTGTCTCTCTCTTTTGTCACCTGGCCTAATTGGTCCATTAACGTCGCTATTTGTGAGTTGGAGTCGTTCTGTCGTAAATTGTCGACCATGTTTTCCAGCTGGGCAATGCGGCTCTTGGTCCTCTCACGCGCCAACCTCTGTGCTTTGCGATCGAGCTCCCGCTTCTTGAGCCGGCGGGCTTCGGCAGTTGCTGGTTGTGTTTCGTTATACATTGTGATCGCCTTCAGGGATTGCGAGGTAAAAAAGAAGGGAAAGATCCAGTAGGTGGACGGGAACAATGGGAATATGTCCGGGAAAAATGGGCTGAAGGAAGGTTAAAAACAAGACGAAAACAAGGACCCCCGTTACATAAAGGAATCTGGGGAAGCGGAACCAAGGGGGTTTGACGGGTGCGTGGCTCAGCTAACTCTGCTCCTTGACCTGCGTCAAGCCAGGGTCAACAAGCTTTGACGCTAATAGCCACAATGGAGCTGAAGGGGCTGAGGGGACAACGCCGAAACATTTCGCAGGTGATGTAATGAGCTAACCCGCGAGGCCCTGCAGCTCTCCGTCGGTTCTGATTTGCTCGGCACTGGGTCCTTCAGCTCTGCAGCGGTCTCGATCAGTTCTAGTGGCGGCCACATGTCTCGGGGTTTGGTATTTAGCTTCTGCCATCTCCGTGAAAGATTCTATGAAACGCCGCGCAACGGTTGTCTTGAATGACTCGAGGGGGAAATAACTACCCAGGAAAAAGTTAACGGACCGACAAACCACAACCTGATTGCGGAATATACGTAGTATGCCCCTCGCTAGCTTATGAGAGCATTGGTCACGATGTGTGCGGCGGCGCAAGCTGCAGATCGGCCACATGGCAGATTAGCGATCGCACATACACCATACGACCCTGAGCGGTACCGGTAGAAGTAATTGGGCTACTGATGAACTACTGCACCTACTGCTCCGGTAGAGCTAGGACGACGCCCGCGAAGAGCCTGTCAAGTTCAGCGGAGCACCACCGAGACATGCTTTGGTAGTAAGGGTCAACGGACGTGATGATGACGATCATATACTCCAAACGATTGGGAATGCTTGTTTATGTTGTGAATTAATATCAGAACGTGCCGTGGCAAGGGAGACATTCCTGGATAAGCTGGATTGAAACTTCGCGCCGCGTGGTGTGGTTGACAGTGGCTGTCGGCAAATGTGGTGATCATACCCACTTCGCCGAGACATTCAATTACTGGAATTGCCGGTGACCACTCGTCCAGAACGCCAACGGTTTACTAACCTTACAAGACTTGGACAACAATCGCCAAACCCACTAGGTGCATCACCAGAATGACTTTTGCTGGACGCCCCAATCCGCGGATTCGTGGCTTCGTGGCTTGCCCGCTCCGAAGCCTCAAAACAGGGCCTAAGCCTCAAACAGGGCCTAAGCCTCAAACAGGGCCTAAGCCTCAAACAGGGCCTAAGCCCAAGCCTCTTTAACAGGATTTTCAACGGAACTTCCGCGCGGGCGTTCCGTAAGGATGTGGCTGCAGACTAGGGCCGCACATCATTCTAGAAAAGGAGATGCGGCACCGCAGTGGCATAGCTAGATGGAATCCCTAGTCATTAATTAAATGAACTGCATATTTATAAATGTATTAATGAATGTCTTTGTCGGTTCGACAAACGCCAGGATGCAGGACCACGTATGCAACAAATTTCCATGTACCGCTAAGGAGACTAGCAGCTCCGAGTGACAGCTTGAGTGACAGCTTGACAGGATATCAGGCCTTTAGCGGGCCACTAAGTCTGAATGCCATCCCGCGGGTCCAGGCACTGATGCCCCTGTCCTGACGATGCCTGTTGCTTGGCTGAAAACGTAAAGTGAAGCTGGACGCGTTGGCAATTAATCCTGCTTCAGACCAACCCTACCAGCCTTCCTAAGCCCAACACCTCCAATCGCAGCACATAGAACCATAAAGGCAAACATGGTCCAGAAACTAGCCCTGTATCCTTCCAGCAGCGCCTCCGAGGCTGGGATGCCCGAGTGTTGCTTCGTGACAAGAGTAGAGATAACTTGCATGATTGCCAAACCCATGGCATTTCCAAACTGTGACGCAGCGTTGAAGACGGAGCCGGCGACTGCTTGCTTATCCTCCGGAAAGGTTTCCGTCACAACGATGAGACCTACGGTGAAGAGAACGTCTACCGAGAATGGCATGAAAACCTGGGCGAAGAAGGCGCCGGTCCAGTACGTCCAGGTAGGGCTGATAACAGCCATGAGAAGGGGGGAGACGGCCGTCAGGACGGAAGTGGTAACGATCAGCCAGATGGCAGGGATTTTGTGAACAACGAGACCTGTCGTGAAGTTGAGAGCCACACCTACTACAACGCTGGGCAGGATGCGGATAGCGGCATTGAGAGCTGAGAGATGCTGGATTTCTTGGAAGCTAGGATCTAGTCAGTGAAGCCAATCTCTGCAACGATCGGCGAACTTACAAGAGACTAGCAAAAAGCTCTAGGGAGTTGATCACTGCATTAGACAAGGCGATGGTAAAGCAGATGCTAGTGAAGGCGTGGTTGCCCCAGAACGAATTCGGTATAAGGGCCGGGTTGCCGCGCTGCACCTGGATATGCATCCACCCCACGAATAGAGGCAGGGACACAAGACTCAGACACAGCATGACAATGTTGCTGGCTTCTTTGACTCGATACACATCAGTGCTGATAATCCTATTGCCAAAGTTAGCTGATGTTCTTAATGAAGCGGGGACTGTCTCACGCTAAGAAATATGACAGGAAAGCCATGAACGTCGAGGCAAGGAGAGTGCCTAGCCAGTCGATCTTGGTCGCTACACTGCGGAAGATTTCACGGAGGGTACCTAGAGGTTCAGACTTTGGCAAAGACCAGAACCCAACAGCCGAAAGAACCAGATTGATGCCGCCGTAGAGATACCATCCCGACCGCCAACCAACAGTCTCAACCAACACACCACCAAGCACAAGACCGCACGAAAAGCCAAGCGGCTGACTCAACCCCAAGCAGGCAAAGGCCAAGTTCCGCCCTCTACCGCGCGGCAACGTCTTAGACACCAAAGCCACCGAGCTCGCCAGATGCAGCGCCAACGCAACGCCCTGTAGGGCCCTCAGGGCGACTAGCTCCTCGCCCCGACGAACAAAGCCGCAGGCTAGCATCAGGACGCCGCTGAGGATGCACCCGACGAGATCCACCGATCTAGCGCCCAGGACGTCGGCTAGGGCACCCGCAAGCAGCAGCGTGGACGCGGTGGCTAGGCCCTGAACGGACGAGGGCCAGAAGGCGAGCGACGCAGGGAGATGAAGATCGGCCGTCATCTGAGGGAGGCCCACGACGATGAGGCCGTTGGTAGCGCTGCACGCAAAGTTGACGCCCGAGAGCTGGAACGTCACGGCGATTTTTCTCAAGCGGGATGCTGTGTCGCGGGGTGGTTCTGGGGCTGCTATCTGGGCTTCAGTGGAGGCCGCGACAGCGTGAGGCATCGCCGGCATGGCCTCCACCAGGAGTGTTTCAGTATGAGTCGCCATTGTTGATTCTGAAGCGAGTAATGAAAATTCCAGATGTCACTGCTTGAATTATTTGTAGTAAGAGGAAAAGAAGAAGATGTCACTCGTTTTCTCACAGTTAACACAGTAGCGTCGTGTAAGGGCGTCCAGGCCACGCCCTTTAGATGTGGGGGTATGCAATGCAGTCATCAATGACATTTTTCTGCAAGGGAGGAATTTGCAGGGTCCTTTTGTTTTGATAGGCAACGGAATTCCTGGTCCCTGGTGCGTTACGACGCTACACCTGAAGGGATGATGGGGTTCCCGTAAGCGAGGTCAATTCGATGTTTTCCCAAATTTATTCCATGCGGTGGATGGTGAAATGCAATATGGGTTGCCGGCAAAATAATTAACCATCGATATGCTGTGGTCGCTTCTGAGACATTCCAGCGAAAACAGTCCCGTCGTAGTTCATAGATTACGATTCATACAAACATGTTCTTCCCATTAATCTAATACACCCCTCTTTTCGTTTTTCGAAGAGCGGTCCCGTGCAAAAGATCCGACAGCGAGCTGACTACCTCATATATAATAATATTAATATAAAATATCTATAATTTAGAAGTTTCTATGTAATATTACGAAGATATTATATAAAATTGTATATAATTATTTAAAACAAATAAAGTGAACCATAGTTTATACAAGATTATATAAAATAAATAGATTTTATTGGAGTGGACTATATAAGATAGACAATTATCAGAACTTTTATACGCCCACTGGAGTTAAATGTACTAGAGGGGACGATAGGTTGCTTGAGATCAATATAAACTGTCAGCAAGCTTTGACGCCGAACTGGTGTCCATGTAGTTCTTCGTGGTGCAGACAATCAGAGAAATTAACTCATGACGAGAACTGTAGTTCCATTGCAATAGATGCCAACAGAAAGAAACGCAAAAGTCGACTTTTCCAGTTGAAACCCTTCGAATCGGGAAACACCTCGCAGGAAATAAGCCCAAACACTCAAATCCCATCTACAAATCCTTTCGAAGAGACCCGCCACCGAGCATCTTCATAAATCTGCTCCTCTCAACCTCATTCGGCCTGGACCACCACTCATCGGCATTGACCTTTTCAAATCCCTTCTCTTCCCACTTCTTCATCTGCTTTGAATCAATCTGATGCCAAGGAACACCCAGATCCTTAGAAACCTGGTCTTTGAGCTGGTCCATGATCATTGTATCAGCCCCTTTGTCACTCTCAGGGCCTTTGCCATCCACGAAAAACGCCTTGTACGCCGCCTCCCTCTCTTCCTCGCCCTTCTTGAGTTTCCTTTCCATACCGTTGACCATGTACTTTTTGTTGTACGCCACTGGCTTCATCCACTTCTCGACCTTCTTGTAGTCAAGCTGGAAGCCCGCGCTGTCGTATGTTGGAGAGCCATCGGGACCTTTCTTCTGGCATTTGGATAGGTCGTAGAAACTATACAATGGGTCTGTGTGTTTGTTCCTTGACTTGGGGATGTGGAACTTTGATAGAAACTCCTCGCTCAACTCGCGTTCTTCATAGCGTGGACGCTTGACGCGATCTGGGGTTGCTCGGGGATCACGGATTTGAGAATGGTCAAAGTCAAATTCCAGATCTTTTCCTGTGAGTGTTAGCTTGGCTTTCTCAAGAGTCGATGGCGAGGCTTCTGGATTGGATTTCTTGGTGCTCTTTGCCTGCTTGGCCTTTGGTTCTGGCGCCGAGTCTGTGTTGGTCGATTGTCTCTTTTGGCCTCGAGGCTTTGGAGAGGTGGTGTCATCTTCGTGGGTATCTGTTCCACTTCTTGTTTTCATATTGAATTGAGATAGGGGTAGTAAGTATGCGTGTTTTGGCAACTTGTGTGATGCTGTGTCCAATTTATCGTGAAAAGTCTCGAGGGACTGAGTCGTGTTTATAGTTTGGGGTATGATATCACGATCTGCTCTCAATGCGACACTGATGTCATTCTCACGTGATGACGTTGGGCAGCCTACCCTACAAGCTACGACGTCATAACGAGATCTGAAAGATGAGTATGTCATGATAGCTTCAATGTTTCGAGGGAAAGAGAAACGTGATGGTACCTTGTACGTAATTATATTCTATCCGATAATGGCAATTTACTCCTCAACCTCACATAAGTTGTTCTTGATTTCCACACTTGCTGCCCTTGTTGTTGCAGAAGTCCGGAAAATAAACCTTCAAGGAACTCTCAAACTTGTAGAGTCTTATGAGGTATATCACAATTGGAACAACTTATACATGATCTTAGGATCGGATTACTTAAAGTAATACAGAATAAGAGGAGCCTATCCTGTTGAATGATGTTACCTGGAATTTTGGAGCTAGGTGGCCACCAGAACATTCTTTGGAACCCATCTCGTAAGAGAACCACTCACGCATTAGTGGGAACGCCCAGACCAAAGTTTCAGATCTGCAACTTTATTTGCTTGTGTCACTCCTGAAACCTGGCCTTCCGCCATGGCCTAACACTTCGTCCTTGAGGGGGAGGGGGAATAAAATATAAGAATCTAAGTATAAGATGCTAGCCCTCTTTAATTAATTTCGTTATAATAAAATAATAAAATTATATAAAATTATAATCTTTTAGAATAATTATTTACAAAATTAAAAAGATTTCATCTAGAAGACATGACTTTATATAAGTCTCATTAATATTTGGTCTAAAAGTTATCTTGGTGGTAGTCTTGAGTCCCGTGTCTCATCACCCCTAGTTGGTGTCATGTCTCCTTAGTAGTGAGCACAGCCTCTTTCTGTACAGGGCTACCAGCAACATGGCGTTGTCTCAGGTTCCCAGCCTCGTCATGCTCCGCATCCCACTTCTCAATCTCAATAACGGGCACTCTGACCAGACGGTGGGTGTTAGCACCATTGCTATCAACTTCCACTACTTCAGGTCGAATAATGTAACCCCTCCATTTAGGAATGACGTAAATCCAGAAGACGTAGTAGATTCCGCACAGAACCATACTGTGAAAGTATTTGGTCAGTCATAGGGTGCTGATCAAGATTGAAGAAGGAAGACGTACATTGCAATACCGACCACGCAATATGTCGCGTACCAGAAACTGACATCGCCGGCGTAAGGGCCACCCTTGGGAGGGTACCAAGGCATAGCGATAACGAAGATCTGAATGAGGATGAAAAAGACGGCAGCTATATCCCAAGCCTTGAACTCTGGTCGGCCTCGTCCCACGTGTCTGTTGCGACGACGGATGATATACAGACCAACACTCATGGCTAGCTGAAAGATACCCTCAGGGTACGTTTTCAGACTTATCACTTTAATTAATTAATTGAGTGGTTAGTATTACACTTAGAGAACAAGAGGAGTACTCACCAAACTGGAACGCATCGCCGGCTGGTGGAGCGACAATCATGATAAAAGTCATAGCCCACTTCAACAGATACGGCCCGATGGGGGTACCGAAGGGCTTGGTTGATACCCAGAAATTGGTGAATGGAAGGACTCCTTGGCTGAATAAAAATATCAGTAAGATAACTATTTGTCACTCCCACGATGCAGGACTCACCGTCCGATCTCACGAATCATTCTTGAGGCGCCGATCAACGTAGCGAGAAGGTTTCCATAAGCGCTCAATAGTACAAGAACGTTCAAAGCTGTCACAGCGCCACCACTTCCAAAGACCCTTGTGAAGAAAACAGCTGCTGCGATTTCGTTGGACTCTGCAAACTCTTTCTTGGGGACTGGCGGTTGTCAGCAACAGAAACTCTCGGGAGCTGCAGAATCCCTTACCAGCAGCAAAGTACGCGACGTTGCAAAGCATGTACAAAACGGCAACCAAGATAACGGAGATGAAACCGTACTTCTTAATTGTGGGAACAGGTTTCTTGACTTCGTTGACCACGGAGAAAGCATTCGCATATCCAGTGTATGAGAAGACAATGTTGACAAGAGCTGTTGAGAGATCATTTCCATTATCGGTCGTTCCCTCGAAAGCATTCTGGAAGTTGGCATTGGGGTCAGGGATAGCGGAAACGTTTCCACCGAGGACGACGAAACCAGTGATAGAGATGCTACTTTGGTCAGCATGAGAAGACTGATTGAGGATCGACATACTGACAAGATGAGAGTGATGATCTTGATGAAACCGAGAACGTTGACAGCCCAGAGAGAGTACTTGTTGTGAGCAATGACGCCTGAGCACACCTGTTAGCATAATGTGTTTGATAGGAAAAAGAGAGCTTACAGATCACAGCAAGTGTGTAGGCAGCAATGGCCACACCCTTCATCTCCCAATCACTAGGCGTCTTTCCAGCGATCCGCCAAAGATATCTAGACAATACTGCACAGCCAGTCAGCGCGCTGCACCCATAGGAACTTGTGTGGTACTAACCAATAGCATTACTGCTACTGAATGACAAGAAAACAGACTGCACTGCATAGGCGATGGGGAAGAAATGTTTCGGCCGCGGATAGGCTTGTTCGAGGTACACGACTTCTGCTCCGGATCGACTGGGGAAATAACTAGCGAACTCAAGGTAGACGCAGAATCCGGCGATGGCCATCACGAAGCCGATGAGCCAGTAGATCAGAGCGAGACCAACGGAGCCTGTAGAATTGAGGATGCTCCCGGCTGTCTGAGAGTTAGTGCATTCCCAATATCATTGGCGATACCACTTACGAGTCGAAAAGATACCCGTTCCAATCATCTGGTTAACATTGAGAAAGATAATGGTAAGCCATCCAACATGATAGCCTAAAGGAGAGTTAGATTCAACTGGAGCCCCGATGGCCTCCTGATACGTCGCCTTAGAGCCGTTGCCGCCCTGCACACGAGTGAAGGCGAGGTTTCCATCACGAAGAAGTGCCGGGTCAGAGCTGTCAGAGTTATAGTTTTGATCAGCATCAACAACAGCTGGCTGAGCTGTTGGCTTCGCGCGCCAACTAGATAACGAGAAGCCCATGACGAAGAGGCTGCAGCGAGACGCAAGTCGAAAATATCTGGATGAATACCGCGACAAAGTGTAACCCAAGTTGCTTTAAATAAGGTTTTATCAAATTATTAGGTAGTTTCTATCCCTACGCCTGCAAGATACAGTTGTGTCGATCCCCGTGCTCAAGATATCAACTAGATTGGCTATCGATTGCGTGACGCTAAATACCTTCCACTCTGGTAGAAGCACGCCATAGGCCAAGGCATGACGCCAAATCCAGTGTTACGTTGACGCCAAAAGGATCAATCTAAAGTCTATTGGTAGGTTGGATCAGGCAAGGATTGGATTAACCTTTGTAACAGTAACGTGGTATTCCAAGAATTTCGCATGTGATCGAGGCACAGGCGTGGGGGACCGACTTAGATGATTGGTCTGGGGTATGGAACTTACGGTCGAACTGGATGTTATCCGTCTTTGCTTCATTTTGGCTAAGTCCTGCCATGACCCCAGAAATTAAGCTTATCATTAGTCTACGTCGGCCCATGCCAAATCGTTACTTTTACCAAGCCGCCTTCCTTTAATGGAATTACACCTGCGGTCTTCTTGATGACCCCTGGCACCCCAATGCACCATTTTCCCCAAAGCCCTCGGGGGGAAATAAAACGCGAGATATGATTTCTACTAGATATTATACCACTTCCGGTAGGATATAGATTAGAATAAAATAATAAGAATATGAGAATAATAATTCCTAGAGTAAGTTTATTTATAGGTATATTATATTTCAATAAATCGGATCAGTTTAATTCAATTTGTTATATTTAGTTGAATGTATCTTGGTGGCAAAACTGTGTCTTGTGTTTTTTCCCCCTCCTAGCAAAGGTACCAGCATCTGAGCTCTTCTAGCATGGATCAGAATCCAGCAGATAAATATGATGTGGTGCAATCATCAGGACTGATACTGTGCTTTATGTTCGGTCTCGGCATAGGTAGTGAAGGTGAACCCACATTACGGCACTGTGCAATAGTCCCGATCATGAGGTAAAAGATACTTAGCTCTACAAAAATATTTACATAAGAATAAAAGTAATATAAGATTTGCAATAATCAGGAGTATTTTAAAAGAAACATTTAAATTACTATTATTACATTTCTATAGACTTAGTCAATCAGTACATTACCTCGAGACGAACAAAGAATATTATTCTTTTCATACAACGCAGAATTAGACAGATGCATAATATGAAACCTAGGTGAGGAGTAGACACCTCACAATCACCTCCTTCCTAATCACATTCAGTCCAGGTTAACCATAAACCTCTTGGATCAACTTTCCCTGCTCCTATCTCAAGAAGACACTTCCACGTCGCCCACCTAGCAAACCCAAGGAAGCAAAGGGAAGCTATACACATTTAAGAGTGCTGCTAATTATTAGATACGACTAGATATAAATATGTACAGGTTTCTCTTCGATAACACAGTAATAGATAACATGCCACTACTTCCTCAAATAAGGCAACACACTGTCTTATATAGCAACTAAGTTTAGCTTAATCTCAATCTAAATCTCAGCTATATAATAGGTATATAATAGGTGTATATAAGTTCTAATGAATTTCTTTATCTTAATATAACTTTATATAAATATGAAATAATATTATATAAAGTATTTTAATTATTATATTATATTATTATATATATTCTTACTTTGCTTATAGTAGGACTTTTAGTTGGTCGGGATCGGTAGGTAGATCTATTCTAGTCTTCTGGTCTGGTGTCTGATAATGCCAGTATTTGCTGGTTGTAGTTAAATGACAGATACGAGAAAATAGCAATATGCCATTTACGATGTGCAGAATCTATGTATTTTCTTTCCTTCAAACTAGTTTCCTTGTATAACTATCGCAACATCTGGGAAGCAAAACGGGAACAGTTGCATTTTGAGGTGCTTTCGTGAATAGTGTGTAACAATGAACTGAAAACGCAAGAGATACTTGCCGGTGATATGTCCGACAAGAGATATTAAGTTCTTAAGCGCTTGACATCTGTGGCCAGAACTTAATTAGTCAAGTGAAGCCTGTCAATCATGACTCCACACAACGTTGAACAGACCCCGCATCTCAGTGAATTAACCTTGATCATTCCCACCCGCGTAAAATTTCATATCTATAAACACCATGGTTGTAACCCTCTGGCACCAGTCGTTGCAGGCTACATTCACAGGAATTGAGAAGTCCGGAACCACGCAATTTCGAGGGATTCCATACGGCCACATACCGCGACGCTTCGCTGCAGCCGAGAAGCTTGAGGTGTATCCCGGAGAGTTGGACTGTACTGAATTCGGGTAGGATTCTTTCAACCGTCAGTTACAATACAGCAGTGGCTGATAGCTTTAGACCACGATGCCCACAAGCTCCTGTCGATGTAGGCCACCTGCTGCGCATACCGCCTTCGTATGAATTGCCGCAGGAGCCAGAAGATGAGTTCAAGTGCACCAACCTGGATGTAGTCATGCCGAATCTCAATTCAGAGCCAGAGTCGATGTGCCTGCCGGTTTTAGTTTGGATCCATGGTATAGCTCTTATCCGATTGCAACGAATAGTCAACACGTAGATGACTGATTTCTGAGTATAGGAGGTTCGCAAGCTGTCACGTTTGGCAGCGCAGCGTCCGGAGTTTGTGGTAAGAGCTGACACTCCAAGCGGACACCGCGGACATTGCCATCAAGGAAATGAGGCATTTGCTGAACCACATCTCGATAGACATGACCACCATCGTGGCGAACTCAGCCTCGATTGGGAGGCCAATCATTGTTGTTTCCGTTCAGTACAGACTCAACGTATTTGCACTAGGTAGTGACGAGGGACCCCCTAATCTGGCTCTGCGAGACCAAGAGCTGGCTCTTGACTGGGTACAAGACCATATAGCAGGGTTTGGCGGTGATCCGGTATTATCAATCCGCCACAGTCATACCCGGCATTGGTAAGCTAACAAGAAGTACAGAACAAAGTCACACTAGCCGGTGAAAGTGCCGGCGCGCTGTATTGTCACGCCCATCTCGTCACAGGAGTACCGGCAAGACAGGTCATCCTTGCCTCTGGCTCGTTGTTCTTATCGCCACCTCAGCCACGGCAGAAGGTGTCAGCAATTCGTGGTCTAGTTTCAAAACAGCTCCGAGCTGTTGACGGTCGTAACTTGGAGGATGCACCAGCTAGCAAGGTTGTTGATGCAGTCGAGTTATCTGGCTTGCAATCTTTCTTCCTTGAGTGGGAAGAAAGGTTCGAGGGTTGGCAGACGAAGATTGGCAACGCTGAGAGGCTACTTCTCAGTGACGTAGGGAAAGAGGTAAGTCTATTGTAACATTGGGATGATTATCTTGCTGATTCTTTTAGGCGGCCATTTGGCAAGCGGGAGTATGGGCAACAGACTCGAACGAAATCCTGGCCGCTTTCAACGCCGCAGAAAAGCATAGTGAAGAGCTCAAAACCTTATACCACATCTACCCAGATAGACCGTCATCTTGCAAAACCGGAGCTTTGGACTTTATCAACGACTACAAGTTCCTACTTCCCATCCTCCGTCTTGAGAAAGCTTGGAAGGCTGCACATAAGCCTGTCTACCGATATCTAGTCGATGAGTCCAATCCATGGCAACCTTCCAGCGGACCACATCACGCTGTGGATCTATCTCTGCTGTTCGCTGGTTTCGACTTGAGTTTTTCTCCTAGCGCTGAGCGTGTTGGCAGGGCCATGCGCGAAGCGTGGATCAAGTTCGTGAATCTCGAAGACCCATGGCTCGATGCTTCAGCTACATGCTATGGGTTTGGACCAAATGGGATAACTAAGACTTTGGAGAATTGGGAGGTAGAGTCGCGTCGAAGAGTCACGGAGACGGATAGATTGGAGACAATGGATAGTGCGTTATTGGACAAGACACTTGCTGGTCTGGCAGCAGGAAAGGTGAGCCTGCTGAACTGATGCGTCCAGACCTTGAGAACAGTCAACTCGATTCTTTTTTTGGAGCTAGTCAATTATGTATGAATAATATCAAGATCATGCTCCCGTTCTCCCCTCTTCACCTTCCACGCCGCACTATGACTGAGCCTCACAAGCTCCATAACAAACTCACTAATCTCCTGGATATGCTCAATCTCCTCCATGGGAAGTCTCTCGGCCGGCACCTTTCGCGTGATGTTACTTATCGACGATAAAATACGCAAGTCATTATCCGCAGAATGACCAAGAGGGTGTATAAGAATGTTCATGAATAGCGGCATGGCAGCCATGGGAGCATAGTGAGATACGATCCAGAGAGAATCCTCCTTCCAAAAGTCTACCACAGTGTCCAGGATGCGAAAGATAGAACGGCTGGCTTCGATTGATAAGTCAGCGCTGGAGTGCACCACGCTGTGCAGGTCATCGGGAAGGTTCTTCTCCAGGTCACCGCACTTTCGGACAAGCGTGTGAATGTTGATTATAGTGAAGAGATAATCGAGCTGTAAGTTAATAAGGTATGTGCGATCTTTTACACTCGTGGTTGAAGGCAGTGAGAAGGATAAGTCTGAAATGATGGATAATCTGGGACGATAGCGCGGATCGACTGCTAACCGCCACTCCTCAAGCTCATCGTCGAGCTGTCGAACTTGCGCGAGAAGCTCACCCTCTGTGTATCTAAATGCACGCGGAGAGCAGAGCAGGCGGATTGCGTTCTCTTTAATCTTGGCGAGGTTCGTGTCTCGCGACTGGCTACTCAATTCCTCGGATGTGTTCAAATCACAGTGATCTGAGGTAAGTAGGGGCGGTCTGTCAGTGCGCAATGCGATGTCCTTATCGGAGCAGTAACAGACCCAGAACAATCGCCGAATGTGAAGTTTCGTCTGGTCCTCGAACGTGGGAATGTGTTGTGGGAGGATGGCTGGTCGTGATAGAGGGAAATGGCCACCAAGATCGCATACAATTCGACAGGCGTTTGAGAACGTAACAGAGGCCTCGCGGCATTGTCCTCTCATCTTTTGACACGCCCACTGATGGAAGATTAGCAACGATTACATCTGCTGGTTCTGAGCTGACTTACTAGAAGAAGGGTAGCCTGCAAACTATCCAAGTTCGTGTTACCGTTGTTGATGGTCAACAAGCGCGTAGCTTCATGGATGCAGTCCCTTGGCCCCAAGGTGAGGCCGAACTGCTGAGAATCTGTCGTACGAATAACAAGAGCAGTCAATGCCCAAAGACAGGCTTGGGCTCCAAAGTCAACAACCTCGAGATCACATGCTCTCGCAACAGTCCCTTCGAACAGACTTTTTTCCAAGAAAGGAAAGATGATAGAAGTCTTGGAATCGAAGAACACCTCCACAAGATGCGTGCAGACATTTCTTGAGGGCAGTGGTCTCGGTCTTTCCGCAAAGGCGATGGGGTCAAGATGTGGTATAGTTCCAACCGGATCTGCAAAGATGTCGAAGTTCTCCATAAACACACGCTCACCTGCACCATCAGAGACCCATTGCCGCCCGCGCGGAGACAAAATACCGATTCCTTTGAAGTACCAATTATTACCAGTGTGACATCTTGACAATCTGTAAATTGGCTTGCCATGCCGGGATCTTTGGTTCAAGGAGGCATTGGTGGAAAAGTCAGATGGGCTTGCAGTCGCCGGCTGACGACTGGCCGTAGTAATGGGTGATGCTCCAAACCGGACGCTCGATGGCGATGGCTCAGCGAATGGCCTATCCGACCAAGGCGAAGATGAGGGGCCTCCCGCGGGCATGAGGTTAATAGTGCATAATGCAGTTTGGAGAGCCTCCTCGAGCGTTTCAACGCGCTGGGATAGTTCTTGCACAACGTCGGTTGTTGTTCTTATCCCCTGTTAGCTCTGAGGTAACCCGTCCGCTGCAGGATGGTAGTCAAATACCTTTTGTTTGGGTCTTTCTGGACGACTCTGTCAAACGTGCAAGTCAGGCCCTGACTGTCGCACCAGTCGCAGGGGTCGCCCTGAGTTTTGATCAAGCACTGGATCTACACGCCAGAGTTAGCAGACGATCTCGATCTGTGGTATTTGGGTTTTGGGTAACAAGAAACATGACATCATGCGGTGAGTTAATTACCTTTCGCCTGTAGCACACGTCGCAGGCTCGCCGGGGAGGCATTGCATTGGTGCTGTGACAAGATTGGTAGTGGAGGTTGATGTAATCGGAGAGACGGAAACGAGAGGGCGGAGGCCATAGAAAACCGAAACTTGACCGTATCGCTGGTTAAGCTTATTAGCCGAGACTATGTCACTAAGCATTGGGTAACAAGGTCCTGTAGGGGATCTGATATGTGATGCTCGGTACAACTCATCACTTGTGTGGGTGCATTATGGATCCGTGAGCATGTAGCACCATGAGAAACAAGATGTGGTCTAAGCGTTTCTTTTCCGACTCCGATTACTAACTCACATGTACTCAGCTATTGGTTCGCCTCGATACACGCTTGTGGTAGTCCCCCGAAACACCGGCGATCTTCACCCAAACAAGACCACGGAGTTCCGTTATCCGATGACATAAGCACATCTCCCCCAGTAAATCTGGAACCAACACGGACGTGGCGTTTATCAGATCGCTACAAGCATAATGATTGGCCAAGGAGATGAGCTTCCCTCCCCCCTATGTCAATCGAAGCAACAGCTCCCCCTGCTGAGACTTGAGCTAAGCTTCCAAACGCAGACATGGATGAAAATCTGGAAATGACAATCTATGGCCAAGAGACATATATAATGAACTGCCCCACGTTGGCTGCCATGAGTCACTCATCGTAGCTCACTGGTTTATGAAGCCCGGTAGCTTACTCCATCTTTATCAATTTATTGTCTGCCAAGGGCCAAGCACAAGGTCTTCAATATGTCTGGCAATCTACTCGATCCCAAGGCATTGATAGACCCCCGCCAGAGGTCCATCAGCGATGCAGGCACCGTCTCTACCGTAGGCCACTCACTGCAAACAGGGGAGACAACCGCTGTGCCTAGCATCAACCAACAACAATCTCTCGAGGCGGGCCACGAGAAAGACGTCGACCTCCATGACCCCAATAGTCCTTTTGGTCACAACCCTGGTCAGCTCAACAAGCTCCTCGATCCCAAATCACTACCCGTCCTCCAAGGTCTCGGTGGTCTGGAGGGCCTCGCCCGCAGTCTGCGTGTAGATCTCAAGGCTGGTCTCAGTGTCGATGAGCTCCACCCACATGGCGATGCGCACAAATCCAACGAACGAGTTCGTGTCTTCGGACGGAACCAACTCCCAGCGAAAAAGCCAAAGTCTATCTGGAGACTAGCCTGGATCACCTTCCAAGAAGCCGTACTCATCATGTTGACGGTAGCCGGAGTCATTTCTCTTGCCCTCGGTCTCTACGAAACCTTTGGCGTCACTCACGCGCCTGGCGATCCTACCCCTGTGGACTGGGTCGAAGGTGTCGCTATTCTCTCTGCCGTTGCCATCGTGGTGGTTGTCGCATCGCACAACGATTGGCAGAAAGAAAAGGCCTTTGTGAAGCTCAACACAAAGAAGGATGACAGAGAAGTCAAGGTGCTCCGGTCTGGCAAGTCTATGCTCGTCAACGTTGCCGATTTGGTCGTCGGAGATGTTTTATACCTTGAACCGGGTGACTTGATTCCTGTGGATGGTATCTTCATCGATGGACACAATGTGAAGTGCGATGAATCGACAGTGACTGGTGAGTCCGATGCGCTGAGGAAAACACCGGGCGGTAAGGTCTTCACACCGGATCCGAACAGCACCAAAGAGCCTGATCCATTCATCATTTCTGGCTCGCGAGTTCTTGAAGGTACGCATACACCCATCTCAGAAGCACTCAATCGTCGCTAACCCTTCCGTGTAGGCATGGGAACATTCCTCTGTACCTCGGTCGGCGTCAACAGCAGCTTCGGCAAGATCATGATGTCAGTCCGAACCGACATCGAGTCAACACCTCTCCAGAAGAAACTCGAAGGCCTAGCAGTAGCCATTGCCAAGCTCGGTGGTGGCGCTTCCATCCTCATGTTCTTCATCCTCCTCTTCCGCTTCTGCGCCAACCTCCCCGGCGATGCGAGACCAGCAGAGGAAAAGGCCTCGACGTTTGTTGATCTTCTCGTCGTAGCCATTGCCATCATTGCTGTGGCTGTGCCTGAGGGTCTGCCTCTTGCTGTTACCCTTGCGCTGGCGTTTGCTACGACGCGGTTGCTGAAGGAGAACAACCTTGTTAGAGTGCTCAGGGCTTGTGAGACTATGGGTAATGCGACTTGTATCTGTTCAGACAAGACAGGCACTTTGGTATGTTTTCATCAATTACTGTATGAACTTTACTAATTGCTTCAGACTACAAACAAGATGACTGTCACTGCCGGCCGCTTCGGCTCCTCGACCTTCACCTCCGACATCCCCACCTGGGCAACCAGCCTCTCCCAAGACGGCAAGAAGCTCATCACCCAATCGGTCGCCATCAACTCAACAGCCTTCGAAGGAACACAAGAAGGAGAAGCAACATTCATCGGCTCCAAGACAGAGACTGCGCTGCTGCAGCTTGCCAAAGACCACCTCGGCATGCAATCCCTCTCTGAGACTAGAGCCAACGAGCAGATCGCCCTCATCGAGCCTTTCGACTCGGTCAAGAAGTACATGCTGGCTGTCATCAAGATCCCAACTGGCTACAGGCTGCTCATCAAGGGTGCTTCTGAGATTGTGCTTGGGTATTGCACCGCGCAGGTCAACCCCTCTACTGGCGAGCTTGATGTCCTGGACCGCACCGCCGCGGAGGAAGCCATCACTGCATTTGCGCGCAAGTCCCTTCGTACCATCGGCATGGCGTACAAAGACTTCGATGAGCTTCCAGATCTCGAGAACCTAAGCGATTTAACTCTCCTCGGCATCGTTGGTATCCAAGATCCCGTCCGTCCCGGTGTCCCCCTCGCCGTACAGAACGCCCGACGTGCTGGAGTGGTCACTCGCATGGTCACAGGAGACAACCTCATCACCGCCCGTGCCATCGCCACAGAGTGCGGCATCTACACCGACGGCATCGTCATGGAAGGCCCCGAGTTCCGAAAACTCTCCGAAGAGGAACTCGACAGGATCATTCCCCGACTGCAGGTTCTTGCGCGGTCTTCACCCGACGACAAACGCATCTTGGTCACGCGTCTCAAGGCCCTGGGAGAAACAGTCGCGGTGACTGGCGATGGTACCAATGATGCGCCTGCTCTTAAGGCTGCTGATATTGGCTTCTCTATGGGTATTTCGGGTACTGAAGTGGCTAAGGAGGCTTCTGAGATTATTCTCATGGATGATAACTTTGCTTCAATTATTACCGCGTTGAAGTGGGGACGGGCAGTTAACGATGCTGTGCAGAAGTTCTTGCAGGTAAGCTATCCGTTGAGTGAGATGTTTGTATTATGTGTTGACATGTTCCTAGTTCCAAATCACCGTCAACATTACCGCCGTTATCCTTTCGTTCGTTACGTCCATGTACAACGACGACATGGAGCCCGTTCTCAAGGCGGTGCAGCTGCTATGGGTAAGCCTCGGTTTATCTATCTACATAGATACAGACACTGACGATAGGCAGATCAACCTGATTATGGATACAATGGCTGCCCTTGCTCTGGCCACAGACCCTCCCACCGATGCCATCCTCGATAGACCTCCCCAGCCCAAGTCAGCACCACTCATCACCATGAACGTAAGTGCACCCCATCCACCAAGCACAATCCAGCACTAACAAGCCACAGATGTGGAAGATGATCATCGGCCAATCCATCTTCCAGCTCGTCGTCATCCTCGTCCTTTACTTCGCCGGCGGTTCCATCCTCAACTACGACCTCAGCATCGAGAGCGAAGAGCTCCAACTCGACACCATTATCTTCAATGTCTTTGTGTGGATGCAAATCTTCAACGAGCTCAACTGCCGACGCCTCGACAACAAGTTCAATGTCTTTGTTGGAATCCACCGAAACTGGTTCTTCATCTTCATCAACATGATCATGATCGGCCTGCAGATCGCCATCATCTTCGTCGGCAACCGCGTCTTCGACATTGACCCCAACGGCCTCAATGGTGTGCAGTGGGCTATCTCGATTGTTATCGCGGCTTTCAGTCTGCCGTGGGGTGTGCTTGTGCGCATCTTCCCGGATGAGTGGTTTGCCAAGGCTGTTTACTTTGTGGCACCACCGTTCGTGGCTGTGTATAACTTTCTGGGTAGGGGCTGGGGAAAGTTCATCAGGCTTTTCAAGAAGTCTAAGAAGATGGATGATGGGGCCTCCGATTCCACAGGAGACACATCGGGCAAAGAGAAGTCATCTCCCAGTGGTCCGATGATCGTTGAGCCCTGAGATTGGATAGATTGGGCAGGATCAAAAGTGTGAATTAGAAACATGCTATTAGGGATCTGATGCGGGATTGCTTTTGTATAGTAGATTGCTTGCGCACAGTGGATAGAAGAACAAGAAGACTCGATACAACTGTTATGTCGAAGAGCGGTGATGATTCGGAGGGTAGAAGTAAGACGCCGTGGCTGAAGGATGTTGGTAGATCGTTTTCGAAGCCATGATGGTGGTAAATGGCCAACATTGAACTGTCCCCATCATCTCGGCGCCTTTGTCCTAGATCTACCAGTTCGTACCGTAGCGGTCCCTTATCAGCTGGATGAACCTGCCATTCCAAGTTGGGGAGTTGTGTTTCGTTGTCTGTGGACTTGCTAGACATGGTCAAGTATGGATAGCGGATGAGTTGCTTTTTTGTTTGCTTATCAGGCAGAGGGTAGCTTTTTTCTGTGGAAGTTTGTTCAACGACCTCGCCGGTCGATTCGTGGATCGATATGTTGTTCGTGTCATCATCGGAAAGAGAACTAGGTTTATCAGTATGTGACACCTCAGTAGTTGATCCGAACTTACACATGGCCTTCAAGGGGTTGCCGCCCAATACATCTCTCCTGAATGGATAGCGACCCGCAAACGTTAAAGTCGACCAGAAACCGTGCATCGTCACCGACATGGTACCCGCCTGGTTTTCGAAGAAGACACAGCTCTACCTTATAGCTTTGCGAACCCATCGGAAGACTCCTGAGGCTGTCGGCATATTGCTGGGTGATGTCGTACACTGCGAAACGGGTTGTTTTAGCAGTGTGCCTTGGGAGGTAAAGCACTTTTGACAAGTGCACGGGAACGTGAGAGATGGTGTTTTGCATGGCGTTGACTTTGTTGAGCATTGTCAATTAGGTTGAAGTCTTATTTGTGCTGGACTTGGGAGGTACCTCGGTTGTTGGTGTGAGACTGGACTGAAGGTTGCGAACCGGATGGGAGCTCATTCTACTTATGAAGGGAAACATGACCACGTTTGGAACAAGGGATTTGGTCACAGTGTCCATTGGCAGCCAAGAAATGACGGTGGTCTATGGTGAATCGGTATGACTCGATGGAGCAGTACTGTAGTATCAGCTGGAAGTTTTTTTTGGCGTAAGAAGACTTTAGACTATGATCGGCTTGCCAAGACGAAGCAAGTGGTTATTAACATTCTGCTATTATTAATTACATGCTTACAGCTGCAGCCTCTCTCGTATTTCATATGGGTTGGAAGTATTTCCTATTCAGGAATCTCCGAGTGCAGCCTAGCATCATGTCCGACTCCGATCCTCACCATTCTCCACATCCTCCAGGTTTTCCGATTAGGTGCTACGGTTAACCAATGAGCTTGCCTAATCTTGTCTCCGATCGGAGTAGACATCGCGGCGAGTCGAATGCGGTAATTCCGCTCTATCTACTCCGTAACCGACTTGAATTTGTATATACTCAATGTTTAAATACAAATCATTGCCCGTACTGCTTACCTGTAGAAGCTCATGCGGGACCTTGGACTACCAACTCACCAGGGATGTGCTGTTAAACACCCTCTTATTAATCACTTCCACTGGCAGGAGTCTCGACTTCATATATCACCATCTTCCAGCCAATCTAGCTCATCGACACTGTCACTTATGAACATGGGCGTCAAACCATCCGTGCGGTCCTTGCTGGCAAAGCTCACGGGACCACGCCGAGCACGTATCATGATAAAGTACGTTTTGACAAGAACCTTGCCATGACCGGTCATCTTACTCACCGGTCTCAAGACCTGACTATGATTATGTCTTTGTCAGCGGCTACGGAGATGAAGCGAGAGGAGGGTATCTTCGGGGGACGATATTGCTATTTGTGCCCCAGGACCATAAAGTTCAAGGAGTTCAACTGAAACTTACAAGTAGAATGTGGCTTGGGTGAGTTCCCCTATCGTTCAAATGTGACTGGCAAATCTGATTGTATCCTAGTGATCACAAGGTGCAGACCGAGGGCGAAGTAAAATGGCAACATCGCGAAGCTATAGTGCACCAATGGGATGCATTCACTGCTACTAATCAGGTTGAAAGACCATCCAAGAACGGCAAACAATACGAATGGCCTTTCGAACTCTTCATTAGGGGTGACCAAAAAGAGACTTTCAAAGGCTGCAACCGCTGCAGCATCACCTACATACTCGAGGCTTCTACCATTCACTATGACACCACAGAGAACTCTTATACTTTCGCACCCATTCGAATCATCCGATCGCCCGCGTTCTCGTCATACGAGCTCATGGATCCTACTTCAGTGCAGGGGAAATGGGTTGGAAAGGCAGACTACAACGTCTCGATCCGGCATCGAGCGATAGCCCTGGGAGGTCTGGTACCGATCGATGCTCAAATTGCGCAGTTGAGCCCGACGACGAAGATCACGAAGGCTAGATTCTACTTGCAAGAACGACATGCAGTAGAAGACAAGCATTCGACGAATCGCGTGGACTATGAGGGGCAGCGGGAAGTGACTGAATGGCCACTTGATTTAGACGATACTAGCCTGCTACACTCCTGGCAACAGTGTTTACATCTCCCCAGGGCTGTGAGGAATTGTTCCCCCGACTTTTCTTTGTGTGGCGTCACGATCAGTCATACTCTTCACTTTGAAGTCACTCTAAATACCGATGGCATAATAACAGAGGTACGTTCCGAACATCCTGCAAGCCCTTCCCCTAACTAACAGCCACAAGGAGGAAGTCTCGATGCCTATTCATCTCTTCATATCGCCCGAGTTACCAGTCAATGGCTGGGGCGTGTTTCTCAGGAACAACAGCATAGCTGCAAAGGAGGTCAGAGACGTGTTAGCAGAAGGTATTAAAATCCCGCCGAGTTACTGTAAGGGCGATTTCGTGGTGGAAGATTACGGGATACCACTTGGTACTCCGCCTCCGGCGTACAGTGAAGTGTGATGCATGAGATGGACTCTGAGTTAGGGTTTGTTTAATTTTCAACGCTCAATGATAGCATTTGGTCGTTCAGAAGATAGAAGTAGTTTAATCTAGACTTTTGATACCTTTGTCTCGGCTCTCAATAGTTCAAGTAAGCATCGCTTGAGTATCATCGGTCTGGGGAGTGATGTAATTTGTATCCCAGTAGCCCTATTCGAGTCAGAAAACTCCTTTCAGGAATGAATATTCTTATTGACTCACCCAGTCTATCGCATCAGGTCTGAACCAATCGACATTACTAGCCCAATCCTCAAACCTCATTTCAATATGCTCGGGCATCACTGTCTGAGTTGGTTCTCCTCTTGAAAGATATGATCTGCCAAGGTTAGTCTCGCCCAGAGTCGTAAACATTGTACAGCTGACTCACCTCAGACAACGAAGAACGCGATAAACATTCGAACAAGCCGGGCTTTTCATCTTCAATGCCTCCATGCGGACCACAGCAGCATCAATAGCAGATATATGCTCCGTCAAGTCCGAATCACCAGGCATGTCGAGCATACAAGAAGTAAGAGCGACAGCACCATGTAGAGCGTTGCAACTAATGGCCCCCTTGACGAGCCAGCGGTAGCATTTCAAGCGTGGTAATTCGAAAAACTGGTGATGGATGTCAAGCAGAGCCAAACCGGACTGAATGCATTTTTCTCTTGACTCAGAGCGGAAATGGTTCGAGCGAGAGCTGTGAAAGGGTCGGTGGAGAAGCAAGTAGAGTTGGTGAGCGTAGGTTTGGAGTGTACACCAATGCGCGTAGCCTGCAGTGTTGAGGATGCTTCTCCCACCGTTGACGAGATACACTGAATCCCACTCCGTCTGTTCTTTGGATACTGCAGCGTCGTATTGATGTAGGAGTGTTTGGTTTAACTTATCGCCACTGGAGATGTGTGAGCAAATTTGGGTGGAGAGCTGAAAGAGGCGGACCTGAAATTTGATCAGGGTCATATCAGTAAGCCGAGAGGGTGACTGTGACGACACATCAGTTATGCTGTGCTCGGTAATATCACTGTCGTTAACCCAAGCAGGCATTGTTGCTTTCATATTAACCAAGAACGTCAGATCAATATCTCGGAAGCAGAGCGCCTGATATGTATGAATGATCAAAATGCCTGCCCAGCAACGCCGACGTCTTTGACACTCAAGACAATTCGGAACAGGGCCATCCATGTGACATTTTAATGCAATGGCGATATTCGTTGCACTACCGAGAAGGGCCCAACCGTACTCTGGCCCCTCGTTGTGAGATATCATGTGAACAAGGATAAGAAGAGCTTCAAGCGTGCTGATTTCGTGACGAACCAGAAACTGATCTTGCGAGAGCGCCATCATAGCTGCGTTACGGTACTTCTTGGAAAGGATTGATAAATCGCGAGGGAAAGAAGTGTCCTGCCATAGCACAGCAAGGCCGGCATCGCTAGCCTCAATGGTCTTGAGGGTGAGAGAGATGATAGCGAATAGCAGGGCAAGCCAAGATAGGCTGGTCTTCTCAGGCTCTTTGACGAAAGCCAAGTACTGGTTCTGGAATGTCGGGCCGTGAAGGATGTGGAACAGCGACGAGAGGGTTCCGAAGTACCTGGCCACCAGATATTCGGTCACAGACGTTGGCGGCAGCAAGACAAGAAGCTCCGTTATATGAACACTCGGTCCAAAAGAGAGAGTAAAAGTAGGTTCCGGCGAATCGGCTCTTATGGGGCTTCTGTCGACCGAAGGTCGCCGCAGGATGTCATCCCACCGTTGCTGAATCGGCTCCGGGGTCCGACTCGGCGATGAGGCAGTCTCCCGACTAGCAGCTTGAGCCTGGATCTGCGGTTGGGTAACAGGTGCGACAAATTCCAGCCCCGTCCTTTTCCGCCGCTGCCTCCCCGTAAAGTTTGATCCATACGCGCATGAGTCCTGCCAGCCTCGTTTGAGGCATGTGTTGCAGGGCAATTGACGGTCGCATCGGAGTTTGGAGTGTCTGCAAGGGTCGCAGCTCAAGGGTTTTCTGGGTCGTCGTTTTTGAGCCTGACCGCTTGCTGGAGTGATTGGGCTACCTGGACTCAATCGATCCATCATTGTAAGTGGGTTTGGGATGAGAAAAAACTGGATTTGGCCTCGCTTTCCAAGGTCGCTGGAGTCGTTGAGTGTTTGTCGGGGATGAGATTAGATTCGGAGTCGGAGTCGGATTTAGGCTTGGTTATGTCATGCGAGCGGACATTGCAACCAGCCAATCAGGTCAAAGATCTTCATCACCTTGAAATTTGTCTTGGTATACAGTTCTGTGCAAAGACTCCAATGATAAGCCAACCGAGGGTTATAAATCATAAAGGAAATAAAGATATGAAACATTTAGAAGACTTTATATATATATAGAGATGAGATAGAGGGTGCTTAGTCGCAGAATGCTACGTCTAACTGACGCCTACTCCAAACAGCGTTTGGAGTAATCTTCAATCCACTGGTTATGGTATGCATACCATGTCAATTTACGGATGCTGGGGAATATTAGGCGCAAAAGACGGTTTTATGTGCTGGACCAACGGGATGAGCTAGTTGCCGCCGCTTAAGCTTCCTGAAGGATCAATCGTAACGCTGCTTACACAGTGTTAAACTTTCCAAGAGCTGGATCTGACATTGCTGACAGTTCTGGGATAGTTATAAGGACTGATGCTGAAGCCTTGAGACTGTTGTCCTCATCAATCCAACTGTGACCATATCAATTTACGTGCACTTTACTTGTCCCGAATCAGCGACTACAAAATGGCCATCACTGACAAAATACACCCCGTGTACAGCCTCTGGTTCTTATGGATAGACCCCTTCCTGACCATCATTGGCATGTGGGGTAACCTGTTCGACCACAACCTCGCCATGCAGGCCTTTTTCGTCAATTACCCACCTACCGAACAGCTGAAGTGCTTCCTGTACCAGATCGGCGGCATGGGCACGTCGTATCTGATCATCCAACTCACACTGCTACGCTACACGCACGATGTCAACATCTGGAAGATGGTGCAGCTTGCTATTCTGCCTGCGGACTTCACCATGCTCACGGCTATATACGTTGGGATGCGCATCTCGGGGAACCTTGCGCTGGCGGACTGGCGGTGGGAGGATTGGTCGAGTATTGTCATCACGGGCATTTGCACCGTCCTGCGCATCGCGTTTGTGCTGGGCATTGGGATTAAAGATACGAGGGGGAGGGTCAAACGGGCTTAGTTCAGGCTAGGAGGAGACTGCCGGTAGGGCTGATGAGGCTCAAGATGGATTGAGGTGGTGGCTTGGACGGGATGACGATAGTCGCTCTTGGGTAAGGTTAGCAGATTGAGGCTCTGGCTTGAAGAGATTCTGTGGTTGGGAATGGTAAGGGCAGCGAGACGGTTGGTTGCTAAACGCAGAATTTGCTGTCCTCGTGCTGGAATCCCCTGGCCCACAATTATACGAGTTTTACTGTTTTTACGAGCAACGGAATGATACGGACATGAATGCCCATACCAACGTCTAATTACCTGTGGATCCTCCGCTTTGCAGTGAAACCCAATCCGGTAAAAGCTCCAACTCTTCAGCGGAATCCTGAAGCGGCTCCGCTGGTAGCCGTGCAATACATGACCAGCTAATCTACATGGCACCATAGCTCTCCCTTCGAGCAAGCAAAGATGGAATAAATGGATTGTTTTTTTGCGCTCTTCCTTTACGTCTCTGCCTGATAGTCCCTGCCGCCTCCAAAAATTGGGGGTTTCCGGGGATGAATTCGGGCCTTTACCCATAATCGCGGGGGTCAAAGCGTCCCCGTGATATCCTCTGGGAGAAAATGGCATGTCGGGGTCACACCCACGCGAAGCCATCTCCAGGTCCGTTTCTTTCCGTTGCAGCGGTTGGGAGGTGGAGTTTTGGTACTGTAGTCATCTGCCTTGTTGATAACGGCCCGACAGGAAATATCGCACCGACATATCCAAGGTTTTACGGTTCATGGTTTGTTGGTCCTGGGGAAAGGTGTGGTGACGGGCAGGTCTCCACGAAATTTTCTCCCTGGGGTAGCATTAAGGTTGATTTGTGGGTTTGTGGTGCCATTGCACGAAGACGTCGCATGCTATGCTGTGCTTTCGTGGTCAGTGAGAGACTCACCATTTGAACGTGTATGACATAGTAAAGCACCTACTCATAATTAAACAATTAAATAATTGATCTCTCCCGTTATCTGTTGTGTTTTTAGAAGTTTGCGTAGTCATTTGATTAAAACAGAATTGTTGAAGGTCAGCATAGGGTAGTTTTGAGGCAACAGCCAAAAGTCTCAGATCATTCCCGTGAATGTCGTATTACTGATTTACAGCCAAGAGATGCGGCTGAATCATGGCGAGATCCGTAGTGCTCGCTTCGCAGCCGCTTTCATGCTCTCAGTTTAGTCTGCCACGAGATCACGGCTTGGCATGGGAATAATCGCGGCAGACGGCACACAGCAATAACGAAAAACTCGCGACAACTCTCCTGACGAGGAAATCCGTGGATAACATGCCACACTAGGAGGGGTTGATCCATTGGACTTCAAGCATTTGGTCTTTGATTACGGAATGGCTTCTTCACCAAGTGGAGGCAAAAAAAGCATCGACAGGGCGACGGTCACCCGGCTTCACGGCCAGAACGGTTGCGCTGGTGACGTAAATGGCTTGCTTTGGAACATTTCTAGAAGAGGAACAATGTAGGCCCGTGGCTAGTGCCTGTAGATCTTTACCCGGGAGTTGCGACGGTGGAGGACGAGACTCAGTGAATGCTCTGCTGATTGGTCACTTCCATGGACTGACACTGAGATCCAAAACCCTTCCAGGTCTGCGCGAGATTTCTTCAGTGGCTCGATGACCTGTTGAGAAATAGATCAGCAGTTAACATCAAACGCAACGAGTCAGCGATGGAGAGAATCATGCTACCCAACGGCCCCCCGTTAGTCGTTACAGAGTGTGATTATGCGGCGATCCCGCAACAGAATACAACCAAACAATGTAAACCACAGCCAAACAGACTCCACCCAAATCGGTTCGGACGGCACTCTCGATGGAGAAAACCGGCCAAACACTCGGTCCTACCGTCATCGCAATCGCTGCAACCCCATGGCCAGTCTCTCACTATGGGGAATTTACTATCCATTTTTATTTTTCTGTTTTTTGCGGTGCCCCATGGCGAAAAAAGAGAGACCCATTCTCCGGAAAAGTCTAATGACTTTCTCTCCAGACTTGGGAATTGTGGGCTTGGGGGAATAAACGCGTGGGTTTTTTGCAACACTGGAGCCACATATAAGAAGCTGGGGGCTCCAGGTCAATTCCCCAGAGTTGGGATTTGTCCATAGGTGTTTGTTACAACCCTTCACATCTTATACATCATAATTACTACTTTTTATACTACTTCATCATGGTGAAGAGTCGACAGAACTCGACGACTACGGTCGATCGGGAGAAGGATGAGATTAAGAAGGCCATGGGCGGCGAAAAGGCCGAGTTCGAAGCTCTCGAGGTAGCTCGCCATGGAGGCCGTGAGGTCGACGACCTTATCAGCGATATGGAGCGCCAGCTTGAAGAGTCTGGTGGTCTCAAGCAGGGCTTCTTCCAGATCCAGTTCGCCAACCCCAAGCACTTCACCTGGCTCCTGGTTGCCTTTGCATCCATGGGAGGTCTTTTGTCTGGTAAGTGCACATGATGTCAAAGACTCGGGTTGGGCATATGGGCAGCCATTAACACATATCCAGGTCTTGATCAGTCTCTTATCAGTGGCGCCAACTTGTTCCTCCCCGATGACCTTGGTCTCAATGAGCGACAGAACAGTCTCGTCAACTCGGGTATGCCTCTAGGTGCCGTTGGTGGTGCACTTTTGCTGTCCCCGGCCAACGAGTACTTCGGCCGAAAGGGTGCTATCATCATTTCTATTATCCTCTACACAATTGGTGCTGCTTTGGAAGCTGGTTCCATGAACTTCGGTAAGTCTGTCACATGGCGTTGGGTATTTCTTGCTAACTAGTCAGGCATGATTGTCGCATCACGTGTGATTCTCGGTCTTGGTGTCGGTCTCGAGGGTGGTACCGTCCCCGTGTACGTCGCCGAGACTGTCGAGCGAAGAATCCGTGGAAACCTAGTCTCACTGTACCAGTTCAACATTGCGCTCGGTGAAGTACTGGGCTATGCCGTTGGTGCCATGTTCCTCAAGGTCCCCGGAAACTGGCGGTACATCCTCGGTTCATCGCTTGTCTTCTCTACCATCATGTTCTTCGGCATGCTCTTCCTCCCCGAGAGTCCCCGTTTCCTCATCCACAAGAAGCGCCACCTCGACGCCTTCAAGGTCTGGAAGCGCATCCGTGGTGTCGAAGAGCGCGAGTCTCGTGAGGAGTTCTACGTCATGAGTGCTTCCGTCCTTTCAGAGGAGAGTGCAGTCAGGGAGGGAGCCAAGAACACCCGCTTCCCCTGGATGGACTTCTTCACTGAGGCCCGTGACCGCCGCGCTCTTATTTACTGCAACATCATGATTCTTCTCGGTCAGTTGACTGGTGTTAACGCTATCATGTACTACATGTCCGTCCTTATGAACCAGATCGGCTTCGACAAGGAGAAGTCCAACTACATGTCCCTCGTTGGTGGTGGATCCCTCCTCATCGGTACCATTCCTGCCATATTCCTTATGGAGAAATTTGGCCGTCGATTCTGGGCTATCACTATGCTCCCTGGATTTTTTATTGGTCTTGTTCTCATCGGTATCAGTTACCAGTTTGATGTTGCGACTCAGCTCATGACGGTTGAGGGTCTCTACCTTACCGGTCTAATCATCTACATGAGCTTCTTTGGTTCCTACGCTTGCCTTACATGGGTTGTACCTAGTGAGAGTTATTCTACGGCGCTTCGAAGTTATGGAATGACAATCTCCGATGGTCTTCTCTTCCTTGCTTCATTTGTCGTCACCTACAACTTTTCCGCCATGCAGGAGAGTATGGGCAAGACCGGCCTCACTTTGGGATTTTACGGCGGTATTGCATTCGTTGGAGAGATCTACCAAATCTTCTTTATGCCAGAGACAAAGAATATGACTCTCGAGGAGATTGATGTTGTGTTTTCGCGCCCTACCATGGATATCGTCCGGGAGAACTGGGCCAATGTCAAGGAAACCACCTACCTTCTCTGCACTGGAAAATGGCACAAGGTATTTGTGGAGCAGGCTATGGTTGATCCCAAGGACCAGCCTGAGATTTCCCATGCTTGAGTGGCCACGAAGTGTGTTTGATTGTGGATGGGTGTGTTGATCGAATTGACGTATGATGATATCCAGGAGCATTTAGTTACGGTTACTATTAATGACAAATTTTAATTACATGAACGCGCAAATATGCAGTGACTAAATCGTCGAATAAATACTCTCTCTTAGGATCCGACAATGAAATGATTGAGGATTGGCCAAGCTTCAACGCAGTTGAGTCGTGATGGGATTCGAGGCGGAAGCTGGGCGCATTTTCATTGGTCCCGAGTGGGTGGTGCACTGTGGGTCCACCGCCCGGACCGGGCCGCTTTCCCCGATGTCCACGATACCTTCTTCCGTCAGCTCCTTCCTGTAATGATACCGTATCAACTCATGAAAAGGTACGAACCGTAGACATAATTAGTAATACTCTGTACCCTCAATTCGCTTCATCAATAGAGGATCTGACGTTCTCGCTAAATAAGCCCTTGACCGAGGTAAGAATTCTCCTGGTATCTACAGGCCATACCCAATCTCCTGAGTTCATATGGTAATATAAGAGGTCTCCAGCTTCTAGTGATCAAGACAGATTTTCCAGGTATGAGTGAAGTGCTGGCGAGATTCTATAAATTTAGTTGAATTTTATAAATTTAGTTGAATTTTATAAATTCTATAAAACTCTTGTAAGTTATCATAAAGTCAGGAAAGTATATATAAATTTAGACTAGGTTATGTAAGGTTAGAAGAGAGTATCAGGTGAAAATTCATAACTATTATATACCAAGTCTCTATTGGCGTACCGTCGCAAGTTGTGCCTGTGGTCTCCTTGCAAGCCATCAAGGACATTCAGTCCCCATCTCCTTCGGCGTATCTATACACCCCTCTATTCTCGAGCTGCGCCGAAAACAAACTCTCAGGACTAACTCTCCTCCCTGACTCGACGAAACTGGCATTACCCTTCGGGCCATTTTTATCTTCTCCACAACCAATACACCAATTGATGCCCAGTGGCGGAGACTCAAACTCAAGAATGCTTCCGTTGAGGTTCCATCCAACACCACCATTGATTGACCACCCATGACCCGAACCCTTGATATCCCGATTCACGAAATACGTTGGAACTGAAGTATCTTCTACCAACAAACCTTGAGCCCACCGCTCGTGAGGATATATGGTTTGGACATTGGATCTTGTCTTGTGACGCAAAACAGCATTGGGACCGGATGTTAAGGACTCTGTGGCAACGGAGAAGCATCTTGCTGATGGTATGCCGACTTGCTCACAGTCTTGGATAAGAACCTGCGAGCCTTGAATGAGGATGTCAAAGGGAAGAGCACTCCCCTGGATATCTCGATCACGGTTCATGGTGGTATTCTGAATTGTGATTCTAGCAGCATCTTGATCAACCTGGAAGAATCTGTTGAAGCCCTTGAGTGTAAGTCCGCTGACCCAACTGTCTACAGTCCAAGGCGGAAAGTAGACGGCAGCGGAGTTGCATGTTTGGTCGTCCATGGATGTACCAGAGCAAGTATCAGCGACTTGGATCTCAAGATCGCGCACACCCATCTCCTTGTTGTTTTTAGGAGGTGTGTAGACAATGAGCTGTGGTTGGAGGTATTTAGAGTCGAAGTTATCTGTCAGGGGTATCCTGAGAGTGATGTTGGTACCGTAGACACCACTAACTTGGTTCGGTGATAGGATTCTTTTATCTTCCTATACCAAGTCAGAAAACGAGCAACTCCGGGAGGAGAGAAGTGACTTACCGGTATCCAAGTCTGCGACACATCATCGCGCTCCAAGTTACTCATTCCATTGTACCTGATCCATGATTCTGTGGCCTCTCTCGACACGTAGACGAGTTGATCCACTGCAAAACCGCTGCTGTTGGCGACTTCAACTGCCGATGAGCCTATGGGGACATAGTCATTGGTAATATTGGATCTGAAGCCATACTGGGGCTTAGAAGAATTACCCGGAGAACCAAGTGTGAAAACAGGCGTAGATGGTCGCTCTTGTAGTATCAGAATTGTTTGATCATCAGGAGAGCCGGAAATGACAACGTTGCTGCTGACGTTCAGGCCTGCAGTCATGGGCCATTTCCCCGCCGGAAGGATGACAGAACCACCACCTGAAGAGGCAATACTGTCGATAGCTTCTTGTATCAACGACTTGACGTCGTTAACGCTACTATTGAACGACAGTGTGATATTGGGAATTGCAAGGTCAGGCAGGATAATTGCAGAGTTGTGGTACCCAGCAAAGCTGAAGTCAGGAATAACATCTCCGCGAGAGCTCATAATCGTAGTCCAGTCGAAATCATGATGCTTCTTTTTCGTCAAAGTGAAGTAAGTAGCGCATGTGACGGTAATTGTGATTATGATGAAACAGCACACAACAGAAAGGATGATCCAGGGAGAAAAGCACTTTCGGGGGAGAGGCATCGGGAAGGAACCAAAGGAGGCAAAATTTACCTGGATTTTGTTACTTAAGTTGGAGTGGGAGGGTATATAAGTCTTTGCGGACACTGGCGAGCGATGGTGGGAGACACTAAGCTTGTGTGACTGGAATGCATTGACAGAGTCTAGACTTGTCATTAAGTTTAAGACGCATCGATACACATAAACAGACGTCTTGTAGGTGATCGCGGAACTAATTTAGTTAATCGTCAGGGGTCATAATTTGCGTTTCTCTAGTCAGGGAGCTGGAATGCATGGCGTCCGGAAATGGCTGGGCTAAAAGTAAGTCGCTCCTGGGAGGCAACCAAGATACGGCAACGGCCGTGAGATATACGTCATTTGTCTTGTGAAGAATCGACCTTTATTTGGAAAACAATACACTAGAGATCCATGAGTGTCGCTGTTTTCTTGGCCGATGTGGGTGGAGGTTCAGACGTTTGCCGCATGCAATATCGTCGGTAAACATGGTATCCCACAACCCGGTACACTAGCTGATTGCTTGTGCCAAGTTGAACTGCATTCCTACAATTCCTTGGACGAAGTTCTTTTGTTAGGCGACGTTCCCCGATCATACTCGGAAAGAGATACATCATCAACGCGGGCCTGGACCCCTGGTTCATTCCACGTGCGCGTAACAGCAGAGTACCCTATACAGCTAAAGTGTTCAACATTTACCGGTTCAGAGGCGTAATCTTTTCTAAGTTATTAATCTAAAATTGATGGATATGGGTATCATCCTGCTATGAAGTATTATCCAAATCTTCTCTAGCTCTAGCACTCTCATCTCTAGTCTAATCGATCTCAGCACCCCTCTCATCCTTATTAATTAAACGCTCATTTTTCATGTGACAAGGTTCTGGTTTGGTGACCTCTTGTCTCAACAACGGCGAAGCCTCTCCTTTTTCGGCAGCAGATAGTTCATCACTATCGTAGGTTTTGGAATCTTCCACTTCCACTGGCGCGGCTACAGGAGCCGAAGATGCGGTTACACCAGAAACACCCCAAACTAATTAACGTTAGTGAAATACGTAGATCAGATGATGAGTTGCTGTTCTTACCTTGACTTCCCAGGTTTGTAGCAACCTTTGTAAAGATGATAACACTCATAAATGGCGAAACGCATTTGTTGATCAAAAACCCAATCAAGAGCTTATGTCCTCGTTTTCGTAGTTCAGGCTCCAGAAGGATGGAGCAGAAGAACCAAAATGAAGGCAATTGTCCAACTATCAACATTGGAACCAGCTTAAGCGCAGTGACATGGTGGACACAGCTAACGATAAACAAGCAGGTGTTGAGAATACGGTAGTAAACCAGGCTCAGGCGAATAACTTCGACTGAAGCGGCGATGCGAGTGATGGGAATCATCTTTTCGCCGGCCAGGTAGAAGTAGTTGTTGAAGTAAGCGTTGGAGCCCCAGCGGCGTCTTTGGCTTAGGTAGTGGAAGAGGGATTGGGGCGCTACTGTCTCACTAACTGCGTCAGGGACGAAGAGTGTGCGGAGATGTTTTCCTTGGGACAGCATGGAATAGGTGAGTCTCCTATCAGTTCCCTGAATTGATATGTTAGTAAGAGTTTGGAAGAATGGGATACAATGCTTGACTTACAAGGTATTGCACTTGGTGGTTGATGACTAGTTCGCCAGTAACTGGTTCGGCGTACTTTCGAATAGCACCAGCCATCTCTGGTCTGACTGCTATCATGGTAATGCAGCCTGGGAGACAAGTAACCTTTCCGACGAATCCTTCAGCTCTTCGTCTGACATATTGTCCAAAGGTATACTGAAGCCACAGTTAGTCTGTGAAATAACAATTGAGAGAGGAAACTTACCTGAAACTGTTGATACAGGTTCCAAAAAGACCACTCGTAGCCAGGTTCAAGCTCTACCAAAACAAGACCACAAGCAGCAATAGCCTGATCATCGCGCGCAAGAGCATTGGCAAGAAGCGCAACGGCACCTTTGTAGATAGTCGAGTCCGCATCTGTGCAAAACACCATGTCGAAGCCATTGAAGTCTTCGCCCTTTGTTAACTCAGGAAGAATGTCGTCCCACATCTCCTTGCGTAGGAGTTTGGTCCACAGGGGTGAGTTCTCGCGAGGGTAGTTGAAGAGGTCGTGGCAAAGGATGAGAGAATCTTTCTTGCCTGCGTTCTTGACCTTTTCGATAACGATGACGGGGACGTCTTCCATGAAACCAGCAAGGACATTCAGAACACCTTTCTTCCACTTGAGTGAGACATAGGGGCGTTGGAACTCGCGGACCATCCGTGTCATGTGTGATCGCACATCTCGAGGCTTGCCATCTAAGATGACGACCATGACTTGACGATGAGGATCAACACCGTTGTCACGAAGAGAGAAGATAGTCTTGACGATCTGTTCCTCGCTCTCGGAGTATGCAGGAATGAGGGAGAGAATCCAGCGTCGGGAAACAGGCTTGGGTGGGTAGAACTTCTGGTAGATAGCACGACACATCATCCCTGATGGAGACAGAATAGCTGAGAGAAAGTCCTTGCTCTTGACGAAGAGGATGAGAACGAAGATGAGCTTGCTCTTCTTTCCGAAAAAGGCAGTGATGGCCATGCAGATGTTGAGAAAGACGATGAGGCCCATGAATGCTACCCTTTGAGTGCGTAGATCCTTTGGTGAGAGGATTCTAGCAGGGTCGACGGGGTCTTCGATCTCGGGGTAGCCACATGTCTCGATAGTGTCATTTGCAAAAGTAGGTGCAGCCTCAACTGGCTTCTCAGAGACAACAGGATCGAGCTTCTTCTCCAGGGGACAAACATCCTCGTCATCTTCAATAGCGACAGCGTGTAAAGGGGCTCTCGCAGAAGGGGTTCTGAGGTGGAATAAAGGAGTGAGGCTGTCAGGGGGCGATGGGAAGAGAGGCTTGTCAATTTCAGGGATGGCAGAGATCTTTGGTGTAGGAGGGGTCTTTTCGGAAGTGACATGTAGAGAAAAGTAAGAACTGTCCTTCTTTGGCACTTGATACTCTTCATCTCCAACGATTGTCTCTGCTGTGGAAGAGAAGGATGTGTTCTGCCAGGACCTCCCGCGCTGCAGCGGTATCCTCTCATGAGAGAAGCCTGTGTTCTTGTGTGTCAAGTCTTGCGAGTACTTAGCGTCCAAGTAAGACTTGCTGTTCTCGAACTCGAAGTTGAAAGAGTGACTCGTTGGTTGGATTACTAGACCAGCCATTGTGAAAGTTGGGAGAGAAGGAATTAGGCGTGTAGCAGAGCGAGAAACGGCGGATGGGAATTGCAAGACATGGCCTTGTAGTTAAAAAGCTCGCTTGCATGAGTTTTCCATAAACAGGATGTCATGATGGCCATAATGGGATAAACTGGTTCGACTACACAGGACCCCTGGTCAAATTCCAGTCGTTTAGGCCCCGCGACCGAGGCCATGCCCGCCGGTATCTACCGGTGATGGTTGCTGTATTAGGACAATCATTGCCAGAGATGGTAAATCCCAGGAACAATTCCATCAACGACGAGGCACATCCAGGTCTGTTGATCACTTCTTGTTTCGTAGGTGTAGAACGGTGTTTGTTAAGAGCATTCCTAACGTCTCCGGAATAGGCGTCCACTCCCGTGTGCCACTCTTTCACTCCCGCACACTTCAAGGTTTTTCACAGGAAAATATCTGTCATAACTGTCTGAGTCTTTAGATTAGCTTTATCCACCCATGACGTCGGTGTTTGATTTTGGTTGAAGTCTTGTCTGTGCGTAATTAATGCCCCGGGGAGATGCGAAGCTATGACAATTAGATCTGCGCGATCTAACACGCTTGGATCTGAGATTAAGAGCCCTACAGTCAGATCGAACACTCAGTGACTGGACTAAACATCAAGAGAAGGTCAATGACTTGTCACTTTTCCCGGTAAATCAATGCCAAGAACGACGTTAACATGCCCCAACTGTCACCAATCTAGACCTCATGGCTCCCACATGGCATGTGAAGACACAAACCATGTGTCGTACGAGCCCACCTGCAGATCCTTGTTTGCCTGCCAGGAACCACAGAGCGCCGATCGCCGTTTCCCACGCTGTTCACACGCATCCCTACCACGAGTTGACATGTCAGTTGGTGAGGTATGTGATCAGTGGCTTCGCTTAACCTAGCTACCCTCTCAGAACAAAGCAGGTGTTGCGTGCGCCATTGGGGAACGATGAGAACGGCCTTGTTTTCGTGGGGCGAATAGATTGCTCCTCTTTTTAAAGTGCTGTTTGCCTTGGGAATAAAGTTAGTTGGGCCTGGTCCACTCTGGTACATTCATCAGACATCGACTGGGATATCGGGGCTAGCTTGGATGCTTTCGCGGGTAGTTCCTTGGATTGAAGGGTCGGGTATTGCCATTCATTTGTAATATCGGCATACTCTTGCATCGGCGTATCTAGTCAGTAGTGCAGATATGCCCTGCCGCGAATCTTGAACCATGGTGCCTCCGATCTGCCCTGCCGGGAGATTCACACGGGAAGCAACCCAATCGCTCTCACATCGAAAGCATAAACAATGCTCCTTCGTCTGTGCCCAAAATCTTGATGCCACGGCCGATGGCATGTAAAAGGATTGGCCAAGTCTGTCATCGCATTCCTCCCTGAGCCGCTAGCTAGTTCACAAGTCATACGCGCCCGCGTCAGTAAAATCGCCACTCACAACCAAGATACAGGACCTGCCGAGTGGCTGCGGGAGGCACCGCGGCCTGCTCTTGCGGACGCTTGCCGAATTCGTAAATGACAGATAATATAGCCTAGACTAGGCCTTTTGACTATTGTCCAATGGTTTTAGCGAGGTGCTTGTTTGCCTGCCGATGCTCGTTCTAGCCGCATGTACAGTTAGTGAGAGTATAGCGTCTTTTGACTATTCCTAAAGCTATCCATCTAGACTGTTTGCATGTCAATCACGATCGAAAACTGCAAGCTTTTGGTTTTTTGCCTGGTATCTAGAACACTTAATGAAAAATTCTTTTTCATATCGACTTTGGTATGAAGATGTTTGCTATAAGAAGACAGCATTCTGCAATCTAATCCTTCTCTCATCACTCATCTCATCATCACAATCATCTCTTCACAGCTCTCTCAGCCTTTCAACACTTCTTCCCCTCATCCACACACCATGCCTATCGCCGCCAATCTTGTTCAGAGGCCTGCCCCTCGCAGGGTCCTCCCCACCAAGACCCAGCACAACAGCGCAGCCAAGACATCACCTGCTGCCAAGCCAACCGTCTCATCCACTGAAGCTACTCCCCTTGTCGCAGTGATCGGCGTCGGTTTTGTTGGTACCGGTCTTGTCGACTCTTTCTCTTCCAAGTATGAGATCATGGGCTTTGACATTAGCGAGGACAGACTTGACTTCCTTCGAGGAGAGTTCAGGGCTCGACCAAACGTCTCTTTCACTTCCAACGAGTCTGATCTTGCCAACGCTACCCACTTTCTCATCTCTGTTCCCACTCTTCTCCGCTCGGATAAGACCATTGATCTGTCTTATCTCCAAAGTGCTCTTCGCAGAGTCGAGCAGTGGGCTCGGCCCGGCTGCACTGTCGTGATTGAGAGTTCAGTGTCTGTTGGCCTGACTCGTCAGCTTCTTGGTCCCATTGCTGAGGCTAAGGGTCTCTTCGCCGGCATGTCCCCTGAGGTAAGCTTAACCATCGAACTCATTCATCATAAATCACCACTAACACATTACAGCGCATTGATCCTGGTCGAGTTGAGCCTCCCATGCGATCTATCCCCAAGGTTGTGTCCGGTCTTGACGATGTTGTCCCCGGATCACTCAACGCTGTCGTACGTCTCTATGAGCGAGTCTTTGACAACATTGTCCCTGTCTCCAAGCCTGAAGTCGCCGAGATGTGCAAGCTCTACGAGAACTGCCAGCGTATGATGTGTATCGCTTATGCCAATGAGATGGCCGATGCTTGCCGTGGTCTTGGCATTGATACCTTCGAGGTGTCTCAAGCTGCCGCCACTAAGCCCTTTGGCTACATGCCCTACACCCCCAGCTTGGGCGTTGGTGGCCACTGTATCCCAGTCAACCCTTACTATCTCCTTTCCAACTGCGAGTTTCCTCTTCTGGAGGCTTGTGCCGAAAAGATGAACAAGCGTCCTGCAGACATGGCCAAGAGAATCGCCGGTGAACTCATGGGTGGCGGCAAGCTCCAGCGACGTGATTCTGGCATCGACATCAGCAAGAAGGTTCTGGTTGTCGGTATGGGTTTCAAGGCTGGTCAAGACCACCTCGTCAACTCACCTGGTCTGCAGCTTGCGAAGGAACTTAAGAGACTTGATATGGATGTTCACTTCGCCGACTCTCTGGTCAAGCAGTCAGCTGTCCCTGACATCCCTCGACTGGCCGATGAGGACTGGACCACACAAGAGCTTGAGACCTTCGACACGATCGTTGTCAGCTTCCGACAATGGGGTATGGACTTTGATGTGCTGGATCGGGTTTCTGGTGTTCCCGTCCAGATGTGGTGCCAATAAGTCGCAGGATTAAGGCGTTAGGGGTCGGTTTCACTCTTTGTTTTGTTTGTCCTTTGGGGGCTATGTCTACCATAATACCTTTCCCAGTCTAGGAGTACTAGTAGTTTATTCAAAACACTCTGATTATCTTTAAAATTGGGTACAAGATCCTCGAGACATTGTTTGACCTGCTGTCTTGGGGATTACTGCTTTCTGTTAAATCAAGCATCGTGAGTGAATGCGTCCTTACAGCAATTAACATCGAAGCCGTAGCACCGGGCAGTGACTTAAAGCACTTGGCTGTTATAGCGTGAAGTTAGGTATTCAAAATCCCTTGAGGGAGTAGTATGATCCGCTTTCCTGTTCGTATGACTCGAAGCTGGTCAGGGTAGTCACGTGACGAGTACACTGACGCTCATCATCCTCCATTTGTTTCACGGTGCACCACGTGGCGCATATATATCCATAGATAGAACAAGTGATTCAAAATAAGTCTTGATCCAGTCAATAACTTTCTTGAGTTATACAATCATTTTCATACTCCTGTGGAGTATGGTCGAGCAGTGGTATCATATCCCCAGTCAATATTGAGACCAGCATTCGCGCACTCGGGTAGAAAGCCGCCACTTTAGACCCTTGATTGACGGTCAAAAGAGCATGTGGAGATCTCAAGGGTTGGTTGCAATGCAGGTCTAGGGACGGGGAGTTTATGCGCCAAGCTGTAGCCGAGTTATCGCCAAATAGTCGAGGTTGAAGGGTGTGAAAAGGAAACGCCATAAGCACGCCAAGAAGCCAAGATATTGGCTTTCGATATGGTTCCTGCCAATGACGATCATATCAACAGCGGTGGGTGATGTTGTGTAATGGACAACATATAGTTCTATACTTACTTTGGCGCTTCGTGTGAGGACGAAATTTGTAGACATACTGATATTGATCCCAAATGTCGTAAGGCCATATATCCGCAATGCAGGATTTCCATTATAATAGACTAGTCAGTTGGTCTAAAGATCATCAAAGAATACTTGCGAATGAGATAATGCTAGATTGGCTGAAAGCAGGTTCGCGGTTTAATTGCTCTACGATACATCGACAAAAACGAGTCCCAATTTGAGTAGATTAATTATCAGTCACTGATCTATGAACCCCAAATCGCAGGAGCAAAAACAATGAATGTCACTCAGTAGAAAGTTTGTATGTTAAAGAGAGTATTCTCGTCAATTAATGGTCATAAATAAGGTACTATAAACAGCTTTGACCTCGGTATGTCTATTCAATCAAGCCCACTCCTCTATTTTCATCCCAAGCTTTGCAAAAACATATTTGCATAAAATAAAAAGAAGGATTGAGCGCCAAAGTCTCAACAGGTATCAAAAAGGCGTGGTGTTTTTAAAAGTGAGGGGCGTTAAGAGCAAGGGCCATAAGACATCCACCGATAAGACCAGCAATGGGAATAGTCATGATCCAGGAGAAGACGAGGAGGAAGACTCGCTTCCAGTTGACAGCCTTGATGCTGCCGTTGCAGAGACCGACACCGACGGTGGCACCGGTGATACACATGGAGGTAGAGACGGGGAGCTTGTACTGAGAGAAGACAAGAACGGTGATAGCAGCACCCATCTCCATGGAGGAGCCACGGCTGGGAGAGTGGTAGGTGATCTTGTTACCCATAACTAGTGCGAGTTAGTGATGTTTCAGTGAGGAATGTGGTTGAGATTATTGACTTACCCTTCATGATGTTGTAGCCGTAGGTTATGAAACCGATGCAGATAGTGGCAGCGACAACACCAATCTGCCAGAGAGGGACCTCGGCTTTCTTCTCGGCAGGGCGGCTGGTGGACCAGGCAGCGTACATACCAGCCCAGACACCGACAGCGTTACCGACATCGTTGGCACCGTGAGCGAAAGAAGCAGTGCAGGCAGTGATGACTTGGACGAAGGAGTAGAGGTACTCGACCTCGTTGGGGTACTTGGGAGCGTGCTCGTAGACAATGGCCATGCGGCGACCCTCGGGAGTAGCCTCGATACCCATCTGAGCAGTGTGAATGTCGTAGTGAGCACCGTAGAGAGCAGCGCAGACGATCTGGGCGGGGACACGCTTGACAAGGGCAATCAGGTTGTGAGTCTCGTGGATGGAACCGGCACCGATGGGGTTGGCGTGGAGAGTGCGCATGGCCCAGCCGAGAGGTCCCTTGCCCTTGCGGAGGTTGGCGTGGTGAATCTCCTCAGCGTCGCGGACCATTCGCTGGTAATCTTCCTGGGTGGACTCGGCGAGGTTGAGGTGTCGCTTCTCGTTGTTCTCGGAGCTGGCGGCAGTGGCAGGGGTGATTTCGTCGCTGCCCATCTTCTTGGGGTCGTGCTCCTCAGTCTCATGGGAGGCGGTGTCGTCAGCGCTGCCGTGCTGGAGGACAGCGTAGTCGGGGACACGGGCGTGCTCGGCGTCGGGAGGAGAAGGGCGCTTGAACAGGAGAGGACCCTGGACGGCATCCCACCAGCGGAGGGTGTAGTCCTTCTTGATGACGACGGCGTGGACGAAGGGAACGAAGAAGAGAGCAGAGAGGAAGAAGAGACCGAATCCGACTCCGAGAGTGACGGAGGCAATGTACCAAGCAGGCTTCTCAGCGAGACCCAGACGGGGAGATCCCTTGTAGACGATGGAGAGAGTGCAGATGCTGCCGGCAATGAGGAAGAAGAAGGGAGAGGTCCAGACAGCCCAAGGAACGGGGTTCTTGCGGACGTGGACAACATACTTCACAAGCGAGAAGATGATGGCACCGAAGCATCCAGCGATGGTAGGGGCCATACCGAGACCAGCAAAGATGGCACCGAGACCCTGGCCACCGTTCCAGCCCCATTCGACCTTGCTAGCACCAACAGTAGCGATACCGACACCAGCGAGCGACGAGATGAGAGAGTATGTCGACGAGACGTGGGCGTTGTGCTTGGTGCACCACATGACCCAGGTAGAGGCACCGGCCGAGGCACAGGCGAAGGCGAGGAGCTGGACTCCGGCGTTGTCGCGGAAGGCTTCCATGGGGATGATGCCGTTCTTGATGGTCGAGGCGGTTCGGGCTCCGACGGCTAGGGCGCCCAGAAGTTCGAAGATACAGCAGAGCACCATGGCTCCTCGGTAGGTGACGGAGCGCGATGACACACTGGTAGCCCAAGCGTTGGCGACATCGTCTAGAGAAAGTGTCAGTTTAGCTGCTGGTCCATTGAGGGGAAGAGGGGTCAAAAACATACTGGCACCGTTGTTGTAGGCCTCAAGCAGAGCAAAGCAACTGCCAATGGCAAAGACGTAAGTGTAAGCCTCGAGAACCATTGTGACTGGCTGGGCTGGAGAGAGAGAGAAAAAAGAAGGTCTAAAGATAGCGAAGCTGTGAATAGCTTGCCTTTTTCTGTTGATGGGGAGGGAGAGGAGGTGGTGGAATAGGATGCTCGAGCAAGGGAAGGAAAACAAAATCAGAGTTCGGGGTCTCGGAGGGGAGACTTTAAAGGTTTCTGCGATAGCATTGAAGAAAAGGCTACACGAGCAAGGATGATAAGCTTCCCACGCCCTCAAAGGTACCTAAGCTTAGATTCCGATACCCCCACCGGGGGGGGGGGGGCTCAGAAGGAGCTGCTTCAGTTGCTCTTCGGTGAGACCATCAGGCTACCGATTGACTTCTGGCGTCAAGACAAAAAGCCATTTACATGCACAACAGCGTGAGGGCTTGCCGCATTGGGCCAAGGGGTGTGGGTGTGTCAGTGTGGGTGCAAAAGAGCTCCCTTGTCGTTGCACGGGGGGACTAGCATTTAAGCATATCAGACCCTATGAGATGGCCTCTCCACCCCACGTGCAAGATCTACGACCTTGAATACGAGATGTGATTGGCTGGTGAGTTTCGACATCGTTGACGGGGGGGCTATTGCAGAACAACGCCACATGGGTCATTGAGAAGCCTTCAAGCCGTTTGAACCACAGAGAAATATTTACAGCGCAATTGCCAAGCTGCGATGCATTCGTCTTGGAAGCCGACGGGATTGATCGATGGCAGTCCTTGGCTCTGAGCTGATTTCTGGGCAAAGAGGCCAAGTCGCGTGAGCATACATTTCACAACAACAAAATTACACTTTTTATTTTTTAATTTTTATTTCTCTAGTGTTCTATTTGGTACTGCAGAGATAAAGTTTAAACAAGCACAAATTGAAGCTTAATGCTCTGCAGTAGCGAGTCCCCTCAGAGGGATCATCACGATCATCATGGTGGATTAAAGGCCACGCACGTGCATGCGTACATTGGCTCTCACCTCTCGAGCAGTCACTAACAAAAAAAAACCACAGAAAAAAAGACCTTGGGCCCATATCAAATTGGTCAATGCTCCGGAACTTGTGTGCTCGGGTGCCCGTCTAACGGGGACAGTCCGTTTCGATTTAGAGCCAACGCCCTTGAGTAAACGGCCCTCTCTCACGCAGCTCCAGAAACATAAAACTCCACCGTTCGGTCTCTCTTAGCGGTTAGACTGGATCTTTTCCCAGCTTCTCGTTTTTCCCTTGAGTGGGTGCTTTTCTTTCCCTAATCTAGACCTTTTCCTCGTTGGATCTGGTGCCCTCCCCCCGCGAAAACGTGCGAGAGCCATTTGAAACCACCACATGGGGAAACGGAGACTTATGACTGGCCCGTCAACCCCAGACATTAAACACACGCTATCTTTCTCTGTTTACTGGGTCCCTCCTAGCAAAAGCGATCCAGATTCCAACGACCCTTGCAATTGCCACTTTTTTCTTTGCTTTACTACGTACTTTCTCTTTTTTTTGGGTAAATCTCTTGACACTTCCGAGCTCCGTCTGCTAATGCACGTGAAAGCTGCTGTTTTATTGATGCCATCCTTGGAAATATCAGACCCATGATACCCGCAGCATCGGCCAACACGATGAGCATTATCGATCAAAAAGTGTCTCACCATGTCCGTTTTGTAAACCGAGATTCCAGATTCGGTGTCTGCATACAGAGTTGCAATTCACTAGTTCCTATATAATTCCTTTTTGGGGGATTTTCTAGCCTTCAGCTTTGGGGTGTCACGGGTGATCTTCCGATCCAAACCTGGACCCTCACATCTTGACATCTTCGTCTCTGTCATTGTAGCTCATCCAAGCATTCTCACCCGTGATATTCATCGCCACTACCTGATCATCTTCAAGTTTCCCATCTCCCCTACACCACCAGAGACATCGGCAGCTATTCCCGTTTGCCAAGCCCGCCAAGCTGTATATACCGAATACCAAGAAGGCAGCTTCCGGGCCACCCCGTCATGTCGGTCGTTCTGCCCTGGTCCAGCAAAGAAAAACGCCTTCCCCGTCGCCCGTGATGTTGGGTGATCCGGGCTGTCATCTGTTGCAAAAGTGAAAAGCCCATGTCTTGGCCGTTCCTTGCACCACGGGGACCAGACGCGGCGCCTAGATTGGGTGGGCAAGCTGGAAAGTAAGTGTACCACACCCACGGGTTCTCTAGTAAGGACTTGTAGACAAACACCCCCCCATCCCATCCGGTCCGCTAAGCTCTAATTTCCATGACGCTCCCCTGTTTCTCTGTATGCACGAGCTCTAACTTGCAGCGGCGGCGTGCCCGTTGCCCGTTCAGTTCGAGGCGAGTCTTACCTAGCTGACGGGGGGAACATGATCGTCAGCCAACCGTATCCACCCCGTTGGCGATTACAGGTAGCTGGTCCTTTGGGGGGCTTGAGATTGGCATCCGGTAAACCCTTGCCTGCATGCTCTATCCTGTAGGATCATTTCTGAGGTAACCACTCATCTTCTCGAAGCTTTGGCGGAGTTCGCCGGGGGAGTGAGGATCGACAATGGTGAGTTATCGGAAAGATGCTGGTTGATATTTCTGTGGGATATGCTTTTCCATGGTTGGGGCTTGCCACTCATGGGTATCGAGAAACTCTAGATCTTCACGATGTTATCGATAGTTCGGACGATCAGGTTAAACTAAACGTCATGTTGCTTTTCGTGGTTCAAGACATTTTGATCTTGGATTGCTTATCATGTGGGACATCAACACGTCTACATTTTGACACATCGACAAGGCAAACCAAAATGTGGGTCAGAATGATCGGATTTATTCGACAGACTTGAAGAAATACAACCTCTTGTCTTATTCATCAATTACACAGCTTATAACTATGATCTGGTGTTGCAGTATCTGGATGTCTGTATGCCAACTGCAAGATTACCCTATACCCTAATTATTAAGCATAGTAACCTTAACTGTAAACTTGTCCCCAGAACAGGCCTAGCCCTGTCTGAGTACGACATTCGATCTGCACTTCCATTGGCTCGCCAGGTCTTAGGCGACCAAGCAATGGATTGTCTAGCCCTTGATCCGGCTGGCAACGGCACGCTGCAAATTAAACTTCGAGTCTATGCAAGGAATTTGGAACCGCTAGAGCTTTCCCATTTACGGGATAGACCCGGCGAATTCCCTCGCAGGTATCCCCGTGCTATTAACGGGGCTTCTCTCAAACAGTCCGTGCAATCGTGAAACCCTCGTCATTTCTACCTTCGCCTGCCTCCAGGGACCAGCGTGCATAACGATGCGCCAGTGCATCATTTGTGCATCTTTGCTGTGGGCGCTGACGCTCTTCCTGGATTTCTGGTTTGGACCCTATGCTGTTGAGGCTACCTTTTCGCGAATGAACAGTGCTGGAAATGAGCGCTTTGCGCTTTGCCAAGTCAGCCAATCGCTTGCTCTTATGTGAGAACGTTTTGTTAGAGTAAGACCACATTGCCGGTTGAAAACACCGGCACAAACCGCCCCGATAATGATCATAAAACTCTTTCGCGTTTGTCGCTTCATTGCAACGATTTGGGTGGCTGTGCTCACCTTTCTAGTCCTTCAGTCTATACCATGAATTTCTCATATTACGGCGAGGGTCCATCTGTGAACCAATTCATACACGACGAGAGGGCTGTGTATATGCCCTGATCATCATTGTTGCGCAAGTCTAGTTACGTTGTACGACGATGCGTCTTGGCAATTCTATTTCAACATCGCAGTGACACACTTATCAATCGCTTTCACATCATTGGCTAGTCTAGTAAATCTGGTTACACCGAAGTCTATTTGAGGAACTGCAGGATAGCGGAAACGACTTCATCTGGGTTCTGCTCTGGGATGTAATGTCCCGACTCAACACTTCTCCCATCAACTGATACACCATCCTCCGTCACATCCTTCCACTCCTGTATCGCATCAAAGGACTTCTCGATAACACCATGTTTTCCCCACAGAACAAGCAGAGGACTTCGAATCTTGCGTCCGTTCTTTAAATCCTCACGCGCTTCGTCGAGATCCAGTGTCGCGCTGGCTCGATAGTCATTGCACATGGCGTGCACCGTAGCAGAATCTTCCAGGCTTTTGGCATAAAACTCAAAGCACTCCGGCTCAAATATGGAGATTCCATCACCCTGACGGCCTCCCATAAACATCTCTGCTAGCTCTCTAGGCTTTGCGTTGATGAGTGTCTCAGGAAGGGGCTCCTTTTGTATAAGAAAGAACCAGTGGAAGTATGCCTTTGCGAAGTCGAAATCCGTCTTTGAGTACATTGCCAGAGTGGGGCAAATGTCAAGCAAGATAAATTTGCGAATGCGATCAGGATAGTCGACGGCGAGTTTATGTGCGACTCTTGCACCGCGATCATGTGCGCAGACAAAGAAGGACTCGGTATGACCTAGAGCATCCATGACATCGATGCAGTCTCGTGCCATGGCACTCTTGGCATACGCAGATACATCTTCCGGCTTTGAAGACTGTCCATAACCACGGATATCAATCAGAACGACGGTGTATCTGTCGAGAATGCGAGGAGTCACGCGATGCCAAATGTGTAGGGTTTGAGGGAAGCCATGGAGGAGGAGCAGAGCTGGCTTAGAGGATGAGGCATCTCCGCTTTTCAATCCATTGATGGTGACGTCCGGGTTGGACTTTGTCGTGATTGCGAAGGACTTAAAATTGTCAAACATTTTGTTGGCGTTGTTAATATGTGAGTACAAGTGCTGTGAAATAGTGGTCGTGATTAGCAGATTATATTTTATTTGGAGAGACGCCCTTTGATAGACAAGTTGCTTAAATAATACACTTGGTGATGCAATGCGGAGAGTGGTTATGCCGTCACTGATCCCCGGATTCCTGGAGTGGATCATCGGCGAGAGGACCCTTTCGCCGACAACACTATGCGGACTTTTCATTGTCCGCCGCTGTCGGAAGTGGAGTCGAGCCGGATCTGGAATGTCCCGACCTTCTCCTCACAGCTCGATATCACATTGTGTAGTATAACAGTTGAAGTGTACAAATACTTACTATCTAAACGAACTATTCATTTCTGAGTACCGAAACTCTCAATACTTACCCAAGATTGACTCATCGACTCCGCCAACATGTCAAAGACACTCAAGATCGCTGTTATCCCCGGTGATGGCATCGGCAAAGAGGTGATGCCCTATGGTGTCCAAAGCCTGAAGGCCGCTGCCAAAAAGTTCAACCTCTCTCTCGAGTTCCAGGAGTTTGACTTCGCCAGCTGCGATTACTACGAAAAGCACGGCAAAATGATGCCCGATGACTGGAAGGACACCCTCAAGGCTTTCGACGCCATTTACTTCGGCGCTGTGGGCATGCCTGATCAAGTTCCCGATAATGTCAGTCTTTGGGGAAGTCTCCTCAAATTCCGTCGCGAGTTCGACCAGTACATCAATCTTAGACCTTGTCGGTTGATGCCTGGTATTCCTTCTCCACTGGCTGGTCGCAAGCCTGGCGAGATTGACTTCTGGATCGTGCGGGAGAACACAGAAGGGGAGTACTCCAGCATCGGAGGAACCATGTTTGAAGGCACGGAGAGAGAAATTGTCATTCAGGAAACAGTCATGACTCGTGTAGGCGTCGATCGTGTTCTTCGATACGCTTTTGATCTTGCCCAGAGTCGACCTCGGAAGAAGTTGACAAGCGCCACAAAGAGCAACGGAATTAGCATCACAATGCCATACTGGGATACCAGAGTAGCTGAGATGAGCAAGAGCTATTCTGATGTCGCTGTCGAGAAGTACCATATTGATATCTTGACTGCGCACTTTGTCCAGCGCCCCCAGATCTTCGACGTCGTGGTCGGATCCAATCTCTTCGGCGACATTCTCTCCGATCTAGGCCCAGCCTGCACAGGCACTATTGGTATTGCACCATCTGCAAACATCAACCCGACGGCTGATTTCCCGAGTTTGTTCGAGCCGGTTCATGGAAGTGCACCCGATATCTACGGAAAGGGGATTGCGAACCCGATAGGCATGATTTGGGCTGGTCAGATGATGCTATCACACTTTGGGTTCACGGATGCTGCTGCGGGGATGATGACGGCAATCGAGGCTGTTCTCGCGAGGGCAGATTCTTCTGTGGCCACGGCGGATATCGGAGGTAAGGGGACTACCAAGACTCTGGGAGACGCGATTGAGAGAGAGATATTGTCACTTTAATTGGACTTGATTTATCGTGATTTTTGGACAACTTCAACAAAGGTTGACTGTTCGTATGGGCTGTATGTTGGGAATGGATATATTACAATGCTATCCCAGACAGCAGAACAATAATCTAAAAGCCTTGATAACTGAACAGCCTTATTTGACATTCCTGATTAGATAAACTCAATCAATATCTGGCCGAGATAGATTAAAGTTCTACGAAGAAAACATAGCTTCTTCCACATTTAGGAGCATTATGCCCTCAAATAAAGTTATCTCTCGACAAGGACGTATTATACTTTTGAAGTAAGTATAAAACACAGGCAAATTCCATGTAAAATACCCTCTTGGCCCTCAAGCTCAACCACAAACCAAAATTCCAGCAGCACAAAACCACCAAACAACCAGAACAGCAAACAAAAGATTGTCGTTGCATAAAGTAACAGTGCAACACTCAAAAGGTTTGCAGTACTGGCCCTTATCACTGAACGAAGGAGCCGATCCTCAGACCGCGGCTGAGTTACTCACTGATCCTCTGACACCAGCATCAGGAAGTTTATCCATTCATCACTTGAGAACGACAACCTCCATCATTATTCACCGCAGTCCCGGATCGCTCATAGCAATCCGCACGACTATAAAGTCTCGAGATATCTAGCTTAACAACCCTGCCTTTTGCAACAGAAAACCTACCAGCAACAAACATTTGCAGCAAACTCGTATTCAAAATGCCCGAGTCCGACAACTCTGGAAATGTACGCTTCGCTAAGGACGTCCAGTACTTCAACCTTGAGACGTTAACCCGGGATCTGGGACAGGCATACGGCGATGGGAAGGCTACATGGACGCAGAATGGGTCAAATATTGAGGTCACGGTAAAAACTGACGATCTTGTTGGCTTGAAGGAGCATATGAAGGATCTGGACCTTGAGTTTTCGTGGGAGAAGGCATAGAGATACTCGCTGAATCAAAAACCGATATTGACGAGTAACCACGTGTTAGCATCTTGCCCAGAACACATATCCATACCTTGAACCTAATTTTGTCCCATCACTCTTATTAACAGCCCATACATCTCCAGGTATACGTCCACGTCTCGTAAAAGTTTAAATTATCCTGCAACGACATATCTTCTGATTTAGCAAACACCAGTCTTGGCATCTGTAGCAATCTCCCGACCCACAGAAAGGGAACGTTGCACTGGGATGTACGGATATAGCCTCGCCTAATCGTGTAATTCGGAACGTCGGCCACCAAGAGGCTTGGCTTCTTAGTTCCATTTCCTTGGCGAAGCTTAAAGCATTGGGAGCCAAGACACAACGCGTGGTAACATAGTTGAAACCATAGCCAAACCAAAAGGCAGCAGAATATATTACTATTTATTAGTGTGTCTATGCAAATAGACGCTTAGACTCACATGAGATCTTCTAAAGTTATTGTTACTACTCAATTTCTAACGCATCGAAGATTCTAGAAGTGGCTTGGAAGCCAGTTAAAGTGGGCTGGAATGATCATCTGGGTTTGTCAAGCTGATTATAATAATAACCAAATGGTACACCTTTAGTGATAAGAGTAATAATACTTAATATTTAAATTGCTGTGCTATAGGTCTCATAAAGAGAATAATCAATCATACCGAGCTTTACATTAGGTGTCCTAAAATGCGGACTTGAGATTCTTTCTGGTGCCTTACGGTCTACTGCGTAAGTAGGCGTTGCAATGTCATTCCACAAGCTATACTTGCCTATTCGTAAAATACCATCAGATCAGATTTGTATGGAGATTTTAAAAATCAAGGCTAGCTGGCAACTTGAATTCTAGAAAGCCCCTAGAACCACCACGTCGCTCAGGAGTTACAGGATATAATCACTCTAACAGTTACAAAGTTGTAGATTAGCACAGTATTATTAATTTTCATCTTGCTCACATACTTGACTTGTTAGGAGTTACATTTCCGAGCAAACATATGTCTGTGGTGTAATTAAACTTGTAATTCTTAAGGAATATATTTTCCGCCACTTCTCTCTCTCTAGCTCTCCAAACTTGCATTTTCTTACAAACTGATTTATTATCTTTGGGACTTTTTCCAACGAACAGAGAGTCCATGACAATTAGGGTAGGGAGCTTCACCGCCAAATCTCAGTGTCATTCTCAGCGTCCTACCCTGAATGAGTGAACAGTTTCGTTCACTCCTATCTTCACAATTTTGGAGACAGCACGTCTGACTGCCAAGAATCTGCTTCGGATAACCGGCCTGGTCGGATATGACACGATCCACCCTTCGCCAGAGCCGCATCGCACCACGGACCAATTATGGGGCTGCGAGTACGCGGTTTCTATAACCGACTGCGAACTGACGTTAAACCCGTGAGATGGTCCTGTCAATGTCCTTCCCATTTAACACGGGCCAGTTTCAGTTTACGCCTGCCATTTGATTGGAGGACAAACTTATTCCACGGTAGGCTCAATTGCAGTATGTTTCTACCACTATGGAGATGCACAAAACTCGGATCTGACGGGCCCCTATGGAGTTCTTGGCTCGTGCTTACTTAGATGTTTGGAAATATATATAAGAATTCCAATGTATCGTAAAGAGTTGAGAGCATCACACTCTATCATCACATTCCTTTTGCCGGCCAAAGGTTCTTTCTAAACCAATACACTCGTTTCATCTCATACACTCTTTTACAGAAAACTTCCATTCAAACCGCCAAAATGACCAAGCTCGGATTCGTCGTTCTCGCTGCCCTGGCTGGCAGCGCCGTCGCCGCTCCCTCCGTTCCTACCAAGACTCAAGATGTCCACACCTACGACAAGCGTGCCAGCTCTTGCACCTTCTCCGGCTCCAGCGGCGCCACCAAGGCCATGAGCTCTCAAGCTTCTTGCGCTACCATCATCCTCGACAGCCTCGTTGTCCCTGCTGGCAAGACTCTTGACCTCAGCAAGCTCAAGGATAACACCAAGGTTATCTTCAAGGGAACCACTACCTGGGGCTACAAGGAGTGGAAGGGTCCTCTCCTCCAGATCTCTGGAAACAAGATCACTGTTGAGGGTTCTGGTGCTATTCTCAACCCTCAGGGTGAGAAGTACTGGGATGGCAGCGGTGGCAACAGTGGCAAGACCAAGCCCAAGTTCTTCTCTGCCCACAAGCTCAAGGCTTCCACGATCAACAACCTCTACGTCAAGAACACTCCCGTTCAGGCTGTTAGCATCAACGGTGTTGACGGTCTTGAGATCAACAAGTTCACTCTTGACAACAAGGACGGTGACTCCAAGGGTGGTCACAACACTGATGCTTTTGACATTGGTTCTTCCAACGGTGTCACCATCACCGGTGCCAAGGTCTACAACCAGGACGACTGTGTTGCTGTCAACTCTGGAACAGTGAGTCCTCCATGACCCCTTCTAAGAACCACAAATACTGACTACAAACAGAACATCATCTTCCAGGGCGGCTACTGCCACGGTGGCCACGGTCTCTCTATCGGCAGCGTCGGTGGCCGTGATGACAACGTCGTCGACAACGTCCAGTTCCTCAACTCCGAGGTGACCAACTCCGCCAACGGCATCCGTGTCAAGGCCTTCAAGAACAAGAGCGGCAAGATCAACAAGGTCACCTACTCCGACATCACCCTCACCAAGATCGCCAAGTACGGTATCCTCGTTGAGCAGAACTACGACGGTGGTGACCTCCACGGCGAGCCCACCAGCAGCCTCCCCATCACCAACCTCACCCTCAAGAACATCAAGGGCAAGAACAGCGTCGATGCTAAGGGCAAGAACGCTGCTATTGTCTGCGGTAGCTCCGGCTGCAAGAACTGGACCTGGTCCAACGTTCAGGTCTCTGGTGGCAAGAAGTACGACAGCTGCAAGAACGTTCCCAGCGTTGCCTCTTGCTAAATGGTCTACTGGCCTCCTGCTGGGCTAAACGTGTAGTGCGTTTATCAAGCTCAGCAGCTTGGTATTCGAATCTCGGATATTGGGCACATAGTAATAGGCGTGTGTACGTCACGCGCTGAATCCCTTCATAGAACTGGTACTCAAACATATGGACTTCTCAGGAACCGGTTTGTTTACCAAGTAGAAAAGATAGTCACGGTGTGAAAACTCCAATATATGTTGATTGCACCTAGCAAAACACATGTAGCCTCCCTTTCGTGCAGACTGACTTTGCAAAACGTGTCAGGTAACAAAATCATTCTCCATCCTGAATAAAATCACATCCTGAACTCCCCAAGTACCTTCGAGTGGCAGCAATCACCACGAACTTCTCACTCTGCATCCTCCTCCAACTTCTCGCGCTGCTCCTCCCAAACAACCTGTGCCTGCTTACACCATTGAAAATGCTCCAGAAAGCTGTCCCGGTCGTAAACCCTCCACTCAATTGCCGACTGCATCGAGTATTCTTCGAAATGATTCCATATCTCATCAATCTCGTGTCTCTGCCACTTGCACCCTTCGCATGATACCCAGTAGTCGAGACGGTTGCCTTGCTTGTCGAGATGAGGCATCGTACAAGTCGTCTCCCCGATTAAAGCGGATCTTAGGTTCGCAAAACCATGTTTGTTGTTGAAGGTCTTCTCAACGTCTTGATCTCGAGGCTTTCCGACAATCTCCTTCACTTGTGATACAGACACCAGTTCGTCGTATCTGAGATAACGGTTCATGACAAGTTGGGGAGTGGGTTTGAAACCTGTCAGCTGGGTCATTTCCTCCTCAGTCATTTTTATGTCGGACTTAAGATTCCATTTGCCGATGTAATGAACCTCCGGAGCATTGTTGAGACAGCCACGGCAGACTCGTCTCCACGTCGGTAAGTGTACGTATCGACCACCATACCCGCAGAGGCTGCAAGATTTTGTAACTAGCAACTTGTAGCAGTCTTTCAGGGTGATGTTGCAAGCAACCTTTGACATGAGGCTTGCGCGGAAAACAGTCAGCCCATGCTTTGCCAACCTCTGGTACTGCAGCACACTGTCGATCTTCTCTCGGGAGCGGCGACTTGTCTGTCGGAATTTAAACACGGAGTGCATGTCGCAGAGCAGCACAAGATTTTGAAAGACTTCAAGGGGAAAAGAATCCAGTAGGCCATTATCGACTGTTGATGATGGTTCAAATGGTCTTGCTATCGACAAAGTGATGGCCTCTTGCTCATCCGCCTTGAAAACTGTGTAGCGTTTATAATCGCACCACTGGTGGGTTGTCGCGCGGATGATGGCATCGGCCTGGTGTTCTTCGAAGTGATACCTCGCGTCGGACTGATATGACTTGGGAAAGAAGGCGGGAACCTGAGGAGACTGTGGTTCGGCCATGGTAACTCGTAGATTTTCTGTTGTTGCGAGATGGTGAAAAGGGAGAAGAGTATGAGGAGAGAGAAAAGTGTGTGTGGAGGGGAAAGTATAAGAAGAGAGAAGAGTATGAGTAAAGGGGGAATGTGAAAAGAGATGGTTGGTAAGGGCAGAAAGAAAGGGCGAGTAGAAGTGGATGAGATATTTAATCATTAGAGAAATCCAGTAGTATTTCATAAGCCCCGATGAACAGGCTTTAGTGAACAAACTTTAGTGAACAGGCTTTAGTGAACAAACTTTAGTGAACAGGCTATGGCAAACAGTCCACACGGTGACTGGAACTTTTCATCAGTGCAAAGCTTACGAGTGAACACAGTCACGACAGTGTTCCACATTCTATAACTTAGGTTAGCTATCTATCAATACTAAGCTTTCGGTCGGGAAACAGGTACAATCAGAAGTCAAAATTGCCTATAAAACTCTACCTAGGCTTGTGACTCTTTTGACTTCCGGTCGCGTAAAGGATAACCACGATAACAACATTCGCAATAACAGAGGTAAACTCTCTTCTCACGTATCAGTGGAGAGTCTTACAAAACAAGGTAAACTTTATCGAATTCATAAACTCTATACGCGATAAACGATCTATTAAAACTACGACTCCTGCACTCATATAACACCTGGCAAGATTTCTGTGATGTTGCTCTTCGCCAACTCCTTCGTCGCATCCAAAACCTCCACCATGCGGCCCCTCGCCTCCACGTTCTGCACATCATCCAAATCCGCCTTCCCCATATGCTCCAACGTCACACAGACCACCGACTCCATTAGTCTCTGAGCCAACTCACCAGCATAGCCCTGTTCGTAAAAGGCCGGAGTCTCGTTAACTTCCAACAACCACGCAGTACCGTTCGAGTCAACCAGGAAGTCTATGGCAAACAGCTCGAAGCACTTATCCAGCGGCGTGAACTTATCTGCCATGGTGTGGGCAGCTGCACGGAGCAACTCTCCCGAAATCTGGCATGCTTGGTCAAATACGCTCTGCTTCCAATTCCCTGGAAGTAGATCGTCTGTAATCTTCCAAAAGTCTCTCATCGACTCTCTACTCGTAAACTCCTCCTCGTCTTGCAGTGCAGTATTTGTCAAAGATGATTTGAGACTTGGATTCTTCCACGGCGGCTCGTAGTCGTCGAGAGCCAGCAAAGCAAGCATTTCGTCAAAGACGTGTACTTTTAGACGTCCTACTGAGAGGACGTATGCTCGGACGTGCCACTTTCTGCCGTCTATGGGCGGGATTGAGACGATGTATTGCTGTACGACAAAGTCTCGGAGTAGAGCAGATGGGATCCGCTCGTTTTCGTCAATCACAAGGTTCTGTAACTTGGATGTGTCGTTCATGTCTTTGTCCGTTGTATTGACGGAGAGCTTTCCTGTTGCAGTGATCAAAGCATCCAATGAGTCCAGTCCAGGTGCTGATAAGCTAGGCTTGAATCCATTGGAGTCACTGTCACTTTCTTGTTTCTCACAAACAAGCTCGACATCTTCTTCTGTGTCCTCATCCTCTTCTGAGATATCAGCGGCCAACTCGAGGTTGTCGGCCAGTTCGTCGATTGTGCTGAAAATCCGAATGCCATGACCACAATCGATCATAGCAGGCTTAAGAATCCACCAGTCCCGTTCCGAAGCATCTTTAGCCTCATTATCCTCAAGCGAATACAACAGAGTCAAGTCATCTGCAGCAGCTAGCGAGTCTTCGACATACTCGCTATAGTCCAAAGACAACTTCACAGTAGCAGGACTGTGGCCTTTGAGGATACTTTCGGGTCTCTTCGTGACCCAATAGTCTACAACCTTTGCCATGTGATCTTTCCGGGCCAGTGCGTCGCTGTTGGGATACGCATTGAGAAGTCCGTGCTTCGATCTGTTCAGCAAAGCAAAGTGATGGTTTAGCTCCCAGCCATTAAGAAACTGATAGACAGCATCGGCGTCTTCGGGAATGTCGGTGTAATCGTTGTAGCAGATGGCACCTGGATTATGTCGTCTGATGCACGCTTTAACATGGTCGTCAAGCCAAGGGTTGGCGCTGTGAACGTAGACGTGCATCATGCACTAGATCTTGCGCTGTTCAGCGAGTGATGTAGCCTTCTTCTGGAGGGAGCGAAGCCTGACGGGGAATGTACGACTGCAGGACTCTCGAGCGCATTAGGTCGGCGAAGGTTTCTGGAGTCGCTATCATCAAGTACGTGCTTGAGTGATAGACATATAGGTATCTGGAATGAAACGAAGGGTGACCGCACAGCCTTTTAACTACCAAGCCCAGGTCCTTGATAAAAGAAAAACATTTTTACAAAGGATTGCCAAGAGAAAATTGGATGTCAATTAGCTAAATGGTCCACTCAGTCATTTAATTAGTTGAGGTTCTATTGGGTGCTTTCTTTATAAACGTAAGCAACATCATGAAGTTCATGACATTCTTCAAACTGCATGATCGACGTCCCTCTCACCGTTTTTCACCAGGGGTAATGCCAGGGCCCTATTCTTGATCGCTGATCGCTTTGACCTTATTATCCTTGTCATTCAGCTCTCGGGAATGGAATAATCTTCTTTTTCTGCATTCACATCCGCACGTCGTGTTAACTCTACTGTGGAGGCTTGGTAAGAGATCTCGATCTAGTAGCCATAAAAGTGGTTTCATAGTTTCCTCTCTAAGTTTGTTCATATTCTATATGTTCAATATAATGCAATTAAATCTCTTAATATCATGTTTATATATTTGAATTACTATAACCCTATTTATTCCCATCTGGGTTTATGTAACTGGACATGATTCTACACATCCTTGAACTCTTACATTTGAACTTTGATATATAATTCCAAGACAACTATTACTTGTAACTCACGGGATGATAACCCGTACAGAAACTCATCTAATATTGGTCTATGTTATCTTCCTCTTGAACGAACGTTGTTGAGCCAAATAATTCACCCAACAGTATATATGTATCTTTATCTCATCGAAAACACTCTCCACAAGTTTCCAATCACTATAGACCAACAGCTGAGCGAATAGCGTTGATGAGAATATTGTTGAAATCACCACCAGCTTCGTAGGTACCAAATCCACCAAGACCCTTGCTGACGACGAACTGGCCCTTTGCATGGAACGAACGAGCATCGTCGTAACTAACATAGATATCCTTCTTGGCGTCGTAAAGAGCAGGCTGTTCATGATGTCAGTTATCCGCAAACTAAGGCTTGAGCTGTAACATACCGTCTGGCTGCAGTTATCCCAGGTATGAGAAATCCCCGGAGCAGGGTTTCCGTAAACATCAAGGAACTTGGCCTCGGTGATCATGCTCCAGAAGGGGTACGTTCCACCAGGAGGCGAAGGGTTACCGCAGTCATCGATGAGAGGGTCGGTGTCCCAGCTGCTGCCCTGGAAGCGGTCGGTTGAGTTTTGAGCAGGGTAGAGGTTGAGTTTGTGGTTGGATCCGTAGGCAGAGGTCTGGTTGACGGAGAAGCCGTGGCCGTAGGCTGGAACGCCGAGGACGAGCTGCGAGGCAGGCATGCCAGCGGAGATCCACTGGGCTACGCCCTCATCACCGGCGCCTTGATTGTTGCGAGGGTCGCAGGATCGAGAAAGAGGGGCGTTGGGTCCAGCGGTAGGGGACCAGGCGCCGAATAGGTCGTAGTTCTATGTGATGTTAGTGTCGTCTGAGAGTATTTCGTGACGGGTCGCCTACCATGAGCATAATGCAATCCAAAACATCAGAAAAGCCATCGAGGTTCTTGGATGCAGCTCCGGTCTTGTCATTCCAAGGGAAGAGAGACCCAGCGGCAGTGAGTAAGAGCTTCTCGCCCACAGGGTCCTCACGGAGCTCCTGGAGGAACTTGAGGAAGTTGGAAGTATCATTGTCGTTGATCTCATTGCAGCCGAGACCTTGGCGGTTGGGGTACTCCCAGCTACACGCACTTAATAAGCAGATGATATAAGAGAATTTTGGGTGAACGTACTCAAAGTCAATACCGTCCAAGTCGTGCTTCTTGACGAAATCGACACAGGTCTTGACGAAAGCCGTGCGGTTCTTCTCGGATCCAAAGTTGGTGGAGAAATATTTGCTTCCAGTCCAGCCACCAATTGAGATCAATGCCTTGACGCCCTTGATCACAGAGTTAGTCGACACTTCAGATAAGTACACTCAATAACATACATTCTTCTTGGCAGCATCGACAAAGCAAGTCAGCTCCTCAGGCTGCGCACGGGAAAGATCAAGACTTCCATCGTCAACGGTTTCACTATTCCCATCGATTAGCTTGGTTTCCTCACGCATTCGGAAACTACATACGCGAAAGCATATTTGACGTCGGTGTATTTATCCCACGGCATGGACGAAACGGGAAATCCTCGATTGGCATGGAAGCCAGCAAAGTAGGTTGAAGCAACAAGGTCCGACTGGCTACCAGCGGCGCTAGCTCCACTGAGGCTCAGAAGGCCCACAAGCGAAGTAGAGAACGTTTTGAGAGAAAACATGGTGAAAGAAAGTTGATGATAAAAAGAATGTAAGAAGTTGAGAAAACAATGAGTGTAACGACAGTTTTTATGAACAAGTTGGGGGTCAGCAACTATATATATCCCGCAGTCTTCTCATCTCTCCTGTCAGCGAGGTGGTATTACACTGGAGACCTAGGCTGTGTAAGGTTCTCTGCCCTGCTGCGTAAGCCAATCTCACCTCATGCTACCGTTGTACTATAGTAAGCTTTGAACATATCCCAGTCCATAGCATTAAAGCTCGTTCAATATAGAACGAACAACACCACGAATCAAACCTCAAACCCGGTCTTTCCGCGCCGGTTCCTTAAATCACTACGGCAGTTGGGGAGATCGTCTTCTGCATGTCCCAACTAGAGCTTAGCCTAAAGTTTATTCCGCGTGCTACCCTCGGGGGAGACAGAAAACATCTGACGCAAGGACCCACCTGTGCGCATGGTGAACTCGATATTCATGTCAGAAGTTTTCTGACACCCCCAGGGGCTACCCGCTTCGAGAAGCTCCCTGTCATTTCCGCCTCTGCCGTGTTTCGGCTCGTGCTTTGGTGCAATTTACACCAGGGATAGGATAGGGTTTGCCGGTTGGTTTACGGGCGGTGGTTTGGGCTGTTTCAACCTGAAGTTGACGCGTTGGGTAGTGGTTTTGATAGGGGAGGACGTCATGGCGGCGGATGTTTTGTCTTTCTTTGGCGTCGCTTGCTCGGCAGAGAGGGTGATCTATCCGGCAACTTTGTGGTGATTGTTGCTTTCCGCAAGTCTCCCTGGTTTCAGGATAAATTCCATGTGACCTATCTTGAAAAGGGACATATAAGAATTAGGTTCCCTTTCTTTTCATCCCGTCCCTGGGTCTCAATCAATTCTCCGTCTTGTGGGGGATAGTCTGTGCGTGGACTGCGAGATGTTTTCCCCTCGGAGTTACATGGCATTCCGCAATTTTCGTGGCTAAATCTCATTGCGTATTAGCTGATATAGTGTCCATGAACCAAGATGCAAGGACCTTGGGATTGCAATGATGTAAAGACCACTCATTCTACTCACACAGCTGTTTACATTCAATGCTCAAGTCTCATTTCCCGGCACATCGTTGAAGCTTTGACCCGTAGATAAGCGAATCCTTCCCATCACCTTACTTTTCTGGAAAATAATGTCGCTCGATACCAAGCCATTTCGATGATCTTGAATGGTGTGATTCCCTTATATGGCAGTTCTCATGAACTCTCAAACTGTTCTTGGGTTCGGGATAGGGTAAATGCTCTAGTCAAACTCTTTCTAGCAAGCTCGGGATCTCCTTCCTCTTGCACTTATCTTTACACTTTCTCCACACGCTAAAGAGTCAGTGGATTTGTGGGGAAAAGGACCAAGTTCTTATCTTGTCGCTAGCGACGATAACCGCCTCTCTCCACGAATTCGACTGTTTTATCTGGGGATAGTCTGGTGTTATCATCGGGATCACTATCTGTCTTGATCTTTGGCTATGCTGTATCAAAGGACTTCGGCACAGCCGGGGGCTTACCTTGCTGCTATGCTTAGCTGAGTGACGGCTCAGCCCGGCTCTGGCTGATAGGATCTGGTCATACTCTTTGGGCAATGACACAAAGGGGGCGTGTTCTGGAATAGTTCCCGATTGAAGAACTTGGCTGAATCGCGTCGTTAAACAAAGTAGAACATAGAACCTGGGGAAAGAAGTAACAGTTTCCGAAGGAATTGTATATATAAAGAGTCTTGAAGACAGCATCAATCAGAACTTCAATCACTTGACAATTACACTCAACTCAAACACCTGACTTCAGACTCTCCCTGTTCTAAGTTCATAAGTTCCTACACATCAATTGTTCTCTACACTTGCAACTATGGCCGCCCTCAACAAAGACACCCTCGACATGTCCCTGTTCTTCGGAACAGAGGCCCAGAAGCAAGACTTCTGCGACTCCCTCCTAAGCATGCTCAAGAAGCGAGGAGGCGTCAAGCTCCAGAACCACGGTATTCCCTCCGAGGACATCCACGAGCTCTTCACCCAGACAAAGCGCTTCTTCGACCTCCCCCTCGAGACAAAGATGATCGCCAAGCACCCTCCCCAGGCCAACCCCAACCGCGGATACTCCTTCGTCGGCCAGGAGAACGTCGCTAACATCAGCGGCTACGAGAAGGGCCTTGGACCTCTCAAGACCCGTGATATCAAGGAGACGGTCGACTTTGGCTCGGCTACGGATGAGCTGGTTGATAACCTCTGGGTTCCCGAGGAGAAGTTGCCCGGCTTCCGCAAGTTTATGGAGACTTTCTACGAGAAGGCTTTCAAGACTGAGCTGTTGCTTCTTGAGGCCCTTGCTATTGCTCTTGGTGTCTCGCCTGATCATCTCAAGTCTCTTCACAACCGCGCTGAGAACGAGTTCCGCATTCTACACTACCCGGCCGTCCCAGCCTCTGAACTCGCCGACGGCTCCGCCACACGCATCGCTGAGCACACCGACTTTGGCACCATCACCATGCTCTTCCAAGACTCGGTCGGCGGCCTACAGGTCGAAAATCAAGAGAACCTGGGCCACTTCAACAACGTCGAGTCTGCCGCGCCCACGGACATCATCCTCAACATCGGCGACTCCCTCCAGCGCCTGACGAATGATACCTTCAAGGCCGCTTGCCACCGCGTGACATATCCCCCCTCGGTCAAGGCCGGTGATGGCGAGCAGGTTATTCCTGAGCGCTACTCGATTGCCTACTTTGCCAAGCCCAACCGCAGCGCTTCTCTGTTTCCGCTTAAGGAGTTCATAGAGGAGGGTGTGCCGTGCAGGTATGAGGATGTTACTGCCTGGGAGTGGAATAACCGTCGCATTGAGAAGTTGTTTTCTACTGCTTAAGTGGAGATGGCACGATGGATGAAACCAGATTATTAGATAGTTAGATGTGATTAAGCATAGCGGAGTTTTTATTTATTTATCATCATTATCGAGGCTTTTGGACCTTGCAATGTGTAAAAGGTGATGTGAATTGCACCTTCACAGCTGGACTTGTCCTCGACTACTGACCGCAATGATCAAGGCTGGAGAAGTGCAAACAACCGGTATCTTTTCATTCGTAAATACTTAAATGTTCAGCCATCCAGGGCCATTGGCCTTGACTGTGCAGTTACCTTGGATAAGAATAAATTCTACGAATTGAATAGAGGCGCGAATTGTCCCCAGATGTCTTAGTCTAACCATATCCACAGTCCACAATCACGCCCTTTCCCTTGTCTTTCCCCAGTCTTGTCACCATCATGCAGCAAACCCCCATCACGCGGGAAGAAAACATGGAGAAGACTCAAAGACGCAAGCTAGAACCTCTTAGTCTCTCTCAACTAACCTATAAAACATCACCATTTTCTCTCCTCAACCTCTGATTGGCCAATCGCCCTACCTCCATCGGCCCAGCCGATAGATAAGCCTCAGCCTAACAAGAAAGAGAACCCGAGCGCCCCCTTCCTCTTTGACAACCGTTTAAGTAAAGTCCTTCCCAGCACTGGCCTTTTGGTCTTTTGGCCTTCCTCATCCGTCTATCTTACCCAGGATGGCCAACTCTCGATCCAGACGGACGCATTCTTTCGGCGGGTGCAAGACGTGTCGGAAACGGCATCTCAAGTGCGATCAGTCTCTGCCGAGGTGTAATCGATGTCGTCAGGCTGGTTTGAACTGTGAGGGTTTCACTCCTGCTTTGAGATGGTTGATATCGACTGGTGCAGAGGTCTATGAGAAGCAGCCGCCTCAGACAGCTGAGGTAGGGGCGGAGCAATATTCTAGAAGGCATTTGTTCACTGGTAAGTTATCTGTCCTATCACTAAAGACAAGTGCTGATGTCATCAAGAGGAAGATAGAAAGTCGATGAGCAATGCTCTACTAACTGATGTCCCTTCTACTGTAACCGCAGCTCTCAACCAAATAGACGAGGAGTCAAAAGCTCTTGACATCAAAGACGATGCACCAATTATCTGCGAGGTCGGCCCTTTCCAAGTCTTCAAGTTTGAATCCTGCCGATCAACCACAACGCCCATCTCAGACCATGTCTCCTTCAATGACATGGAACTCGACACCTTGAGCGAAGTCCAAACTCAGGATTTCTCAGAACCCATTGACAACGATGTGTCGCAATCTATTATCCCGAATGACTACTCGTCAACTTCGCTTGACTTCCTGCACTGGGGCGATTTGTTCACCTGGGATGTCAGTGTCCTCGATAACCCGCCGCAACTCTCTTACGACAACTTCGACACGCTGCCCATGAATATCAACTGGCCCAATGAGTCGAATATGAGTTTCTCTGATTCCTTGGACACCATGATTCCTTTCGAGCCCGTCAGCGACGACGTGGCGTGGCCGCAGCTAGATCTCATGACGGATGCACCATTGCTTCTGAAGCACTTCAACGACGACGTCATCAGCCAAATGGGCTCGCTACCCATCAACGAAAAGTCAGCCTGGAAAACACTTCATTATCCGTCGGCCATCATGACACTAAGCGAGTTGACGATGCTGGAAGTGAACAAAGACCAGATCAAGCGAGCCAACCTAGCCACATTTTACGCGTTGATAGCAGTGTCAGCCTTTCATCTATCTTTAAACCCCATCACTTTCCCGAATTTCACACGCCCGGGAGATCACTGGAAGTCGGTGTCGAGCCGGACATACGAAGCGGCAAAGCAGCATCTCAAACTCAGCCTGGAAAAGGAATCCCAGCCCGGGCCGCACAAGGCCAAATACAAGGAGCAGTTGATGGGCATAAGTGCCGTACTGGCAACAGCAGTAAGTTAATTCAACGCAGTCTGCACAGCCAGTCTGACAATTCCAGCTTCTCTCTGGCAACGAAACAGACACGCGATGGTGTCTTACAGAAATGGAGCGCCTCATCAGCTGGCGCGGCCTCACAAAACCAAGTATATCTCGCCGCGCACGCCTCCTCCACAACATCTACGCCTGGATGCGCATTGTCTCCGAAAGTCTCAACGTCTACCGCGACGAGAACCACGCCATAGAAGCACCCTTTACGCGCCCTAACGCCAACAACCTACGCAGTCAAACTGCCAGTGTGCCTGTTCAATCCATCAATCCAGATATGACACTCGATAACTTCCTCCATCTTGAGCCGCGTAAGTTACATGGCCAGAAACAGAGGCGTGATATAAAGGATATCCATCTGGCGGATGCATCGCAGGATCATGAGAATATGTACATGCAGATCTACGGCGTTCCCGAGACATGGCTCAGTCTCGTGTCGCAAATTACCCGTCTTGCAAATGTCATGGATAGACTATCAGCGAGTAAAAAGTCCGACGCAGAGGCCCTCATGTCTCTCCAGCCACGAGCCTCATACCTCGAAAACGCCGTGTGCCTATTCCGCTCTCGCCACAGCGAAAGCTCAACAATGAGCGCAAGTCCCAGCTCAGCGCCCGGCGGAACACCACACATGCATATGGTTCGCGCCCTGGCCTCGGCGCTGGTGATATTCTTCTACCGTCGGATTCGCAACGTGAACCCCCTCGTTCTGCAGGACAGCGTGAACGACGTGGTGAATTCGCTGCATGCATTTGACGAGGCGCTGGAGAGGAATAATCTGCTCGGGCCGGGGACGGCGTGGCCGGCGTTTATAGCAGGGGCGGAAGCGAGACAGCGGCAGAGGCAGGATATTGCGGATTGGCTGGATAAAGGGTTCTCGAGGTCTGGGTTTGAGAGTTATAGGGCTTCGAAGGAGGTGTTGATCGAGGTTTGGAGGAGGAGGGATGAGGCGGAGGGGATGCCTTCGGGGGATGTTTGCACGTGGATGGAGGTGTGTAGGGATCTACATCGCTGGCCGTTGGTCTCGTGAGGTCACTATCAATGAATTATGAAGTTATGTACATGCTGTTGTGTATTTGATGTCTTATGACTAATGATTGGCTATGCATTGGTGGAATTTGAGCCGCTGCATTGGCACACGATTTTGTGTTTGCGCGCGGGATGAATGAGGCTGCTGTTGTGTTGCAGCTGTTGTGTTGCAGCTGTTGTGTTGCAGCTATGCTATTCACATTCGTTGAGCGGGTTGCGAGCTTATCCTCGCGCAGCGCCATGTCGAAGAAGGCTATTGGCTATGCGTGAAGATCGCTCATACAGTCCTCGAACCCGACATTCCGTCACTCAGCCCTGTTTTACGAGTCGCTAACCTCTTGCTGCGATGATAGAGTCTGATGACTATCCTTCAAGCTGGGCTGGAGATGGGATTGTCGCGCGGGCATACCGTATGAGCTGAGCCGATGGATGAGGCTGGCCAAATGGGAGGTGAAAAGCTCCTCGTTTGGTTGCTGGCATTGACTCGCCCCGTTAGGATTTCGCCATGTATCGTCGAACCTTGCCGATCAAGGGTGACAAGTTCCAGTATGTCATGCAGGATGGTATTGTTGCAATTGCGATGATATGCTTCATCGTCGCCAAACATCCGTTCATCCCACTTCACTGCTAGGCTGAAACCCTTCTAGTACACTCCTCTGGAACCAAGGGACATAAACATCCCTCGCCCATCTCGCCAACTCTCTAATCCCTGCAACAACCGCATACGTATCAAGAATACTCTGCGTCGTTCCAAACTGTCTCTCAGTCCAAAGAACGGTCTTGTCGCCCTCTAGCGTCGAAAAGACAAACAGCCATCGATGTCCCTGCACGATAATCCCCGGTATGAACCCCAATTCCGCCAACGCAGTATTCGCTTTGTCCTTTCGCAGCGCCTCTTCCTCCGCCGTCAAAGGCTGCGATGTAAGGCCGATGACGGAGCGCAGAAAGGCCCATTGCGCCGCGTGCCAGACGCCCATCTGTAGCTGCGCGGCGTCGAGTTCTTTGCCGGGACGCTTAGTCTCGATGCTGAGAACTATGGGGGAGAGTTGCAGAGGGGCGAAGTCGGTGTGGTTGACGGTTAGAGTGGGTGTTCGGCGGCCGAGGGCTTGCAGGGCGAGCGAGTCGGTCGGGTTGAGGTAGAGGCAGAAGTCGACCATTTTCGCGGTGGAGGAGTAGGGTACGAATCGTCGATGTGGGCGCGCGGTGGTGCTGGAAATGATTAGCTGGGTGAGGCTATCGTGGAAACTGGAAGCTTACCATGTGGTGAAATTAATAGGCGTTCCTGTCGAGGTACTGGGTTCTCTTAGAATGGATTGCAGAAGACGGTGATGAACCTCCATGTTCCAAGCTATCTCCTCGTGGCTTGTGTCATGGCAATGACGCGCAAGGTCGCAGACAAGGGAGATCTCTTCTGGGGAAGGTATTCGACCCGGTAGCGAATCTGAAACACCCTCCTCTTTAAACGCAAACCTCCAGAGTCTCGTATTCTGACTTCGCACCTGCGCACTCTCCAGAATGGTACTCTTCTGTGTATAAGGGAGTATCTCAATGCCACTGCCGATCTCTCGAATCGTATCAAGAAGACCAGCGACAACAGAAGGCGCAGTATCAATGTTCAATTGCCGACACTCCAGCCCTCTCTCCTCCAATCGCAACCCCAGCATTTGTTTCTTTGGCGAATTCGACCGAGACGCTCCATCGCCAGACTCGGACCACGACATAGACGAGCCGGTGCTAGAAGCGGGAGGGGGAAAGTCGACGGCGCGAGGAGTGCGATTCGGATCAACGAGACGACGTCGTTTGGGAGTTGTGCCGTCCATGGCGCTGGAGTCTTGGTCTGATGCTGGCGGACTGGGTTCTTGCTGGGCGGCTTTTCGCTTGTGGCGGCTTTTGTTATTTGGTGTTTGCGCGGAGTTGGAGTCGTATATATCGGGGATGGAGTCGAGCCAGGAGTTTATGCGCTGGGTGTTGAGCATCGCGGCAGTTGAGGAAAGGGCATTATTTTGGTGCTATTGATGGTTTATGGTCCATGGTTGATTTGGTTGAAGATTGAGTTGATGTCACAAGCGGCAATGTTGGCTTTGTGTTGGCGCGACAACAAATGGGCCCCACCACGTTACAGTGGCGGCATGTTTGTAAAAGCCAAGTACGACACCAGATTAAGAAGAGCCAATATAGATGGAATAATGTAAATAAGTAAATACTGAGTTCGCATAAATACTTAAAATGATAAACAGAAACTAGAACAAAGATGATAATGTTTGGGGACTCCATCATTGATCACGCGACACCCGATATCGCGAGCGCATTCCATACCAGTGATCGGCTTGTATTCGAGACATTTCAGAGCACAGCGTTCACCAAGCTGAGCGACATTACCTATAGGCTTCTGATCTTATGCCATTACAGAAACGTCTCTTGATGCGTATTTAATTATGGTTTCCATCACTCTTGGCCAAGGAAACATTTGGGCGACACCTCACAAACTTCGGCATAAATCTTCAAATGTTGGGTATCATTTATTAACTATCTCCGTTTATCCTCCTAATCATCGCAAGCTACACAGTCTCGAAATACTTCACAGTGGCTTTCGACGTATCAGGCGACGACCGGACTGGTATCTGCGCACCAGCTGACGATGGTAGACTTGGTAGATCATAAAAGTCCCCCGGGTTTGTAGCATTCGACGGTGATCTTTCCGGTCGGTCATCGTGTTGTCGCTGCAAGTCTTTTACGAGGGCGTAGAAGAATGGTGTATTGGCAACCACGCAGGCGCACAGAATCTCAATCGAAGCCCACTTCTCACATCAGCACAGCACGGCGCAGCGGAAGAGAAAGAGGAAAAGCTTACCAGTGATCGGGACTTTTGAGAAACAGATTCGTTGAGGATGAGGGGCAGGCGGAGGATGGTGATGGCGACCAGGACAGCGCCCACGCTGAAGAGGAAGCCAAGTTGTAGTTTTTCTTTAAGATCGAGTCGTAGATGTCGTAGCATCGGAAAAGGAAGGATTATCAATGCAATATTTAGGACGATGTTGCAAACCGCCATCAGGATCAAGTTTCCCACTGCGCGGTTGCATGCGACTTCTGTAAACACGTTAGCTGAGCTCCATAAGGTGGCGAATTTGAGAGTATTACTGCTATCGTCGCGATCGAGCGCCCACATTCTAAGCAAAGTTAGCCATGTCGTTGAACTGCAGTTGTGTCCTACATACAGCGACAGTGGACGGCATTCGGCCAGGATTGTAATCAAGACAGCGACAAAAGTGACAATGATGAACCACCAAAGCGCGTCCGCGACTGATTTGCCCCAGCGGAACACATCTATGAAGCGCGAATAAAAAGCCAGCAGCCCCAGCTTCAAACACCACAAACTATCCCAAGTCAGCATTACATCTCCCTTCTAAGAGCACAATACGCACAACAGCGCATAGAAGATCCGCGCAGGTATGAGAAGCTTATGCGAAAGCTCCCTATCGGCATCAATCTCGGCGACGCTCGCGCCCCATGTTTCGGCCTCGGCTTCGGTGGCAGGATCGTAGGTATGGGTCGGGTTGAGGTGGAACGAGTACAGAATACACAAAGCGCGGCCGATGAGAGGCAGAATGGCGATGGTCATGTAGAAGTCGTCAATGCGCCAGCGGCGGTGACAGGTTCGGTGGATGTGGCATCGGAAGAGCACGCGGTAGACACAGCGGGCGAGGATGAGGGCGGCGCACACGCTGGTGGTCGAGAGGGTGAGGGATGCGTCCGAGGACGATGCCATGCCTGTTCATTGTGGTATTGCTGTGTAGTCGTAACTTTAGGGCATTGCGTTTGAAGAAAAGGGACAGTCAGATGTAGGGAGGGTCCAGGGAAAACAGGATGGGGACGGGAAGAGTGCCGTTGAAGGGCGGGGAATCCTAATGTCATACGTCAAGGTTCTGGGGTAGACGAGAGAGACCCATGACTGGTTGGATTGACGAGAAGGAATTGGAACTAACGATGGTTAACTTTTGCCATGTTGCCGGTAACGGACTTCGTTGGAGCGCTTCTAACGGCGTCGGGAATAGAGTTTGCTTCTTTTGGTAAAGGGCTTTGCTGTCTTTCTTCAATTGGATTCAGCTCAGATACCGTCTGACACCTGCACAGATGAAATTGGTCCAGTTTGCTTTGACGATCCGTGCATATTCGCTGGCAGGGGGCATCAATAGCCTTAAATTAGATGCATCTTTGTCTCAGATGAGCTCTAGATTTTAATTGACGGAAACTAAAATTTCTCGTGTTCAGCGTAGCATCGCGAAGCGGTTAAATTAGCGCCATAGAAAATGGCAGTAGCGAAAGTTTAAATCTCATAGAGATTGCATTTGCCATTCGCCCTGCTCATTATTATCTGGTCTCTGGAAAGCTGGACACGACCCTACTACGACATCTCATTGCTTTGGCCTATTGCCATAGACTAGGCGTGTGCTTTTTGATGCGCGGGCAGACGGGCTAAGAGGACTGACCTCAAGGCTAATGAATGATCACGTATTCGAGCCCCGACGCCCCATTTTGAATCGTGAAGATCATGTGCACAGACTTCCACATGTTCTTCAAATGGCGCCAACGCCGCGTGATCATCGCCAATTTCACATCCCGTTGCAAGTACTTGCGGTCGCTAATCGACGACATCGAGCTTCCTTGGTCACTGGTAAGCATATGCCGCGCTTATTTCCAGGTAGATCGGCGCTTTACATGCTTGCCTGAGCATGTACTTTGATTGTGAACGCAGACGGCCTTAACTTTGTGGCTACCCTAGACCTTCGAATACCATCACCGCCCCTTCACGAAAACGTCTCTGTCAATGGAAACTTGAACTAGCTGGGTTACAATAGCCTTATTTCGTGATCTCTTAGGTTTTTGATCTTGGTGAATAAACTTGAACATTATGCGATTCCTACGCGTCGAATATCAGAGATTATAAAAGCACGTTCGCAATACATCAAAAAAGTGAGACAGATGTACCACACTAACTTGTGCCATCAAAAAGTTCAGATTTACAATCTAAGACGTGTTATGCTGTACAGACCAACTTCTTCACTGCCTGGTAAATTCTCCTATATCATGACATCAGCCAAAGATGAAATAACTCTTGGAAGGCGGAGGAAACTCCTTTTAACCAGGTAGTATGGGGCTATTCACTCGACTATACAAGATCCAAAGTAACAAGCGCCGTCCCACGAAAATACGCAGCTCACCAAGAGTATGCGTCAACCTCAAGTTCAAACACAGTCTTCGAGTGTCGACCCATCCCAGCCACAGCCGACCGCACATCATCACACAGTGATCCCGGTCCAGAAACCACAATACCAACTCGCTTCCAGCCTGCTGATGCCTCGTCGTCAAGAAGAGAGGTAATGTCAAACCTTGACCCCACTCTAATATCTGTCTGTGCCGTCGTCAAGGAGTCCAATGCGGGCTCGAGCTCGTGGACTAGACATCGGGCATCTTCCTTCACGCTCCAAGCCAATTTCACGTTCCAGTGGTTATGAATGAGAGCAAACAGACTGGTAATGCCGACACCTCCAGCAATAAGGAGCAGTCTATCACACCTCAAGACTTCTCGGGTGTCACTGCCTGGGTAAGGGCCTTCCAGGAAGGTTAGTAGCTTCTCGTGGCCTCGTAGGTACTTTGTGATGCCTGTTGATTTCTTCACAAAGAGTGTCACGCCAGCCAGATTCTCCGCCATGGGCAACGAGGTCCCGGGCATAGCTAGTGAAGGACCAACTTTGATCTGTGTTGTCGATTTCTCGACATCTTCCAGGCCGGAAGAAGCACCTGGCGAGATGGGAGATAGAGGGGATGATGGTGATGCATGTCTTCGAAGAACAACTGTCGGGATGACAGAGAAGGGATGATTCTCCCAAGGACGCATAGGGGCGAGAGTAGGGAAATAGACAAAGACATGCTTGCCGGGATCCAAGCCCCATCGGACACTTGGGACATCAATACGAACGTACCCGGCCCCAATGTCCTTGACCTTGGATCTCAGAAATCCCAATCTAACGATCCGCACGATACGTACAAATCGCTCAAAAACCCAGACAGCAAAGGCAAAGTAGAGCCAGATCTCGTGACCCGATGTGTATCCCGGAGAGTGAAGACGAATAGACGCATATCGTTGTATGAGATGGTACCAGCATCCGACAACTATGAGTACGGCCACGATAATATGCATTAGTAGGAAGAGCTCGTAGTTGGCCTTTCGAAAGTAGAGACCACTTCCCAAGCAAGTCACAACAGCGAGCACTGTTGTAGCGTCACCCCAACGTCGCCAGTCTGTGCTTCCAAGCTTGTTGTTCTGTGTCCCCATATTGCCTGCCACAGCGAGGATTGCATGTAGAACGGCGAGGAAGGCAAAGAGTCGTCCCATCCAGCGGTGCAGCAGTATGAATGTCGAGCGTGACCAGTTGGATAGCCACAACAGGGCGTTGTTTCTTGACGGGAAAAGGATAATCACTGGGAGGATCGCAAAGGCGAGGGCACCAGTGCGATAGACCATATAGGCGAGGAGCTCTCGTTTCGCAGTCTCGAATCGGGCGTTAGGCTGACGGACGTCGTAGCCCACTGCAACGCCCACCACGGTGAGGGCAATGAAGAATGTGATGTATAGAGCTTGGCCTACAGTGGGTGCATTGCCAAGTGTGAAAGGCAAGGGTCGTACAGAGTAGGTACCGATCAAGCTTGGGTAGAGGATGTATGGCTTGAGTTTATCGTAGACTGAAGGAATGAGAGGGAAGAAGCCAAGCCATGTTGTAAGAATTGGTATACCGACCGCAACGACGACAAGAATGATGCTGTTTGATGGAAGTCAGCATTGCTACTCTCTATCAATACGTTGGACTTACCCATATCTTGAACCCATCATCATCTCATGCTTAGAACCGCCAAGTGACTGGAGCTGTTTGAGGTAGATCATAGGCTGGACTACGGAGGTCCTGTTGAGAGCCATATCCGTCACGTTGAGTTGATATCGGGGTGGTTGAGGGTCAACCTCAGCAAGGGCCTGAGCGTAAGACCATTTTGCTGGAACGCTTGGGCTACCCGTCAACCAGCCCTCCCAGTAGCCTTCGATTTTGGATGCCTTCTCGTCTGCGCACTTTGTGTTAATACACCACGCCATGGAAGTCAGAAAGGCAGTGTTGTTAGCTCGGCAGGATGGTTCGGTATGCATAGTTTTGAAGTCTCCGTGGTGCATGGTCGAGCAGGATAGCATGAGGAGATTGAGGGTTCGGAGACATGCATCGGCACAAACTGGATCAGTGGTAACTAAACCGTAGGTAGTGAGGCCCATGGTTGATGCTGAACAGGCCTGCACAGCCAATAGTAGCCAGAGTGTGAGGCTATATAGTAGCTTCATCGTGTTGCTTGTCCCTCGACGGTCCATTGTGGTTTGCTTTGTGCATGCACAGAGAGGGTAGAAGTAGACTCTGCAGGTATGAACCTTGTGCTGATCTCTGAAGTATAAAAGTGGTGATATAGAAGCTTTGGATTGTCAAGATACCATCCGGCGGAGGATGCTTGCTTTATACACCAACTTACCATCCCGTTCGGCTCAAACCCTACAAGGCTGGGGTCACGTCCCACCGACCGATCGAGATCAAGTATACCTGTAGCGACAACTAGATGCGTCTACGATTTTGTATGAAGCCTATAAAACAATCCTAGACGCCATCAGGTTTCCAGTCCCTTCGATCCGGCTCGACCGTCCCTCCGGATACACTTCCAACTAACAGTCTTCATAATCGTCTTCAAAGACCCGAGTTCCCTGCCAACTTCGGGCCTTTTCTGGAGGAAATATCCTAATACAGCGAGTGGTCACCGAATCTGGCCTCTGATGTTTCATAGAATTTCCTGGAGAGCGTTGCAGTGCGGCCCGTCTTTGCCGACAGATTTGCTCAAATTGCCAATGGGACAGCGTCGTAGTGCACTTACCAGCGTAGCAGAACAGTCAAAGGTCCTCGGTAATGTCACTTCAAGTGCACAGTAGTATTTCCCGTTGAGTCGTCCAAAGTGAAGTTAGCGAAAATGGATTACACCGGCTCACATGCTTTCTTGGTGTTGCGACCACATCGATGAGAAGGGAAAAAGAGCTTACCGTGAGAATAGTATGATCGTACCACTGGCCGGATACAGCCCGGAACGGGACAGACAGTCCTTTTTGGTGGTCGTCGTTATTGAGCCCAGAAACTCAAATACGCCAAGTAAGGGGTGGAAGGACGGGAGAACATGCCGAGAATTGTAATTCACGATGTCAGTTGACTCTATCGTGCGTGCTCTAGATCTACCCTTTATCGATTTCTCGGCCATACTCGTCGTCTCGAGTTTCATCTTTGACTACCGAAACTTTATAACAACCAATCGAGGAATACGGAGGGACATATTCCGAGTGGTTCCATCGAATAGCAAGTTCTTGGCAGCCATCTCGTCAAGATTTCAAGATCGCCATTAACGTTTTATGCTAACAAGACCTGTTATTTCGCTTTCAGCCGAGAATGAGTACCGGAACTGTACATTCCGAGAGGCCTATATTTCCCCACGTTATGGACCTTATTGGATGATAGGAAGAGCGGCAGAGGTAATTGCCCGAATGAGATCGGTTGCATTAAGAAAAAGGCCGAAAGGATCTCTACGTGCCCGTCACGGATGCCGAGACTATGATCTCTTTTGGTTCAGCGTCGAAATATAATCGTGTTTGGTGGAATGTTCCAAATACTTGGGACTCTAGTTTGTATGTATCGTGAAAATTAGTTAGCAGCCGGCTGCAATACAATAATTATTAGGAAATCAACACTTTTCCCAGCAAAGGCGAAACGCATGTACCTGTTAGTTTATATGATAGGAGCCACCTGATATGGTGTCACTGTCTGATCGTTATGATATGTACCCCGGATCCTATGGGTTGGGGTAAATACGACGTCCTCGGATTATTTGTGTTCTTGGCACATCATCCCTTCTACAGTCCCATAATCGAGACTTGTAGTCACATGTTCATGTGCCATCTGATTGGCCTTCCACGGTGATTTTTCAAACTTCATTTGTGCATTATGTAAGAAGAAGGAGGATATGATAATTGTGCGGTGACTTCGTCAAGGTGTAAGGCTTTATGTACACCTAGGTTACTATTAGCTGTGGAGCTTTATACCATACCATATCACTTGAACTAAAAGATTCACAAGCTAAGCGAGTCGCACTACAAATGGACAAAGGTTAAATATCTTCGTAAGAAGTAACATGGCAACGAAAGAAGAAGGCGGCCATGTATCAATCTGTTTGTGGCAATACAGGCACAGGGCTCTCATTTATAGATGTAATCGGCACCACAGTTTGCAATCGAATGAGAGAGCATGAGAGATTTCCCCCATGCCACCAAGGACATGCTACCGACTTCTGGCACTTGCCCACCAGGCCATTGACTCTGCTTCTATGACCAATTGAGATAGGATATGATGACAGCTTACTCAATCATGATTGCAGAATTTGACCGGATATTGGCTTTCGACCTTGACGCTTGAGCCGCTGTTTCTAGACGGCTTTAAAAGAATGAGTGTCGATTCAAGTGCTAATACTCATAATTATATATCAAATTAGCCACCGACTTTGAATATCCGATTGGGCAAAGTATTAAGCTTAGCAATAACCTTCTATCTTTTTCTTAGCTTTGAATAGCTTCTAAGAACTATTCCAATTGACGAGCCGGCGTTCGGCGAATCGTCGTCGGACCCAGTTCTAACCCCCGAACCTTGCCTTCAATGATACCATACTCCACCCGTTCGTGCAAATGCCTCTGTCGATCTTGGGGTTTGCACAAATCTGGTAATTCAGCCGGACAATGCCGACTATCTTGTGGGGAACAAGTTTGTCTCAAGTTGATAAACCATGGTACTGAGCGATATATAATTGAGATCAACCCTCATGTCCTCGACTCGTCCTTTAGTGGCATCTGCACCTCAGCAATCACCATGAAAGTCCTCTCAAACCTTGGGACGCTACTGGCCCTCTGGCCCGTCCAGCAAGCATCCGGATCACACTACAACCCCGTCAAGCTCGAAGGCTACGGTAGCTTCTCCGGCACCACGATTAACAGCACCCTGACCAAGCAAGATCTACCAGCGGCCGTAGATGCTTGGCTCGGTATCGACTATGCGACTCAACCAGGCCGCTTTCAAGCTGTGGACTTGCCAGAGAAGTTCAGCGGTGTCAAGCGTGCTGATGCCTATGGGAAGACTTGCATCCAAGAAGCAACGGCCAAGACCCCAATTGCATCACAAAGCGAAGACTGCTTCAACTTCAACGTGTTTCGAACAAAGGGTGTGCCCTTGAGCAAGAAACTCCCAGTTCTGGTTTGGATCCACGGAGGCGCGTTTTATGCTGGAAGCTGGGCTAGTTTTGATGGCGCTGCATTCGCTGCTTCGTCAAAGGTTCCCATTGTTGTCGTGAACTTTCACTACCGCGTCAATTCGCTGGGCTTCCTTCCATCCAAACTCTTCCAAGACGAGGGTCTGTCAAATCTGGGTATCCGAGACCAGCGTTTCTTCTTCGAATTTGTCCAGAAGCACATTGGCGCCTTTGGAGGTGATAAAGATGCTGTTACGATCGGTGGTCGCTCTGCTGGTGGCCACTCGGTGGGAATTCACTATTTCCATAATTATGGCAAAGATAAGAAGCCACTGTTTGCGAGAGCTATTCACCAATCCGGATCGGTTACCTCGCGAGCTTTCCCCAATGCTACTTATCCTTTGTATAAGCGTCAGTACGATCAGTACACTACCTACCTTGGTTGTGACAAGGAAAAGTCTGATAAAGCTACCCTCAAATGTCTCCGAGAGGCGGATATCAATGCTATCAGAAACATCAGCACCAAGCTGTACCACGATTACGATCCGCAGTTGACGTGGCCGTTTCAACCGGTGCATGGTGGACCTCTGTTTGAGAAACCTGGTTCTCAATCCGGCTATGACGGGACCTTCTTCCACGTTCCAACTATCACTTCCAACGTCAACGATGAAGCCAAGTACTACACACCTGGTGATCTTGAAACGAATCAAGAGTTCTTGGATTACCTTCACAACATTTCACCTGCCATGAATAAAAAGGATCTCAAGGAGTTGAGTGCTCTGTATCCCGATCCTGCAAAACACAAGGACTCTCCCTTTGCAAACTCACCAAACAGCACGCAATACAATCGTCTGTCTGCTGCATGGAGTGACTACGCCTATATTTGCCCCGGCCAGGAAACAGCATACAGGGCATCTATCGCTGGCGTCCCAACCTGGAAAGTCCGCTTCAACACCAACAACAGTTTCCCCGCGTGGCAGGGTATTCCTCACACAGCCGACACGGGATTTACCTGGGATGAGCCAACTACCCAGTACCCAGAGATCAGTCACATCTACCATGGTTACTTGGCTAGCTTTGTCACTAGTGGGGATCCAAACACTCATAGATACCCTGGGAGTCCGAAGTGGCCAAAATACAACGGCAAGGAAAAGAAACCGCTGCAGATTGTTGTTCAGCCTAAGGATACAAAGGTTGAGAAGGATGTGATCCGGAAGGAGGCTTGTCTTTGGTGGAGGGATCCTGAGAGGGCACCTAGACTCAACAAGTAAGGGTTGTGAGTGACTGATGGGACAAGGGCTTCAAACTGCTAAGAAGTAAGACGATGCGATATCACAGGATCTTCCCCCGTGAGCAACAACTTATAATTAGAAACTAGAATTGCAAATCAAACTATGCACTCATCTAAGCACAAAACAACACTCTATCCACTCTCTACAAAAATATCCCCATAATCACTGACCTATGCCTTGGTAGCTTCAAGAGATCCCTGGCTAAAATCATAATCGTTGTATCCCTCATTCATCTTAGCCGTATAAAACGTCTCCCTCTTATAGGGCGTTAATGGGACACCATTCTTGACTCGAAACACCAAGTCCGGGTTGGAGATGAACCACCGACCAAATGCAACCACAACATCCCATTTCTTGTAACTCCCATCAACAGCTTGATAGACGTTATCAGGCAAGTAACCCCCACCGACAATGACAGGAGACTGGTTGTTCCACATCTCAAGGAAATAGTCAAGACTCTGCTTCTTATCTCCATAAGGATTGACATTATCGGAGGCAAGGGTGTAGGGCGTAGCGTCGAGGAACGCCGGGTTACCGCGAGGCTCAACAAGTGAGATGTATGCGAGCTTGTATTCTGCCCTCTTGAATTCGTTAAAGATGTAGCCGTATTGACCCCAGGGGTCAGAAGTATAGGCGGTCTGGAATGTCGCAAAAGGACTGAGCCGAATGGCAGTTCTCTCGGCGCCGATTTCTTCAACAACGGCCTTGACGACCTCTAGAAGGAAGCGAGCGCGGTTTTCAACAGAACCGCCCCATTTGTCTGTACGGTTGTTGATGCTTTCGCTGGTGAATTGATCGATCAGGTAGCTACGCCGTGAAGTTAGTCATCAATTGTACTCAGTGATGCATTCTGTCTTACCCGTGAGCGCCATGAATTTCCACACCATCACCACCAGCATCAACAACATTCCTGGCCGCCTGTCGAAAATCCGCAATTTTCTGCCAGATCTCCTCTTCCGTCAGAGCTTCTGGGGCGACATTCTTGCCCTCCAGTTGCAAGGTACTGCTAGACGAGTATTTGCATCCACGACTCTTGAGATAATCTGGGTCACCTGCTCTACCAAGATCCCAGATCTGCTGGAACATGTGACTACCTTTAGAATGGACAGCTTGGAAGATCTTCTTCCATGCCTCGATCTGTTCCGGGGAGGAGATGCCAGGGGCGTTGGGGGCTGCTTCTCCTGTTTTTGAGATGCCGGTGGCTTCACTGATGACCAGAGTACCGGGAGATGATGCGCGGTCTGCGTAGTACTTGATCATCAAGTCTAGAGGGAGGTGGTCATCATCGTTTCGCAAGCGAGTCAGAGGGGCTAGGGCGATGCGATGGGATAGTGTGGCATTTCCCAACTTGAGGGGTTCCCAGAGTCTTGATTCGGCTGCCATGATTGGTAATGCTTGGGGGATTTGCTCTTAGTATGGGGATCGTGTAGTCAGTGTGTAAGTTGTAAGTAAGTATATAAAGGTTGAGTGATGGGTGAAACCAAGATTTGCAGGAGATATACACTCTTAAATATCTCTTCCATCGCGAAACAAATGACATTTTGTTGCGCAGATTATCAAGCAGGATACTTTTTACGTGTTCACGAGTCGAGAATGGAGTAAAAGTTGTCCCGAAATATCATAACCCATTACCATGAAAATGCCCTTACGAGGTTGAAAGGCCCCACGGAGTTCCGGGGTGCTTATTCTGGGGGAAGCAACACCGCGGCAGCCAATATGAACAAACCCCACTCTCACTAGGAATAGTACTCTTTGACATGATATCAGTTGTTCGAGAATGCTTGGAAATCAATAAAGGTAAGATTCTTATTCACCCGTTCATACCTAGCATTAACCAACTTTACGTCAAACCTTTGGGTCATTCTTAGATGCTTCATCCACTGTGGATCCTGAAACCGTGCTGACCGTACGAGCTGACCAGTCGGATTGAAGAAAGATTTGTCCGATTCAGCATCATTGGCTAGCTCTGGAAACAATAAGCCGAGGGCATGCAGCTTGCTGATGTCTGAATCACTCGACTACGCAAGATGAGCGGCTGATCATTGTGCAGCTTCTGCAATTTCTGTGTCGAAGATGATATATATGCATACTTCTGATTTATAATTCTAAAAGTATACTCTACGTCCTCCGGAATCATTCTGCCAGTCTAGATATCTTTGTCCCTCCCGTTGTGATCTGCCTCCATCTTTCTACCAGTACATTTAGGAATCGCTGTTTTTGTGGTAGCACAGAACCCATCCAAAGTCAACTGGGTTGGTGCTGATGCGCGCAGGCTTGCCCACAGAAAACTCAGTACTGCCAAACTGAATACCATACTTGTCATTGTATCTCTGACAGACAATGTCCTTGACATCGGGCGACGGAATGCCGGGAACATGAACGCTGAGGCTGATCAGGTCAAGCTCCGTAACGTGGTAGTTGAGAGTGGTGAGTTGCGCCAGGGGAATTCGGACAGGCTGCTGGCTGTGGTCGTCCAAGTTGTGGATCATGATGTTGGCGTAGGCAGTGGGAGCCTGCCGAGCAGTGGGTTGGGCTGTGGCAGTCGACGCAAAGACTGCGACTGCACTGGTGATGATGGTTGAGAAATGCATGTTGTAATATTGGTAAGATCTGTTTGGTGTTTACTGCTGATGGTTGAGTAGCGAATGTGGATGAGAAATATTGCTAACTCCAGATATGATTCAGTCCATCGACTATTTTATATCATTTTTAGGGCTGAAAGCAAATCCTATCGTGTCGCCTACAACACGTCAATTCTCTAATTATAGACCAGCCACAACTAGTAGGCCTCCTTTCCCGTAGGACTCACAAAGCCACGCCTGTCGTGTGATGTACATGTCAGCACTTGGCGGTTTTTACGAGGTATGCCTGGCCCGTATCACCCCAAATCCTGCAGAGTGCATCGCCTTGCCAATAATCCCCCGGAGCCAGTCAGAACGCAGAGTGTGAGACTTTTGGAGATCCGGCAGTGCCGATCATAAGATGATTTCTACTTCTGCAGAGGTATCATGATGTGGTTGGATGAAAAATCACATGCTTACGTACAACGTAACTTCAAGCTTGATGCGACATATCGTATTGTTCCGACCATGTTGTGTCTTTCTATAATTGCCGTTTGGAAGTCATAAAAATATTTGGATGACGCCCGCAGCGCCCCATATGTTCAAATTGAGTCTAGGACTCTTGTAATAATTCTATCTCGATGTGGTTGAGCAATATATCAAGACTGAGTAGCATAGGATCATAGCCTCGATATGAATTCAAGTTAACCTTAGTCAATGATTCATAGCCTCTATATGTTTGCATCAATATCACAGCTCAATAACTTAAACTCATAACCCAGAAGAATAGTCTTTTCTAAAAGTTCTATAAATAGCATTAAAAACTACCCGAAAGTTCTTATTCTACGGTATAATGTTTGTAACAATACTTTAAAAGTTTAGATTTATTCATAGCAGAAAGACATTGCTAGGATACTTCAGAGTACACTTGCATTTCTCTACATATTAACAAGCCTACACATCGACAATGTGTGCAATGACCTTTCCAATGTGCTTCTGATCCATGGATACTCATAGGCCTCTCGACGGAGGACATGCCCATTTACCTAATCCTAGCCCGCCAACTCGACTACGAGGTCGACCCCAGGTTTGTTGGCCGTGAAGCTCTTGACGAGCGTCCCGCACTCCAGGCCGTCAGTGCAGCGCATGGGAGTAACGCTGCCTCCGTCAAACTCTAATTCATCGAGGCACGGACAAGACCCTGCTCTGGAAACGCGCCATACTCTCTAAGAGTACTATGGAGAGAATCGCCCAGAGAGCTGTAGAGATAGCTGGCGTCGAAGCCCCTCGCGTGATGATCCTGATTAAACAATCCCACGGCTCGATCGCCGACACTGAAGCGACTCGCGTGAGATCCAACGTCAGTAATGATGCCGGCTCTATCGGCCACCGGTACTGTGATATAAAGGCCAAGAGTAAATGAGTAAAGCAGGACAAATGATGGCCTCTCAACGGACTTAAGCGGCCCGACATGGTCGGCATCCCTTCCGATGCAAGTCGGAGGGGGGCTACACCTGGAACAGGTTGCATACTGTTACGGAGTTATCAGCCGATGAGTGGTACTACGGTATTAACACCCGATTACTGGTTCAGCAGATGCTATAGGCGTGGCCCTATGGCTTGAAGCAGACATCTATCTCGGCTTCCACCCGACGGTGGTAACTACATCTCGGGTCACAGTTCTGTGATAAAGGCCTTTTTACAATGCTTTTCGTTCGTTTACATTGCAAAATATCATCGACTGTTTTTTGAGCGTGTTGACTTCCCATCCGATCCTCCATTCCAAAAAAACGATAGCTTCAATGACGCAGAATGGGTCGAGTTCTTTCCATGGCACCGCATACACCAATGGCGCTGTGTCGGCAACGCTTCTGGCGGCCAACCTTGAATTGAGCTTCTGGGGCGGAGTCAACCCTAAGACGGGTGAAGTCATCGATCGATTCCATCCATTGAGTGGACGCCTTCTAAAAGATACTATCTTGGCTATCCCAGGTGGGAGGGGATCGTGCGGTGGTAGTGTGATCATGATGGAACTGATCCTCAATGGGCTTGGTCCTAAAGCTCTGATTTTCCAGCGACGAGAAGAGATCATTACACTTGGGGTTATTATTGCTGAAGAATTCTTTGGCAAAACAGCTCCGGTAATTGCATTGAGACCAGATGACTTCCTCCAGGTCCTCGGTTGGAATGGCACTACTATTTATATCCATGGAGACAAAGTCTCAAATAGTCCTTTACAGTCAAGCCCTCCAGAGCTCGATCGCGCTACTTTCGATATTAGCAGCCTTAAGGTTCAACTCTCCGACTTCGACAGGGCTAACATCGAGGGTGTCAACGGAGAGGCCACTAGAATTTCCATGCAGGTTCTAGCTCGGGTGGCTGATATGATGGGCGCCCAAGAATTGATGGATGTGAGCCAAGCTCATGTTGATGGTGCCTGGTACGGCCCAGGAAGCGTCGCCTTTGCCAAGAGACTTCGGGATGGGGGTGGAAGGTTTCGCATTCCTTCCACTATCAACTCTCTTAATATTGACCAGCGCCGCTGGAAAACTCTGGGGATCAATACAGAGCTTGGATCGACTTGTGATGAATTGACACAAGCCTTCCTTGATATGGATGGCAGGGTGTCGTTCACATGTGCCCCATATCTACTCGAGACCGCTCCTAAGTTGGGGGACTCTGTCGCTTGGGGAGAGTCTAATGCTGTCATCTATGCAAATAGCGTCTTGGGTGCGAGGACTCTCAAGAACCCAAATATGCTTGAAGTTCTTATTGCCTTGACGGGAAGGGCCCCAAAGGCAGGAGTATACCTCGATGAAAACCGTATGGCAGAGTTATATATACACGTGGAGCCTTTCGGAAACATCGATAGCTCTTTCTGGCCTGTTCTGGGTTACGCAATTGGAGCCGTTGCATCTGCACGCATTCCTGTCATTACTGGGCTCGAAGGCCTGAAACATTCCACCACAGACTTCAAAGCTTTCTCTGCGGCCTTTGCTACGTCATCGAGCGCAGCCATGTACCACATGGTCAATCTGACTCCCGAGGCTCCTACCCTCGAAGCCGCATGCGGTGGAAATGTGCCCCCACGGATCAGTGTCGGCTGGAAGGAATTGAGTGATTGTTGGTATGAGTTTAACCACAGCTCTGAGTCTCGTCAGGTGGACCTCATCTCTTTGGGCAATCCCCACTTCACATTACATGAGATCAAGGACCTCTCCATCCTCTGCCGAGGACACACTAAGCACGCGGATGTAGCAGTTATAGTAACCTGTGGCCGTGCAGTGCACGCCCTTGCCTCACAAGCAGGCTATGTCAAAGACCTTGAAGTTTTTGGCGTGCAGTTTCTTACGGATACATGCTGGTGCTCAATCGAGGAGCCCATCATTCCAAAGAAGACCAAAGTCATCATGACAAACTCGGGCAAGTATATCCATTACGGGCCAGGGCTCACGGGCAGGCAGTTCTGTTTTGGAAGCTTGGAGATGTGCGCAGAGGCAGCAATGACAGGAAGAAGTACCGGGGAGCCACCTGAGTGGTTGCAGAAGGCGAATTGCACATAGGTATCTTAGCAAGGGGGTTCGTTGAACTTTGCTGTCTGCTTTAACAATGCCAAGTCTCCTGTGGACATGTGTCAAGGGAAAGTCGTAGGTAGGCACCTGCGACTCAGTATATTGATAGAAGCAACTAAGGTATGACTCCAGTTTTGTGACTAGTGATTTCTTAACCATATCCAGTGTTTTGCCTGGGCGCCACTTCTGTGTGACTCTTTCCTTTAGGGTCGCTGGCGGCGTCGCTAAATGCTCACCAACAGGAAATGCCAGTCAATCAATAGACAGGCCAAATGCACCCCTATACCGACGAAGTGGCTATACCCAAAAGTTAGCCCTTCTGTGAGCACGGCACACTCCAGTATCAAGAAGGTCTCCCTTCCTAGCCTCCGTAACAACCTACACGCTAGCCGGTCCTCTTGCGCCAGGGGTGATGTTGAGACTGAGTAGAACTTGAATCATATCGCCAAGCTCGCCAGTAAAGGGTCATATTGTAGCTCATGGGCTGTCTATTACAGTAGAGAATGGTTAATAATTAAATGAGAAAAAGGAAACAGAAGCGGCGAGCAAGCATACGAGATATAAATACCGGCAATGGAGGAGATTGCTAAAAAGACGGTGCAGTGGCTGGTACCTTTACCAGAGCCTCCAGTGCATTTGCTCATATTTGTCGCAATGCCGATGATCATAATGACCGTCCACAAGAACAGTTCTGACGCATTGATGAAGAAGTATACCTTGGGTGTACCCAAGTGCATATACTTGGCGATGTTCTGGGCGAGAAATTGATAGACGATAGAGAAAAACGACGCTATCGACTGTTGGTTTTATTCTTAGCCGATCGATCTGCATAAGGTCCAGGCCACTATGACACAGATAATGACATACCATCAAAAGAGTCAGGACGTCAAAAACGCTTGTGTTCTCGGCAAGACGAACACAAGCGAGGATGAGAACCGCCACGATGGCCACTAGCTGCAATCCTTGCAGTGGCTTCTTGAACTTTTCCTTGAACCACTGCATGTTTATTGCTCTGGTAGCACTAAAGTCTTTGCCGTGCTAAATCGGTCTTCAAGCTGCATAGCTAGTAATGTAGTTGTATGCGGCTGATAGGAAGGTCAGGACGTAGTAGAATTGCTAATACCGCATAGTATTATAGCTTGAAAGGGAAGTCTCTGGGGATTCTAGGAGAGGAAACATGAGAGAAACAAATGCATCTTTTAAACCCACCAGACCCTCTATTATCATGACTAGTCTCAAGTATTAATGCGTCGTATGTGTACACATAAAGTTTACAAACTCCGCCATCCGGACGCTCCGCCTCAAGCATAGGATTGAGTATGCTAGGATATATACAGAAGTGCCGGCAATAGTAAAAGACTTGGCCAGGGCTTCACATTGAGTTATCTTGGGGTGTCAAGAAATTTCTTGGTATGCCTTAGTTGACCAGGTTGCTAATCATAGGATCTCACATTAGTTACACCCAAGGTTTCACCGCATAGACATCGGCGCTATTTGCCGCGTGTTCTATTTCACCTGCGTATCTTGTCGTAAGCCCCACTCGATTGTCAATCGACAGAACTACCAGGCCGCCGGAGTCCTCTAACTGTCCGAAGAAGTCTGCATCTACCGGTCTCCCATCAGGGATGTAATTCGACAATCTGTAGATTTTCTTAGCATTTGACCTTTCTCAAGGATATCTATTGACTCTTGCTTCCACAAGGTGTCTCCCGTTACGATTTGAGACCCATTTCTATGTATCTTGACTCGCACCCTTGCACAGTGACTACGTCGAAATGACTGGAATTCGCCAAAAGGGCATCTTGCATGCTCCCTACCATAGCACACGCATAACCTTCTGGGAAAATGAATCGGTATGAAGCTATGTCTTGCCCTCTAGATTATAGAGGAGTCAAACTACAACCATACCATTTGAACAACAGAATATGACGACGAGGGAATCAAGCATCTATGATACATGGTCTTGGGACCACTCCCCCCGATCGCATGTCATCGCCACTTGTGCTTTGATCTTCTTGTTAACTTGGCTCACTCGAAAACCCTTGCTAACCGATGCCTTGGCCAACATTCCTACTGTTGGTAAAGGATCTCAATGGGCTTGGAGGAAGCCGTACGCCTCGGGTTCACCATGGGACCTGTACGAGGAAGGTTATCAAATGGTAAGACTTCTTGTTCAGACATTTATTCGTACAATTGTTAACGAGCCAGCAGATCAGAAAAGGCGCAGACTATTTCCGCATTGCCACAACAGCACGCATATGACCCTACTCCCCGCCGTACAATCTCGTGTGACGTTTCATTAGCTGGCGAAACCATAGTTATACCATCGAAGTTCTTGCCGGAGTTGAAAAAACTGCCGGATGACGTGCTGAGTTCGTCAAACGGTATCTCTGAGGTAAATCTTTCTAATGCACAACTCTTGATGAAGACTTGGCTTACCGCTTCAGATTCTCTAAAGCCTATACACGAAAGTTCTACCTACCGTCCCAGGCCTGCCACATATTGTCAAGGCATCCTTGACTCCAGCTCTCAGTAAGTATCTTGTGAAGCTTCGTTATAAGTAACAGTTTTTTGTTGATACCTAAACCATGCAGTCAGGTTAAATGTGATGATCGCCGAAGAATTCCATCAATATTTGGCTCTTGAACTTCTACAAACCGAAGACTAGACCGAGGTCAATGTTAACGAAAAGGTGCTTCGTATTATCGCCATGGTATCTAGACGCGTCTTCGTTGTCCTTAAATTGTGTCGTAAGCAAGAGCATCTTGATGCCACGGTCAACTACACCATTGATGTTATGACTGCTGTATATGTCATTATATACGTTCTGCAGTGGCTTCGCCGTATTGTGGCGCCTTTTCTTCTCTAGATTAAGCGACTCGAAAAGCGACTAGAAGAGGCTATATCATTATTGCGACCTATCATCATAGCGCGACAAGAAGCTTTTTATGACGTAGAAAGCATAAAGCTAGACGATATACTACAGTGGCTAGTGGAGCATTAAAGACAAATATTGTCTTTAATGCACTGGCCTGTACACAAGGGGAGATTATTATAGCAAAGGGTGTGATGTTTAAAAGCCTTGACTAATATTACGATGACGCAGAGGCGTATGAGAATTTGTATTAGTGCCGATGTAATTTTCAAGCTACAGCTTAAAAATCGAGAGATTTGAAATTATGTCGCCATTACAATTTTGAGAGGAAAGAGGTATAGGCTATACAGCAGCTAGTCTAACTAGTGCCGAATCGAGTCTAATCGCGTCTCTTTCCCCCTGGCAATTTACAAAGGTATGCATACCAGATAATCATCTCGGGACGAGCGATTAGAACCTAAAAGTTAATAATGCGTAATTAGCAAAACCTTCTCAAAAGCACCCCGAAGCTATCTTCTTGCCACTATTCAGTATTAGGGCTTCTTCGGCAATACGCTCAAAAGGTCAAAGATCAGGTCGTATCTACTTAAAGAAATTTTCGTCTTAATTCCACTGGAGTCTAGATTTAAGTCATCTGTAGTCAATCCACAGAGTAATAATGCTTAATCTGCTATTCTGAATAGGTAAGACTTCTATCGCCAAATCGCCTTATGCGTTATGAGACAGAGGGTTAGTACTATTTGCCGAGGATTTAGATTGAATCCAAGGGTTGGTCTATAGACGAGTCCTAAAAACAACAAAGAGAGAACTAAGAGACAGAGAGACTTTTGTAGAATAAAAGATCTGGGAAAGACGGAAAAATCTTCTTAGGCATTTATTATATAATTTGAAAAGTTGATACTGTTACTAGAATGATATACTTGACTCGTTTTGATCTTCCGCCCCTACAAATATAAGCTTGAATGACTAATTAAGTAGGTTTAAAAGAGACTAATTACCGCCTTGTGATTTATCTGTCTATTAAGATAATAAGACACTGTGTAATAATGATTGCCTTTTAAAGCTTAACTGCGAGCTTTAGATCTCCGCGGAGCTATAATCTGTATTACGGGCCATATCTCCTTGCGGTCCCGGCTGCTTCCACTCACACTATCTTGATGTAGATGAACTTTAAATCTTCTTTTTACTGCCAAGCTTTAGTATACAAGCTATTTGGAAAGGTCGGGACGGAAGCAGCTAGGGTCACAAGAAAATATGCTTTTCGCTCCCGCCACACATATCTGTCCGCATTCTCCATTAGCATCGGTGGGTTGCACTAACAAATGAAAGTTTGGCATTAAGGCATCCATGATTCAATTGTCTGTCCTATCTCTACACATTAACTACTGGCCAAATCACTCACTGCTTGTAATACAGTAGAAACTTAATCCGCGACGATATTTATACATGTAGCGACTTTAATGCTCCTCTGTGCAGTTTCTGGATATTTAAGAATTATAGATATGCTGCATGAACACTTGCGAATTTGAGAATCTGGCATCTTAAGACCCCAGGTGTGTCCGCTCCCACTATCTCAAGGGCGAATAAACTTAAAGACTTATCTTCACGATAACTAAGCTGGATTTCTGGACTAGTTCTAGATCTCGGGGTATTTAGCATCGGCATATTGGGCTATAAGCTACTATACCGCACATTCGGGTCAGTGCGGTCTATGGCTTAAAGTCTTTATTTAGTAGCTACGACTTGTCCTTACTAGTACCAACTAATTATTTTATACCTAATTATCCGCACTTGGCCTAGGGGCTGAGGTGTTTCCCTCATTTTTCTTACTCTTCTTATAATGTCTGCCAGTACTTAGAGCTCTGATCTGATTCTGACATCAAGGAATAAGTATTCAAGACAGTTTCGCTTGATCGCTGCTTGGCTTTGTTGTAAGCACTACTAGAAATTCTCCATTATTGAGATCCTCAGCCATAATTCGCCATGTTTCCAACACTGCCACTTGAAACTCGCAAAACCCACTCCCATATACCGAAGGCAGTTCCCTTATGGGGAAATTCTCTCGCGCTTATTCTTACCTTAGTATCAACCTCGATATTATCTATCTTCTTGTGTAAGTCTTTATTTATTAATGATAAAGTCCGAGGCTTGCAAACTAATATTCATGACATAACAGATAAAAAGGTCACCACGGTCAGATCTTGGTCAAAGCTACCATTTGCTTCATGGCGTGAGTATATCTAGTACCAGAAGTACGGTACAGAAGGAGTACTGACTTTTTTCGACAGTTGTTGGCTTTATTTATGCTGGCTCTTATTGCTTTGTTATTTCCTCGTCAATTCTCGAGCAAGTCTTTGGCGTTAATACTAACCATAATACCTGCCATGCAGCGGTCATATTATGTCTGCTCTTCTATGTGATAACGAAAATTGTAAGTCAGATTTTGACTTCTGCTATAAAACAAGACGGCTAATATTTGTATAGCTCATCTATGTTTTCCTTGTTGAGAAAGTAGTAAGTGATTGAATGATGTAAAAAGATAATCTATAATTCTAATAAAAAGCAGTTTGTTATTAAAAGCTCAAGAAAACGAAGACGAGACTCAAAACTCTACCTCTTCAATATAACTACACTTATTATTGGTTACTTGATAGTCGCTATTTTAAACTTCATACAGTAAGTGTTTGAGGATGCAAGGAGTATTTATCCCTTAACTGACTAATTTCTTCTTAGTCGTATTGCTATAATCATAAATGGCGAATGTTATATCGGCATGGAGAAGATCTCAATGATCCCTCTTATCGCATTCGATTTCGTCATCAATATCTACCTTACTATTCTTTTCCTAATTCCGCTAAAAAGTAAGTTATCAACCTAGTAAAAGTTCATTTAGTTTGAGTACTCTTCAGAGACGTCTGTGCTCCGGCACGTACTAATACGGTCTCTAGATCTTTACTCTTTCAACAATCAGTCAAAGAGTCATGCAAACTCTTCCCTTCGCTCTCTCGCCCTCCGCACATTTATTGGTGCCTGCTGTACCCTAACAAGCAGTATTGTGTATGTCCCTTATTGTTTATTTATTTGGATACATTTGACTAACTTCAGATTTTAGTAATCTGACAGCAGTAATGGTCCTTGAAGGTGAGCCGGGATGGGTGTGCCTCATGTCTTGTTCTGCCGATGGTATGTCTGCCTTTCCAGATCTTTTATAAAGTATATAAATAACAGGGATAGTTCTCTTTTCGGCTATTATCCTTCAATGGGTGACGTGTCGGGATAACGATAGTTCTTCCAGTCAGGCCGGCTCGTCTGGTGGCATAGAGAGCAGCTACCGTAGCAGATCAATGTCTCATCACATGAGCCACATGAGCCACATGAGCGCAATGCGAGCACCTAACGCTGTTGACCATGGCAACGATACCGATGATAAGATCAGCCTCATCACCCTCAGTAATACTACCGTCTCGACCTGTATTGCCTCTGATATAACGAAGGCCCATACAAAAGGCGGTGTCCTTGTCACCACAACGATTCACAGCAATACCAGATCTACGACCAATGGAAGGGATAGTAGGGAAGAAGATGATACCACTCTTGTTTCGTAATGACGATCCCCAATACGAACTTCAGTCTATACACCAGGGATTACCGATTTTGTCAATTCACGACGGATACATATTCAGGGCGGAACAGGACTGTAGTCCCACTTGGCAGGGTGGACAGGCACCCTTATTCTCAAGCCTAACTAATTAATGATATATACGCCTCACTTATAAGACCGCCCCTATGGCTTAAATTCTACCCTAATCTGCACCTTAATTCCACTATAGATAGTACGATTCGGCATAACTGTAATACTATGTGTATATGCGATTTTTCCTGGTCTGCAAGTATTGTTATGAATTAGTAGACTATAATCTACCTACATTGGCTCGCTTAACGTCGGTCATGGTGACGAGACGGGGTTGCGTCACCGTTATTTAAAAGCCTATAGATAGAGTCTAGTTCACAGATTTCTAATAAGCGTTTAGTTACCACGCCTAGTTTTCACCAAGATATACTACATTGCATTAAACAGCCTGGGAATAAATTAGTTCTAGTTCCTGGATGCGAGGAAACTTATTTGGATCTATCAAGCCTCGCAAAGTGTATTGGAAGCTATTACCAATTTCTAGGGCCTTACTTCGGCCTAATCCCGAACCTTAAAGCGCCCAGATAATGTGTATGGCTTGTAGTTATCTAATGAGAACATAGTTATTTAATAGGGGGCAAAGTACTATTTGACCGTGCACACTGTGATGCGTAATAAAACACGTCGCTATCTATGTGCCCCTTATCTTGTGTCTTTTGCGGCTGGTGCCTTCCGTTCAGCTCGGTGGTTCAGGCCATCTGGAACCCTATCTTTCCTGGATGGAATCTAGACCCAGCCATCCTGACCGTTAGCGATGACCACTGTATTGTCACTTCTTCTTTTGAGAATTGGCCAGGCATCCCTATTTACTACAGTAAGATCCATAATATTCTATAACCCAGGCAATTTTGCTTAAAATTCCTAGGTAGAGACCTATTTAATTGCCTGCTGAAGTCGCATGCTTTAACTAGGCCAGAGGATTTGTAACCATATGTAATGCCCACAGGAGATGGTAAGCAAAACGTTTAAATTCTCTCTTCTGGAATGCAGCCTCTGATGTCACTCAGCAGGGGCCTGGGCGCCAAGTCTAGCTTTTGTTAATAGAAAGTTCTGGCTTTCGGTAACAATGCGATAAAGGTTTGAATGACCCTGTGGTCCGTGCATGGTCCTGTGTCTGGTTCCTGTTATTCGAAGATCTTATCGATTGGTTAGCTCTAGTCTGGGCTCAGCAATAGGTAATTAATCTCTAGCTGTTCTTAGATCCTATTATCAAGAAGGTTCATCTCTATCTTATGGCTCCTAATAGCAATAAAGATCGACTATAGGGAATTAATAATCCGAGGTTTATTTAACATCTAGTAGTTATATAGGGCCTAATATTAGTCTTCAAAATATAAATAACCTTATAATATAGTAGCTAGACCCAAAGGGCCTAAGATTTACTATAAGAATAATTACTATTATCTACTGATAGTATAAGGTAACTTATTAATATTCCCATCAAAGTGTATACAAATAATACAGATTAACTGCATCGAGCGATTATTGCAGAGAGTAAGACCTCGTGTGGCTTATTCACAGCCAACCCAAACAAACCTCTTCTGTTCAATGGACAATAGGGGTTTACAAACCTCACTGTCTAGTCTACGGGACACGCTACCTTTACAGGGACCAAGAAAGCATAATAGTATACATCTTTCTTAGCTCGCTGTCATATTAACGGATTTTCTTCCCTTAATAGGTTAAGTTTGTGGTGTATGTACTGGATCATTGCTCACCATTTCAAGGACGACAGATATTTGTGGTTGATAATGATAAGCAAAATAGCTGGCCATTCCTCAAAACTTTGCACTGTATATAGAGGCTAGGTATAATTGATAGAGGCTTTATAGTGAAACCTAGGGGCTCTAATCAAGAATATTAAACTAATAGTATGTAGTCTATAGAGCAAAGTGTATATATAGATAATTTATATATATAGGAATAAAGCGAATAGTAAGCTACTTAACTTGTAAATAATGAAAAAGCAAAGCTATGTTTAGAATATTATAAATATTTCGTATTTGCATTAGATCACTAGGTCACCAATAAGCCAGCCTCCTATTAGCAAGCTAACCACTATGGCAACTAATGGGACCAGCTTCTGAACTGCTGACAACGCCGAGGCTGCATTGTTGTTGTCGCAACCTTTCTCGTCACCTTTATCACCACTTTTCTTGATACCCCCTTCCTTTGCAGCCTTGATATCCGAGTCCTTGTAAACTAGTAGTACAGCCGGAAGTACCCTGGCAACAAACAATTTCTTTGATCTCTGAGGCCAATGGTTCAATACTCGCTAAGGCTTGCGTCACTTGAGTGTATGTATTTATTACGGTTGCGATAGAGATGGCGCCTTTGGATACTCGGGTGCCTTCGACCGTGTTAACAGTGACCATGGCATCGTCAGGGTAGACACGGATGCATCGCGAGGAGTAGCCAGACGATTCGAGAGGGCCGATAGAGGTGTAGCAGCCTCCCTAGATACCACCTGTCCATCCACTGGAAAATAATGTTTTAGTACGATGCCCGGGGAAAGCAGGCCGTGTGGTATATGGAATTACCTTAGACAGCAAAATGCCAGCGTCTCAGAGGACTGCAAGATATCCAACCAAATTTCATCTGGAGCCATTAGATGATGAGCATACTGTGTCGCAAGGTTTTCCCACGGATCCTTAGTAAACACACCACTCCTATCCACAGACCCGGTCCTATTCCCATACACAAGCATACCAGCTGTAGTCCAGCCTTTAGGACAAACCACAGCAGGCGAGAAGTAGTTATAGGATCCCTACTTAGGTTCTTTCCAGTAGTCATTGAGGAAGCTGTCATATGCAGAGCCCGAGGGGAAACATTTGCCTACAGTCTAGGCGCCGCATGTGGGAGCGCCGTATTGAAATTCAAGAGAAGTTTTATTCGCAAAGATAACATATTCCTTTGTCTCGGTAGTGCAAGCTTGTGGAGGTATATATATTGTCGTGAGGAGGCCAAAGTTAGTGACACGCAATTCTGTGACCAGTGGTCACTTCTTCAATACCCCGAAACAAAAATAAACCTCTCTGCTTTTCAAATAGCACAATTGGTAGGAAGTTGATATAACCAGCCTCTTCGGAGCAATAGTACAAACCCGATCACGTGGAGGGAACCTGGCGGGCGCACTCCCCGGGTTTTCTCCGTGCGGCTACGCTAACCCACATCATGGAGAAGTCAAACCTGGAGTCGGCAGTTTGTCAGTATCGAGTCTAGATATGCAATCTGCGCAACGTTGAGTATTGAAATAAACTGTTCGTGATACCTGATGTCTCTGATAAGCATCCGTAACCAATATTTTAAGCAGTCCAGACAGAGGAAAGAATACACAATCGATAACACCGTGATACGGCAGTGTCCACCTCCGCTCCGGTGTGGAGACCGGAACTGCATCCGTGATATGACTACCCCACAATCCATCCCCAACATCGGGGCGGCTGCCGAAGCTTGTCCTACAGTTCGGTATATAAAGCCGTCTTTACTAGCCGTACCATTCTTTTCTCTACTTCCATCCACTTCATATCATCAAATCAACGGTAAAAATGTCTGGAAAACTCGTCCCTCTTACCGTCATCAAAGGCGCCGGCCACGAGTTCATCCCCCTTCCCCAGGGTGAGAACGCCACCACAGCCGACTTCCACTCCATCCGCACAAAGACCGAGTCCCCCGCCTACTTCACATCTGGTTTCTACAAGATCGAGGCTGGTCCTGAGCGTCCTGCTCACTACAACTTTGAGGAGACCAAGTATGTCTTGAATGGTCAAATCGACGTCTTGGTATGTATCTCTCATGACATCTACTATGAGACAATGCTAACAGTTGGGTAGGATGAGGCTACTGGTATTACTCACCACCTCGTCCCCGGTGACTTTGCCTTTTTCCACGTCGGCTCAAAGGTCAAGGTTAGTACAACCGCACAACTCCCCAGACAACAATGACACTAACATATGATCAGTTCTCCACACAATCTCAAGGGTTCGCTTTCTATGCCGTCACTCGGCCTATCCGCGCCCCTCACCCTAACTTGGAAGGCCGTGAGGAGGATACCAAGTCTCGTCTGTAAAGAAGTTCAAAAGTTAATGGGTCAAGGTTTTACGATACACGTCTAGCTTAAAGAGACAGTAGTAGATAAAGAACAATTCATTTAATCACGTCACTGCTATGTTTCACTGTGAACATGTGATTGAGCGCAGGGCAAATCACCCTGATTCAGTTGACAGCAATACTTACCCGTGCGGACATGCAGTGATCAGTAGTAGCCGAAAGTAGTGAATGTCTTTAGACGAAGATTTGACTGGGTTTGTCACTCTGTCAGTCCCAAGGAACACCATTGCGCTGATTTGCCACTTCAGAAAATAAGTGTAGCGGGTTCAAAGCTCCTTTCTCACTGTTCCTGTATCCTTGAGAAGTCAATGTTTGATGTATATACATATCGGTGGCTCTCCACCGCTATGTCAAACCCTTCAAGGGCAAGACTAGACATCCGAACTACGCAATTTATTCTCCATAGCTCGCTAGTAAGATGCTAGTCTGTGTTGGATACTTATACATGATACCGAAGATAGAAATCTTCGACCTCGATATGCTAACTCCTGCCTTGGACCACTTATATGGCCAAGGAAATGCGCAATGGGAGTTGATTGAGACCATGGTACACATAAGAGCAAATGTAGATCTTACAGGTTTAAGAGAAAAGATCGCGGAACTAGGGTTGACCTTTACATGGGAACAGTTTGTAGCTAGAGAACTAGATTGATAATTATTTTCTCCACTGTCGAGTAGTATTTTATCCAGATACAGTTTTGCTGTGAAATAATGCGTGTCCATATCAGCCTGACTGCTACAGCTACTGAAAGCAGACCCGAGACGGCGATCAAATCCTGTTTTCTTTTTTCGTTGGAGATGTCGTGGTGTAACGACAATTACACATGCTCAGCCATCCTCCTTCAAAGATATTCTGGCCCAACCTCACCCAACACGAGAAGGCAGTCCTGTATTTTTCATGCTCGCGGGCTTCTCGCGAAGTCTTTTCTCAGTGATAAGGAAAGACTTTGGGAACCATTCCGGCACAGCTGTAGTGTCGTTCCCCAGAATCATCTGGCTGAGAGCGCGACCACATAGCCATGCAAAACACATACCCTCGCCATCATATGCAGCTGCCATCCACTCCCCGCCAGTATTTGAGGTCCTATTCGTAGCTGACGGTGGTAGTCTCCCTACAAACGGTCGGCCATCCGCAGACAAGCCCTCAACGCCAGTCCAAACTCGTCTCGTTCGTCCTGGGTAAGCCCCCTTGGGATGGGTCTCTGCAATACCATCTTGCTCCGCCCCCCAGTTGTCGTAGCCGAAATAATTGGGGAGTGCACCACCGAGGTAAGATGCAGTGATGTGATCAGGGTTCTTGTGATCGTCGTACGCTTCCTCAATTGCGCGACCGACGCCGCCGCCACCAAACATGATCACGCCTGTACGTGGCATCTGCACGGCGTAGTCAAGACCATTCCTGTACAACGACCATGCACGTCCTCCCAGAAGGCTACCATTCCCCGTATGATCCGGCCAATGGCCTGCTCGTGGAAGTCCCGCCCCCCCCAATTGAGCGCTCATATGAAGTCTTGCACCCAGTATGTGCTCCCGCAGGCCAGGAACAAAATGAGGCGTCCATGCATTGGTAGCGTAAACTACGTCCTTGGCCAGAACGTAACCACGAGGTGTTGAGACATTGTAGGCGTAGGGCGCTGATTGGGTGTGTGCGAGGGTCACATTGTGGACTGGAGTAGACGTATCAAGTGAAAAGGTAGGATGCTTGTCCAGGAGCATCTTTAAGCTGTGTGTGACGAAGCGGTACGGCCAGATTGCGGCCGCAATGTCCGGTGATGCGGTGATGATACCTACGGCTTCGGAAAGTAGCGATATCTACAAACAGTGTCAGTTTTCACGATCAAAGTGATAACGAATGCTGACTTACATTTCGCGCTTCTCGTCCTTCAAACTTCGCAAGGTGTCTGCCCAGTTCCGGAACCTCCCTCTTTAGTGTTTCGAGCTGGTCTTTCACGAGACTCCACTGCTCATCGTCAAAGAACGCGTCAATGCTGTCAACAGAGCGAGCTTCTGCCGCAAGGAAGCCTTCCCCGGGTAATTCCTCAGCAGCTGAGATCAGGGCGTCAACATGCGCGACACGTAGACTCGTGATCTTTGCCGCTTCTCTATTGGAAAACATCCTCTTTGCGGTAGCGTACTCCGCATAAGGGGATGGCCTGATGTGTCCTCCGTTGCGACCCGTTGCGCCTGAACAGGTCTGACGAGCCTCGAGCATGGCGATGCGGGGAGGGGATGTTGAGTTTCTCAGCAGATGCCAGGCAACACTAGTTCCTGTGATACCAGATCCGATAATGACGATGTCGACTTGATCTGGAAGATAATCGGACTTGTGATCTGCGACATGTTCGTTTGGCGGAAGCTGCCAGTACGATACTGTTGGGTCTTTTCGAGGCAACCCAGGGTCCTGCGACACAGCTGCAATTGCGAGGCAAGAGACCAGGTAAAGCGCTTTTACCATTTTTGATGATCAGCCGTGAGTTGCTGTCGGCCAGATAATGAAACAGGTGGACCGTCTATGCATACGCTATTAATAAAACAGGGCCCTCGACGTCTTTTTAGATCAGAGGCAACTCCTGCCAAACTAGGCTGGAATGGAGAAGAGGTAACGCATCTCATCCAATAGCATTGTGGTTAATTCATAGTCATCATCATGTTATGGATAAGAATGCCAAATGCAGTTAAACCCCTACTGAGGGGTTGCAGGCCTAAAGATGTTTCTTATCGGTAGCTTCACACTATAGTTCGGTACGCAGACGACTTGAGATTTACTAAGACTATAATAATGACAAAGCTAATGTTAATACTTAGGCAATGATTTTTATTAGAACTTGCAGTCTTTATTTGCATTTATATCCTGGTGCATTAGTGGATGAAAATTCCAACACTTAGGTGCAATCCTATTTATTTGACTACTAAGCGAGTAGTCGGCTACAGACTTTTATACTGTAATTCTACCCTCTAGAAAAGTCATATGCTCTTCATAGTCTACAGTAAAGCTGTGTAAGAAGCTATTTCTTGCCATGAGGCTACTCGGGACGGACATATCTCATGTTGGCAAGTATTACTGTTTCGGAGCCTGGCTTTAACATGAATCTTTGTGAAGAATATTCACAGGTTGATAATCAACGCGTTTGTACTTTCCAGTCTGCCTAAGTTCAACTGACTATTCTTTAGAGACCTTGTAACCGCCATGGATTGTTGCCTCCACAAAGTCATAGCCAATATCAAACTTGACACCCTCGGGATTTGTGATCTCAGCATCGTCATCTGAGAGTCGATCAGTACGTCCAGTATAACAAGTACGATGGGATGGCTGGCACTTACACCAGGTACTGTCCGCTTCAGGGTGAGGTCCAACAAGACCAACCCAGCCCTTTCCGTAGGGTGTGATAGAAGCAGCCACATCGCCATTCGTAGAGTATCGTCCAACAATTCGACCAGGGCTGTTGTCATTGAGACCCTGAATCACAACACCGTCTTGGAAATAGAGCCAACGCTTATTATTGATGTGACCATTTGCAAACTTCCAATCGACTTGGATCACCGTGTCATCTTCATTCCTGACCTGAGCTCCCCTCTGCTCAACCTCGCGATCCGTCTTGACACCCTCTGGAAGCAACCCGTAGCCATTGGTAGGGCCAGCAAGGTAAGCACCAAGACAGAAACCAAGGTAGTGTCCGCCATTGTCAACAAAGCTACGAATAGCTTTTTGGCACTTCTTCGTCGAGCGATAAGCCTTGCTCCAATTCGGACCTCCGCCATGAGCATACACCGTAGCGCCTTTGAGGGCTTCAATGACATCAACGGGCTCATTCGGCCCCGCATAGACGACTTCGAAGTTCGATGGGGATGATTCAAGAAGCTGGCCTAATGACTCCGGACAGCCGGGAGATGATGCTGGGCCGCGATAGACGACGGCCTTGGGGCGGGCATGGGCACCGAACGCAGTCATTAACGAGCAGGATAAGACAGCCATATTAAGAGTAAGAGAGCTGATGTAGCGCATTATAATTTAGATCGATGGCCTGTAGGACGTGAAATGATTATTAGTATGTAGTTGTGAGTGTTGAAGATTCTCGCAAACTTGAACAGTAGGATTCTCGTTTATTTATACTCAGTGTTTTCCTGACCTGGCGATTACATGGAATGCTGCCCATGTGAAAGCATGGATATTGAACGACATCGCGTGCATTTTGACGAATTATTGAAAGCAATGCGTACGGCACATTTCATTTTATTTACAGCGTGAGATCTTCCTGCCGCCTAGCCGACATCTGTGCACTAGTTCAGCCATGTGTGCAAGAATATGATTAGCCAGCGCGTTTATAAGAACCCACCAATCCAGCAAGCCTTACTTCTTTAGCACGGCATACCTGCACCGTCATTCTCTCAACGACCAAGTCCACGCGCCACCACATTCCATCTATCTCTTCGGTCTAAAGGTCAACAAAGCATCGGCACTCGAGGAAGGACCTATGTCAGGCCATTTCTCCTGCTGAAGACCGATAGCTCGTTGCGCCATGTCGGCATCTAAAAAGTCTGCAAGTTGTGCACTGTCCCATATAATCTCCCTCCTTCTATGCGAGCGTAGCAGCGAAATTATGCGCTGCCGTACCGCTGCATCGTCGCAGTAGACGTACAACTGGTATAGGGCGGCGGTGAGGTCGATCTTGAGGCTAAATCGCGGGCGTGCTGGGTTACACCACAGTTGTTCCAGCTGGTCAATCAGATGATTGCACTCGGTAGCATCAAGGCCTAACTCGGATTCATCTTCTTCAGATTCGTTGTGAATTAATATCTCCCACAACTTGTGCTGGATTCTCAGGTTCAGCACCTTCTCATCGTCGACCCATTGACCGCTCGTTGTCAACTTCTGTACCAGAACTTCAAATTGGCGTTCCCACTCGTCCACGTCTTCTTTCAACATCTTCCACTTAGCATTACACTCGGAAGTCTCGTCCTCCCAGTCTTGGTCGAGATCCCACGAGATATGACTGATATGGTCATCAAACTCGTTCATGACGTCCTCAGCTTCATCCAGATCTCGAAACTCCCCTCCCAGCTTCTTTCGTTCCTTCGCCGGAGGCAACAAGTGTATCACATCGGGGAAGACGCGTTCTGAGGAGAAAATCGCGACCTGTGAGCTTATGGCGTGAAAGATAGTTGCGAGCTCTTGGACATCCCGGTTTGGGAGGTAGGTCTTGGGGGTGTGGTTTGTGAGGATTCTGATGCCAGACTCGAGATGCCGAACTGCTTCGCCAAAGTCGCCACGAAGACTCTCGAGGATAACAAACAAGATGCAGCAGGTTAATACTGTCGATGAATCCAGTGCAGCCTCTCCTATGACCCGGAGATTGGAGATAGCTTCATTATAGTGGCCTAGAATGAACCTATCAAGTGAAGCCGAGGTTGGCTGACAAGGCAGCGAATACTGCCAATGGGTAGCACCTAATGCCAACACTGCATGCCGCACGCAGATGTTGCTTTGGCTAGGCGCAAGAAAAGTCTTGTGCCAAAAGCTTTTATCCAATTCCGGGGTTATCTCTAGATGATTGATGATATCAGAGAAGAAATAAGCATAATAATTTGTTTCCAGGGCATTTCCTGGGCTTAGTGCTTTTGGAGGGGAATTTGAAATGTGGAATATCTTGGCTGCAAGTGGTGCCAGAGAACGAGCTTTAGGGATGGCTGTAACAGCTTTTGCTTTCGGGTCATAGCCATCACAAACATAACCACCAGTTCTGCATCTATTGCAGGTAGGCTTTTCCTCATCGCATTTCTTATGTCTCTTTTTGCTAACCACGCCAATTAATGCACTGCTGCGTAGAGGATGCAGCGGGGTAACTTACCAGGTGAGACAGCCAGTACGAGCCTTGCGGGCAAAGGCCCTTACTCTCTGGGCGCGTATAGGAGGGGCTATTTGCATTGCGACTTGGTAGGTTTAGTAGTAGCAGAGGCAAAAAGGACCTGAGCCGAGAAGCCGTAGAGCTGGCCTGATTAATGATAAGCACACGCAGGCACTAGGATTAGATGAAGCTAGACCATGATGAAGTTAGTTGGGGGAATGGTTGGTTGGTTGGTAAGGGTTTTCCGACTTTGCGCGTATAGAGGACCAATTGCATTCGAGTTCTCCAGCCTCAGTCGCACCGCAATTGGCCCGCCCTGCATTACTGCTGACGCCGGGCATTCGGAGCCGCAGTACTTGAGCAATAAAGAACGCACATAAACTACGCAATGCGGTATGAGTCGACCGATAGTACTGACTTAAGATCAGGCAGCGACATTGAACGTACGATACAGTCCGAGTTGTTGTCTTTTGGGCCCTGATCTATACGATCCGGATCTCAGCACAACGGGTGGGGCACCTGTGCCAAAGGTGAAGCTATTCCTAATTCGGTAGCCTCTTGGTGACGGATTGAACGGATGAGCGATTTTTGATCCGGTCAGGAATTATGTAATGTACCTACTGTGCCGTAAACCGTAAATAGTAAGGTTGCTAAGCTTTGAACCTAAAATACTGCCAAAATCAACGGATCGGTTGTTGGGTTCCTAGACCTCACAACCGATCCGGTTTCTCACAAAGCGATCCGGTTCCTTATAGCTAGTTACATATTAGATTGGTATATATCTTTAGTAATTCTGACCGCCTTCCTTATTATCTAATTGCCTAATTTGACCGCCTTTCTTATCTAATTGCCTAATTTAACCGCCTTTCTTATCTAATTGCCTGATTTTACCGCCTTCCTTATCTATTGATCTTCTGGTTCCACCCTATATAACTCGAAAGACAGGGGTAACCTAAATACAAGCGGCATTTTATGCTTTACGGATGTACCTTTTGTACGGATCGATTCTCACATCCGGATCGTATAGATCAGGGCCTTGGCAAGCGAGTGACAACAAAACGAGGGCAATTGTGCACAAGCCCTGGTACAAAAACGGTGGAGCAGGAGCTGGAATTGCACCTGTTTCCTCGTGCAGTGCGGAAACCCCTTCAGAACAGTCACAAATCACATGAGATTATATAACATCTTCTCCCAATGAATACCGTGTTCAAATGGTTGGGCCAGGCGGTCAGCTTTACAGTTCGTTTAATGCTCTTCTGTCAAGACTCATACTCACAGACTACAGGCTCCCTACCCCTACCAAGATGTCTACCCAACCCTTACCGCAGCTCGCCATATACGCTCTTTGAGTCTTTTCGCTTCTCGGGACCAAGACACACACCCGGTGATCAAGAAAGACCAGTCGCTTCTCCTCACAATTTACCCGATCAAAGGCATTGAGATCTGGCTCGTTCAGTGTCTCGTACGATATGTCGTCGAGCTTTGTCTCGCAAATATTCTCCAGCCCTCCCTGGTAACATGTATCGTCACAATCATCCTCGCACCATTCAAGCTCGTATGGATTAGATCAATCACTTGCGATACCCCAATCTCGATTAAACAGTCAACCCGATCCCTGCGTTCCGTCACTCTCACGCAATGGGCACACTTTATCTGCACACTTCTAGCTTGCCATCTAGCAAAAGAATTAACACAACTGTCGTTAAACCAAGCCTTCGGATCATTCACGCCCAATCTTGATGCCATGGGAGCACTCAGTCCAGATGAGGCGCAGAGAATAGGACGCAAACTCATGGCTAGTATCATGGCCACCAGCGCAGTGATCAGGGTGATGTGGGTTCCGGAAACGGTAGTAATCGTTGCAGCTGCTCTGGATCTAGAAGAGAAGAGAGGTATGCGCGAGTTTTACATGTACATCAAATACTCAGTCACAGCCATGCCCGTATCTCTGTGGATAAGGTTTGGTATATATCACTGTGTAGCGACTATGATCAGTTTTTGCTTGGGTTTGTTTGAGACGGTCTCGGTACATTTTGACCGTCCCCGACCTTAGATCAAGCCATGTACATTCATAATTGTACAATGCGGTTCATAACCCTACCAGTAACCATTACTTGTCGTCGCCGTGGGTGTCTTGCTGGAATCCAGTCTAAGACTGAAAGACCTTGCATCACCCACCTACACTTTCCACTGCCTCAACCATCGCCTTATACTCCAGATTATCCTCCTCAGCCATAAGCTTTTTCACATTCATCTCGTCATCATAACGGACTGAGCCGTACATCCGAACATGTGCATATGGCCAAATATAAGAGTTCCTCTCCTTCGTCACCCTCGCTGCCAAACTCTTTGCTTCCACCCACTCCGACCCATTCCGTACGTAGCCATCGCCAACGAAAAAGCCAACTTCCTTCCAGGTCAGCGGCATCTTGGGCAGAATGCACATGATTTCTTTAGGTTCCGGGACAGCTTCACGAATACACATCCACAAATCTCCCCAAGACGGCTGGTCCTCGCCTATTGAGGACTGTATCTGCGCAACACAGTTCACTATATGGATCTTGCTGAGATCCTTGTGTGTGCCTTGAAGGAAGTTGGGAAGAATAGAGGTGGCTGCCACATTCTCTAGATGCAGGACTCGCAGTGATGGCATTGTATTGGGTGCCAGGACGAGCGAGTCGCCCCCCAAGAAACCCGATTCGTGTGCCACGATTTCCAGATGCTCCAGTACTGTTGCGTGAGTGAGCATAAGACTTGATAGGTTCCGGAATAATTCATGGGATCCTTGAAACATGTCAACATTCCGCTGAGCCCCAGCATTTGCGCCATAGGGGTGAAGCGTCAGCTTCTTGAGCCGGCCTAAGAAGCCGGCCCACTCGTCTTTTCGCCAGAATGAGACCTTGCGAGGGAGGAAGCTCGAGATCTTGAGTTCCACGGCCGAAGAGAGATTGGCAACGTCACGGTACATGTCCCGTAGCGCTGCACGCCAGGAATACCTCTGCTCTTTTCTTTCGACGTCTTCCCAATTCTCAGGATTGTTGGAGGTATACGTGATTCCGGCATCGGTGCTATTATTGTCATCTTCAAAATGTATGAAATCTTCATCGCCTCTAGTATGGAGGGTGAGGGATTTGCAACGGGGTAGGTCTTTGAATTGGAGGAGGTCATGGATAACAGGTATGTCGACTGCTCGTCGAGCCCAGGCTGAGGCCGGTTGGCAGGACCGGTACCGTTGTGAGCTTCGGAAGAAGTTTCTTAGTAGACTACCAAGTCTTTTGTCGACGACTTTATTGGGAAAGAAAGTGACGTTCAGTCGTAATTCCACGACATGTGCACCATACTTGCGAAGCACAGCCCCCGCGATGTGATCTTCTCGCAGCGGACAATCGACTTGTAGCACCTCGAACAGACGTGACGCGATTATAGTCCGGAGAACAGAATTCGCCAGGCTGAGGTTCTTCAAGTCCTCTGTCGACAGATATTCCGCAACTATGCATAATATCTCGGTAGGTAGAGTGTCTAATAATGACTTGGACATGATGGCGACAAGGACTTGTTGGTCAACAAATATTTATCAGGAGCATTTTGGAGAATTGGAGCTGGTTAAGTGCAGAAAGCAACGCTATATAGCCAATTGGTGATGGTGGCTGCCTAGAAAGCGCATAGTGGTGCTACGACCATTGGTGCCGACATACGTGATGATGATGATGTGGTCTTTTCAAAAAGAGTCATGACCGATATTTAGAAAGAAAATAGTATTTCCCCGTTGTTTTAAGTATTATTAGGCAACGCCGAACACAGAGAGATATCAATAAACGTAGTCAAGAAGGTATACCTTCCGGCTTTGCCTCTTTAAAATGAGGCCTTTAGGGTTTAGTGGCCGTTGCATAATTCGGTCATTGGTCTAGATTTGCTGTTCAGACCGGCTATCGTTTAGTTACAGACCCATAGGTCCCTTTCCTCTTGAAATAAACGTAATTTAACTTAGCAGTACGAGTGGTCTTTCAAGGCCTCTGTTTGTCTATAAGCTTTTATTGAGTCGCAAGACTAGCGGAGGCATTCCGCTCTTTTTAAAGCGGTCTATGATTCGATAAGAAATACTTCTACGATATCAATATCCTGGGATTATTTACCCTTGAATTTGTCTTCTGTACGCTACAGCACTGAGCTTTAATCGGCTGTATACCGAGAGGGAGCTGTAATGGTTATCAGATGCCTCTTGAGGTTATCCTCCTACTTATCCTCAACCAACTCCCCGCCTGCGTCCCGTTCAGTTCCGTCCACCGGTCCCAGGTACATGATATCATGTAGTATCTGCTTCCATTCCCCAGAAGACTCCTTCCGCCACCAATACTGCACCTTGACCAAGATTCCTCTTGCTTGGTCATCCTCCGTCCACATATTGACTCTAAGCCCTGCCCACTCCTCTGCCTTTGCCTGCTTCTGAATTTGTTCCAGAGATGAAAAGCCAGCAGGCTCCAAAGCCTCAGTCGTGCCAAAGTCGTTTGTTTCAGTTTCGGTCAGAGGACGCATGGTGTAAAAGCTCTTGGGGGGACTAGTTAAGTCCTCGATATTCCAGCCTGCCTCTTTATAGATACGGGCGAGCACTTCGCTAGACTCAAGCAGGTAGCGGACTATCGTATCTCTATCTTGTGCTGCATAGCTTGGTTCTGTGCGGCAGATTTGATGACACTCCGGAGAGAAGAAGTCGGCTTTTTCCTCGATTGACTTTGTTCCGCGATATTGGCGGTACAGCTTGTATAGCTGCTGGTGAAGCAGCGAGTTCACAGTTGAGGTCATTATTCAGGTAGTGATTGCGTTAGCGGTGGTGTTTCTTGAAATTCTTCGTGGATCAAAGGCTAAGGACACAGGACAGATTGCAAGAAGTAAGCTGACGCCTCCACGTGACATTGACACCGCTTGAATTCCCTACGTAGGTGAGTATACAGTTATCACAAGGCCAATTGTACAATTCTTTGCCTAATTATAGCACTAAGGCTTTTGTTATGTATATGTAGTGAAAACGGTATTTACGATAAAGTCTGCCTCCCGACATTATGGCCACATCTTCTTCTACTTCTGGCAGGCGTTCAGGAAAACATCGTCCACAATGATAGTAAATGGCCGAGGGTTTCCGCTACAGCTAAGCTCAAACACCACCTCCATTTCAGGATCTGGGGTAGAAACATGATTCATAATGTTACGGTAAATGGTCCGGGCCTCTGAACAGTAAAGGATCAACCGGAGCCAAATCGACGCCGCCGAACCTCGCGGCGATAGTACACATGCTATCTGGCAGATCATCGCCGAAAACGATGTGGTAGGCCCAGCCGAAGAGGTAGGGCATTCCAGGGATGAGGTCGGGGACGGTGCGCTGAAAGGCAGCCCGGACACCGTTTGTCTGAGGCCAGCGCATAGCGACAGCGGCCTGGCCACTGTTGATGCGGGAGGTGCGGCCAAATTGTCCGTTATAAGTGAGGGCGGCGTTTCCGTACATCTCCCAGCCATCGCTAGCGTGTTCGAAGTCGCCGTTGTCGATCAGATTCTGTCCGACACAATCTTCCTATACAGGCTGAGCATCTCGGATGGGGGTGATAGTCTCCTCGGTGGGGAAGCCGGTGGTGATGGTAGCAGAGGTTTCCTCAGCAGCAGAATTAGTGGTGGTAGCGGCGGCGGAAGAGGTTGTAGGCTTAGTGGTACCCTCGGTAGCTTGAGTAACCTCAGTCTCTTGGACGCTCTGGGTGATGGCAGTAGATTCGCTGGCAGCATCTCCAGTGGGAATGGTTTCGAGGGACTCAGTACTAACAAAGGTAGTAGGCGTAGACCCAGCGGTCTCAGTTTCTTGGCCATCATGGGCTATAGTGGTGGACTTTCCAGAGTTGTCACCAGCCGAGGTAGCCTCATTGGAACCAGTTTCGCTAGCACCAGAGCCACCCTGTGTGGGCTGGCTACTAACATCTCCTTGGGGGGCAGTAGTAGGCTCGGCTGAGTTACCGTTGCCAGCAGTAGTAGAATCCTCCCTGGGGACCTCAGTAGCGGTAGCAGCACCATCCTGGGTGGCAGATACCTGAGTATTCTGGGTAGTGGCAGGCAAGTTGACAGGCTCACGGACGACACCATCGCCAAAGCCAAGTCTGTAGTCGCCAATGTTCTCAACAGAGACCTGGTTAGAGACAAAGATGGAGTCAATCAAGACCGAGACACTAACATCTCCAGTACAGGTAATCTGGACATTCAGGAAAGCCTCGCTTGTAGTAACGCGAGTAGAGACCAGGACCTGATTGTAGCTTATCGAAGCACCAGTACCCAAGAGATCAGTGGTGTAGAACTTCTGGGATCCGATAAAGGCTTCGAGAACACAAGAGGTCACCTGCTGGGAAGGGTTGCGGAGGTAGTAGTAGAACTGAACAGTGTACTGCGTGCGGACGTCGAGGTTGGTAAGCATCTGCTTGATGGCAGCGACATCATCTCGCCTGTTCTGTCGCTTGCGGATGCCACTATTGGGAGCCATGAGTTCAGCAGCGCTGGTATCAGAGCTTCCATCTCCGGTGAAACCATCCTTTGTGTTGAGCTCGACATGGCCCGCGATGACGAATGGATCGAGGCTCGTCATACCACCACCGGTGACAGAATTCTCGATGATAGAGCCGGCAGGAGGCTCAGGAAGGGTGGTGGCATCGGCAGCAACAGATACAGTCTCAGAGATTGTGGCTTCTGCGGAAGACGTCTCGGACATGGACACACCAGCAGAAGAGGTGTCGGTAGGGGCACGAGGCTTACAGGGACCGGCAGAAGCCATATCCAGAGCACCCGAAAGGGCCAAAGCCGCAAATGCAACGAAACGCATAGTGATGCCTAGCAGAATAACGAGTGAGTGGATGACCGAGTTGGACGGGTAGAAACTTGATGGAAACCCATCAAACCTGTAGCGCAATAGCGTTCTTTTGTTCTACATGGGCTGCCATTTACCGGGGTATTTTCTGGTAATTATTCTGGACCCCTATTGTAAATTTGTTGCGGCTGTGGACACAGACGGCTTTCGATAGTCTGGCGTGGCGCACTACGAGCCATCCGCTTTGAGCTCTTCAGCCAATAACTCTTTAGCCCGTCTATGAGGCTATTGATGGATCTAGTGATTCAGTTCCTGACTTGCGCGCCAAGTCTGTCTTTACCGATGGACCCTTGATATCGAAGTTGACTTGGGACTTGCGTGACCACTGGGGAAGCATAAATGGGCAGGTTGGTGTTTCGGCGATCGTCCATCTCACTGTGGTGGGATTGAGACCTGGTCTTTGGGGGAATTGGGGTCCCTGGGGATCCGGTAGTTGAAAAGTTTATTGCCTCTGTCGATCTGCCGAAATCCTTACTCTACCTACTTACTTTTTAATCGTCCGAGATCTACAGCTTCCACGTGCACTAATAATAAATTCCTTCCTATGAACAACATCCTTTCCTTAATATTCAAGCTCTTCAACCCTGCACTTTTTGCTGAATCGTAGCGGGGCAATTCCGAAAGTCTAGATCTACATGGCGTCATGGCCCAATACAGCGCAACACAGTCAGTAGCGTGAACAGTAGCGTTAATTATGAAAGACCACTGTAGTTAAATACGCGGCGTAAAATGAAAATTAACAAAGAGAAACAATATTAAGAAAGATTAGATAGCTAAGCAAGTTGAATCAAGTAGACATAAGCCTCAGTAGGTAAAGATTTGAGTTGAGATGTGTGGTCACTATCCGTACATGTGATTAAAATGTCTTAAGCCTCCGCGAGACTTTCGAGTTATCCAATCCAGATCCACGGAACAACCTCCTGCTATCAGATTCAAGCCCATCCTTTCCAAAAGCCTTTCTGGCACGATCGCTGTCCTCAAAGAGTGGGCATTCAGCAGTGCTTCGTTACTGGGAATAAACCCCAGTACTTTGCTTTCATTACGTGAGCGATAGGCCCTGTCTTGTTGACCGATAACCCCTGCTGATTGTTATGCTTATTCTCGTGGGCGCAGCATTTTCCTTGAAGAAGGAAGTTGTTCCTGGTTTGATGCTCACCAATGAGGCATGATCGGCATGCTGACTGCGTTCAACATGCTATCTGCTGACGTATCAGCTTCCTTGTAAACAAGGTCAGCCGTGGCAGAACCAAGGCTGTGCCTAAGCGAAGCCGAGTATAAAGAGCTCGACTGGGACTCGATGTCGGTGGCTTCACCCCAGGTCTTCTAATATTTTGTTAGCAAACCCAATTACTGCCATGATCTCCCAAGTACTTGTCTGGCCCGTGTTGGGCTTACTGTTGAACCCAGTCTCCGCAGGTCTCACTCACCGAGCTTCACCACTGAAGTTGACAGTCAAGCACGAGGGTGCGCTAAGCCCTCGCATCAACGCGGACTTCCCCGATCCATCCATCATCCAAGTCGAGGACGGCTCATGGGTGGCAGTCGCTACAAACGGCGGCCCAGCAGGCGATGGGTATAGAAAGCTTCAAGTCGCAACAGCAAAGGACCTCCTAGGCGAATGGGTTCTCAAACAAGAAGATGCTCTTCCCGATAAAGGATGGACTACGGGAGAGAATACTTGGGCACCCGACATTCGGCGAGTCGATAATGGAGATTACATCGTTTATCTCAGTCCGGAAATCGAGACTGGCAGGCATTGCATCGGCGTAGCTCGATCCAAGAACGCTACTGGCCCCTACAAATACGACGAAGAGCCTCTCATCTGTGGGCCTGATGACTTGAAAGGCGCCATCGATGCAAGTGGTTTCAAAGACCCAGCCAGTGGCAAGCTCTACCTCATCTACAAGCTCGAAGGAGATGCTACCGGTGCAACAGGCGGCACACCTATCATGCTGCAGGAGGTTGAAGGCGATGGGATAACCTCTATCGGAGAGCCTGTCAAGATCTTCGACCGTATTGGAAGCGAAGACGGTGTTCTTGTCGAAGCCCCCAATGTTGTACGATTGGGTAACGGGAAATATGTCTTGTTCTTCAGCAGTCATGATTTCCGCGATCCTCTGTACAATGTGAAGTACGCATACGCGGACAAGCTATCTGGACCGTATACACGAGCGCCTGAGCCGTTGATTGCAGCGCCTGATTTTGGACTGGATGCGCCTGGTGGTGCGACGAGTAATGAGGCCGGGGATACGTTGGTTTTCCATGGATGGTGTCCTGATAATAAGAATGTTAGATGCATGTATAGTGTTGGATATGAGTACAGCTGAGCTGGTTACTAAATGTCGTTCCCTAAATAAATTTATAGTAGGATTTCACTCACTTACATCCGGGAAAGAAATGTCACTTAGCAATTGCCACAACACACATGTTAATATGTCTTGGCTCCAGCCACGAAGCTGCAATTGAATCCAAGGATGGCCTCGAATTGGAGATGGCGAGAAAAGGGCCTACTAAAAAGGCATTACCTCAAAGAGGCAAAAGATTTAATCCAGCAAATTATCGACCACGCCAGGATTCGAACCTGGAATCTCTAGAGTATTCAGAAGCTGGAGACCGAAATCTAGCGCCTTAGCCATTAGGCCACGCAGCCGTAACCATTAATGATTGGCTCGCTTCTAGCATGTCTCAAGTTCCCTCGTCATAGTTTCTGCAGGCTCCGTGACATAGGGTAGCATCATGTCTTCATCTTCTTATCATACGGTCTAAGAACGCTCCACGGCTGGAATCCGTATTGAAGTCTGTTCTAGACACTTCGCTTAGTAAAGTGTCGATGCCAATCAGGTATATGTTATGTCTCTGGGAACAGAGTGCGTAGCTAACAAAACCACTCTTCGGCTCCAAAGTTCAACTCAAAAAGCACCCATACAGCACAGATCACGTCCAGCTGCCTCAAATGGATGGATCTACATCCAATTGATTAGGAGCTCGGCTGGAACGGCATCCTCAAAACCAGTTATTCTCTCATAAATACTATTATTCGCATTTGATTCCCTGCTCTAGGAAACTTTCATAGATAACTCCGAAGCACCGATTACCTTCCGAGCCGGTCCCACTCACTCGGATTTGACACTCGGCGTCCGACTCGGCCGGAAGCATCACGCGCGAAGTAAGATATCCCCTGCTTGCCAAATGACAATCACTTGAAAACTTATTAGCCGTGACGAGACTGGTCTCTTGCATTATAAATTGACATTTTCCTGTTCACTCATAAGGACAAAAACCGCCAAGTCTTACCTTGGTATCACATTGTCCACAGCATCGCCATGTCTGCTGCATCATTCTCATCGCGACGTCATCTTTTCTCCTCCCTCACGCGACACCAGCCCATCTCAAGGAGATACCTATCCACCACAATGGCACAAGCCAACAAGGACACGTGGTCAGCTGACCAGTACTCAAAGTTCCTCGATGAGCGAACACGTCCCGTGAGAGACCTTATCGCTCGCGTACCCAGCGTTTCTCCCAAGCGTGTCGTGGATGTTGGCTGTGGACCTGGTAACTCAACTGCTGTGTTGGCGGAGCGATATCCCAACGCACGAGTCTCCGGATTTGATTCTTCGGCGGACATGATCAAGAAGGCAATGAAAGTTCTGCCAGATGTGCCTTTTGAAGTCGCTGATCTGCATACTTTCAAGTCCGACAGTCCTGTTGATGTGCTCTTCTCCAACGCTGTCTTCCAGTGGCTGCCAAACGGAAAGCGCATCGAAATCATCAGCAAACTTCTCGATCATGTAGCACCTGGAGGAAGCCTGGCTTTTCAAGTTCCTGTCAATTTGGACGAGCCAAGTCACGCTTCGATGCGAGAAACAGCTGATACCCCAAACCAGCCTTGGTCAGATGCTCTCAAGCGCGCCAACATATCGCGGGACCAGTTTCCTGCAGCGATTGAGATCTACGATGGCTTGAGGCATCTGTGCAAGGATCTCGATATCTGGCAGACTACTTACATGCACGTTATGAATAACCACGAGGGAATTGTTGAATGGGTCAAGGGAACAGGTCTGCGTCCTTATCTGGACCCGCTATCAGATTCCGAGAGGGAGGCGTTTATCAAAAGTTATTTGGCGAAGCTCAAGGAGAGGTATACTGCACAGAAGGATGGAAATGTTCTATTGGCATACCCTCGGTTGTTTGTGGTTGCGACCAAGGCGTAGATGTATTATAGCGCGATGAGTGTATGCAAATCAGTAAACAGGGCAAAAGAATGATCGGGCGCAGTGAGAAACAGGTTTTGCAAATGGTTATTATTAATACTATCTGAATCACGAAACTAAAGCATCAACTAGTGCAAATAGAAACGATAAGCGACAAGATCCCCAGTCTTCTCGAAGGAGTACCCTGGCCGTCTGCAATAGAGCCTTGGATATTGTTTCCCCATCATCGCAGATTCAAGACCCGGGCAAAGAATATGACGATAGCAGAAACTGCCAGATTCCACGCAAATCATTGTCGCAAAAGAAGGCATGTACGCCGTGTACCAAGTGTTCATGTAGTGGAGGATTGGGGTAGCGAGAGCAATAACGACCACTGAACCGGCGAACACATTCGCCTGAGCCCAGAATGGCACGACAAGAGTAGAGCCGTTATATGCGATCTGGGACCAATCAAAAGTGGTTGGCAGATACGTGAGCCCAGATAACATGTCGAAAAGGCTATCAATGACAATGCTGTCTATCAGTGGTTGGAGAGAACGCGGCTGTGCAGAGGTAATCTCACTGATGGGATGTGACTCACTTGGCGCAGCCCAACAACTGAAAGCAAATGTGCCTAGGCCAGTAAAGAGGCACCCCGGGAGCCAGTACTAATGATGTTAGTGAAGAATAATTTTGTTGAAGAAAGAGCCTAAAGTGCTTACCCAAAGCTAACCACCTGCAAATATGTAAATAAAGAATCGAAGTATAAGTCTTCATATAATTAGTTCAAGACTTTATGGACAGATATAGCATATTCTATTAGTTACCAATTGTAATAGATAATAATAGAAATTGTTGCAATGACGAATACTAGTAGTGAGGAATATAATCTGTCCACTCAATAGTCTCAAAGGTAGATGCTGGTAGCCGGCGCAAGGTAGTAAGAGACAGACAAAGGAGAACTACCTTGGCAATAAAATACAATACTGAAGAAACCAATGCTGGCCCATCCAGAGCCCAGTTATACCACCAACTCCATTTACCGGTCTTAGTTGTTTGCCTCTCCCAAAATCCAAGGAGAGTTATTGTATAGTCGAAGCTCGGCATGAGGGCCATAAATGCCACTAGTCCCCAGCCGAAAAGAATTACTGTTAAGCATAATGCCGATGCTCGCCAGAGATATAATTCGACAAGAGAGGAAAAACCGCTATTCCATGCGAACAGATGAATAGCGGAATGTCCGACAGTGAGGAGCCACGTCGTAATGGACAGCCCAAGGGACGGCAGAACAACATAGTCGTTGGGTATGCGGCATAATGGCCGCGAAGTGAGACCGAAAGCATGTTTGAAGTGTGGACGTCGTCGCCAAGTTGTCCAGCCTGGTTTCTCCACAAAGTCCAGGGGAGTATCTTTATAAGGTCTAGTATCATTCGCGTGGCGTACAATATTGGTTATCGAGGTGTTGAGGTCGATATAAACCGCAATCTCACGATCCAGCGGCTTCATCAGCCAGAAGTAATATGTCGGCAGTGCGCAAGTAAGGAAAGCCATAGTGAGCACTTCGAGACAGGTTATGTTTAGTCCTCTCACAGCCCGTGCAATAACTTGAAGAATAAGATATATGCTTTGCGTCCAGGCGATAGTCTTTCCTAGTGCATCTGACTTACTCCCGTCACCGATTTCCGCCTTTGTGATACGGGGTGCATTGATGTAGCCGTGCGCCACTAAGTAGTGTAAACCTCTTGAGTTAACTGGGAAGGTGGGAAAACCATCCGACGATCTCAGCAGAAATCCTCCGGCGTCGGCAAAGAAGCCATGGGTGGTAGTCCAGTGAGACACACCCGTATGCCTCATGTTCCTCTTAGACGCGATGGCGGACTGCCATTGCAGCGCGGCACCGAGCATGACATCCTCAGGTGCAAAGATGGTCCATATGAGCCAGCGTGCTTTTCGTCCAATACGAGACCACTTGTTCTCCCCCACCTCGGGCAGATTGATGTGTAGGATAGTCCAGGTACAGGTAACAAGGACGAGAAAGCAAGACCAAACAATGTTGAGTGTACCCCGACCACTAGGGGAGGGAACCCAACTACACATCACTTCAGCCGTCGTGTTGACCATATTATTTATAACTGTTGTTTGCCGCAGCTTGACAAATAGTATAACATGTCGTACAATTTTAAAATGTAATACAACCCTTGTGCATAGATATATGGATAGTTTAGGTGTTTATAAAAAGGTTGAGCTTAGGCAGAAGTCAGCTTATTTACCCCGCTACAATAAGTAACCAATTGAATCATTTCACGTTAAGAAACAATTAATATGATAGTACGGATGCGTGTCGGTTAAATTGAAGTACATATGACTGGTATGTGTGACTTAAAGACGGAAATTCATGAAGACACGCGAGACCTAACGAAAGAAGCTGTATTGTGGATGCACATTCTGAGAAAGCCCTCTGCTGTATTGCAGGTAACGACCTCTGATGCTGCTTCATTTATGGTGTTGGGGGTGCGTTAGTGTATCAATTGAAGTAGCCCAAGTTTCCTCAATTCATTACTGCCTGAGGTCAGCCTGGCAGGGACCGTGGCAGGAATCCTGTATTTTGCCTTGCCAGCCAAAATGCACACTGCCACCATTGAGCTGCGGTCATCTGGATGGTGGGGCAGTGCATCCCTTATTGTTCTTTGTCTTTCAGTGGAACTTTGCATAAAAAGAAAAGAAAAAAGATCTAGATTCAGTATTGTGACAAGCTGAGCGCCCTCTTCAGACTGCTCCTTGGATGATAACAGTCACCACCCTGCTGTGATTCGTTGGTACCGTTACAGTTGGTGCACGGAAAGATTAAGGCGCTCAATAACCTGTGCGCCACAGTGCCATTGTTGAATCATTGCATATGAAAAATATGGAACGAGCTTCTTCTTACAGGCTGAGATTTCTCCAAGTTTGAGTGTATGTGCACGAACATGGAGCATGTGAGGCTAATAGTCCTTTTTATTTATGCTTAGCTGAAAAGCTGAAGAGGACTCTGTTTATAAATAAATCCCGCGCTGCACTCCAACTCTGGTGACTGATTGATGTAGTGCAAGTATCATTTCAGAACACAAAACTTTAAGAGACTAACTTTATAGTTACCATGTTTTCGAACCCTGCTGATAAAAGAACGGTGAACCAAGCAGTCGCCTTGCTACCTGCCACCACTCACTCTACATACACAGATGATTTCAATGATCGAATCCATGCACGTTCAAAAGCCCCTTGGCGCACAAACTTCCTGCGTCGCCTGCCTTGGGACGCATTCGCTGCACTACTCGTCGGGATCGGCTGCGCTTTCGCTATGGTGTTCATTATCGTCCAGTCTGATGGTGACCTAGTCGAAAACTGGCGTCTGGCGCCGGGCGTGTACCTTGCAATCGCCTCGGTCCTTGCAAATATCATGCTGCGGTACACCTTCGATAAGGGTGTTGAGATTTCGTGGTGGATAACGGCCCTGCGGCAGGATAGATCAACAACCGTGGCAGACCTCCATGGTATCTGGACATTCGGCACTAGCTTGTGGTCAGCTCTAGTGGCGGGACGCGGCTTTAATCGCGTTGCCCTTGCTGCCATTCTCCTCTCCCTCGTTCCCGTCAATGCGCCCCTTGTACAGCGAGCATCGCGTACTGTCAGTCGCCCTACAGTTCTCAACGTCGACGTCCCAATTGTGGCAGCTCCATTTCTCAATGCCACAACAGACATGACTGGTATGATCACGGGCCGCAGCCACCAAATCAACTTCATCACGCCCTCTTTCGCGTCAGTGCTATAGGATTACCTCCTGGCGACCCCAATCCGGCTACAAGGCTCGCGCTCGCTTTGCCGGGGAGGGAAGACGTGTCGTGGTATCCTGCAGGCGGCTGGGTACAGCACGGCGTGCGTTGACGGAACAGAATTCTTCGATAAGACCCCCCGGATGCCAAACGAGATCGCAGAGGATGGTAACTCGGCCTTCAACGAAAGCGTTATCTTCAGCACGGACTTAGCCTACATGGTCGATCAGTACCAGAAATTCCCTGGAGAACCCATTATGAACCTGACTGCCAAGTTCAAAAAGCACGGCAAATGTAAGGGTAATGTGGCAGTCCGTCATTGCACCATGGCGCCTGCTACGCTTGAATACCATGTTGTCATCGCCAACGGCACCATCGCGTTGGACCGCCGCTACACATACGAGGATGACCGCCTGGTCAACTACACCGAGGCAAGCGACAAGCAGGTACATGGCGGCATCTTTATCACCCTCCAGAGCATGTTTTCAGCCATGGTAACACTGCGCTTTGCCGGCGCCGTGGGCTACGATATGAGCACAAGTGGCATCACAGCCTTACGGTACAGCCGCCAAGGCGCGGGCGATGCATCTTCTCTATGCCAGAACCAGTGGCTTGATCCTACCCACGACATTCTTATGACAGCGCGGGAGCTTATATTCCGGCTCGCGTTGCAAAGCAATAACACGGACGTGGCAGCGCAGTCGGTCCGTGTTACACAGAGAGGGACAGAGGTTGTTTACACGTCCGACTTCCTCTTCCTGGGCCTGGCACTAATGCTCATTGGTCTGTCTGCTATTTCTGTCCTCCCGCTTTTGATGTACTGGTGGCGTCTCGGTCGGGACGTTTCGCTGTCACCTGTCGAGATCGCGAGAGCATTCAGCGCCCCAGAACTTATGAACTCTGGATCAAATTCGGATGCAGGCCGGTTGATGAAAGATATTGGCGCTAAAGAGGTTCGGTACGGTGTTGTTTCTTCTAAGAGTATGGATGGTGATTGGGGTCAGGTTACGTCAGAACTCGCTTTTGCTCACCCCAGCGTGGCTCAAGCTCCGCAAAAGGGGGAACTGTACTGAAAAGTGAGGAAAGAGACATATTAATAAACAATATCCATTAATACTTTTAGTTAGTACTATTACTAAAATCACTATGTAGTATAGTTACTATTTTGAATCAGTAATTGTAGTAAAGATTATATAATTCAAATTGATTAAATTTATAGGTCAAAACAATCTTTGACTTTAAATAACCTTGACTTTCACTTTAATTTTAATATTTAGACGTAGCTTTTATCTACTTTGACGCCGGAAGTCAGGCTTTATCTCTTGATTTTTCAGACTGGGCGGTTTCCGATTCCTCAGCTCAGGATCCCTCTCCAGTGGGCACCCTATAAACTTAAAGGAGTATCTAAATTGATTTAAATTTAAGTTATTATTATATAATAAAGTCAAAAAGACTTTATAAATTAATAATAATATCTAGCTAATAGGCTCTGAATAGAAAATACAATAAAGCTATAAGTAATAAATATAAAGTCTAAATAATCTTTAGAGAAACTAGATTACTGATAGTATAAGTTTATTACAATTAAAATACTAAATAGCTTTATTATTAACTTAAATATTCTATAAGAAATATATATAAGACTCTTTATGAATCTAATTAAAAGAGCTTTAATAAATATACTTTTAGATTAATATAATAATAATTTTTAATCTTTAGTTATATTAATTAATAGCAATAATGAATAGATAATAAAAAAAATTAAATATATATATTAAAAGTAAATAAATTATAAATAAGTATATTAATATCTTTTGAAGTGAAAAAGACATTAAAAATTAATACAAGAATTAATTATATTAGTTAAAGATATAATAGTAACGCTTTTAACTCGTGGTGTACAACAGCCCAGGCCTCACGCACCTTCAACCCATGCGACATCCCCCCAGGTAAGAAGGAATGCGGCGATTCAACCTCTGACAACGAAACAAGTGACGCATCTCCTTTAGTTAAGGATTGCCAGACCATCATCAAGAACATTGAAGGAGATGCTGGCACCTTGTGGAAACATCTCGTTGTTGGGAAGCCGCATCGTGAGATTTTGACCTTCGGTAACTGTGCATTCGAAATTGAGGCTACCGCGGTCAATGTGAACGCCGATCTCAACTTCGGTGGACAGGATGTCATCGGAATTATCAACACTGTCGTCGAGAAATATGGCCAAGGCGGGAAGATCGGTGCTAATGGTGAATGGTGACTTGAGTTGTTATGGCACTGTGAAGAACCAGCCAGTTCGGTGGGGGATCTATCATACTTGGACAGGCTTTCTGTACTATACTGCGCCTCTAGATAAATCGAGAAATGATGGTCCCTTTGTGCATGGTAGTTAACTTGAATTGAACTAGAATCAGAGCGGACTCGGTGAAAAAAAGAGTGAAAAGATCACTAAATTCTCTAAATAGTTTCAAGAACTAAACATACTGCCATCCTATCCGCTTTCAAGTTGACAAGTTGTCGCTCCATCAAGTTGATCAGTCTTCTTCTTCCTTGAAAAAGGCAGCTCTGACTCCATTCTTTGGCGTGAGAACAATATTCGCTGACAGGATACCCGTCTCATCCGGTTCCATGCGTCGCTCAACTCGCGCAAATTGTTGAAAGATGCGCACAAGCGTATAACCCATCTCTGTGAGAGCAAACTGCTGCCCAAGGCAGATTCTAGGACCCCCATTGAAAGGAATGTAGGTCCAAGGACGAGGTGACCATTCTTTGTTGTTGAAGCCGTTGGCCTTCATCTCCGATGCGTCCTTCTCAGAAGTGTGTAATACTGAAGGGTGTAGCCAACGCTCTGGATCAAAAGTATTGGGATCCGGAAATTTGCCTCCATTGGTATATGTGGCTGGATAGAGGTCGTTTCTCCTCATCATCACAAGTGGCGTATATGCAATGATTGTATCCTTTTTCACTGAGATGAATTGATTGCCATCTGACCCTCCGCCACGAGGCAGCGATGTGTCGTCCAGGGCGATTCGCATGTTGAAAGGAATGGCTGGGTACATGCGAAGGGTCTCATTGAGGATAGCCTGAAGATATTTCATTGCTTTCAAATCTGCAAACGACGGATTCTGGCCAGGCTTGACATGTTTAGCAATTTCCTGGCGAAGGCGACGAACCATGTCCGGATGGCCTGAAAGCTCATGTAGCACCCATGAAAGAGTGGCTGCCGTTGTGTCTCGACCAGCGAGAAGTACAGCTACGAGTTGATCCCGTATCTGTTTAGCATCTCGTGTGTATAAAGCCAAAGCACTGAGGAATGTGTAGCCGCGATCAGATTTCGCGAGCTTTTCTAGCTCATCGCGCTCGAGGGACAGTGTTTCAGAGATAAAAACTTCCATGAACTTGTTAATAGTTTTGAGGCTGGAATGATATGACTTCAACGATACGAATGGTTGGAGAGGTCTGATATACTCATGGTTAAAGGATATTCAACGAAGGGGAATGGGTCGAGGAAAGGTAACTTGCCCAGAAACGGTGATGAGACGCTGCACCCTTTGTATCTCTGCGAAAGCTACCGCAAACTTTTTTCAAAGAAATATCGGATCAGCGGAGGTTCGAGACTCATCAGCGGACATTCACGTACTTGTTCTCTGGGGTTATCCAAGCTGTTTATAGCTTGCCCAAACAGAAAGTCCGTGGCTACGTCGAGCGTAAACCGGAAGAAAAGATCTTTCACATCGACGTCAATAGGTTGACCCTCGGGACCTTGGAGCATTCTAGTCAATTTCACTGTGTGCTTCTCAAAGACAGCCAAGTCCTCAATGCGCTGACGCAAAAACAAGGGTTTGATCAACCCTCGAGCATCTTGCCAAAGTCGGCCTGTATAGTTAGGTCAGTAGCCGTCGTCGCAATAGACACAGTGACCTACCATCAGTCGCAAAGATGGAATCTCCTAAGAATTCCTTCCAGTCGTGATAAAACTTTGGTCCTTTACCATAGTCAGAGAATTTGGTGGCCAAGACAGCTTTGATATTCTCATGATCTGCGGTGAAGATAACACGATCACCACCAAGAACAACCTCAGCAGTATACGGTGCCGTTCCTCGCCCGTAATGACGGAAGATCATTGACCATAACTTAAGGTCTTGGTTAGTTGAGTTGTAGTATGCGGACAAGATAATAAAGTCGATTCCGAAGGGTAGATATGTGGGAATACGTGGCGCAACAGAAATTGATGGAGGCACCAGAAGTCGATTGAGGATGCGACGAGTAAAGTAAATAACAATGATATACAGAGCCAGACGATAAGGATGGTGGATCGCGGCATGAAGCATGTAGATCGAAGAGTCAACAAGTGATATAACTGTGTCTGACATGATGAGTTTTGAGCAGCGCGGCTGAAAATAAGTGGCTGTTACTGTAATAGGAGTCCTTTGATAATTGAGAGGAACAGAAGCAGGGGAAAAGGGAAAGGAAGTAAGCTGACTTATGTAGGAATATGAGCAAGGAGCGGTAAGCTCTCACGTGAAACACTGTATGTCTTTGCTAGCCAACCATACAAAGCCCAGTCAATTTATCGATCCTATTGGGCTCAATTGAGGATAGTCGGAATATTAACAATCACGGAACTCGTGGATATTAACGAACATCAAAAAAGTCGTATATTCGCTTCAAACCCCATCTCCCAGGATTCTAATCTGTGAAAACCGTGTGTAGGCAAAGTCATGTAAGTACAGAGCTACTTAGAACTATCTTGGATCTGATTCCTAACTTAGAGGCATGTCTAAGCAGGCGTATGTTTCCAGTTTTCCCTACTTTCATACTCTAGCTGAGCTAGTCAACCCAAGTTGGTTCACCTGGTTGACCACAGTGGCCATCGTCTTATCCGACAACACATTGGGTCCTACTTTGTGAATCAATTCCCCCATAAAAGGGAATGCCATATCTGGAATACTGGTCATCCCCATTTTCAAATATGCATTAGCACCCCAATGACAAGTGAACCAGAACCACAAAATCACCCAGGTATAACCCACAACTCGTTTCCACAACTTGTCAACCTTCTTGGTGCCGCCAAGTCTACCGTAGATATTAATAACGATATCTTCAAAGTGAATAGCCATAGCGTTGCCAACAAAACAGGTAAAAACAGATAAGAAACGATCATTGAAGCTATGGAAGCGATTGGCAGGCATTGTATAAGTCATCAGACCGTGCGTGATGCCGCTGATAGCGAATGACACATAGAGCTTGAAATAAGAGTTGAAATTTGTCCCAGGTCTCAGATTTATGAACCCAGCAAGGAAGTCGCTGTACCCGGCGAAAATCTTGAGAAAAGACCGTTAGTGCGGTTCACTCATTACCGGCGCAGGAAACTTACCTTTCTGATGAACTGATGCCAAAAGGAGCCCCAGAACTTGCGCACGCTTGTGGCTTTACTGATGTCTCCAAACGCCGGAGGCCAGTTCTGCATTGGCTATTAGCATATTTAATACTCTCATCGGCAATCAGCAGGAGAACTCGCCTTTGGCTCACAGATGCCTAATAATACAGAGACAATTGAGGCAAAACAATAGTGCATTTGAATGGGGAAGTACAATTTGGCTCCGGCGCAAAAGGCATTAAGAAATGAACCTGACCATGTGCGGGCTCTGAGATCCATGAAGGCCATATTGATTCCTTCATAGTGGTGATATGTATCAAAATACGTGTAAAGCAAGTCAGAAAGGATGTAGCTCTTTGCCCATCTCTGAAACTGATATGCCAAGAAAGACCATTTGCTCTCAGGTGCTTTCATTGGGGGAACACCCTTAACTTGGAAATTCCAGCCAATGCCTCGCTGGGTCGCGAGTAGCGATAGGGCCCAACGAAATTTTGCAAAACCAAAGGACATGGTCATAGCCTCCTGACGAGGCTTATCATTACGCCAATAGTCTTTTTCTGGAACTCCAAAGAGAAGTTTCTCCAAGGTCCCGAGAGCAACAGTCCAGTGAGCACCAGCAAGTGCGCGTCCTGCGGCTGTGTTGGCAAAGTGTGTAGTGTATGTAGCGCCCAGGAGGCCAGCAATGATAGGGACAAAAATTTGTTTCCGCAGTTTGAACGGTGGTAAAGTCAATGCCAGAAGTTGACTTAGGGGTAGTAAGAGATGAGGGAGAAAAGTCCCGTTGATGGGATTGATGATATCTTTGCTATCCATGGCGAATGTTGAAAGCCAGATAAACAAGTCGAAGGATAGTGATGTGTCTTCGTGTAAGTATATATAAGGCAGATATAAGTTGAGCCACTATATAGTATAGCTCGAGTCTTTGTGCTTGCTCTTGGGAAAGGTGAAGGGAAAAGGAATCCTATAAGGTGCGGCGAGGATAGATGTAAAGCCTAAACTTGATCTGGACGCTTCAACAAACCTTGGAGAGCGGGGGAATCTCTAGACCCCGTAAACTCGAAGATTGCTTAGTTACTGGCCACACCAAGCAACCATCACTGTCCCCCTTTAGCAGGATCAACGCGCCTACTCACCGGTGAGGAGACGGACGTCCGACGCCCGCGATACAGCAGATCATCACACTTCAAGTTGAGGGAGGTGTTGGATGCTTTGGTGTCTTACAGAAGTTCCACTAGGTGCTGACGCGTTTCGCTGCAACTGCACGAGTATCGGTGTATATTACGTCTGATATGAGGACGGCGGTCTTAATTGTAAGCGAGTTGTCATATCTCTATGGAAAGTAAATGAAAGTTACTAATCACCCAGATAAGTTGCCGGCAGCCGTTGTAAGCAGGCAGCTCGACAACTAGTTATCTCACGAATCCGATCCAAGGAGTGTCTGTATGACAGATACTGCGCTCCATACACAAAGTTATCTTACCCCATGGGGTTCTTAACTACCTACAGCCAGGAAGTTAGGTCGTTATCAGTCTATCCAGACATGTCTCAGCCAGTGATTGGATGAGAATAGATTGCACTAAGCTCGGGCGGCAACACTAGTTCCTCCAACCATGCATGGGGGTTATGAGCTAAGACCGCATCTTATGCGCGAATTTCGTAAAGTATAATTCAGCCCTTCACTCTAACTTTTTGTTGCTTCAGTTGACATCGGACCCATTGCTTGATCGGGATAATTGTCCATGATCCTACGGAAGGACATTTTCCGCTTACACTTGACATGATGGTTGCATCCACCTCGGAATCCAAGGATGGACTAGGGGCTAGCACAACGTCACAGTTGCAGGAAATTGTCAATAAACATTGTCTTGATACGTAACCAGAGGGAGGAATACGCTCGAGCCGGGCTGACGTGGGAAGCGCCATCATCCGACCGGTTTGTTTTCCCAACCTCAACAGACCGCAACGCTCACGCATCCTTGCTAGACAGACGCATTTTCTAGAATCCCATGTCATTTTTCTTGTAGAGGGATAGTCACACCGTCTCAATCTGTCTGTTAATCACGAAATGTTCTCTTGCTACTGTAATCACCCAGAAGACAAATAGGAGCAAATGCAGTTTTAGAGATTGATTGGCTCTTAGATCAGATTTCTATTTGACATGGTAATTGGGCCTGACTATCCATCAAATACATTACAACGGCTTGATGAGCTACCAGCATAATGATTCACATAAACCAATGTTGCTGATGCCATGGACAGGCATTTATTCATACAGACCGTGCCTTCAACTTAGCCGTCACTCTCAAGTTGCTCGTAGGCCGCGCAATAGCGCGATCGGTCATTACCATGGCCTCATCACTACCAGGACATAGCTCAATATCATATGTCGTGAAAACGTTGGCAAGAATTAGATGCATTTCCGTAAACGCAAGGCTAAATATATCAGCTTCTATGTCATCAGGCCTCAGATCGTTATACTTACTTTTTCCCGATGCAGTCCCGAGTACCCTTAGAAAATGAGACAAGCCAGTGATCTAATCCTCCGTCCTCAAGCCAACGTTCAGGCTTGAACTCCTGGGGAGAATTAAATAAATCTGGATCCATATGAATCATGAGGTGACTCATTCCGACGACTGAACCAGCAGGAATGGTCTTGCCAGCAGAAGGCACAGTTAAACCACCGCGAGGGACAACCCGGGTCAATCGACCGGGAATGCCATGAGAAAAGCGAAGCGTCTCTTTGATGAAGCCCACCTACATATAGATTAGTCTGTTATGAAATTGTTAAAGGGTAATCAAACTCACAAAATATGGCTGCGCCTCAATCTGCTGAATCGGCATGCGTCCATTCTCATCCAATTTGATGCTATTCAACTCGGCCATGATACGAGACTGTACGTGTGGATATTTGTGAAAGTAATAAGTGGCATATGTGATTGTAGTGGCTGTCGTCTCAAGGCCGGCAATCAGTAGTGAGACGCCTTCATCAGTTAGTTCCTTGAGACCAAATTTCGACTTGATGCCTCTTTCTTTCTCGCTCTTTTGATTGGCGTCAAGGAGACGGTCAAATATTGTCTCATCTTTTGCTGACTTTGGCTCACGACCCTCCATGTGGTAATTCGTTATGGCCCGAGATGCTTCAGCTTCAGTGAACTATGAGTTTGGATTAGTATTGATACTGCCACTCGAGCTAGTTACTCACGTCAATTATTCCCACCCAAGACTCGTTCATCATCCTAACAAGCCATTGAGGCATATTCATCATCAAGTTACGAATGGCACCAAAATGAATGGAAATCCAAACTCCTTTGGTAAAGCCACGAATCTCCTCGATTTTATCCGTAGCAAAGTCTGGCATCTCAATCAAATTGAGACACTTTCCAAAAACGACTCTTGAGATGATATCTCCCTAAGATACTGTCAGTGTGATTGAAGGAAAATCAAGAATTGGACCGGTCCTTACAGCATAGCAGTAATAAGCCTCCTGGATTGGAATGACTCGTCCTTGGTTCACAAACTCGGTGATCTTTTCAAATACTCTGTCAAGTTCCTCGTACATGAGATCTTCCAGCATGTTAATACGGCGCTTGGAGAAAGATGGGTTGAGCATCTCGCGCCTCTGGCGGTGAACAATGGGGTCCAGCAACACGTTAATAGCAGTTGGCACGCCAAATGAGTAGGCAAAGGGGTCCTTTGTGAACTTTGTCTTCTGGCCGTATATTCTACGCCGCGAGGTTAGCAGAAAAGTCAGATATGTGTGAGTCTCTGATACTTACTCATGAAAGACTTGAGGATCTTTGATGTGTACCTCGTTGGGGTTGATTCTCACGATAGGGCCTATACTCCTGTTAAAATCGATTTTGTGCGAGTCAACCTCTCAGAGGGTTCAATCTTACCATATTTTTCGTGAAGACCTGGAAGCCTCTCTAACATCATCCCTCCCCTGATGGCTTCAAAATACATCTGATAATGCCATGAGATACGGCAGAGAAGAGGCCCCGGAAAGGGAGCCAGAGGATGAAAGATCAATCGGTAAATGACTAGGAATAACATGTACAGGAGTGACAAGCCAGTGTAGGCAACAACCAAAGCCACCAAACGGCCTTGAAAAGTCTCGGGCAGAGAGCCCAAGACGTCAGTGATGGTGTTCAGAATAGCCATTGTTTTGTGCCAGTGGGCGATATCAAGTGGTATGTGCTAAGCTTTGGGATGGAGTTTGGGAAAGTGAAGAAGCTTGGTATGATGAATACTGTATCTTGGGACTGGGCAATGATTGACTACCTAGAATTGATAAAAGTCGTCAAAGACCGATGCTGATACGTACCATCTGTTGACTGATCGTGGTGAGGCGCGGAACTGTTGATTCCGTGGTATTTAGATCGGTGTACGCTTATTTTGGTATTATCACGGGGAAAATGGGTCACCTTGTGTCTGTCTCACTTGCATACCTAACATAGGATGGTGCCCAGGTTGCGACCAAGCATCAAGGAACGGGCCGGAAAGACCGGCTCTTTGATCAGATTATTATATGTAACACCCCCTAATATGCGATATGTTGATATGCATGAGACACCCCGACGCACACGCACATGCACATGCAATTGTAATTGCAACCAACAACCACCGCGGTCGCTTAAATTTACCGCCTTACTCCATACCCCGCCATCCATCTTCGCGACATCAGTCAGTTAACGACTTTCACTGCCTCATCAACATCACTCTTCATCCTTCAACAAAGTTCCTGCAAGTAAATCTCTCAATTCATTCGCCTCCATACGCCGGCAATGTCTGCATTCGTTGCAAGCCCGACATTGTACCCCCCGCCTCTGATTGATGCTGCGGCCGCCCCCATTGAAAATCCCCTACTGGTGACGCGTGTCGAGGAAGATATCTTCACCAACACTCAGTACGTGCTTAGCACATGCGCTTGATAACACACCTAGCTAATGCTGCAGCGCTTACTTAGCCCTCTATGGAAACCACCTCGAGGCTGGACTGTGTTTGGTGGAATCTTGATTGGTCAAGCCATTCAAGCGGCTCATCAAACAGTCGCCCCCGATTTCTTTGTCCACCACATGCATTGTTCCTTCCATGCTCCCCCCGACGCTGATAAGCCGATCTACATCCACGTCTCACGGACTGCCGATGGTAGGTCATCTGCTTCGAGAGACGTCAAAATCACACAAAACGAGACCATCTTCTTTTCAGCTCAATGCACTTTCTCGCGAAGTGGGCGAGTAAACCCTGCCGTACACCAGTCTAGCCCATCTCAGTTGGGGGCCATCCCTCCGGATCCCAAATTATCCCAGTCAGACAAGATGGCCTTTTCTCAAGAGATGGTAAGTCTAATCACCTCCTTGGGTCATGCTGTTGTAAATTGGCCAATTGCTCAAACTCTATTCAGGCTCGGTCAGGGTTCCTTACTTTCAAAGGGCCAAGCACAAGTCGGCCAGATGTTGATCCATTCTTATGGCATGATGTAGTATCGATAGAGGATCCGATGTCCACTTCGTCTACAAACACAATCTACTCATGGACGAGATCCTACGGAAACATGACCGACTCCCGAATGAGCCACTTGGCTGTTCTTGGCTGCCTGACAGATTCCTGGGCTCTCACCAGTCTTTCACTCATGAACCCCACCGCAGTGGGGGAAAATGGAAGGAATATCACCTCCATAGCTACATTGAATCACACAATTTGGTTTCATGATCCTTGCGTGCGTCTCGACGATTGGTTACTCCTCAAGAGGGGTAGTACATGGGCAGCAGAAGGAAGATGCTTGGTTGAGCAGCAGATCTGGGATAGGCACGGAAAGCTTGTGGCTACATGTGTTCAAGAGGGAGTTTTGAGGTTGAAACAGCCTGAAAGTGGGCGAGTTGGATCAACCAGCAGTAAAATCTAACATGTCGATTATCGTCAATGCTACCTGGTGCTATCTTTGCAGGGTTGAAGAAAACCTAAACTTCTGTATAAATTTAGGTCAAGTTTGAGTAGTTCTTACTGAACCACACCCTATGACAGAGCTAAAGTGTGTCTATCATTTTGGAGCCAACATGTCAGAATAGGTAATTGGCTCCTTGTCCTCATCCCAGGCTACGCCAAGAATTTAGTCAACGTCGGAGAAAAGGGAACTAGTCTACTAGTCTACCTATCAGACGTGGTACGGATTTACGAAACATTCATTGCATTTCGAAAGGTGAATTGACCTGCCAGACATTTCTGCCAAGCGAATTGGTAATTCATTTGTCTGTCCTTGAAGTAATGACTATACGTTTGTCGCATCTGCATTGTAAGCACGGCGATTACCCATCATGCTTTATCAGCAAGCTTGCATATCATGCATGATGCGCCATTTCACCAAGTCCAGATAGCCCGTTCGAATTCCATTGTTCACGAATGCATGTCTTATCGCCGTGTGTAACAGCTCGGGTGGCTGCATATCTGATTAGTTGTTATATACGCCATAGTCTTAAAATCATGCAACCGAATCCTTCTCAGTTCCTTATGAACTGCCGACATCAAATCGATTGAAAAGGTGCGCCACAAGGTCACGCCAGTACAACTTCAACAATCCTTCGGATCTGTTGCCGGTCCTGGCTGCATACAGATTGTATCTCATCCCTGTTATCAGACTGGCATTTCGATCAACGGCTTTGTTGCATAATCGTTGTCGCGATACCCCATAAGCGAAAGTGTGTGATCTGCAGCCAGGGTTGTTTACGGTCTGACAGGGATAATCCGGGGTGATCCATGGAGGGTGTAAGCGAAGCGTGAGGATACTCTACGGATACCCTGGGGTTATTTGAGAACTACTATCTACCACGTGAAAACTTTACTCATCCTATCTCATGCAGAGCAGGCGACTGGAAGATGCACGTAAGAGAGACAGTGTTTGTGGGGTCTGTAAGCAATGCATGCGATGAATGATAGTGAACTGCATATTTGTTATTTCGGGTTCTGTGATGATATCTTGGCATGAAATGACGAAACTGAATTGAAAAGCGAGGCAGGCATTTGTTGTGGTGAAATCTCCCCCTTCTGTATCATTCACTCAAGCATTGTCAAATTCCCTGTTCTTTGACGCAATCACACTCAAACTTTTGTTCACAGACAGACAACATGTGGTTCAAAACTACAGTGCTGGCTATTGGCATTGCATGGAGCCTGGCGGGAAGCAAGACAGGCTCCGGCCCAAGGGTGACCGTCAAAAACGGTACATACGAGGGCATCTACTCTCCTGAATACCACCAAGACTTCTTTCTTGGGCTTCCTTATGCCCAGCCTCCTGTTGGCGACCTCCGCTTCCGCGTCCCTAGGCCTCTCAACAGTTCTTTTCAGAGTGTTCATGACGCAAAAGCCTACCCGGCGGCATGTGTCGGCTATGGTGGCGATGCAATGTTTTACAATGAATTATCTGAAGACTGTTTGTATCTCAACATCATCCGCCCAGCTGGCTACCAAGGTGAGAAACTTCCCGTGGCATTTTGGATGCACGGAGGTGGTTTCTTCCAAGGAGCCACGCAGGACAAGAGATACAATCTCAGTTTCATAGTCCAGCAATCGGTTGAGATTGGACAACCCATCATTGGCGTTTCGGTTCAGTACCGACTCAGTGCCTGGGGCTTCCTCTTAGGCAAGGAGGTCCAAGCCAGCGGTCAGACAAATCTGGGACTACGCGATCAGCGATTGGCGATGCACTGGATTCAAGAGAATCTTGCCTCGTTTGGAGGAGATCCACGCAAGGTCACAATATGGGGTGAAAGTGCTGGCGCTTCGTCGGTAGGCAACCACATTCTTGCCTATAACGGACGCGATGATGGACTCTTCCGCGCTGGGATCATGCAAAGTGGTGGCCCGATATTTTACTACCCCATGACGGTGGTGCAAAAGCATTTTGACTCGCTTGCCAAGTTGGCTGGCTGTGATGGGAACGCAGACAAGCTGCAATGTCTGCGTGCCTTGCCATTCTCACAGCTCAACGCTGCAGTCAATTCAAGCGAAGACCTCACTCAGAGGTGGCATCCAGTGGTGGACGGATCGTTTATCCCTGCCAGACCGACTGAGATGCTTGCAAATGGTTCATTCCTCAAAGTGCCTATCATCGTTGGAGCCAATTCAGATGAAGGATCCATCTTCAGCCCAAGGTTAATCGACACAGAAGAGGACTTTTACATGCACCTGATCCACAATACTTCCTTCTCTCATCGCACGGGAAAGCTTCTTGAGTCTCCTTTCTTCGCTGCAAAAGTCCCCATCGACTTTGCTAAGCAGGTCCTTGAGGTGTACCCAGATATTCCTGAACTTGGCATCCCTGGAGTCCCAACTTTGGCCTTCAATCAACGGCCTGAACCACGATTCGGGAATCAGTTTAGACGTTCGTCTGCATATTACGGCGATGCAATCTTCGTCGGCCCACGTCGTCGTACATGCGAGACCTGGGCCGAAGCTGGTTTACCCGCCTGGTGCTACCGCTTCAATGCGGTCCCAGCCGGAGTGCCGCCCGAGATTGGCTCAACGCACTTTCAAGAGATTGCCTTCATCAAACAAAATCGTGTGGGCGGTGGCCAAGGCTACTACATGCCACCAGTTCCGCCTTTCAAAGGCAAACCAGACAGCTACACGCAGTTATCCAAGCTCATGGGCATGTCATGGATAAGCTTCGTGCGAGAGATGGATCCCAATCATTGGCGCAGAGTCAAAAGGTCTCGGGCGCTGGAGCTGCCAGATTCCCCAAAATGGCCAACCTATCAGCAGGGATCTTTGGAGATTGTATGGGATCCTCGCGTGGATGGTTTGGCTTATGTGGAAACGGACACTTATCGGGCGGCGGCGATCGATCTTATTAATAGAGCGGCCGCAACAGTATTTGACCGTTGATAGGAGCTTTCAGAAGTTTAATAATCATATTTGACATTATCTCGTCGATTGACGAAGAGAACGGAGAAAGTCTACTGGTATTTGGGGGCCATATGCAAGATGACCAATTTCAGGCGACCTGAACGGGGAGCTCTGAGCAGAATCGCGAAAAGAGTATATATATAAACCCAGTTCCATATCTTTTCTTCGTATTCAGTGCTTCAAATATTCTTTTGCAGACTTGGTCACTGGATCAATGGCTGTGAGAATGCTTGCCTCTCAAACTGGTGAGAGGAAGATGCGGTGAGATACCAAAGCTTATGCCCTATGTCATATGTCACTCCTGAATTATAAATAGACACCCTGCTTCTGTATATATTTCGCGAGCCGCAATGGACTTTCCAAAGATGGGATTATAAATGAGATAAAATCCAGCAGCTTTCTGTGCTCCAGTTCCCAAAGAAACAACCAGGCACACTATCCAATAATCTTCTCTCAGTCTCAACTACGATCATGTCAACTGCTCGCCCTGCCTCCATTTCCTCGGCACGGCCTCTTCTTGCGCCCGACATCACAATGGGGGCCAAGTATTACAGTTCTCTCGCTCTGAACTTGTACGATATATGGGTCCTCAAGATAAGCAACTCCTTTGCGTGGGGTTGTCCTACAGCCTCGGCTCTTCAACCATACTTTACAGGGAATCTTGGTCGAAAGCACATGGACGTGGGTGTTGGGACTGGCTATTTTCCTGCTACCGCCCTTGAGCAGTTAGGTCAGGATGGATCGCCACAGTCAATCACGCTCGTGGACCTCAACGAGAACAGTTTGGAGCTAGCCAAGAAGAGAATTGGCCGTTCAGGTATCGTCCAAACCATCTTAGCTGATGCACTTCAGCCTCTGCCTGACAATCTGCCCCGTTTTGACTCTATCTCTATCTTCTATCTTCTTCATTGCCTCCCAGGGCCTCCGCGGCACAAAGTAAGCATTTTCAGGAATCTCAAGGCCTATCTCAACGATGGCGGAGTTCTCTTTGGTGCGACTGTACTCGGGAAGGGAGTTGAGCATAATCTGTTTGGGGAACTCATCATGACTGTATACAATTGGGCTGGCATATTTGACAATCGTCTTGACAGCCAGGAAGCATTTGTTGGGGTCTTGAAAGAGAACTTTGCCCGGGTGGAATCGGAAGTTGTCGGCCGAGTTCTGCTTTTCAGAGCGTGGCAACCTCTCTAAGCATTGTATTATTAGCTGACTGTTTCGTTTTTTATTCTTTAGTCAACAATTGATAACAAACCTCACTCATGTCTGTTGTTTCTGCACTCACCTCACTTTCTTACATGCTCGTGCGTACTCGGCAGGATTCCATCCGAGACAACAACCTAAGACCATCTGCAGCCACCGAAAACTAGGTCACCGAAGTGCATTGGCTAGATTGGTCCTGATGATCCCCCACCACACCCACAACCAATCATGTATGTAATAATCGCATCTTGTCACTCAGCTTCCGCGAATGCCTATTCTAGTCCCCCTCGCTTCGGGCCGCTCGGCTACCAAACTAGCTGACGCGTTGGTAATGCTTTCACCGACTGGAGTAAGCTGCAGGGCATGATATGCAGTTCAGGACCAATCACGACAATAACCTCATTCTGCAGGAATTCCTCACGAAGCTGTTGACTCATCTGTTCTTATGTCCGTCGGAAGCGCGAGCAAGCATAATTAAGTAATAATTTAGTGAAACTAAGGGCTTAGCCGGCAACGCAAAGTGGACGGCAGACATACAGCTCTCCTTGATATCATTAGGGGATGAGAGAAAGGAATAAAATTGACATGTAAGGAAAAGCTATTGCAAGAGACTTTCGGTTTCTTCTAGTTCCGAGAACAAGGCACCTAAAGACAAAAGCTAGCGTAACCACTCAATCTTAATGCAACTCTCTTTATCTTATTGTGTAGCTAAGCTAATTTTAAGAGCTAGTTAAAGATAGTATCGGATAAAAATTCCACACTAATCCTAAGTTCCTCATTGACTTTCCACTAATTAACTCGGATAAATCAAGTCTTACTTCACAGACTTGAGCTTAGCCATAACCCGAAGATTTCCACGGTTCCTGACAATGGCACGGTCCAGCCAAATCATGTCTTCATGGGTTCCTGGGATAAGACTCAAGTCAAACCGGGTAAAGACATTGGCAAGCATCAAGTGCATCTCCGTATATGCCAGGCTATTGTTGAAGAACGATGATTAGTAGATGAAAGGTAGAGTTGGACTGCACTCACTTCATTCCCAGACAATTTCGCGACCCCTTGGAGAAAGTCAACAACCAATGATCAAGCTGCTTGCCCTCTTCACCAATCCACCGCTCTGGTCTGAACTCATTGGGAGCCTCAAAGATTTCAGGATCATTGTGAATCATCATGTGGCTCATTCCAACCACATATCCCTCAGGAATATAGTCGTTGATTGAGGGGATATAGAGACCACCTCTAGGGACCACTCTCGTAAGTCTTCCAGGCACTCCATGGGCATATCGCAAAGTTTCCTTCACAAACCCAGTCTATGAAATGATTAGAAAGTAAGCAAGAGACAGCGTTCAAATATCAACTTACAAAATAGGGGAGAGACTCAATCTGTTGAATGGGCAATCTGCTAGACTCAGTCCTTTGAACTGTAGCCAATTCTGCCATTATCTTGGCCTGAACTTCAGGAACAGTCATGAAGTAGTATGTGCCATAGGCGAGCATGGTTGCAGTTGTCTCAGTGCCCGCCATGAGGAGGCCGACACTTTCATCTGCAATTTGCTGAGCAGCCATTTTTGGAGCTTGTTTGCGGCGAGACATCTCCGCCTCATTCTCTTTGCTATTGTTACCTGCTAGCAGGCGGTCAAAGATGGTCTCCTCGCCGAGCTCTTTTGGCTTTCCGTCAGAATGTTCATGCCTCCTCACTGCATCTTGGGCAAGGCCCTCGCAGAACTATGATCGGTCAGTACGATGCGGCTTTCTTCTAATGAAAGATGTCTTACTTACCCATACAATCATCTGATAGCCTTCATTGGCAAAGGCAGCGACTCTTCGAGGCAACGCTGAAACGATCTTGTGGATGAAACCGAAATGAATCAGAAGCCAAATACTATTGGTAAAGGAGCGTAGCTGCTCTACACGCTCCCGTGAGAAATTAGGTTGACTGATCAGGTCAATGCTTTTTCCAAATGTAAAGTGAGAGATAACATCAGCCTAGGAATTGTTAGCGAGACTCCACGACAAGCAACATATATCGGATAATGGACATGAATACTTACGGTAAAACAATAATAAGCATCCTGAATGGGTAAAGGTTCCTTTCTCTCGATATAAGGCATCGCGTGGGACATAACTTTTCCAAGTTCCTCATACATCAAATCCTCAAGTAACAGAATTCTACGCTTGGAAAAGGATGGGTTGAGAGTTTCACGTCTCTTCTTGTGCTCGGAAATATCAAACAGCATGCTAATTGCGTTGGGAACTCCAAGGGTGTAGGCAATTGGATCCTTGGTGAATCTGGTATTTTGTTTGTATATCCTACCAACGTCAGACCAAACGTCTAAGCCGACTTGAAGTCTCAATGGCTGGCACCTACTGATGGAAGACAGAGGCATCCTTGATGTGGACTTCGCCTGGGTTGATTCGAACGACAGGTCCTAATTCTTAGCTCTATTCGTGCTTCTCAAGCGAGACAAATAGGTACTCACCATATTTCTGATGCAAAGCAGGCAACCGTTCCAACATTCTCCCACTCAAAAAGGCCTCATAGTACGTTTGATATAACCAACTGGTTCGACAGAGAAAAGGGCCGGGATATTTAGCCAATGGGTGGAAGGTGAGTCGATAGATGACAATACCTGTCCAGTAGGTGAGATAGCAAGTGACATAGATCAAACCAAAGAGAATAAGGCGATCTTTGGTTGTCTCTGGAGAGAGATCGTGGATACGGCTAAGAATTGACATGGCGCTGGAGTATGTGTGTTTGTCTTGAAGATGGAATGATGATAGTGCTTGGGGAATCACAGAGTTCAAGCATGAGAGGAGGTAAGTTTTCTGTATTCAAGAAGGGGAACAGGAACTATCTGTCGACAGACGAACTGAACGAACTGATAATGATACTACGTCACCACGATTGACAGTTGAACGATGCTTGGAACTTTCTCCATCCACTCGTGAGCACTATTCTGAAATGAAATACCGGTGTGATCAGGAAGCATATCTTGTGAAGCGATAGGCTCATTTCTCGAAGGATCGAAGTGCATTGAAGAGAGACAGCTGTTGGTGTTGAGGCCGCAGGGAACGATAACTGGAGAGAATTATCCCAAATAGGCCCCGTTCCACGAAGGAGTGAGAATATCAAGACATGTTGACGCCACGGGATGATTGCATAATATCGTTTAAAACGTTATACATAAACGAGAAGGATTGATCTGCAATGGGGGCTGACGAAACACCCCAGATAGACTGTATGTTCGCACTGCCACGTCCAAAGTACACTTTTGAGTTTCCTCCGCATATTACTCCACACATCCTTCAGATAGACACTGGGCCAATAATGTTTTGACTTTTCTAACCACCAATTGTTATCTCTTTCCGCATATCAGAGCCTAAGACTTGCATGAAAATTATTGACGGATATACATCCCGCTTACGGGGTGCGAATTTGATGCTGCCAAGCGGATACTCAATACGTCTCTTGATGTTGACGAAACTCGACCGGAATCTCCTCATCCGTGACTAAGGGCTGAGGTAAAAAGAGACTTTGGCGATACGCCTTTTCTATCACTTTTGAGGCGCAGTGTGATAACCTCTGGCTCTTCTTGTTGCTGGCTTATTTAAGTAGTGTCTTGTATAATACAATTAATCACTAAAAAAATGCACTTGGATGTTAACTTTCTATTCTTTCTATCATAAACTATTACAATCAATCAATCATTCAACATGGTAAATGCTACATCATCAGAGCCAGTGGCCATTGTCGGCATGTGTAAGTAGTCTGCCTCTGGGCATTACAGCACCGTTATTGACATCTAGACTAGCATGCCGTCTGCCTGGTGGTGTCAACAACCCCAAGGAATTCTGGGAATTTCTTGTAAATGGCGAATCGGGCTACTCAGACTTTCCAGAGGAAAGACTGAACATCGATTCGTGGTATCATCCCGAATCTGTCCGTCCAGGGTCAGTCGTGACAAAAGGGGGTTTCTTCCTCAAGCACGACATGAACGAATTTGACAATGAGTTCTTTGGTATCACAGCTGCTGAAGCTAGGCTCATGGACCCAGCTCAGAAGCAACTTATGGAAGTTGTCTTCGAGTCTGCAGAGGCGGCTGGGGTTTCTGCCCAAGAGTTGCGCGGATCCAAGACTGGCGTCTACATCGGCAACTTTGGTCTTGACCAAGCGCTCATGGCACTCAAGGACTCTGAGTTCATGAGCCCCTACACATCAACAGGTATCTCAGGCACAATTCTGAGCAATCGAATCAACTACGCCCTCGACCTCAACGGTCCTAGCTTTACAGTAGACACCGCTTGTTCCTCCTCTATCTATGCATTGCATTTAGCCTGTCTTGGACTTCAGAATGGCGATTGTGATGCAGCCTTTGTGGGTGCTGCCAACGCTATTCGGAGTATTGAGGCCCAACTATTCTCAACCAAACTTGGAGCCTTGTCCAAGACATCCCATTGCCATACCTTTGATGCGAGCGCCGATGGGTATGCCAGAGCAGATGGCATTGGTTCCGTGTACATCATGCGCTTATCTGATGCGCTGAAATCCGGAAGACATATACGTGCCGTCATTCGAGGAACGGCCATTGGTGCTAATGGTCGGGGCGATGGTATGACCAAGCCAGACAGTGAAGGCCAGGCCAGAACCATTCGCATGGCCTACAAGAATGCTGGCATCACGGACTTGACTCAAACGGGGTATTTCGAGTGCCATGGTACTGGAACACCCGTGGGTGATCCTATAGAAACCCATTCAGTGGGAAGTGTCTTTGCTGAGCATAGAGAGCAAGACGATCCTCTTCTCATCGGCTCGGTTAAGACAAACCTGGGTCATTCAGAAGCCACTGCTGGCATCACAGCTTTGATCAAGACCGTGCTAGCCATAGAGAATGAGCTTATTCCACCCACAATTGGTATCGAAAACTTCAATCCCAACATCAAGTTCCAAGACTGGAAGCTCAAAGTGGTCCAAGAAGCCACTGCCTGGCCTAGTAACATCCCAATCCGACGTGCCTCAGTCAACTCGTTCGGCTATGGCGGTGCCAACGCCCACGTTATTGTGGAGGGCCTGGATTCTGTGATGAAGGAATGGTCCGGTGAGCAAAGGGCAACTCTCACAGATCACTATGGAAGCGACGACTTGGAGCTTGGAAGCAGCACGCCACCTACCGACAGTGAGCGCAGCACCAGCCCTTCTTCGGTATCCAAGGAGTCAGCCAGAGAGTCCAAGTATGCCGTTCCCCAAAAGACTTTGCTACTCTGCTCCTCGAAAAAGAAGGAATCGCTTGAGAAGATTGTTGAAGCAACCAAGGCTCGTCTCGAGACAGATTCTCTGGCAGATGTAGCCCACACACTCTCCAAGCGATCTCTATTTTCCCACCGTGCCTTTGCCGTCATCGACAGCCAAAACCCTGAGCCTGTGTTTACTTCGGACCAAGTTCCCAACGACGTAAAGCTTGGCTTCATTTTCACAGGCCAGGGTGCCCAGTGGCCCAAGATGGGCTCAGACCTGTTGCAATTCCCTGCCTTCAGAAAGTCTATCCAGGCTATTGATGCTGCCATGTCAGTACTACCCGACGGGCCTGACTACAGCGTCGAAGAGATGATGTGCGCGGACATCACCGCCAGTGAGATGGACGAACCCCGTGTTGCCCAGCTCATGTCTATTGCTGTTGAGTTGGCGCTCGTAGATCTCCTGGCTGATTGGAACATCAAGCCAGTTATGACTGGTGGTCACTCGGCTGGAGAGATCGCTGCCGCATATACCGCCGGATACCTAACAAGGAGCGAAGCATGTGCAGTGGCCTTTTACCGTGGCAATGCCGTGTCGGGCTCTACTCTTGACCCTGGAGCGATGCTAGCAGTTGGTCTTTCTGAGGTTGAGTCCCGCAAACTTGTTCCAGAGGGGGTTAATGTCGTGGTGGGAGCGGTCAACTCGCCAAGAAGCGTGACTCTCAGCGGTGACCAGGCCGCTATCACTCAAATCAAGCAGCACTGCGATGACAACAAGATCTTCAATCGTCTTCTTGCCACCAAGGGCATTGCCTACCACTCTGGCTTCATGGACCCTGCTGCCGAGGCGTATGATATTCCACTGCAGAAGATGAAGCGCGAGGTTTCTCAGATTACGGCCAAACTATCCTTCTTCTCGACGGTTGAGGGAAGGCTATGGGCTGAAGGCGAGCTCCCCATGTCTTACTGGCGACAAAACATGGAGAGACCTGTCTCGTTCCTACCAGCTGTGACGGCAATGTTTGAAGCGGGGATGACGCACGTAGTTGAGATTGGTCCTCACTCGACTCTCCGCTCACCCATTCTGGATATCGCCAGGTCTGTTTCAACAGGCAGTATGTTCAAGTATTTGTCGGCAATGAAGCGAAAAGAAGATGCAGTCAATGTCATCATGAGTACCGCTGGAGAGTTGGCTATTCATGGTATTGAAGTCGACCTTGCTCGCATCAATGGAGAAACTGGAACATTCCTTACCCACTTCCCGCTATACCCTTGGGACCATCGAGTCTTGAACAAAGAGGCGAGAGCCGATGTTGAATGGCGTCTTCGCAAGTTCGCAAGACATGACTTACTCGGATCCCTTACTCCTGGCTCAGCGCTGAGTACGCATATCTGGCGCAATGTCCTTTCACTGAACCATGTTCCATGGATGGCAGACCACAAGGTTGGCGAGCATTACATCTTCCCTGCCGCTGGGTTCATTTCCATGGCCATAGAAGCAATGCGACAGATACGCGATGTTGCGCATGAAGCCTTCGTTCTTGAAGATGTCTCAATTGGGGCGGCAATGATGGTAGATGAGGACATCGAGGTCTTCCTGACGATGCGAAAGCAAGCACTGAGCAACAATGTCACATCGGCCTTCTTCTGGGAGTTTAACATCTCCTCGGTAAAGGAAGGCATCTCGACTGAGCATGCCAAGGGGCGCATCAGCAACGTTGCCAAGGGACCACAGCATGGCGTCAAACCTCTGCAGGCGGTCAATATGGCACTCGCCGCCCCTATCCCAGAAGGCCTGTGGTATGAGACTTTGACTGCTAGTAAGGGTCTTATTTTTGGCACGAGTTTCAGGCGCCTGTCGCAGATAAGTCTGGAAGCCAAACAGCATCGCGCCAAGGCAGTGATGAATGGCGATGTCACATCCGCTATGACCGGCCTGGAGAACGAGTCAGACTATATCATCCATCCTACAGTCCTGGACAACTGTCTCCAATTGTCTGTTCTTGCTGCTGGAACCTCAACTTCGGGTCAGGCGTACGTCCCTGTATCAGTGGATCGCCTCACCGTGATTGAGAACGAGGCCAAGTTTGACGAGGCAACGCTCCACTCCAGTGGCAACTTCGTCGGCTTCAAAGGATTGTACGGAGCTTCCCAACTTGAAAACTCGGTTGGAAACACTATTCTCAGTCTAGACGGTCTTCGATTTGTTGGTATACCCGCCGGCGGAGAGAATGGCACCGAATCAAAGCGCGAACCCTTCTGGCGCATTTCCTGGGACGATGACTACGACGCCATCACCAAAGAGTCAGAGGAGCTTTATTTCCCACAAGAGAAGTACTGGCCCAAGCAGTATGAGTACTCCCGACAGGATCGTGAATACCTTGTGCGCATGTATATTGTCCAGTTCTCCGGGAAATACCCTGAGCTCATGACTCGTGACCCTCTCAATGTCGAGAATAAGCACTTCATGGAGTGGGCTCACTGGCTACTCAAGCTCACCGAGAAGGAATTTCCAGAGATGTGGAATATGTCCTTGGAGGAGCGACACGCGGCCATTGAAGCAGAAAGGCCCAAGGGCCCTGAAGGTTTGAAGTTGTCATGGGCTCTGTATGACAACTTACACCACATTATTGACGGCGAGAAACCTGTTTTGGAGGTTGCGACTAAAGACGGCCTTCTAGGTCTCTTCTACGAGACGCAGCTGATATACGACAAGTTCGAGCGCGTCATAGAGGTCATGGGTTACAAGAACCCAACGATGAAGATCTTGGAGATTGGAGCTGGTACTGGTTCAGCTACAGGCTTTGTCCTGAACTCCCTTACCAAGGGGGGTACCAAACGCTATTCCAGCTATACCTACACCGATATCTCAACCTCATTCTTTACTCAGGGTGAGGAGAAGTTCTCCAACTATGATGATATCGACTATCGGTTGTATGACATGGAAAAGACGCCAGAAGAACAAGGCATTGAGCCAGAGTCATACGATCTGGTCATTGCTTCTTGTGTTGTTCACGTCACTGCCAATGTCGTGAATGCTCTGAAGAATATTCGCCAGCTCCTCAAGCCAGGTGGAAAGATCCTGTTATCCGAGATTACAGCTGAACATCATGACCAGACCTTTACCTTGGTAAGTACTCTGAACAGCGACAGCTTTAACATTGACACACTGCTAACCTCTACCCCAGGGTCTTTTCCCGGGCTTTTACAAAGGCTATGATGAGGGACGCACTCGTCACCCCTTCTTGACACCTGAACAGTGGGCGGAGGCTTTCCCCAAAGCTGGCTTCTCTGCTCCTGAGCTATCTGTCAACGATATTCCAGAGGAGTGGTTCGGCTTTACTGTTCTTACTGCCGCCGCCGTAGAGGCTGAGGCGAAACCTGAGGTTCGGGATCAAACCATTACCTTGGTGCATCTGGAGAAGGTGACCCCCATTGCTCGCGAGATCGAGAACGCTGCAAAGCAACAAGGGTTGTCTGTCTATCACCGTCGATTAGTACAGCATGTTGAACCAGGATCATCTGCTTGGGATGGTACCTTGCGCGTCATTGTGATTGCCGAGTTGGAAGAGCTGATCTGGCCAACTATCGAAGAGCCTGCCTATCTCGAGTTCCAGAAAATGGTGCGCGTGGTCAGCAGCATTCTCTGGGTCACTCAAGGTGGTTTGATGGAAGGCCAGCATCCAGAGGCCGCTATCATCAACGGCTTCTTGCAGTGTCTCGACCTCAAGCCCGATCTGACAGCCAGGTCCATGGACTTTGAGTTGTCAGCACCACGAGACTTGAACATGGCTCGGGAGATCATCCGCCGTGAGAGCATCATGCATGTGTCAAAGGATATGCAGTTCCGTCAGCACAATGGCCGCTGGTTGGTCCCGCGACTTCTACCAGATCAACGCCTAACTGACGACTTTTCACGTTCCCAAGGGGACGACGTTTCGATCGTGCTGAAACCACTGAAGGATCTCGGTCCTTTACAAGTTACCACAACCGATGCGGGCCGCCTTAGTGCCCTTGTGTTCAAGCCAGACGAGGAGCTCTGTGGAGCGCTAGAGCCTGGCTACGTTGAAGTCCAGATCAAAGCGTACGGAATGAACTACGTGGTAAGTTATCCTTCATCCATCTTGCAGAAGACGACATTGAACTAATGGAATACAGGAACTGAGCGCATTGGCTGGTGGTTATGACACCGACAAGCTGAGCTCTGAGTTCTCTGGAGTCATCACTCGTGTGGCGTCGAATGTAAAGAACCTTGGGGTCGGCGATCGAGTGTTTGCCATGTGGCCTGGCAAATTCGGAAACGTCGCTCGTCTCCCTCATTATGCTTGCCAGATTGCCCCGTCAACTCGAGACAGTTTTGAGGCGTTGGCCACTATTCCATCGGCCTACTGTACTGCGTGGTACGCACTTGTCAATGTTGCGCGCGTGCAGCCAGGCGAGACTGTCTTCATCCAGAGCGCGACCGGAGGCTTTGGACTGGCGGCTATCCAAGTTGCCCGCATGCACGGCGCAGAGGTATTCGTAACGGCAGGTACCCAGACCAAGCGGGACATGTTGCGCTACCAGATCGGTATCCATGCAGACCACATCTTCCCCTCCCGTGATGTAGCTATCTATGCGGACCTCAAGGCCGCAACAGCTGATCGCGGAGGTTTCGACATCGTCCTCAACACTTCTCAAGGAGACTATCTTCATGAAGTTACCTGGCCTCTTGTTGCTCCTTTCGGACGTTTTGTTGAGCTCAAAAAGGCTGACATCGTCGACAATGGCTCATTGAGCCTACAGAAGTTTGCCGGAGGAGTTACCTTTACTGCGGTAGACCTTCATTTCATCTCAGCCACGCGCCACAAGGTTCTGACCGATATCCTTGCCCTGATCGGAGACAAGTACCGATCTGGAGAGATAAGACCTCTGTCTTGGAAGTCTTATCCTGCATCCAACATTGGCGGCGCGTACGCAGACTTCTCACGCTTTGAGCATGTCGGCAAGCTTGTTCTCTCATACGGAGATGAAGACGTTGTTCCATATCTCCATGTGCCCCCGAAGCCAAGATTTGATCCAGGAGCCGCGTACCTGGTGATTGGTGGCCTCAGTGGCATCGGCGCGTTCTTGAGTAAGTGGATGGTTCAGCAGGGCGCAAAGACGATGGTGTTCATGAGCCGTTCTCCCCTATCCGGCGACACAGCTGAAAACGCGGAGCAACTCAAAGAAATGGGTGCTACAGTCATTCATGTGCAGGGCTCTGTCGCCAATGAGAGCGACGTGTATCGTGCTCTGACGATATCTGGGCAACCGATCCGCGGCATAATTAACTCGGCTCTTGTCCTGCGCAACATGGAATTCGATAAATTGAGCTGCTCTGAGGCTCGCGAGACGTTCTCTCCCAAGATCCAGGGCAACTACAATCTGCATCGATTGAGTCGGAAGCTCGGTTACGGCTTGGACTTCTTCATCCTTCTGGCTTCGTTGACTTCCATCTGCCGGGCTGCTACACAGGCCTCGTACTCCGCAGCCAACTGCTTCATGGATGAGTTTTGTCGCTTCCGACATCGCCAAGGCCTGCCCTGCACAACCGTGAGTCTCGGTGTTGTCGGCGACGTTGGTTTCATGGGTCGCAACCAGGGCAATATGCAGCATCTTATTCGCAACGGCCATTACGTGACAGTTGGTCGTGAGCTCATGGAGTTGTTTGAGACGGCTCTCTTCCGTCGCGACGATGTTGGCGCTTGGAAGACAGATGAGATTCTCGCCTTGGGCACTGAACCAGCCAAACTCCGCGAGCTTCTCGACAAGGGATCTGTTCCGGTGCCTCTTTGGGAACGAGACGCACGCTGGAGCATCATTGGCACGCATGCCTTGCGTAGCAACCGCGGCGCTGGTGGTAGCACATCTGGACCTGGCAAGTTGCAGAGTGGTGACATCAAGGACGTAGTGGCCGATCGACTGAGTCGCCTGTTGTGGATCCCCGTCGAGAAGCTCAACTTGGGTACTAGCTTGAACGCGATGGGAATTGACAGTATGATTGCTAGTGAGTTCCGACATTGGATGTATCAGACATTCAAGACGAATGTTAGTATGATGGAGCTTTTGGCTCAGGACATGACAGTGGAGAAGCTTTCTGGACTGCTTCAGAAGACGTGAGAACTACGAATGCTGGAAGAATTCTTCCTCAGTTGGGGTTATTGGCAAGGGCGTTTAATTGACAAGGCGTTATGTATCAAGTTGAATGTTAAGAATTAAAACAATATCACCGGCGAAAACGAATTTGTTTGAAGTAATGCTGGTCTGGGCCACAACACGCTTCTGAGAGGCCGTGTAAGAATTCACATGGGTATAATTACAGCGTAAAAGAAGTCCCTGCCCTATCTCTTTGAAGGGGATATTGCTGGTGGGTCTTTATGACATGTGCATTAGAGCCTTACTGCCAATCGCTTAGAAGATTCAGCTCAATTGGTTGGACTTATGTATATTTGAGTTTACTCTACCAGCAGTGTCCCCTTTAAAGAGATCCCTTGGAACCCCGTACAGTAATGCCTCTGGGGCTCTATCAGGAGGTGCCCCATATAGATTAATATAATTGGCCCAGGAAAATATCCTCCCTTGGGCTTGCCTAGTACCTTCATTGGGGTGTTATCATTTAGGATAGGTAATAAAGCTAAGACCTCCCTGTTACTATTAATGAGATTAAGTACTTTAGTCTATAGCCAGGGTGGCAAAATTAGTTAGTTAATTTTAGCTAACTAGTAACTAACTAGTAACTAGTCTAGTTTTTAACTAACTAATAACTAAAGAAACCCTAGTTAGTATTAACTAACTAATTTTTTTTTTTAATTAGTTAATACTAACTAGAGAGGTTTTTTTTTTTAGTTAGTTAGTATTAACTAAGTTCTTTTTTAGTTAGTTAATTAAAAGGAAAAATTAACTATAGTTAATTTTAGTTAGTTATTAGTTAGTTAATTTTAAAAATTAACTAACTAAATTTAACTATAGTTAAACTTAGTTAGTTAATAAAAGTATATTAGTTAATTAATATTAACTAAATTTAACTATAGTTAAATTTAGTTAGTTAATAAAAGTATATTAGTTAATTAATATTAACTAAATTTAACTCTAGTTAAATTTAGTTAGTTAATAAAAGTATATTAGTTAATTAATATTAACTAAATTTAACTCTAGTTAAATTTAGTTAGTTAATAGAAAACTAAGTTAGTTAATTAGTTATATTTAGTTAATTAACAAAAGATTAAGTTAATTAATTTACTAAAATTAATTATAATTATATTTAATTAATAAATAATAATTAGTATTTATATTATATTAATTAAAATTAAAATAAGACTGATTTAATAAGTAATTATAAAATTAAGTTATAATTATATAAATAATATAAATAATATAAATAATATAAATAATATAAATAATATAAATAATATAAATAATATAAATAATATAAATAATATAAATAATATAAATAATATAAATAATATAAATAATATAAATAATATAAATAATATAAATAATATAAATAATATAAATAATATAAATAATATAGATAATATAAATAATATAAATAATATAAATAATATAAATAATATAAATAATATAAATAATATAAATAATATAAATAATATAAATAATATAAATAATATAAATAATATAAATAATATAAATAATATAGTTAATATAGTTATTATATTACTATTTCTTATTAATAAAAATAGAATTATATAACTATAAATAGTCTTATTACTTATATAATCCTTAAAGTAAGAATAAGGTTTATTATAAAAATAATAATTATATAACTTTATAATAGTTTAATATTTTACTTAGGTAAATATATTATTAAATAGCTAGAAGCTTAGGCTTTTTAATAATATAGAATATGATTTAATTTAGTAGGTAAATCCTAAGTTATTATAGAGTTATATATATAACTTATAGGATTAAAACTTAATTGCTTAAGACTTAATAATATACTTAAAATAAGATAAATAAGATAAATAAGATAAATAAGATAAATAAGATAAATAAGATAAATAAGATAAATAAGATAAATAAGATAAATAAGATAAATAAGATAAATAAGATAAATAAGATAAATAAGATAAATAAGATAAATAAGATAAATAAGATAAATAAGATAAATAAGATAAATAAGATAAATAAGATAAATAACCCTTTATAAACTCCTATTAAATTCTAAAAAAATCCAATAAAATCCTACTCAACTAAACCCTCCTCTATATTATTTTCCCCTGCTTTCCAACTTTTTAATAATAAAATCCTCCTAACAGTCTCTGGTTCTAATCTATTTCTACTTTTAGTAATAATATTATTACTAATTGAAAAGCTACTTTCAGCAGCAGCAGAAGTAGCTGGAATAGCAAGAAACCTTCTAGCTAAAATAGCTAAAATAGAAAATTCTCCAGACTTATACTCCCAATACTTAAGGATATTAGTCTATAATAGATAAATTAGTATATAATATTAAAATATAAAAGAAATTAGAAAAACTTACCTGTTTAGAAACCCGGTTTTCAGATAGATATAATTCTATCTCTTTTTTTTCTTTCTTATTAGAGCCTATATATAATTCCCTCTCAAAATCATCAGAATCCTCCTCATAAGGTGAAATAGGTATAGTTTCTTTAAATTCCTCAAAATTAGAAGAATTAGAATTTCTAGCCTATTCCTTTTTAACCCTATTTAATATTAGAATAAATTATAAAATAATACTTAAAATAATATTTACTTACTGAGTATATTCAACTGTTAATAAGTCTAATATATCACTATCTATAGTAGAATAATGATATAAAAGACCTCCATTCTTAAAAAGACTAAGCTTAAATCTAGGATCTAAGATAGTAGCTAAAAGAAAAGGCTTATAAGTCAAAATATAACTATAAGAGAGAAAGCGGGGAAAATACTTTCCTAGCTTCTCAAGACTACTTTCAATAGCCTTAAAAAAACTAGAAAAATATATAGCCTAATGAAATATTAATATAATATATATATAAAAATTAAAAGAAACTTACTTTATCTCTATTTAGGTTAAATTCACCCTATAGAGTCTCTAGCTCCTTAAAAATTAAATAAATAAAAGATAGGGACTGAGAAAGAGTAATATAAGTTGAGCCTTATAGCTTAACTGAAGGCTTATAAAAAATATAGAAAATCCTCTTTAAATCTTCTAATTCAGCCTATTTATAAGCCTTAAGAAATAACTTACTATATTCTAAATTCTAGGTATTTTTAGAAATATAAATAAGTACTTCTTTTAGCTCTAAAAAGGTAGAAATCATTAGATAAGTAGAATTCCATTGAGTAGTATTATCTATTTAAATAATAAATTAGTAAATTAGTAAATTAAATAATAATTAATAAAATATTAACTTACCTAAAGGAATATGCCTTTTTTTAGACTTTAATACTCTATCCTTAAATAGAGTAGTAATAGCCTGATTTAAGAGCTTATTAGGCTCTAATGTATAGCGGGTAATAGTTATAAGCCTTCTAACCCGGCTAATAAGGGCTATAAAGTTATTAATTAGTAAAAAAAAAAATATATAATATATAAACTTACTTAAAGAAGAATTAAAAGCTAGATTTTCCTCTGAAATCTCTCTATTATCTTCATCTAAGGTAATAACCTCAGAATTTAGATAGTTAAAGAGGGTTTCTTCAGAAGAAGAAGAGGCTAAATACTCCTTTAGAATATCTTGCACAACTAAATTAATAATATGTGCTATACATCTTATATCCCCTAAAAAGTCCCTTTTATTATAGCTTTTAAAGGCTTTTTCAAAGGACTTAATAAAGGTATTATTATTAGATGTATTATCTTGAGTAATACTATATTAATTAGTATATAAAAAATAGATAAAAAATATTACTTACCTAGAAAGATACTCTAGAGTTAAACTAGGATAAATATCTATAGCTTTAAGAAATTCACTATAAATATATACCCCAGTATAACTCTCAGGAAGGTAATGAAAGCCTATATAAGTTAGTAAATAAAAATATTAGTTTTTTCCCTTTATAAATACCTATAAGCTTATAATTTAACTTAAACTTAGAATCTATAAAAACCGCTAAAATCCCTAAATAAGGGGTCTAATTACTAGTAGTCTAGATATTAAAAGTCAAAGAAAAAGTCCCTAAGGACTTAATATTTGCTTTAAGCTTATTATTTAGCTCTATTAGGCCTAAATCAAAGGATTTAAATAAGAAGGTCTTAATTTTTTCCCGATTGATAATAGGCCTAGACCTATATAAATTAGTATAAAAAATATAAAATAAATAAATTACTTACTTATTATAAAAGTCTAAAAGCTCTTGGAAGGAAGAAGAGGAAATAGCTCGAAAGGATAAATTATTCTCAATAAGAAAATTAAGTATCTTTTTATAAGCTTTATCCTTAGAGAAATTAAATATACTAGAAGAAGTAATCCCTCTAGGATTAAAAAAATCACTTCTAATAGCAATAGATTCCTATCTTTCTAATATTAATTAGTAAATAAAATAAAAAATAATATAATTAAATATAATACTTACTTCTCTTTTTTACCCCTTCTTCCTTCTTATTAGTAGTATATTCAGGATGTTAAGTATTCAAATGCCGAATAAAATTAGAAGACTGAAAATTCTTTATATTTTCTTCCTTTTTATAGGAATAGCTATTTTTATATAATTAGTATTATATCTTAAAAAAAAGATATAATATAGTAAATAATAAATTAAGAAAAAGAATACTTATAGAGTATATTAAATAAAATATTATCTATCTTTTCCTAGAATAGCCGGTTTTAAGTCTCTAATAAAAAGACCTTCTTAGAAGATATAACCTCTAGATCCTTTAAAAGTATCTTTAGAGGTTTTTAAGGGGTTTTTTGCTATATTAGAAATATTAGATTCCTCTAAATTAGGTAAAATTTCTCCTTAAAAGGAGCTTTTAGGCTAACTAATGACTTCTATACTGCTAAAGGCATTACTCTTAATTTCAGAAAACTGGGAATAACCCTTAAAGGAGGAGCTAGAAGGGGAGGTATAGTTCATAGTGTAAAATAGTAGAAAAAAAGGCGGTTTTTATAATAGTCAAAATAGCTAAAAAGCTTAAGAATTAATAAAGTTATAGCTAAGTGTTTATTGATATTAATAAAGAATATATTTATTTCTAGTAGTTAGAACCTCTTATATAATATATCTAGAAAATTGGATTATAAATCAAAAGCTTGATTTATAATTCAAAATTATTAATTTATAATCTTAAGTCCTTTAAATCCGATAAATCCTTAAAATCCCCCTTTAATTCCGATAGTTTAATTATAAATTATATTACTAATATATATACTTATATAATAGAAAATACTAAAAATAGAAAAAATTTAGAAAAAGCTTAGAAATAGCTAAAATAGCTTAGATTATCTCAGATTATCTCGGATTATCTCGGCTTATCTCGGAGATAAGTTTATTATTAGAAATTATTTTCTATTATTATATATAAACCTTTTAATATCTTATATTTTACTTTCTTACCCTATATAGATCTAAAGTAATATATTTTAATTATTATAATATAAGTTAATTTATATTTAATAATAAGCTTTTATATCTTTATAAACTAAATAAAAGTATTAATTATAAGATTAATAAGCCTTTATAGATAAAAAGACTTTATATTATTATTATTAATCTAAATAATAAGCTTATTATTATATATAAATGAAATATTTATACTTTAATTTAAATTTATATTAACACTTAAGGAATTAAGTCTTAATTCTATAAGTTATATATATAACTCTATAATAACTTAAGATTAACTTATATAATCGGGATATATTATATATCATTAAAAAGCCTAAATTTCTAGCTATTTAATAGTATACTTACCGAAGCAAAATATCAAGCCCTCATAGAGTTATATAATTAAGGTTTTTATTATAAACCCTATTCTTACTATAAGGATTATATAAGTAATGAGACTATCTATAGTTATATAAACTTTTCCTTATAGATAAGAGATAGTAATCTAAAGAAGCTAAAATAAGATTTTTAATTACCCTTCTTATTTCCCCTCTTTAGCTATATTTAAAGTTAAGCCTATATTTAATCTAGCCTATCTTAGTGAGTTTTCTACTATTTAAACTATAAGTAGGTCTATTAGAATTATCTAGAAATAAAGAATATAATAAGTATATCTATATACTTATTAAGGGAATATAGCTCCTATAATTTACTATAAGTAGACTAACTTCTTCCTTAGATTCCTACTTTCCTTCCTACTTCTTTACTTATTAATATAAGAGCTATAAAGTTAATAATAGTATTATTATAACCTATTCTTTCTTCTCTATTTAATAGTACTACTTTTATCTAGCTAAATAGCTAAAAGTATAGATTTTCTTATAATTTAAGTTTTCTTATATTTAAATCTAATAAACACTATTTTATTAATCTAAGTTATTTTTCCCTTAACTTATATTAAGTTTTTTAGCTATTTTATTCTAACCTTAATAATTTAAAAATTCTTTCTTATTATAAATAATTAAAAAGATTTATTTATATATCTCTTTAAATATAAATACGTTTTATATTATTAAGTAATATTTATTATTTTATATATTAATATATATTACCTTTATATTTAATAAATAAATAAAACTACTAATATTAAATATATATTTTTTATATTAAAATATAAAATATATATTTAATTAATTATTCTTTTAATATACTTTTTTATACTTATTAAATATATATATTATTAACTATTAAATAAGTTAATTATATATTATTTATTATTATAAAAGTTAAATATAAATTAAATATATTATCTATATAATTAAGCTATATATAAATTAAATATATATATTTATATAATTAAGTTATATATAAGTTAAATATAAATTAAATATATTATCTATATAATTAAGCTATATATAAATTAAATATATATATCTATATAATTAAGTTATATATAAGTTAAATATATATATCTATATAATTAAGTTATATATAAGTTAAATATATATATCTATATAATTAAGTTATATATAAGTTAGATATATATACTTAATATACTTTTAAAAGCTTTTATTTATATAAATAAAATCTATATATAGTTTATTCTTATATAAAATAAGTAGATATATTAAATATCCTTATAATAGGTATTTTACCTTTTATATAGTAAATATAAATATTATTTATAATTTTAATAGGTATTTATTTTTTAAAGTATAAGATATATTATTTTTAAAAAGTTACTTTTCATTATATTTAATGGGAATTAAACCCTAACCCTAAGGAATAATATATAGAGATTTCCCCATTATACTAAATCTCTTCTTATAGCCTTATTGAATTAATAATCTTAATCTTTTAATAACCTATAAAGCTAATTATATCTTACTTCTTTTAGTATTTAATAGGGATTAGACCTTAACTCTAAGAATAATATATAGAGATTTCCCTATTATATTAAGTCTCTTTTTAACTTATTATTAAAATAATAATTTTTATATTTTTATAACTTATAAAGCTAATAATACCTTAAATTATATATTTTTTAAATCTTTAATTAATTAATTTATATTTAATAATTAAAATTCTTTTTAATTAAATATTCCTATTTAATAAAGCTAATTAACTATATATTATAAATAATCCTTAGATAAGCTCTAAAGGTTATATTATATTTAATAAATAATTTATACAATCTATTAGTTAAATTTAATAAATATATTAATATTATTAGATTTATATTCAATATATTTATATAATTAAATATAAATAAATATATATAATATTATAAATTATTTATATTAAATTAAATTATTAACTCTTAATATTAAATATTAATTATCTTTTATATTATTAATTTTAATAATAAATATATATTATTTATATTTAGTTAATTATTAACTAATTAACTACTAAGATTAACTAACTAAATATAACTAAATTAAAAATTAACTTAGTTATTAGTTAGTTAATTAAAAATAATTAACTAACTAAGTTTAACTATAGTTAATCTTAGTTAGTTATTAGTTAGTTAATTTTTAAAATTAACTAACTAAGTAAAACTATAGTTAATATCTAGTTAAAGCTTAGTTAGTTAATACTAACTAGACTTTTTTTTAGTTAGTTAATTTAAATTAAAAATTAACTATAGTTTATTTTAGTTAGTTACTAGTTAGTTAATTTCAAAAATTAACTAACTAAGTTTAACTATAGTTAATTTTTAACTAACTAAAATTAACTACTAGTTAGCCCTAGTTAGTTAATACTAACTAGGACTAACTAAATTTGCCACCCTGTCTATAGCTTAATCTTTTCTATCTCCTTCTTCATTAACCCATATGGGTTATCATACAGATAAGCCTAGATCTTACCTGTTAAACCAGAGCTATTATATAATAATATAAAGGATATTGTAACTAACTAAATCTTACTTTTAGGAAAAACTAGTTATATAACTTAATTACTTCTAGTAAGAACTGGTATGAAAGACAAACCCCAGAGAGAGGAAATTATAAAAATTGGATCATGTTATATATTAGCTAATCCTCGCCTTGGTGCGGAGCTGGCTTTGCGGGGTAGGTAAGGCGAGGAAGGTCCAGCCGAATGTACAAGGGCCTGTCATACCAGTCGCTTACAAACCCTTGCTGATAAAACAACGAACTGCTTATACTATCTATTCTAATCCTCTTACCTACACGTTTATCTCTCAGTTTCTCTCCTCTCTCAACGGGAAAACTCATACGTCATGACTTCTTCAACACCCCCAACCAAGGACTCGTCCATCCTCATCATTGGAGCGTAAGTGAGATATCCATCCTTCGTGTATTGTGTAATACTGAAAGACTATCAATACTCTAGAGGCACATTTGGAATCAGCACGGCGCACCATCTAGCCAAGCGTGGCTATACCAACGTAACTTGCATCGATCGCCATCCGTGGCCGAGTTTAGACTCTGCTGGCCATGACCTGAATAAGATCATGCGTACTGAATACGACGAACCTCTTTATACACGCCTTGCTCTAGAAGCACTAGAAGTTTGGAGAGAACCTGAATGGAAGGGTATATTCCATGAGACGGTAAGATCTTCATTCCCATCCTGTGATAGTGCATATCTAACAAAACTAGGGTCGCATCACCACTACCGCAGGGGACAAGAAGGCCGAGATATTCCTCCAGAAGTCTTACGAGAATCTGAAGAGAGAAGGGAAGGATAATAAGCTTGAGCTTATACAGGGTAGGGAGCAGATAGTCAAGCATGTTCCGCAGCTGAAGAATGCAGTGGGAATTGAACACTGGAAAGGTCTCTACAACAGCCTAGGTGGCTGGACCCATGCGAGGAAGGCACTTGAGAAATGGGCAGCGGAAGCAGAACAGATGGGTGTCAAGTTTCTCTCTGGGCCGGGTGGTACTATGACCGAGTTGGAGCTTGATGACTCTGGTTCAATGACTGGGGTTCGAGTTGCCTCAGGGGATGTTGTTCAGGCCGATCACTACATTCTCAGTGCTGGTGCTGCATCTCCACAGCTCCTACCAGAATTATCCAACCAGCTTTGGTCTAAGTGCTGGACGCTGGGACATATTCAGCTCACTGATGAGGAGGCGGCAGAGTGGAAAGGAGTGCCGGTCATTGACCACTACGAGCTTGGCTTTATGTTTGAACCAGACCCCGACACAAGTAAGTTACAAAACTGCATGCATTACCCCATTACGTATCTAACAAAAAGACAGAACTCATCAAGATTTGCGATAATAACCCTGGATATCAAAACCGCAAAGGCACATTTGTCGACGAAGTAGGTAATACCACCCACTACTCAATCCCAAGGTACTCCAGCGACCACCCGAAAGACGGCATCCCGCCCGAAGCCGAAGTAGCAATCAACAAATTCATCGACACGGTAATGCCTCAATTCTCCGGACGACCCCTCATCGACGCAAAAGTATGCTGGTGTGCCGACTCGCCCGATGCGCATTGGTTAATCGACAGACACCCTAAACACAAGGCTTTGCTTATGGCTACGGGTGACTCTGGGCATGCGTTCAAGATGTTTCCCATCATCGGGGGGTATATCTCGGATGCATTGGAGGGACGCTCAACTGGGCTGAAGAAGGAGTGGGCGTTTGGGAATCGGAAGGCAAAACCTGCTTCCCATCGACCTGATACTGAAGTGAAGGACTTGAAGGATGCTCTCACTTTCGAGCCAAGGTCTCAACTCAGAGGCCGTCTGTAGATGTTTATTCAGGTAACTTGAGTAATGAATTAGAGTTGAGGTGATTGAACAATTGTTGCTTATATGTACGGCCAGCGTATTCGAATGGTTCTAGCCGTCTTTCCTCTATGTTCACAAGGCGCTTTAACCCTCGCTACAGAAATTACGCCTTGCCAATAACGAATCGTCTTTCATCCAGTCCTCAATCATGATGAAAATGGATCATCTTCAAAACTTCATACATATTAGCTAATATTTTAGAGCATGTAATTGTGAAAAGCTTACAATGTGTTTCCAAGTCCGTCGTCACATACGCTTCTGCCTTGTACTTCGGTACAGCCGGACCCCTCAAGTACAAGTCGTCCGCCGGGTCCTCGCACAAATGGTACCGGCGCAGCAAGTGCTGTTGTGAGGATTGAGAGTAGGGTGATGGCCGAGAAGTTCATTTTGGGCTGTGGTGAGAGCGGCTCGTGGATGATGAGTAAGTTGATGGTTGGTGGACAGAGGATGATTGTGGTGATGGAATGGTTTGAGTGTAGGAGCGGCGAAACACCAGTTTAAATGTTAATGAGCTTCGATAGTCCGGTCACTATTGAAACAAAACTTACATTTTGAAACGTCCTTCGAACAGTCTCTTACAGTTCCAAGCTACGGTTAAATCCATGCTGGCTAGAAGTGTCATGCTGTTACAGTCCAATCCCTGCCGACAGGTTTCAGGTTTCACGTAATGACCAGTAAGACCCTGACAACAATAGAGTTAAACACGCGATAATGTTAATGTAGCATTTGACCTGTTCATTGTGTTTGGAACATTAATTATTATCTCCGCTGCACATACCGTTCAATGGCTATAATGAAAATCCGGTGCTTACGATACGAAATTATCAGTCTCCTGGTACCGGCAAATCTAATGCTAGTAACAGTGAATTAATAGCCCAGCATGCTCATTATTACGACACAAAACATGCGGCTCAAGCATAATCTTCATCCTGCTGTAAATCATGACATCAGGTTGACTTTTGACTGAGCTAGTCCTACGTCATGAACCAGTTACGTCATCCTTGACAACATCAGTCAACAGGGATATAAAACCTACACGACGCCAAGCCTACAGCAGCAACAACCAACCCCAACCTCACACCATCCACCAAAAACAGCAAAAATGTCAAAACTCGTCGACGATGTCAAGTCCGGCCTCAAGGGCATCCGCGGAGCCGGCGACGCCCTCAGAGGCGGAGTCCTCGACGCAACAGACCAAGCCTTCGACACCAACCCCAACCATCCCGAGACCCTCAAGTCGCGGACCGACAACAGGGGCATTGCCGAGAAGGGAAAGCAGGACATGAAGGGTGCGGATAACATGATTTCCCGAAGGGAGTGGGAGCACAAGGGTGTTAATCCTCCTGCTCATGTTGGACACAGGGAGAACGAGACGCTTGAGCACGAGAGACCGAATGAGAGCCTCAACAGGGAGCCTGGTACGGTTCTTCCTGGGGAGACGTCACATTATGGAACGGGGAGGACTGCCGAGGATGCGGTGCCGCCGCCTGGTAGTCATGTGCCCAAGTAAAGGGAAAGTTGGCCATAGAAGGGGTCTGACAAATAATCGAGGTAAGGTTTAGGTCTTCAGAAGAATCCTTGAGAGCTTACTAACCGTCCTTCCAGCGTTACTCATCTATGCGCAGTAACGATACTAGTACGAAATCGAATAGAAAGTGGCTTAGTTCGCTATTACAGATATATGATAATTATGATTACCAGCCTATGAGTCTCCCACGTACAAAGCGTCCTACTATGCATGATTCCCAATGATTGAGACGCTTGTGCTTTCTATCAAGCCACACATTTACACAATTTTCAAACGATACATCTATGTATATTGAGTGATTTCTTTCTTTCCATTGTAAGACACGAGCCCTAGTTATATGCCTTTGCAGCCTCCTCATAGCGACCCCCAAACGCGTCAAACCAAGTATCAATCGCCTGAGCCGCCATGCCAGCCCCAATAGTATCATCTCCCCTCTCAAGCTTCGGAGTAATCTCACTCATAAACTCCTCCAGCGTCAAAGTATGCGGCGCATTCTCTTTCTTGTTATCATCCGGATTCTCCCTTTCGCGATGCAGATCCGTGGCCACCATGGGCGGTGCAAGCTCAACGACGCGGATGCTTGTGTTCTTGAGCTGCGTGCGCAAGTTCATGGAGAAGAAGTGCAGCCAGGCCTTGGTGCCATTGTAGACAGGATTGATGACCGAGAAGGGAATGTAGGCAAGTCCGCTTGTCAAGTTGACGATGAGCGCGTTGGGCTTTTCTTTGAAATGCGGGATCAGGCCAAGGGAGAGATGCATGGGGCCACGGATGTTGATGTTGATCTCTTCATCTGCCTTTTGCAGAAAGTCGTCGTTCTTCAGTGCGTCAATTGGGCGCTGAACTCCAGCATTATTGATCAGACAGTCAAGCTCCGGATGCTCGCTTGTGACTTTCTTGATAAATTCGGGAATCTCAGATATCTTGCCAGTATCCAGGAGGTAGTAGCCTGTAGCGCCAATTTCTTTGGTAGTAGATTGGAGGTTCGACTCCGTTCGTCCAACGAGAAGCACTTTCTTGCCCTTGGAGATCAAGTATTCGGCGATGGCTCGGCCGATGCCTCCACCGCCACCGGTGATCAGGGCACAGTTAAACGCGAGTCCGTTTTGTGACATTTTTCTTAGTATTGTAGAGGTAAAAGAGTAAGGAGGAGATGAGATTTTGGTCGATTCAAGAGCTACGAAGGTAATGCGCGATGCTATATAAAGGAGCGCAACCTCGGCGTTTTCCTGAGCAACATGTTCGCGTCATCGGCCCTGTTGATCCCCGATGTAAATCGGACCAATTTCAAGTCCGGAACCTAATTCTCTGAGACAATGGCAAATAAATGCCGAAAATGACGTAAATTAGTTGTATTAATGATACAATGCTACTTTGTGTAGTTTTCTCGATGGAGCACTTCTGGCGTAAGACAACAAGTGCCGTCAGCGCATGCCGATGTGGCTAATAATGCCCAGCTCTGGAGATGTCATCAACTTCTACCTATATCCTCGCAGAGTATCTTTGCTATCTTGAAATCTTGCTCAATCGCCGGGCTATAGCAGGCACCGGCTTCAAGATAACCCAGCGCAAACGAGGTCCACTTCTTATCCACATCCGACACGATATCACGGATATGCGGATATGGAGATACGCTCAAGGCGAAAACGACACAAATCTGCCCGAAGATTCTACACATTGGTTAGCTTTGGCCGACATTGAAGAAACCAGGTGGCTTACTGGCAGCAGACAAAGAACTTGAGAGGGTTGCAACTCCTCATGGCGTCGGTGACTTGAATGACGGGTGCCCATGCGAGGACAGCACTTATGGTATCGCGGCATTTACGTAGATGTCCTTCAGTCAACGAGGATGGTCTCTCTAAAGCACGATGTCTAACAGGTCAGTATTTTGATGTTTGTTAATACGGATGACTTACAGTAGAGGTCGACCAATGTGGTATCTTGCAACAAAGTACCGAGCGTGAAGCCAAGCAGTCACGAGCGCATCAGAAGGCGACTTAGCTTGAGTCAACGGGAACTTTGGATCGAACTGCAACATCGGAGGTAGTCTCTCGCGCCACTGTTCCAATTGACGGATGAGTTCATCTTCGACAGGCTCAGGTGGGTAATCAGCAGTAGGATCTGAAGATGTTAGTATGGCCCAACAGTAGCAGAAAGACACCTACTAAAGTGAAAAAGACTATTGCGGGCTCTCGTCAAGATAAGTCGATGCGCAAGCTGTGATAAAAAATGGTAATGGAAGAAAGGATCATCGCCCGGATACCGAAACGACCCAAAAGAAGCTATATCCTGAGCTGATATGAACTTGGGCAGAGCGATGTGTTCTTCAAGTTGTAGTGAGTTACTCGGTGGTGGAAGATTGAGCTCTTGTGACAACACTGCTTCGAACATGCTTGTGATCCAGAAGAGTCTGGATTGCATGTCGAGCATCCATTCGTCACGGTCTCTGGAGGTACTGGTACAAGTCAGTTGCATGCTTTCAACTGTATGGAGTCAGCTTACTTGTTCCAGAAGTAGGCGCTGCATGCACTCGCTTTGCTGAGCATGGCCCACCAGTCAACAGGTCGAAGAGCCTCAGCGTAGAAAAGTCTTGAAATGTCAGCGATGGGTTATCGAGTTGTGAGTGAGAACATACCCTGATAGAAGATAAAACTGACACGCTTGAAGATCCTGCTCACACATCAGAAACCCAAACCTCTTCCTCGCTTCGTTGAAGAAGTCTAGGCCGGGCATTTCCCCCTCATGGCCACTGCCGAATTGGACATGGGGACTAGACGCAGGGGCTGAGATGAACCCAGCTTCTTGCAATGCTTGGTGTCCCATTGAGCCCAGGGCCATCACCACAAGGACGATGCAGCTTTCGATACAAATCCCGAAGTTCCCATCGATCGCCACACCCAGTGTTCGCTGGAAGTAAGTTTTTTGATCCAAGATTGGGTTCGCAAGATTAAACGTCGTAAAGTACACGTCAGACAGCTGCTTGAGCGTCGCAATACTCAGTTTCGAGAGCCAATCAGACGACATATCCACCGATGACGCATGCGGTAGTTTCGGCCTCGCAGCCTCCAGTCGCGTCGAATAGACTGATACGTTCATCTGACACATCAGCTTGACAGATTCAGGAAGCGCAGCCTGTATCGCTGGCCAGAAGAGGACCTGGTGGGCACTGAAAGAGATGGCTGGCTTTGGATCACTGGGTGCAGAGGGTGATTCGACGATGGTGTCACGACGCTGCAGGAATGATGGTACGCCGAGGACTTCGCTTGAGTTTGCAGGGGATCGGGGATTAAAAGGTCGGAGGACTGTGGAGTGGATTCTGTTGTCTAGGGTGTTGGTGTCGGTTGTCTTTTCGTCGTCGATTTTGCCTTCGATGCGACGGAGGATGTTGACGATCATGCCGAGGGACGCTTCATTCCTGTCGTACACTTAGTTTCTATGTATCATATAAGTATTCTTAGACTTACCTGGTTGCCTTTCGCTGAGTGAACTTGCATTGGAGACCTAAAGACTTGCACAGTCCACAAGGGAAATCTTCATCGCATCTCGTCTTTTTCTGACGACAATATTCGCACGCCTGTAATCCGTTGAGTCACACCATTCTCCTGGAGGGTCATAGTCCACAAACCTGTCTGGCGATGAAGCCTCTCTGTCTTTTAGAAGGAGGTCCCTCATCTGAGGCATGCGCCTCTACGGCAGGACTGCTTTCTTCTCGCTCTGCCATATAGATTTGTGTTGTTATTGGGTTTGGTGAGATGGCCGGGGAGAATTGGCAAACTCCGGTGATGACACGTGCAGACTCTTCACGATCGCCCCGTTAGTTGAATATTTCGCTTGGGGGTTGGTGATTGAATAACCCTTTGAATCTTGGCAAAATAATTGCTTGAGGAATATATTTCGTTCCTCATAGAACCTCAATGAATCAATGGCAGTCCAATTGTAAAATTTTTCTCCATTCGTTATCCCATCAAAGCCTCCAAACCTGATGAGGGCCCTTTGGATGAAATTGTCCTATGATAGTGAAGTGGTCTACTTTAGGTCCTTCTCCTTCCCAACGCTTATCGGAATTTGGAGTATCAGTCAGGTACAGTGAGCATCGGTTACAACAATTAATTCAAGTTTGGAGATAAGTCAATTGCAAAGAACACTCAGAGACCACTTGAAAAGCAAGAGTCACCGTCTTTTTTCTTCATCTCGCGTTGGTCAACACCTCACAGCAGTACTGGTGCTCCACCTCATCCAATAGTCTAGCACTATCAGCTTGGCAAACGATGCGCTGTAGCCTCAGGGTCTGCGCCCTTGGCTCCCTCACGATGGAGTCTTCACCTGGTTCATGTCTCCATTGATCTTCCACCTGTGAAACTTCTAGTGAGAATGTCCGGATTTACAGCAGCTCCCACCCATTGCCTCTCGTGCAAGCTTAGCGCGACTTAGAGGCCGTGCAGCAGGAAGCAGATCCCTTCCCATCAAATCAGGGAGTGGCTTACGTGCGTCCAGCTTGTTCTCTGACCGTTTCGCAACTTTGGCTGAGTAGATGCTGTTCAACCAATGAGCCAGACGGTAACCGCCCTTTGCAATTTGAAGCTCGATGGTTGGGATTGCAGAGTTGTAGTATGTAGGGTAAAGATCACCCTTCTGCAACGCTGCGGCTCCCTTGGGCATGACGACAGTGCAGACATAAGCATTAGCATCAGAAGCCCAGGCCGTTGCGGACGAGATGGGATCAGTAACGTCGCTTTTCGCGATCCAAGAAGCGGCCTTGGACTTGTATGACCCGGAGACTATGTCAGAGACGAGTGTGTTTGCCCATGATTGCGCATCGGTCAAGGCGTGTCCACCAATCAACTTCTCAGGCATATAAGTGTCCCAGTCCGCGTGCAGGTTATCGCCGGTGTAGCCGTTGAAGGTAACCTTGATATCGTTACCGCCAACTTCATAAGCCTCATCGTGCAGTGGTTGGGTGACATCGCCCAAAAAGTGGACAAGGAACTTGAGAGCCTCGGCCTTGTTGGCCTTTGACAAACGACTATCTCCTACACGTTGAGTGTAGTTGGCGATGGCGGAGATGGAGCATCCATTGCTGCCGCAGTCACGGTCATAGTCCACATTGCAGCTTGTTGGCGGGCTGTCCTCTGCATCGATAAAGTGCAAGGGAGCAGACCATTTTCCGGCTGCGGTTGCGCGATAGGTGTCGGCCCATGAGGCGACTTTGGCAAGGTACGAGTCTGAGGTGTCGCCCAAGATACCTTGTGCCCTGTTCGTCAGTCAGTATGCATTGGCGTATTACACAGTGAAGGGGTCTTACCAAGAGGCAACATCATCGTCGACGAAGTTTTGAGCAACGTAGGCAACCGTTGCATGACCCAAAACGCCCCAACCATGGACAGCACGGACGGCGCCAAAGGCTACAATAAGAGACTTATACATCATGGCTAAGGTATAGGAAGGTGATGCGGAAGGTCCTTGGCATATTCAACATAGATAGACCTGGTGATATATATGTGATAATATGGCTCAGTTCACATAGTCGGCAACCGTCCTTCATTGAGCGACCGACATCTTGGTGCAATTGTCTGAATCTGGCTCTATATCCGAGTCGGTATTGGTCAATAGACAAAGGGTCCTCGGACAAGTGCCGCAGTTTTCACCGCTCGGCATATCTATGCCGACACGTTTCGCGGAGGGCTCCTTAATTGGCAATAGACCACTAGGTATTAACACCTAGTTAGGTAGGTTGATAACTCGAAGATTAGACTATGAAAGGACATATCATCTGATCAAGGATCGTGAAACACACCTGCCTAAAGAGTATAATTTTCCATACAATTTAGAGCGTTTATAGTATGAGAAGATAAGTGTTTATCGCATCTTAGATGCTAGTGAGCGGGTATTCGGCACAGAGGGCGGGGAAAGCAACAGTGTAACAGATATGCAGATCAGGCATTGGCTTGGTGACTAAGCATTTTCAAAGCGGTTCAGTTGAGTAACATATCTATCTTGCCTGAGGATAGGCTCCGTCCTGTAGTTTCATAATATGTCTGATAAGTCCAGTGAACGGTAGGATGGGCTGTGGTAATCTTAATAGATTCCAGCATTATTCCAAGACTCCACACGTCATACACAGCGTGATTCAAGTTACACCTCATATGTTCTCAATTGAGAATTGAAACTAAGCGACTAAATCTTTCACCATTTATTTCTTCCACACTAAAAGACCGCAACAATGTCGAAGATGCTATCGGGATCCCTGCCTTGTGGGTCGCATGTGAACAGCTGTACTCTAGAATGAGTATTGGCGTCTAGTGTAAAAGTACCTATCCAGAGCGTCTTCGTGTTAAACTTGCCCTTTTCAGTGGAAAATGCGAATGCACCTCCTGTCCTAGGTCTGATAAGACAAAGGCTGGATTTCGTGCGCGATAGCAACTAGTCCAGTGGGGTCTCCAGGTTGATCGACGACAAGATTGCCGTTGTCAACTTGAAACTTTATTCCCTCTTGTTTCTCCCTAACTAACCCCCACGCGCTGTCGTCCTGGTTGCCTTCACCCTTCAGCCACTGTCTGTTGAGCGCCTTGTCCTCCGACTTAAGCAGGATACAAAAGTCTTCATCGATAGCAATCAATAAATAACCACCTCTATTAAGTCAAGCATTCTTTATAAAACAGTCTCCAGCATCAGGGAAATAAATTTAGACGATCCCGTCAATTAATTAAAGTTAAGCTTTTTTAATATCTCGCCGAGATGGATTAAAGTTATGTAGATAAAAAAAACATAGTTTCTATCTATATAGACCATGAATTATAAAGCGAATCATAATCGTCACCATCTGGGAAGAGTGCTTGTCGCAAAGTCTCAGTAATCAAGCTTGCCTTGATACGGGATTATTCGAGGCCAAATACTCCGAAATAGGCAAGGTGTGGCTTGCGTGGATGGAATTGATAGCCTTCTTTTGATATTTCAGCTTACATCTGCTGACAATTGGCTAGCCTTATTTGAGAAGAATGGTCCAAAATATCATAATTCTGGTTACTAATTATTGAGTCGGTCAGGTATGTTTGCTTCTATGCATTGATAACTTTTGCGGTAAACACGACCAGTACAGATATAGACCTGTATTTTTATTGACAGAGTAGGTATTCATTCCTAGATCGCAATCGTTAAATGATTCTCATATTGTGCTTATGATTAATGAGAACTGTGTTTTAGTTATCGGTTTGAGTAAAAGCTTCAGTTAGTTAATATTTTTATCTCATTAGTATCAAATGAATATGACTTCACATGATGTTATATGACGTAGTGGTGATGATGATGCGTGACGATCAGGTGGCACAAAACAGCAGCCATTGAGAGCGAGAACCATTCCTTTATACTTCTATTATCTCACTCTCAGAAACACCTTTTTCATCAAGATACCTACCAAATATCTTAACACAACATGTCCGGAGCTGCTCCAAATAACCCTGCCCCCGGTGGCCACTCGAGTAACTTCAAACAAACGCCACTGGACTCAAACCAACATGGACAGGCACAGTGAGATGCAAACCCAGTCCCGAAGTATACAAGCAACATGCTAAATCTACTTAGAAACATCATAGATGAAACCAAGGAAACTTTTGGACGAACAGTAGATGCAAATATTGGGGACAGCATCGACGCGGGAAACACCAAAGGCGGTACCTCCAGTCGTGTTGATAACATTCTTGATCAGCCTGGCACAGGAAGTGAAAATACACCGGCGGAGCGCAAGGCTTCATCTGTTGATGAGAAGGGCTTCAAGGTTGGAGAGGAAGCTGATCTTCATAACTTGGCACAGAGCAAACAGCCTTAGATTGTACTATTAGTCACTAGGCCAAGACCATTGTTCTTTTCTTACTGACCATGGCAGTTTGCAAAGTCCCTTAACCTGTGACTTATATGTTCTCGGATGGACTTTCCCCCTGTCTAAGTAGTCAAGCTGCAGATTAGAGAAACACAGTCGAGACATTACTTTGAAAATAGGTACTATACTCATGATTTGCACAAGCTTTCTACTTCCCTTGTTTTGTATTATTTGATGTTGAATATGAAGAGTAAATAATTGATAAAATCGGGATATTACACAGATTTTTTACAAAACATCTCATGAGAGTTAACGCAGCTAATTATTCTACTTATTATACTATGTTCAGTGAATCATCCGCAGAACTAGGTCCCCGTCCAATATAGTTCTAATTGCAAAGTTATAGTATTACTGCTTAGATATGCCGCCGATGAAAAGCTAGCATACCTTAGTAATTATAATTACTAAGCAATAGACAATGAGTATCTAGAATTAATAGCTATCTAGGTAGTTATAGTTCTCTAAAATGCTAGAAAGTTATCGAATTAATAGAAGGAGGCAAGAATCTAATCACTCCACATTGGGTTTTATAGTGGGGTCTCTGACCGCCAATTAATACACTTCACTCAGCAATAAAACCTATCCTCTTAAGCCTCAACCATTACAGCTAAGCGACCCTATATGGTCTGTTAGTATAAAATCAATTTATAGAAGGTTGAAAGTTTTGATCGCTGCGATATTAATAATCTAACTTAAAAGTCATAACGTTATAAAACACCCGGGTCCGGGTTGTTCTAAAACTCCGAGGGTCCCACTGATCAAGGTAGTACGCATTTCAAACCGATCCACCCAAGATGAATTACTAATGGGTGATGCCGAGGTAATGAGGTCATCTATATTTTTAATACGGTGAAAGTATATGTAATAAAGGCTGCGCTGGTGGGACAAACCCGTCTCAAGATCTATCTTTCTGTCATTAAGCTTAATACCCGCCATCGTATAATCAATAAGTATAAGCCAAACTATATCATCATGAAAGAAGCAATTGTCAAGAAAGACATCTCAGTCGAGATTGTCGACTCTTCAATCCCGAAGCCTGGACCTGGTGAGGTACTCATCAAGGTTGTAATCGCAGGTAAGTCTTTACCCTAATCCCTCACTTACTTTCAGACATCTAACATTGATAGGAACCAACCCCAAGGACTGGAAGATTCCCGCTTTCTTTGGTCAGGACTCTAACAGCGGTGACGATGTTGCCGGCACCATCGAAGCTGTAGGAGAGAGTGTCGTCGGATTCCACAAGGGAGATCGGGTAGCAGCTTTCCACGAGATGAGAACAGCGCACGGTGCTTTCGCCGAGTACGCTATTGCGCCCTACTATACAACCTTCCACATTCCCAAGTCCATCTCATACGAGGAGGCTGCTACTATTCCCCTCGCAGCTTACACATCAGTCTGCGCTCTCTTCCAGGAGCTCGCCATCCCAGAGCCCTGGTCGCCGCTTGCCAAGTCTACTGAAAAGCGACCTCTTCTTATCTACGGAGCCAGTACCGCCACTGGAGCCTTTGGCATCAAGCTTGCCGCCGCTGCCAACGTCCATCCCATCATTGCAGTTGGCAGTCAGCGCAGCGCCTTCGTCAAGCCCTTCCTTGACGAGAGCAAGGGTGACACGCTCGTTGACTACACCGAGCACAAGACAGACGAGGAGCTGGTCAAGGCGATCCAGGAGGCTTTCAAGAAGGCCGGCGCTCCCGATGGACGTTGCTGGAAGGCTTTTGATAGTGTTTCCGAGGACGACACCGTCAGGCTCGTCACCAAGGCCATCGCTGGTCCACCGGACGCTACGGGCCAAAAGCCCAAGATGACCAACATTCTGATGAAGTCCAAGGTTGACGGCGCTGATCCCAGCGTGGACATTGTAGACTCTATGGTCGGCCAGGTTCACAACAAGAACGAGAACGACAAGCTCGTTGGCGCGACGTGGGCTGCGGCGTTTTCTAGGGGCCTGCGTGAGGGCTGGTTGACAAGTCATCCTTACATTATTGGTAAGAACGGTCTGGAGGGGTTGTCTGAAGGTCTCAAAGATCTCAAGAATGGTAAAACTCGCGCACAAAAGTTCTTGACGATTGTTGGCGAGACACCTGGTGCTAGCGCTTAGTTCAATGACTGGTTTATAGGGTGTGGCTATTTGGATTAAAAGGTCTATACTCTAAATAATTCTGTCTAAATGCTGCCTTTGTGCCTTTTTATTTTCGTAGATTGTTGTCACCACTCGTCTGATAGTATCTATAGCATAGTTGGAAACATTTGCCTCTGATGTCAAGAGTATATTTCTAACCTGATCGGGCGTCCACACAAGGTTGGTTGATGTCGAGAAAGATGCCGTCTAAAACAGGTCAGTCAGTGTTGTTGCAAAGACAAATCCGGGACCTACAGAAGGGTCAAAGTCTGGGTTCAACCCATTTGGTAATAATGGGCAGTATATGACATAGATTGTCTGTCCGTTATGTCTTGTGCCTCGAAATACTCTAGCATAATAGTCCAGATGTGTGGACTCTACTTCTGATCCGCTTTCGGCCTTCAGAGCTTCATTCTTCTTGGGCTTATGGAAATCTTTTGTTTCTTCCATCAATTCGATATCAAAGTCAGCAGCAAAGTGATGCAGTCGTTGAACCGCAGCTCCAGTGTGTATGTCTGACGAAGCGTCAAAAGATATAAAAACGTCGACGCCTCTTTCTGGTCGAGCAAGAATGTGATTTGGGAGGTTGTTGGCCATTCCGCAGTCCATAAGTCGTATTCGTCCTTGCGCTTCCCATGGAGGCGTATTGAGTGACAGAGCTGTAGTGGAAGTGGCAGACATGGCCTTTTCGCCATGGGCCATCTCCGTCTGGTAATTACGGGATGACTCAGACACATGAGGTCTGTTTATAGCGTGCTCCGAAGTATGTACTTGTGATCGAAGAGGCTTCTCGAGTCCGTAGAACGGATTGGGATCATGACCCGCCCTGATAGGATTGCCCCATAAACCTTCTAGTTGCTTCGTCTGTAGGAGCTTGTTGAAGAGAGAAACTAGACGTGACATTATCGTATCCTTAGGAATAGATACCAAGAGGGCCTTGATGCATTCGGCTAAAGGTCCCGCTGGTGCACTTGTGCACTGCCCCAGAAGTAACGAGAATGATTGTTCTGGACGACGGTCCACTGAGTGGCCAGAAACAAATGTGCGACCCCAGGACCAGGTCGGTACATACCGGTTAAGGTCTGGACTCCCAATTTCCAGAGGGGAGATCTCAAAATACTGGAAGAACTTCCGAGGTCGACTCTTGACAGACGTGGACGATTGTTTTCCTTCTGTAGCGCTCGGGTCTTGGGGCTTGGAAGTCTTCTTGATAGCCCGAGCCTTTGCTGCGACAGTCTTTGGCTCGAAAGAGTATCTTGGAACCCGCCGGACGCTCGCAAGAATTGGCATTGGCTCTAGCCCTTTGTCGATACGCGACCGATGCCATATCTTCGACCACTGGAATGTCGCCCTACTGAGTCTACCCTTGGGCTCACGGGACAGAAGCTGATACGTAGCTGTCAAGGTTGAGTAGAGGTCCATCATGCTCAGTCCAATAATGCTCTTCTGGGCTTTGCTCACTAAAGGGCCTATAAGAAAGTATACACCTCTTTTGCTCCGTGCAACCATGTTCAGAGCTTGGATACTCATGGGATGAGATAGCTCGCTCGCCACAGTGAGATAATGGTCGATGAGCCTTGTGATATCATGACGAGCAATTGTGTAGTAGGCTGCTAGTGTCCAGCAACTCCCACTGACACCTGCAGTCCATGTGATACAATCCCATAGACCGAGCTTTTTGGCAGCCGAGATGAAGCCCGCGAAGCCATACATGACTCTATATCCACCTCCGGATCCTCCCAATGCTATCAGAGGAACATCTCTTGGGTCGACTTTCTCTTCTGGTGGTAAACCTAGGAATCGTTGTAAAGAGTTGTGTCCATTCGATGATATTCTTTGCTTCCGCAGTTCAATAAACCTTTGCTCCTCGAGGTGGAGGCCTGAACCGTGTCGAACCTTGGCGTCCCATTGCAACTCAGGATATGTCGCAACGTCAATCTTGTCTCTTTCTAGCGATGTTTTCACAGAAGCAAAATCGCTTGCTCTCCTATACCAACGCCGTACGATCTTGGCAGCTCTTTCTGACAAGGAATTTGTGACAGGGCCAGCCTTTTCTGCTTGCAAACTTGCTGCACGCTTTACATCATGAGGGCTGGGCTTTGTTGTCAAAACACGACCATTTCGAAAACGAGTGACGGTATTTGTTAGTCGAAGCCTCGACGATACTGGCGTCGCTTGCACAAGAGTGACTAATGCGCATATACAATATGTTTTTGCGTACAAGTAAGCAGGGGACTTGCGAATTGATGTCAGAATGACCATGATGGCCGCTGCAAAAGCCTTAAAAAGCGCATCCTTATATATATGGCTGAATGTTGTGGTAAAAAGCGCAGGGAGAGTCGTTGGCGTCATTGCTGACTTATCAGATTTCTCTTGGTGAGCCAAAGCTGAGTCGCGTGGCTACCACGTGGGCATTGGCCTGACTCTTTCACAGCATTATACCAGTCCCCAGGAGGATATTATCCTTGGTAGATGACAAGGGTCAGGTTTCTCAGAAGATGCAATTACAACAAAAATCTGCAATGCACGAATCGTTATACATAATCTCTAGTTCTGACTCTTGGTTGAGAACATGGTGCCCAAACTGAAGTTGCTGCCTCATCAATTAAGAGCCACGCCCGGTTAGCTCAATCGGTAGAGCGTGAGACTCTTACGAGTACGCGATCTCAAGGTTGCGGGTTCGACCCCCGCATCGGGCTGTTCCTATATAAATTCGATTGCGAGCGTTAGCGAGGCTTTCTTTTTGCATGTCTCAGTAATAAATATCTTCTTTTCAATACATGTGGGATACTCTAACCTTCATCACCTTCACTTGACATTATATCATGATGAGCCGAACAAACACACACACTATTACACCTGTACTTTACAAATGATAATCACACCTACATCCAACTACATCCCCTTCCAGCTACTCTGCAACCACTCCTGTAAAACTCTCTGCGTAGTCTCCATGCCCTCACGAACAGCCTTGGCCGACTCCTCAGCCACCTGAAAAGCGGCTTCAGAAGCAGCAACCGCCTTCTTAGCCTCCTCGATCTCTCCGTTGGTAGCCATGGAAATTGCCTCGTCGGCTCGTCTCGCAGCCGCGCCACCAGCCCAGGACGCCCTTCGCTCGGCATCTTGGATACTTGCGACTGTCTCACTGACAGACTTGGCTGTGTTTGACGCATTCTCTGCAGTGTATTCTGCATTGCGACGTGCGACCGCGTCTTGTCTCGTGGCGTTCTCGGAACCTCGCACAGAAGCCTGGGCTGCTCTGAGGAGAGCAACTGTTTCCCTTGCTCTGTCGTGAGCAGTCTCGGCTGATTGTCTCAGATACGTATCGGGTTTCTTCTTATCGGATGTCTCAGCTTCCTCGCAGGCAATTGCTGCATCAATAACCCGTCGGGCCTTAATGATGGCATCCTCAGCCGGGGCAGTGGCTTCTCCCAGGGCGGCCCAAGCACGAGCCGCACAGTCATAAAAGTCTGACATCCTAACCGTGTTTGAAAGCACCACGTCTCGGCGCGCTTCAGCTGCCGAGTTGATCATCTGTTCCTCGTACTTTCTCGCCATAACCCCATAGTCGCGGGCCTCATCAGCAGCTGCCTTTGCTCTGGCGGCGTTCTCAGAGACTGTCCATGTAATTGTGCGGACTTTCTCACGATAGCTAAAGTAGATGTGCACCCAGGTGCCAACTGATATGCTAATGAGGCCAAAGATAACAACAGGGAGCAGGGTGGGTGAGAAGAAGGGCAGGATGGCTGTCAGTGACCACCAGTTCAGAACTTGCCAATAGGTCTGCGCGTGTTCAAGGTAGCAAAAGCGAAGTGGCCCGTAGATCTTGCTGATGGGGGCAAAGAGATATGCGACGGCAGATACTGCGACAACGATTCCACCAAAAAGATATTGAGCCCATGGCTGAAAAGGAAGGGGGAACTTGTAGTAGATGGATAAATAGTACGCCAGGGAAACTAATGAACCAACTGTAGAAGTAAGTCATACCACTCATTAAGCATTGAACACTTGATAATAGGTTACCTTTGATGTATGTCCCGACTTGCTCGGTAACCGTCCGAAAAGCATAGAACGGTCCAAGCAACGTCGCCCAAGAAAAAGCATGGTCATTATCTTCACCATTTGGGAGTGTCCAGATGCTTCCAAAATACAGAGCCACGATGAGGATCAGCGGGCTCGAAAATTGCGACTGCAGAATAGTTTGCAGGTCCGGCAGAACAGGGAGCTGATTAACAACAAGTGCAACGAAAATGACGGTTTTGATGTGAGGTACGATTAGCCTCGACAGCGATTCTAAAGCAGGGAACAAGTCCTCGCCGCCTTTTTGTGAAGACATGGCTTCTTTAATTGAACGCAAAGTTGGATGATTTTCTAACGTTCTGGGCATGGCAAGTATGAAGGAATCCTTGTTATATAACTTTGAATACAAAAGTGAGGCTGCAGCGGCCCAACACGACTCCAACATGCATATTCGAGATGCACAACTACGTGTAAATCGTCCTAGTCCTGTCCAACAGTAGACGCCAACGTCTGCCCGGTGTGGAGCTTGAAAATGGGGAATGCTGCATATCGCCGCCTAAGAGCCTGACACTTGGCGACGGAGCTGTGAGTCTCGTTGTTTTATGCAGGCTTAATCCATGTTGGGCTTTGTGATCTCTCACTTTGTCGGATTATGCAGGGATGGCCTCATTTATGCCTAGTTGTGCTAGCAGGCCTCACCCTATTATAATATATTCTAAATAAAAATTATTATTTTATGTTTCAATTATATTAAATGTTTAAAGCTTTTTAATTAGTTTTTAGATATTTATAATAGCTTAGTCTAGATCATATTTAAATCTAAGGGGTTATTGTTCTATTATGAACTTATTCTCGACTATAATAATAATTATTATATTAAAGATAATAAAAAACTCTTTGATTCCTTCTTTAAAGTCTTAATATGTCTTTCTATACAGTAACTTCATGATAGAATACAGCAGGAGTATTTATGAGATAATATAAGGCTGTGAAATTAACTCTAGGCTCTAGCTTTATGCGAATTACAGCTAGATATAGATGAGGTTAACTCCCTAGTCCTTATAACAGTCAATCTCGCGTATTCTCAACCTGCCCAACCTCCAAGCCCTCCTTCTGCAACTTAGATTCTTCGGCACTGGCATCCAAGTCACTCGTACGCTTCTGTGAGGTCCCTGGCACAAACCAAGACGTGCTGGAAAACAAGATGTTCATCTCCTCAAGCGGCAGCAATTTCGTCTCTGGCATAAACGCCCAGAAGAAGATAGCATTTGTGAAATTACAAACCACAAATACCAAGAAGTATCTCCAACCGATGTTCTTGATAGCTGGGGCTGTAACCTGTCCAATCATGGTATTGAAAGCAAACGAGATCATAACACCGATGGAGATGCCCTTGGACCGTGTCTTTGTGTCAAATACTTCGGCCGGAATGATCCAAGAAAGGGAACCACAGGTAAAAGAGAAGCTGACTTGATAACACCAGTTGGTGACGATGAAAAGCCAGCCAAGTGAGTTCTGCAACGACGAGGAAGCGTGAGGGAAACTAGCTTGTGCTGCGGTAACGATGATGAAACAAATGCAGTTGATACCGTTGCCGATGATCAATGGCCAGCGGCGACCAAGCTTATCGATGAAGAGTACAGTACATAGTTGAGCAAGAACCGAGAGTACGTTGCTGATAGCCTGATACTTTAAAGAACTTGTAGTATTGATGTTCATGGCTTTGTAGATGTCGGGAGTGAAGTACTGGATGGCTGATACACCAGTCATCTGGACAGAGGCCTGCAGGGCAGTAACGAGGAAGAGTCGGCGGAAGCTCGCACGGTCGGTGAATAAATCCCGGTAGCCCTTCGCTGCGAGTTCATGCTCGTGGGCAATGGCGGATTGGATTTGGAGATATTCGGCCTGGACCCATGGGTCGTTTTCATTGCCGTTGGTATGAAGCTTGGCTAGAGTCTTGAGTCCTTCCTCTTCTCTGCCGTGGTCGATCAGCCAGCGGGGAGATTCTGGAAAGAGTAGAATCATGAGAGCTAGGATGCCGGCGGGGACGATTTGGAGGCCGAGAGGGATACGCCACTGTTCGCTCGTGGAAAAATGCAGGTTGGTGCCATACACAGTCCATGCTAGGTATGGTAAGTCGTATGGTCTCGGGAATGTATGAATGGAGCTTGACTTACTTGCGACGACGGCTCCAATACCGAGCATCAATTGCTGCAGGCCAGTGACTCGGCCTCGGATAGAAGGGTGAGCGATCTCGGCCTGGTACATGGGCACGATCATGACCAGAATGCCAACACCAAGCCCAGCAACAGCTCGGCCAGCATAGAAGAAGGACAGGCTGTGGCCAGCTGCTTGCAAAGCACCACCAACGCAGAAAATAATGGCACCAATCATGATTGCCAGTCTTCGGCCCAACCAGTCACCCATGGGACCAGCAGCGAAGGCTCCGAAGAAGCCACCGCCCGTGAAGAGGGAGACGACGGCGCCGCTATGCTATAATGTCAGCAGAAAGACAAAAAGAAGGGTCGACGAGTATACGTACACTTCATTTGCGTTGGGATGGAAAGATGAGATGAAGGAAGTTGAAGCAACACTGCCTCCGATAACGCCAAGATCATAACTATCAACGTTAGCTAATCCGTCATTTCTTTGTCGGTTTTGTTGGTTTTACCCGTAGTTGAATGATCCGAGCGAGGCGAAAACGCCGACAAGAAACTGATAGGTCTTTGGAGAAATCATGGTGGATGATGTGTTTCTTGGGTATAGTTTTGAGGCTATGCGGAGAGGACCGGAGCTTATATAGATAAGCAGAACGTGTATAATAAATAAGCAACTAAGCCGCGGGGAAAAGACTAAGGCGCACTGACATTTGCATTAGTTTTGCTCCTAGGGAGCCGCCTGTATCCTGTATTGAAGCATGTAGCCGCTACACGAACTAAGAAAGACACACACACACATTTAGTGTCAGGTTCCTACCCCGCGATCCAGGCCACTAGAGTCAGGAATCGAACTAATTCACAAGCTGAATCCTTGGCCATTGGCTCGGCTGTACAGCTATGGCACATCGCTGTCAGCTGCCTGGCCATCGTTTAAATTATTATACTATGACCCGTAATGATGCGGAAATCTGACCATTTAGAAGCTCGTTATCCCGGCGGCGCCTGAACGAGAAAGATGCGCAGCAATTGAAAGAAAGGGCTGGTACGCCACCTAAATTTCAAATATGAACCCCATCTTCTTTCGGATCTGATCCATAATCGACATCCGGGGTAAAGTCTGGGGTCGAGAGGCTGGGTTGTATCGTCGCCCCGAAAAAGTCAGAAATCTAGAACAACAATAAATTACTACCTTGTAATTCCAGCCAATATTGCAAATATAGTTCAGATGCGGTCCTTCATAGGATCGCTTAATGTCCAAGAATCACATGCCTGAAAGCAACCTGTCTTCTGGCGCGCTGCTTCGGAGGAGACTCGGCCGAGGCTGACACGATGTAAGATTCGGAATTGCCCAGTCCTTACCCTATATGAAGGACTGCTACAAGAAAGCCGTATTCCAAATCACGAGCTACTACAAGCCACCTCTTAGTCATTATCACTCATCAAGAGTTCCTTCATTATGCGTTACTTCTTAGCTCTTTGCTACTTACTCCAGTCTATCACTGCCCTCAGTCTGTCGGTAGATTCTTCTGGTGGCAATTCCTCAAGCCAGCTTCTCTACGGTGTGCTTTACGAGGTACTAGAACTCTTCCTCTCAAACTCACATGTCCTGTCAAACTCATGCTGCTTAATAGGACATCTATCACTCTGGAGATGGCGGTTTGTACGGCGAATTAATCCGCAATCGTGCTTTTCAGGGTTCGTCCAAAGATCGCGTCGCTAGCCTCGACCGCACTTTGGACTTTTGGCACCCAGTCGGTGGTGTTACCCTCTCTGTTGATGGTTCAAAGCCTGCCTTGTCTTCCAGCCTGCCGTACCACCTACGCATGGACGTCCCCAAGGGGGCGACTGGCAAGGTAGGCTTTTACAATGACGGCTTTTGGGGCTTCGACGTTGATGCCACCGAGCGCTATATCGCCAGCCTACACATCAGAGGCGACTATAACGGTTTGGTCGAGGTCTATTTCAATAACACTATCACGGGGCATAAACTGTCTAGTGCTGATACCAAGGTAACTAAGACGAACCCCAGTAGCTGGAAGAAGATTGAGTTACCTCATTTCAAGCCCACTTCTTCACCTGGAAACCCCAACAACACATTCTACTTCACTTTCGACGGCGAAAAGCTTGCTGGAAAGTCCCTCCATCTTAACCTGCTGAGTCTTTTCAAGCAAACCTACAAGAATCGTGACAATGGTCTGCGAAAAGATCTTGCACTGGCTGTGGACGACCTAGGCGCCTCGTGGATCAGATTGCCGGGCGGCAACAACATGGAAGGTGTTGGCTTTCCTTATCACTTCAAGTGGAACGAGACTGTCGGCGACCTCAAGGACCGCCCTGGTAGACTGGGCACTTGGGGTGATATCAACACGGACGGCTTCGGTCTTCTCGAGCAGATGCAGATGGCCAGGGACTTGGACCTTAGCGTCGTGCTTGGACTCTTTGCTGGGCTCTACCTCAATGGAGAAACTATTGCAAAAGAGGATCTTGGGCCTTACGTCGATCTGGCTTTGAGCGAACTAGAGTTTCTCACCGTGAGTATTCCCAGCCGTCGATCTCTGCTCAGCTTACTGATTGACTAGGGTGATGAATCTACAAAGTACGGCTCACTGCGTGCCTCTCTCGGATACCGTAAGCCTTTCACTGTTGAGTATGTCGAGATCGGAAATGAGGACTACCTCAATGGCGGCACATCGACATACTACTCGTACCGCTTCAAAGCATTGTACGACGCCATTCGTGCCAAGTACCCCAAGATGAACGTCATCTCATCTACCAATCCGTCGCCATCACCTGACAAGGGAAGCGGAGGGATGGTTGATCTTCATATCTATGATAACGAAGCCCATTTCGTCAACTTGTTCAACACCTTCGACCAGGCGAGCCGAGATTATCCCGTGTTCGTGGCCGAATACGCAGCCATCCGATCGGGCTCAAACGGCGGCGGTGAGATTGGCGCGCAAACCTTCTCGATGGCTTGTGCAGAGGCAATCTTCCTGCTCGGCTGTGAGAGAAACTCGGACGTGATTGTAGGTAGTGCGTATGGCGCTTTCATCAAGCAATACGACGAAGAGCCGCGAACCGTGGCAGTGATGAAACACACAGCCGACCAGATCCTCAAGACGAACAGCTTCTATGTACAAAAGCTCTTCGCTGCCAACTTGGGTTCCGAGACTGTCTCTGTCAATGCTGCTGGAGGAACTTTCGGTCCTGTCTACTGGTCTGCAACAAAGACTCGGGGCAAGACCTTGCTTAAGCTGGTCAACTACGATGGCAAAACAGGTGCTGCCAATGCGGTCCAGGTCACGGTCAAGGATTCGAAAGCTAACAGGGCTACGCTCACTGTCCTCTCCGCGCCAGATGGGTCCAGTGTCAATAACCTCCCTGATAATGGAGGTGAAACAAGCTCAATCAAGACGACCATCCTCAAAGCAGAGGATAAAGTATTCTCGGTAGTCTTTTCGAAGCCTTATGAGATAGTCGTTCTTCGCACTTAAGCCGGGTTGGTGTTAGCTATGCTACCTTGGGATTCAACAAGCCTTTGAAGAAAAGGTAACCATGCTGTTAAGGATGGATCTAGGGTTTTATAGTTTCATTTAGTAAAGATAGGATAATAAATATTTTGACACTAGTCTTCTAGCCTGACCGACACAGTACTTGCCAGGACGATACTATAGAGTAGATTGCAAGGTGTTTCTGATACAAGAATGACTACCAGTCATTTGGGAGAAGTCCACAATGAGTGACTAATATTGCCAGGGTAAGGCGAGGGGGCAGAATGACGGACCGGACCGTCTCATCCTTATGAATCTAAGCACTGGGGCAACTCCATCGATTTTTCTGTCATCTTGGACCCATCGTTGAGGCCTGTTCATTGGGCGGTCTTTACGGGATGATGGGTGCTGAGTTCATTGAAGTGGGTGACGGTCTAGAATGAGGATCTTGCGGATGTACTCGTCACTCGTATTGAATGTGGTTTGCGCAACAGAGTTGGACCTTTTGGAAATAATGGTATATTCTCTTGAACTTGGCACATACTCGACGGTCGAGCACGTGCGCAAGATAGCCATTCTAATACATATCGATGGGCTTCTGGCCTATGCTGAAGCTGGTTCATCCTGGCTGCAAGACTTCGTTGAGAAGATAGTGCATGCCTTTTTTTCCACGATTCGGCTTTCTTTTACACTAAAAGGAAGTGAAACATTGCTCCAACAATTGGTGGAGTTAAGAGCAGACTCGCTTACCAGCCTACCAGCAATTCTCGTATTCAGTTCATCAGCTCAGGCCAGTTATGAATTGACCACATTGGAGAATTACCTACTCCGTATTCAACCCGTTTTGGCAATTGTACGACAAACGAATCTCATCTCCCATTGAGCAGGGTTTCTCATGCGCTCTACAACAGTAGCTTCGGATCCAGACAGGGTTTAAATAGAACCATGGCATGTGGCTTCACCCAGAATCTCGGGTGCACAGGGATGCTAGTCGGCGAATTAGTTTCCACCCGTTGAAGCTTCTTTCTAACGTGAAACACCATCCTGGATCATTTCGTTGTGAGCACAGACCCACCTAAAAGCGCGTATACTCGGGTTTGGATCTTCTGGTTCCAAGAGAGGTTTATATAAATAAGAAGTAGCCTACTTGGCTAAAGTGATGAGTTTTCGTTAGCTGTAACTTTCTTTCATTCGCTTCTCTGCTGGGACAGAGTCCATTCGTTCAAACACTCACTCATTCACTCTTTTAGCACACCTCTGCTCTATTTTTATCTTAACTCACCTATACTATCATTTCATTCACAACTTGATCTCACACCATGCGTTTCTCTACCATTCTCACCCTCGCCGGTGGTATTGCTTCCACCGCAGCGCAATCCGATCTTGATGCTTCTGTCTGGAAGAACCTTCTCAGCGCACCTCAACCCAAGCGCAGCAACATCGATTCATCTCGCAACCGCCCAGTCAAGCGTCAGTCAGGCTGGGCCCCTCCGTCAGACCTGAAGGCTCCTCTTCAAGAGGTCTGGGAGCATTATGAGAAGACCTATGATGGCGGGTTAGACGCCAACGTCAACACTGGATTCCACCAGATTATGGCCAACAAGGGGTAACTAGGACTTGGATTAACCGGGGACGTGCAATACTGACTAAGGGTTAGATACCTTAACATCTGTGTTCGATGGGACTCGTCTGCTACCCTCACCGAGGCACAGCGAACCAAGATTGCCAAAGTCTACGACCAGCAGTACCAGAAATGGTTCAAGTGGCTCTATGGCTACAACGGCTTTCCATACACCAACGTCAAGGTCAACATTGTCGGATACGCTGTCAAGGACAAGAAGCAGCTTCAGGGCTCCACGACTGGCTACGATGTCTACACTGAACTTGACGCTGATGGTATTCCCATGTGCCCTGTTGCTTGTGCTCGCGATGCCCACCTGGATGGTGACTACAGCGGATGCAAGGCTGGTGCCGACCGCCACTATGACCATTCTCTCTGGCTGACCGATGGTCTTGAGGGTGGTTTCGGCCACAACTGGGGACAGCAGGTTGGTCGTGAGTATTTCATGAACAACCTCGACTCTGCCAATATTCACATTCTTCTGCACGAGATGGTAAGAGTGATAATTTACGCGCTTGTGGGACACTGCTGATGTTTGATACAGGGACATACCTTTGCTTTGGATGATTGTAAGTTTTCCTGTTCAAATTTCAATGTTCTTTGCTAACCAGTCACAGTCTATGGTAACATCACCTTTCAGGGTCTACTCACGGTTGAAGATGACTTGCTAACTTGAACAGATTGGACCCCCACCGGTATCACCAAGTTCATCATGCTTGCTGGTGCCTCTATGGAAATCACCGACTTTGATGGCTGGATGCTGCGAAACTGGTGGTACTACTTCTCCCAGAAGAACAAGTGGAGTTCCACCACGTCCAGCGCCGCTGCTGTGTCCTCTACCACCACTACGCCCGCCAAAGCCGCTGCTGTGACCACTACACCTGCAAAGGCTGCTAACAAGGTTGTCACGACGTCCAAGGCTCCTGTCAAGGCTGTAGCTACGAGTGTTCCCGTTGCTTCTGCTGGCGACACCACCGGCAAGACTATTGCTGCTTGGGGTCAGTGCGGCGGTGGCAGCTGGGCTGGTGCTACCAAGTGTGCTTCTGGCCTCAAGTGCACCAAGCAAAACGATTTCTACTCTCAGTGCACTCCCAACTAGGGGTAGAACTGGGTATAGTATTCTAGAGCATGAAGTCTCTCGACAGTTAACAAGTAAGCCTGTAGGAGGCATAATGTGTTTCGAGCAAGACTATGCTATAAAGGATATTATATTTGTGCTGGTAGAAATTGCATGGAAATCAAGCAGACAGATGGAATATCAATTGCACGGTGGCGATATTTCTCTTACTGTCAACCGCCACTTCTGGATTGAAGTTTCAGATTATCAATAAACAGCGGATCTCGGGAAACCGTCGATCACCGAAAACTTCCCCCTCTCCAAAAATTACCTAAAACGGCAAATAATGTCATCAGCCCTATGGATGCAAGGTCAGTCAACGGGCCTATAACATTTGAGATACGGCATATTCATCGCTTGGTTTTCCCTGCACTACCTTTTAAAGGCGTGCGGGAAGCTGACAAGATCTACGATGGAGCTGAAAGGCGTACAATTGACATGCCAAGTTGGACGAGTTGCCCCACTGGTTGTGACACTATCGCTGTGGTATATGTAACGTGCAAGATAGAGATACTGAATGATGAGTATATAACTAGCACTGAGGAACAACCTTTCCTTCGCAAATCAACACATATTCTCTACATTTAGTTACAATGAACTCTCTTCATCAACCAGAAGAACTTGACGCTGTCGTCACAGCAATTCAATCAATTGCACAACGCTTGGGATCAACCACCTAGGATGTCAAAGACGACCCCATCATCAAAGTCGCCCAACCAGAAGATGTTCCCTATCTCAGAAACATAGGCACACCTGGCGAAGCCCACTCGATCGACCATGTCCTCGAGGAAGCCTTCGCAGCCTACGACCATCGCATGCGAGTCAATCATCCGCGCTTCATGGGTCTTATCCCTTCGCCTACATCACCTGTCGCGTGGCTTGGAGATATCGTGGCCAGCGCTTTCAACGCGTTGGGTGCGTCGAAACTTCAAGCCTCGGGTCCTGTTGTCATTGAGAAGACTTTGATAGAGTGGCTGGCTTCTCAAGTCGGCTTCCCATCAACCGCTGGTGGAATCTGTGTTTCTGGCGGCTCGATGGCTAACTTGATGGGTGTTATCAGTGCTCGTGATCGGTTTGTCCCACGTGGTGAAACACACAATGCCGTTTGCTATCTTTCCGATCAAACGCACTATTCCGTTGCCAAAGCCCTGCGATTGCTCGGTTTCGATAACGAGCAGATTCGACGGCTGCGGACAGACGAGTGCTTCAGGCTTGACCCGGTTGTTTTATCCCAGACAATTCAAAGGGATCGCAAATCTGGTCTCGTGCCATTTTTGGTAGTTGGCACTTGCGGAACAACCAATACTGGCGCCATTGATCCACTGGCCCAGATAGCAGAGATTTGCAAAAAGGAGCAAATCTGGCTGCACGTCGATGGTGCCTATGGAGCCTCTGCGACCCTTTCAGCTACTCGGCACGAGACGGTCGATGGCCTCAAGTACGCAGACAGCATGTCCTGGGATGCGCACAAGTGGCTCTTCCAGACGTACAGCTGTGGTCTTCTCCTGGTGAAAGACAAAGCCAACCTCGTGAGAAGCTTTGCCAACGAGGGAGATTATCTCCGTGATGGTGTCGCAATAGAGGATGAGGATATCCCAAACTTTTGGAACTACAGCATGGAGCTCACGCGGCCTGCGTCGCGAGCTATGAAATTGTGGTTTACTCTGCGGGTTATTGGTGTTGAGAGGATAGGAAAGATGATTGATCACGGATTCGATCTGGCGGAGAGAGCGGAGGAGGAGTTACGAAAACTGCCGGATTGGGAAATTGTCAGTTCTGCCAGCTTGGGTGTTATAACATTTCGCTATGCGCCCACAGGATTGACGGAGGATGAGCTTGAGGCAATCAACACTGGCATTTCAAAGAGTCTCATCTCAAGTAACAAAGCTGGGGTGTTAACGACAAAAGTCAGAGGAAAGGTGGCGTTGCGGATTTGTGCCCTGAGTCCTCAATTGGCGTTGGATGACATGTCCGACATCATCGCCGAGGCGAACATGCTAGCCACAAAGAGTATACAGAATGGAAAGCACTAGACTATGAATAGATAAACACGATCAGATAAACATTCTCTTATCTAAAAGATCAGCTGCGGAGCATGCGGCATCAGCGGCTACAATGTTAAAAAGTCAGTGTAGGGTGGCCAGCTCGGTCTTGTCCCCGACCTCCGACCTCCGAAGGCCGGAAGATTAAAGTGGCCACTTGGAATGCGGTTTGGAATCAATTGTGACGCAGGGATCAAGGTTTTTAAGCAAGCACGTGTTTTTCTTGGTGGTTGACGCGTGGTGGAGACGCCATCTTTTTTTGTGTCTTTTCGGCATTGATATCGGAAGTACCACCTCTTTTTGCGTCACCGCCAGTCGAGCACAAGCAGCAATGTCCATGTTACGCGTGTGATTATGGTGCTCATTACCTAAATACAGCTACAAGACTAAGCTAAATACGTTGTAGCGCAGTGTGCACATGGCAATTGAAGTGCATCCTTCTTATCGGCCGCTATCAACAAAAACATGGCGCTAAGATTTGATGATTTCCACAACGTTCCACCAGAGTCAGGACACCCCTGATAGAGATCCACAGTCGTTGCTTTTGCTGAGCCTTCTTAATCACGTCGCTGGACGCTTTCTTGTCCTGTTTTTGTTTTCTTGCTCCAGTCTACCAAACAAACAACTCCAACAAACACAATCATCATGTCTCAAGCTTTTGTTCAGCGCCCTGCTCCCGAGTTCTCGGCCACTACCCTCTTCCCTGGAGGCGAGTTCAGAGACATTAAGCTCTCTGAGTTCCAAGGACAATGGTAAGTTCCCCTGAGGACCTGGATGGCCTCCAGTTACTGACAGCTACCCTAGGGTCGTCCTTCTCTTCTACCCCATGGACTTCACCTTTGTCTGCCCGACCGAGATCATCCAGTACAACAACGCGCTCGACCGCTTCCGCGAGATCAACACCACTGTCCTCGGCGTCTCGACCGACTCCCACTTCACCCATCTCGCCTGGGTTGAGAAGCCCCGCAAGCAGGGCGGTCTGGGCCCCGACCTGGAGCTCCCCCTCATCGCCGACAAGAGCACAAAGATTTCTCGCAGCTACGGCGTCCTGATCGAGGACGAGGGCATCGCCCTGCGCGGCCTCTTCATCATCGACCCCAAGGGCGTCCTCCGTCAAATCACCGTCAACGACCTCCCCGTCGGCCGCGACGTCGAGGAGACCCTCCGTCTCGTCAAGGCCTTCCAGTTCACCGACGAGCACGGCGAGGTCTGCCCTGCCGGCTGGCAGGAGGGCGGAAAGACCATGAAGGCCGACCCCAAGGGCAGCCTCGAGTACTTTTCCGTCGCGGGAGAGAATGGTGAGTCTGAGTCCCGCAAGCGACCCAGGACTGAATAAAACATTACATATGAGGGACTGTGGAAGCCAGCAATATTCCGTGGAGAGATCAAAGTTGTGTGACTAAGATGTATTATTATTACAGGAGCTAAGGCATAGATGTTAGATTCCAATGAGACTCGAATTCCCATCAACACCCGCGCTCAATAAACAAGTGTGGCATAACGCAGCTACTGGTTTAGCCCGATGACGAACGATGCAAGACAGGATTAACGATCTTTTTTATGTTATATGTATGACGGAGGAGGAGGCCAAGATATTGACTATGCTTGACCACCCCTACTTGAGAGTGAATATTTGTCCGTCGTCGCTTTTATCGAGAATGGACTGTAGTGCTTCGCCGTTCATCATGCCGTGACAATACGCGTCTCTGCCAGACAAGATTAGTCTTCCATATCATATCTCATCGTCGTATTAACTTACCCAATAAACTCGAAACCATCTTTATGGTCATCGCTCTTTGCTCGCAAGACACAAGGCCAATCGAGACCAACCGCCGAGACAATCAGATCGCCCTCCAGCACTTCGTGATGCGCCAGACCCATATGTCCACTCTCGGTAATGACAAGCCTGCGCTCACAGTACGCATCCAGAATCTCGTGCAGCCACGAAAGATCCAATCCAACAGCGTAATATTTCTGGAGCTCCTCATCACGAGTAGCTTTCGCATCTGGCGTGGCCTGTGACATCTGCGTTACGTCGTAGAAGCCCATGTACATATCTGCATATGTTTCCACCGACGTCTCCTTCGATTGTAATCCTTTCGTTAGAGGAAGGCCGCCGATTAGTGTGAGTCCGAATGCGGTTTTGACGTCTTCGCCTGTGGGATAGGATGATAGTCGCTGCATGCACGCATCGTACATCTCGCGGAGACGACCTTGTTGGAAGATATCTCCAAAGTGTTGATATTCGCTCTTGTAATTGATTCGACCGATGATCTTTCCACGCACAGCCAGCGAGCGAGGTTCGGTGGTAGGGATATAGACATACGATCTCTGGCCCTCTGTTGATGAATTCTTGAAAGGTTTACCGATTCCCCATTGGCAACCGAAACCAGTCTTGAGTCGCCAGTCAGGAACCCAGCTTGGCCAATCTGGATCATCGTTTCTTTGTCGCGCAGCCCATATCACGTTGATATCCTCAACGTCATTCTTGATGATTTCCTCTGTCGCCTGGGTGAATACATCCACCACAGACAAGGAGTAGTCAACAGCCATGCCCTTGTTTTCATTGTACGCGCGATCAACGTCGCTGATACCCAAGAGTGCAAACACCTTGTCCCGAGGATCCCTGGCAAGTCGCGGTCGAAGCCCTTCGAGAAGATCGCGTAGAGACCATTTGCACGTCGGTCGCGTCTTCTGACCCAACAACTCGGGCAAGTACTCGCTGCCCATTTTGAACCGCCACGCGATAGCAGTCATCTGCGTCACTAGACACATGCCGTCTACTTGTCGCGGGTAGTCGTTATGAATTGATATTGCCTTGTAGCAGAACCATTTTGCAGCGGCGCTGACGTGTTCCCACGGAAGACTGTAGGGTCCGCACAGAACGACAGCTTTGCGGGCTTGTATGATCTCTTGTACTGTCCACATGCGCTGGAACCAAGGTCTGTCGAAGAATTCGGAGAATGCGGCCCAGGATTCATCGTCGTCGAATGGAATGCCCAGTTCACGAGATTGTTCAATGGTTAATTCTTCCTTGCGTTCGAGCTTGGTTTCTTCGTGCGCTTCGTCGTAATTATCCCAACGGAACATATCTGTGACTGTAGGGAGTGCTATATCTCCTACTTTCTTCACGAAATCGACGGCGACTTGGGTAGAATCCGTTGCTGGTCCGAGCCAAGCAAGGACAGTCTCTGCTTCTGATAATAGTGAGTTAGATGAATTTCATTTCGTAGGGTTGTGCTTACTGTCGTAGATCAAGTTCATTTTGGAGACCTGCTCCGACTTTTCAACCATATCATCCTGGTTGATACATATCTGGTCGATCCACAGCGCGTCGTGAGGGGAAAACTTGATGATCTCAACTAGAGCTTCATGAAGAGCTGTGGTAACAGGAAGAAATTGGCCATCGCAGGGGATATGGACTAGGTTGACGGCATCTCCCCAACAATACGATAGAGCCGTGTATTTGATAGGGTCGTCGGGGTTCAGTTCCACATTTCGAATGCTTGCTTCAAGTTGCCCATCTACCCCACTTGACTTAATCGTGACGAGACGGATCTCGGATTTACTAACCGGCTTGTATTTGTAGACACCCATAATTGGTATGGTTGAGAAAGGACTGAACGACTAGCAGTAGTATTTGAAGCATGATATCCAGGACAAGTTCTTTTATAATTATCAAAGTGGCCTCTCCCGTAGGATTGTGGCTGTGAAGAGCATAGCCACTTTCTGCCTACCAGTCAGTCATGAACAGATAGCTGAGGTCCACAATACAGAAGAAAGTCCAGACAGGATTGACTCGGAATAAGCTGAGGGGAAAGGACTATGCTTCAATTTAATGCAAGATTTTCGACGCATACGAGCTGACGAGGTCCAGACTCGTGGCTGGGTGATTTACAGTATTCTCGACTATCTTCCACTAATATGGGATAGAAAACAGAAATGAGTGCCAGTGTATAGGGTATGTTGTGAACACTTGCAGACATGTAATTCAAGTGAAGAAAATATTCTCTTTCCTATAACGACTAAGTTGCAGACTTCGATACGGAAGTGTAGTTATTAGTTAATCGATCCAGTCAACAGTCAATTTGAGGATGATATTCGGTCACATTTCGGACTCAGTTGCTTAAATGACACTCAACACCGGTTTCGCACATAGAACACAACGACCATAAACACCAGGATGAGCTTATCCCGCTGGAAACTATGACAAAATTTCCCACACCAGTGAATTGCATTCCTATGATAGAATTGACAAAACGTCGTAGCTTGACTCAGTCTCGCGTTGACATCTCTGTACGTTGTCCCCAGAGCTACCCAACCATTACAACCTTGCTGTTTCATTTCGGCCGACACGAAAATGCCCAATACGATGGAAATAAGGTTGAGACAGACAAATACTGAGACGATACCCATCAAAAAAGAAAAGCTGTTGGCCAGCGAGCAGAAGTCTATTTAATTTACGTTAACACTACCGAGAGATCCGGTCCAGGCTTGCCCAAACGCTTGGCAGGGGTGTTCAATCGTGCCAGTTACAGGACAGCCAAGACCAGACGAGACTTGACAGCTCCCACTCCAAAACGCTGGTGAGAAAAGCCCCATCCGCTCAGCTCCCGTGCAGAACATCATGCACTTACAAAAGCCACACGTCTCTCCCATCAGAAAATCCAAAGGCTGAAACAGGCATGCGGGGTCTCCATGGCCGGGACCTTGGGCTTCCGCTCGTGGAGTCGTTTCACGACAGGGGTCAAAGGTTATCTGGGTTAACGTTATACGCCTTAAGCTTAACTCTTATCAATTGGGTCTGCATAGAAAAGAAGCAAGGGTCTTGTATAGCATCCGCGATATGAATCATTGCCGAGACAAAAGCCCCCATCGCCAAGAGCCTCCTCTAAACAACGCCTTGGTATATTCCCGGAGGCCCCCTTGCGGCGTGCCAAGTTGCCGAGCTGGGAAACGTCAATGGTAAGAATGGATGAAATCATGACATCTTGGGGTACGGATTGGCAATGCCGAACAGCAGCCACGTCTCATAGCAAGCTCCAGGTTACGGCGGATGCAACGCCAAACATCGTGGCCAAGATGAGAAAAACCTCGTCTTTTCCCGCGCTTTTAGGTTTTTTATCCCTTGTCCTCTTACACTCTTTCCCTTCGAGAATCTATGCGCCTGTGGTGTGTTTTGTCTCTTCGATTCTTATTCTTGTCTAATTATAATATTTACTATCGTTACTTTACACACCGCGCGATCTGGTATCGCCGCGTCCCGTCCTTTTTTATCTTTCATCTTAATCGCTTATCCTAATCCCAACCGATCGATCATTTCCTTAGCACTATTGTCATGCTCTTTTCAACACTCACCACTGTCTCAGCCTTTGCTGGTCTGGCAACCGCTTCGCCTTCATTCTTCCGAAGAAACCCACCGGCCGAGGCTGCTCCGGTATGCGAGCCCGTCACTGTCCACGAGACAATCCACGAGACTGTTCATGAGACCGTACATGTCACTCTCCCCGCAGAAGTAGTCCACGAGACAGAGACCGTTCATCAGACCGTACACGTAACAGAAGTTCAGCATGTCGAGGTTGAGAAGCCTATAACAGTTGTCGAAACTGTCCACCAAACGATCGAGCAGCCCGTGACGGTGGTTCATACATCTGTTGTTGAGAAGGAGGTCGAGAAGCCAGTAACAGTCGTGGAGACTGTTCACCAGACGATTGAGCAGCCTGTTACCGTTGTTCACACATCCGAGGTCATCAAAGAAGTCGAGAAACCCATCACGGTTGTCGAAACCGTGCACCAGACAATTGAGCAACCCGTGACACTGGTCCATACCTCAGTTGTCGAGAAGGAGGTTGAGAAGCCAATTACGGTTGTTGAGACAGTCCACCAAACAATTGAACAGCCTGTAACAGTTGTTCACACTTCTGTGGTGGAGATCGAAAAGGCTGTTGAGGTGCCTGTTACGCTTGTTGAGACAATTCATCAGACCATCGAACAGCCTGTAACTGTCGTCCACACTTCTGTTGTCGAGATGCCAGTTGAGAAGCTCGTCACGCTTGTCGAGACTTCAGTCGTTCACCAAACAGTCGAACAGCCTGTAACGGTTGTCCACACCTCTGTTGTCGAGGTTGAGAAAGCAGTGGAGAAACCTGTCACAGTCATCGAGACTGCAGTCGTTCAACATGAGGTTGAAATCGAGAAGCCTGTTACTGTTATACAGACCTCTGTAGTCGAAATGCAAGTTGTCCATACTTCAGTGGTCGAGGTCGAGGTCGAGAAGCCTGTCGAGGTGCCTGTTACACTCGTTCACACTCAAGTTGTCGAGGTGCCCGTCCAACAGGTTCATACCGTGGAAGTGATCCATACCTCAATCGTTGAGAAACCAGTTGAGGTTGTCCACACAGTCGAAGTGGAAAAGCCTGTGCACGTCACAGTCGTTGAAACTGTCACCGAAGAAGCTGCTCCTGAACACGTCACTCCACCCCCTGCCGCCCATCCTGTCGTCGAACCCCCCGCAAAACACACAGTGGTAGAGCCTCCTGCTGAGCACCCGGCGGTGGAAGCGCCTCCGGAACATCCCGCTGTGGTCATAGTCAGCGAAGTGGTCCACGAGCCTCCTCCACATGAGACCGCTGTCACCCCTCCAGCAGCCGAGGCTCCCACTGAAGAGCCCGTGGCGGCACCGCATGAGACAGTGGTAGTTGAGCATCCTGCGCCCCCTGCCGCTCATGAGCCTCCAGCCGCTGAACACCCTGCTGCTCCAGCACCTGAGGTGCCTGTTGCAGAACATCCAGCATCTCCAGCTCCCGAGCCTCCAGTTACCGAGCATGAGCCAGCCTCAGCACCTGAAGCACCTGTCGCTGAACATGAACCAGCTCCTGCACCCGAACATACCGCCATGGAGACACCCAAGCACACCCCAGTACCTCTTCCCGAGAACATCTTGAAAGAAGGGGCCGGAGAGATGCCCGTCGCAGAAGCCCTGGAACACCCTCCCCAGCCGATCCCCATCCTACTACCGTCAGGTGGTGTATCGAACCCCAACGCGACCGTAGCCCAGACATATCCTGGTCGAAGAGCCATCGTTCGGAGGTGGTAAATGCATCACCATACAAAAGAAGGTTACACAAAGCGCTATAGAAGCTAGAACTACTGGGTGGCATTGGCATAGTCACGGTAATAATGGGATCTGGTTGGGTTGGAATAAGTCTTGATAGAATGAATAAAACTACAAATTGACGCCCAAACAACATGTTGAGTGATCAAATGTGTTTGGGCTTACACTAAGTAAAACAAATAATAAAGCCATATCCCCTTGAACATGTTGCTCATGGCTTTGATAATTAATATACACCTTTAATTGACCTTGATAATGGGCCTATTCCTACCCCACCTAAAAGATTTAGAACACTAATTGAAACTGAGTCATTAATAAATCTTATTGACTATTTTACCTTTGCGATCAGCCAGGGCAACCGACATCCGGCAATCCAAAGACTCGGGTCCATCAAGGTTGTGGGTATAAAATCGGACAAGGCCAGCACGCAATCGTTCCACAAAATTGACACTCGCGCAGATCTTGTACCCAGCGACCGGAGCCCGCCGAGCTGGTAAATAAGAATTGAGTTAAGAATAAAGCAGTGGGGGACATATTGAACAAAGCTTGGCGAGTAGCCTTATACTCCTTATGGATAATGCGGCTAACTATTGAGTCTATCCTGATAAATTGTTGCAAATCAGACCACAGCTAAGAAATCCGAGGAGAAGCAGGAAGTGGAGTGGAAATTTGACTGCGGCATGATAGGGCCGCATGGACCTGAAGTGGCTAGAACGGCCAGTGCTATACCACTGTAGTCTTAGCCATCGCTACCCGTCCCGAGAACCGAAATGGGGCCTTGAACAATGGCATTTTTATTCGCAATACCTTCTGATGGTGGAGAGATTGGCCGACTCTAGCGATTTAAAAGATGTCTTTCCTAGGGTTTACACTATGGTGTTTTGTTCTCAGGCACACGGGGCGCACTCGAAAGATCAATACGGCCATAACTCTCCTGACCTGGCTTGACCTGGCAAAATAGCAGGGTTTGATACGGACTTGAGTTTGCGACCGGTTTACACTAGCGAACGTCGAACTGAATAAAAGGTTCAGACAGATACCACTGGAGCCTCACCGAATATACGACGTCCATCTGCATCACATTCACACATAACATTTACAACTACTCTGCATCATGAGCAACCCTCTCGTGGTTAGCATTTCTAACCTAGCGGCTTACACGCCGCAGGAGACCATCGAGCTTGTATCTCGTTCAGGCGTCAAAAGAGGAAACATGCGGCCTGACAAAGTCTTCCTCTCTGCAGTCTCTGCAGGATGTCTCCTTGGCTTCGGCTGTGGCGTTTCCTTGTGCGCCATGACCGCACCCTGGTACGCTGAGAATGCTCCCGGCTTGGTCAAGCTTTTCGGCGCCGGTGTTTTCCCTCTTGGCTTGGTCCTTGTGGTGCTCACGGGGGCTGATCTGTTTACTGCAACCACCATGGTAAGCCAGTGTGGTATCGGGTCGATGCAGACATCCGCTAACCGAGATGTAGTTTACCTTGACAGCTGTTCTCCAAGGCCGGCTTTTGATCCGAAAGATGCTGCTGCATTGGTTCCTGTGCTTCTTTGGTAATCTGGCTGGGTCCTTATTTGTCATGTCCATTATTATGGGATGTAAGTTGTCGCTCTTGTCCACTGCGAGAGTTGTGATTGACATTTTACTTAGACGGTGGGGTCTTCGATGCATCGCCCTACAAGGATGTAGTTGTTTCTTTTGTCACCAAGAAGCAAATCGATCCGCAGGTTCATCAAATCTTCCTCAAGGCTATCGGCTGCAACTGGCTAGTTTGCTTGGCTGTCTTTCTCGGTGTCCAAGCCAAGGACCTCGCTTCCAAGGTCATCGGCATGTGGTGGCCCATCTTTGCCTTTGTGGTTCTCGGCCTTGAGCACGTTGTTGCCAACATGTTTTACATGTCCTTGGGCATTTGGCTCAAGACACCTGACCTCACCGTCGGACTGTACATCTGGAAGGGGATGATCCCTGCCACCATTGGTAACATCATCGGGGGTGGTCTGTTTGTTGGAGCTTACTACTGGTACATGTATCTGGCCATGGAAGACCCTGTCAAGGTAGACGGGGTCGAGTACCAGGGTCCTATTGTGGATTCTCCCCTACATTTCCTTTCAAACAGAAGGAAGAGCACGACAGACGAGGAGAGCAGATTAGAGTCGGCACCTGTTTCTGTGCCAGCCAGCGTTGTTGCAAAGTAGAACTTTTAGATGAGTTTCTAGACTTTAGACCTCTTTTAGACCCTTTTCAGACCTTTTTTAGACCATTAGACATAAATTTATAGCATTGTAGCATTTGCCACCTCGGGTGGTGCCACTCCATTACTGTATATCTAGAGTTAGAGTAATTAGAACTCTTCAAGTTTCGATACACACATAACAAGGGCTAGCAGACGATATGTGCACAAGGCTGACGTAGTATAGTAGGGCTTTCCCGAAATATGTAGGGCTACCTAATTACTATCTATTCTACAAGCTGGTGTCACTGATAGTGAAGTTGAATATATCATGTATAGCTCAGCTGGACAACGGCCCGAAGTGTAAGAATAAATCAGCAGCTCTCTAGATTTCAGTCCAGCCAAGTCGAAAGGTTTCAACATCAGATCAGCACCGTCATGCCATGGCCTGTGCATATGCCAGGAACAGGATACTGCATCTCCGTGGGGAGAGTTGGCTTCTCCACATCTGTTCAAGCATCTCCACGGAGCTTCTAGTAATGCTTGTCCGCTACTCGACGGATCGGTCCACGCATTAACCAAAGCAGAGGACTCCAGCCTTACGTATGTATAGGGTACTGCGTATAAATCAGGTATACAAGGGCATAACCGCATTTTTGACGACCCAACCCTCTCTCAATCCTTTCATTGTCAAACTTACCCACCATCTCGAATATCTGCTATTGTCTTGTCGAAGTTAGTGGATGACTGCTGGATCGGCTGATAGAGTGTAATATCAGAAACTACTCGATAGATTTCTTTTGTGTCGATTGGTCTAGGTATTTGTACATTTGTTACGCATACATAAAGTACTTGTACTAAACCATATAAAAGTCGCGTCGTATTATTTCCTGCAGCTGAGGGTGGGAAATATGGGTCATCCATCAGACATACTAAGAAGACCTCGATTCCATGGAAATAAAACAATAAATGCTCGGTAAAGCCATTAGCAACAATCATCTGTTCGTCATTACTGTGTCGCGTTCGGATATCCGGAAGCTTTAACTACGTCATGGATTGATGATCAACAGAGGTATAAGTCGATCAAGAATCGTCATGATAGCGAACTCAATAAACCCCGACAGATTTAATTTTATTTTCTTCTCAAGTACGCAAACAATCATAGAAAATGTCAGACCCTCAATCACCGCATCTTAAGAATCGCGACACCCCTCCTTGGGGCTTGTATCAACGCGAAAACTTTTGGAAACTCAACAAGGGCGAAGTTCCACTTTTCAACACACGTATGACGTCCTTGAACCAATTTTCCATCATGGCTAACCTCTACAGATCCTGAAAAGCTTGAAGAACTTGCCAAGAAGAAACTCACCGAAAATGGCTGGCTCTACGCATCGTCCAATGCTGGTCTGTCGGATACGCATCTTGCAAACCGCCAAGCATTCTTTAGGCACAAGATTGTGCCTCGTCAGCTTGTAGACACCAACGAGCGTAGTACAAGGACTACAATATTTGGGCATGAGGTATCTGCGCCTTTTGGAATTGCTCCAATTGGGATCAACAAGATCTACCATCCCCAGGGCGAGCTGCCAGTTGCCCAAGTCGCGGGAGAGCTCGGCATTCCCTACAGTCTCTCAACTGCAGGCTCGTGTCCGATCGAAGATGTTGCCGAGGCAAACGACGCTGGAAGAAAGATTGCCCAAAACAGCGAAGAGGGCCATCGTATTCCGCAAGGCCCCCGGTTCTTCCAACTCTACATGCCGCACGATGATGAACTCACTCTGTCACTGTTGAAACGGGCCCATGCCTCTGGGTTTGATGCGTGTATCCTTACCACAGATACTTGGCAACTCGGATGGCGACATGACGACGTTGCCACGTCCAACTACGCCTTCTACCGCGGTATTGGCGCCGACATGGGCCTCACAGATCCTGTCTTCCAGAAACGACTTGCGGAACATGGGATTGACCCAAAGAAACAACCTGAAGAGGCTGGAGCACTCTGGATTGACAATGTCTGGCATGGTCGCGCGTGGTCTTGGGAAAAGGCAGTCTGGGCTCGTGAGCGGTGGCAAGAGATAAGTGGAGGGAAGCCGTTCCTGATCAAGGGTATCCAGCGAGTTGATGACGCCGAGAAGGCAGCTGATCTAGGCTTCGAGGGTATTGTCGTCAGTAACCACGCCGGTCGGCAAGTCGATGGTGCCATCGGCAGTCTGGATGCCCTAGAGTTGATTGCTGATAAAGTGGGTGATCGTATCGTTGTTACGTTCGATAGTGGAATCAGGGGCGCAGCTGATATAGCCAAAGCTCTTGCTTTGGGTGCAAAGTTTGTTTTTATTGGTCGGCTTTGGATCTGGGGATTGAGTATCATGGGAGAACACGGCGTCCGTCATGTGTTGAAGGGTCTTTTGGCTGATCTGGATATTTTCATGAATGTCGCAGGTCTTAACAAGGTTGAAGACATCGACAGAAGTTTGATTGCCTCGTTACCCGGGGTGGGCTGGGAGAAGAAGAGTAAACTGTAATATTGCGGCTACGAGATTTGGGAACATACTTTCTGAGGGATGACCATGCCAAGGATAAGCAGACGACCAAATTTAGTTCACGTGGAGCATTCCTTGATATATTGCTTAAATATAATACTATTCATCCCTAAGGACGCTCGAGTCTTGGCTGATTAGCTTTTAGTAGTAGCGCTTTCTTTGACCTCGCATTCAGTGATCGTGATTCGCTCAGTTTGTCTCATTCACCTCCCAAAGAAATTATCTTCACTGTCTCTTGAAACCATGGCCATGTCCTTGAGAATATAATAACTGCTAGCACCTGAACTTCCGAGTTGCTCCATGATTGATAATCTATGATGAACTGGTAGACTGGTAGACGGAGACTTCTCTGGATAAGGGTTAAGTGAAGCACTGGGGATCTGAACGGGCGTTTGAAGAGGGCAATCGGCTACGGGCTAGAAGTAACCCATAGAGGAACTGCCTTTGATAAGGGGAGGTGCGGGCGTCGGAGGTATGGGTGGATGTTGGCTGTGGTTCGAATTTCCCCCCAACCAGGTTAGTCAGGCAGTTACTTGGACTGATAAATTATCCCTCGACGTAACGCCACATACAGCTAAATATTTCATACAAACTACTGTTCGACTAGCCGGGCATTTTCGTTCTTTGGATAAAGTGGCTACCATGACTTATGCATTGTATTTTAAGAAGCGAATGCGATATCACAAGTTCGAATAAAAGACTGTTGGATGAGTCTTGGGTTATCAAATCGGGGATAAACAGGATTAAGAGACTCACAACTTTTGAGGCTGATACCAAAAGAGTCCAAGGTTTTCCAGTACAAGCAACCACTTCGACCAGGGGAAAGAGGTAGCCACTAGCAGCACATCTCAAGGCGCATGAACGACAAGTTCAAATGGCGTTTCCGTTTCCTTGGCCGAGGATACCGAGACATCGCATCATAGTACGCCCAACTGTCACGTTCGATCACGCAATCATTTCCATCCACGGGGCCATCGAGAGGGAGACCTAAAGAGAAGTAATACGCCAAGAAGCACCAGACTGAGATAGCTGCAAGAGGCTGCAATCGCTGACACAAACCCCCAGCAAGCTGGAAGCCATGGCTGTGTCTCACTGGCTAACACGGCCACCACAAGCTCCGCTTTCGAACGCGCTATCAATCTTCAATCTGCCAGCTTTTCCAGGAGGGAAATAAGGTTTTAATACCCCGCCCATTTGCCCTCAGATTCCTGCATATCATTCTCCGTAAGACAAATATCTACTCTTCTAGAGGCCATCAGGAGCACCACCTCGAGAACCATCCTTAGTCTCTATGCTCCATATTACAGATGAACTGCCGCGGGTTGCTACTGTGACGAGTAGAAGACTTATAAAAGAGGTAATAAAAAAGCGCCTCTCTCCTCCTTTGGATGTAGCAAAGAAGGGTGCATGAAAGGGGCTTAAACGAAGATGTATTTCGCTTACGCCATTTCGCCTAGGAGGACTCTAAGCTGTTGACCTGCTAACCCTTCTTTGGCCTCGACGTTGTGCGGTGGAAGTGGATACCCTTTATGCTGCGTGTTTTATGTTTTCTGTTGTATGTGCTGTGTATGATTAACCCTGATTTATGACTCGATCTGAGTTCTAATATTTTCTGATTCCAAGCCTAAAGCTATTGTAAAGATGGTGAGCAGGATGCAACGGATTATGATAGTGGAACCTAACTTGCATTCCCTGGTAAGCGGAATCAAGGCCTGGTTTCCGTACAGCACTGGCGCACACTAGCCACGCGATATGATAAATTAGCTTGACAACGTTTGATAAGGATGGCCTCCGATTGGAAGGGAGAGTCAATCAAAATAACTACACTTGTTCCGCCGTAGGTCTTATGCCAGTGGAAATAGCGGAAGTTGCTCTTTCACACTCTGAGGGGCTGTGAGCTTTAATACCTAATACTAAGCTTGGAACGGACTGGTCTGTACCATCGGGTTAAGTCTTTTACGGCAAAGGAGAATATTTTAGATATAACAAAAGTCTTCTACCCTGGTAAACAAACAGCCAATATGTTCTTAATAAAATCCTCTTCTTGACATTATACTCTTATTACTCGAAAAAGGGAATATCTGATAACTTTAGCCAAGCTGGATTTAAGATACACGACAAGATAGTAACACCTAATAGACTGCGAATAGACTCCAAGTCTTATCGGTGCTAATTATTACTTACTTACTCCGTACTATGTAGTATATATCTCTCTCATTGCACATTGGCTATATAAGCGACTGTGGCTTGAGACTAATTTGCTTAGCAAGTATTTTACAGGATAAAGAGATAAGACTAGCATTACCCCAGACTACCCCTCTCCTTGGTATCCAGGGACTCATGGGTCCTGACTCTTGCAAGTGTCATGTGTGGCACTTTCCCCTATACATAAGGGTTCTAGGCCAAGTCTAAACTCAACCCTGAGAGGAGGAGAACTGGATTGAGTCAGAGCTGGCTTCCAAGCCTAAACAAATCACATCAAGCATTAGTCATTTCGAAACGTGTGAGGGGTCCGAGTGACACCAAAAGATATGGAGACAGTTTCCTTAGCTACAGGGTTGAAGAAAAACACAAACCCTCAGTACAGCAAATTTTGGTGTGAGTAGGGTCTGTGTTTTTATTCACCCCATTTTTAGGTGCTGTCGATGCAGCAATGGCGCTGTAACACCATTCATAGTGAAAAGCCAAAACTCTAACAGCAGCTATACTACTCCTTCTTGGGAACGCCACACTGTTAGCAACGGGCGTTGACTGACTCGAGAAGACGGTATTCATTTGACTGGTATCGAAATGGTTGACTCTCTGCTTCTGGGTGAGAAAAGACTACGTCTCTAAATATATATCTTTGGAACTTTTGTAAAATGATCTGCATCCTTCGTGATCTTGCCTCTTTCGTTTAAGAACTTTTATTTTGACAGTTACCAACTATGGTCCAAGCTTTTCCTATCCATCTGCCTCGGCAGCGGGAGCTTATTGCCGCCTGGGTAATCCTGCCTATGCTGTCAACATTTACAGTCGGGCTTCGATTTTATGCAAAGACAAAGACCAGAGGCCTTTATGGCTGGACGGACTGGATGATTATAGTATCCGCAGTAAGTTATCTGGTCTTGTGAAGCACTGTTTATGTGTACTTATGTTTTAACGCTCTTGATAGTTATTCACAAACCTCTTCTTTGTCTTACTTCTTCTAAGTAGGTCTTCTTTCCTATATGCACAATAGTTAAAACATTAGCCGAGGCTCGATAGCTAATAGACGTGTCCGCAAAACAGTGCTTGTATACGGAGGCATTGGCATCCCTGGATACCCATATACCAGTACTACTGAGCCAACCGACATTTCATTGCTGCACGATCAGGTATGGCCTCATTTCGATCTGATGCCTTGAGTAATATTTCAGCTGACTTGATTTGGTCACAATAGATCGGATGGGCCAACAACATCATCCTCGTGTTTGCAGTTTACTCGTGCAAAGCCTCGATTCTATTCCTGTATCATCGTGTCTTCATGGGCCACAATGGCCCAATAAATATCATTATATACGTGGCGTCAGGCATAACTCTGATCTGCTTCTTGGGAAGTTTTATCGGTTATCTCGCAGCCGTACAGCCGATCGAGAAGTGGTGGGCTTGGGGCGATGCTACGGCTGAACAGTTCCTGGCCATGCAGAATATTAACATCGCCTATGATAGCTTGACCGTTTTCACCGACTTCCTGATCTTTGTGCTGCCGCTCAAGTCAATCTGGGGGCTGAATATGAACCGCGGGAAAAAGATTGGTATTATCATATCGTTTTGCTTTGGCTTTATGTAAGTGGCCTTTGCCCCTAAATGCATTAAGCACACCCTTCGCTGCTTGATATGGCCGAGGACTAATCACTAACATCATATAACCAGCACCTGTTTTATTTCTCTTGCTCGTGTTGTCTTCACACATGGCTACCAATGGAAGAACCTATATGACGAAGGAACCCTGTGGTCCCTCGCAGGCGTTGAGCCAGTGGCAGGGATCATCTGCGCATGTCTGCCTGGTCTGCGGCCACTGCTACCCAAGACGTTCAAGATGTCTTCCTATGGCACCTCGGCAAATCCCAGCAGATTCAAGGCTACAGGCACTACAGCTACGAGTAATGCTAAGAAGAGTGTTAACAGGGATAATAACCCATTCAGGGTCCTGGATGATCACAGTTCGGTGACGGAATTCAGACACACAGTTAGAGAGGTTCCTTCGAGGTCGGAGGTGAGCGATGACTACATTGAGCTGGAAGAGCGACGACCCAAGGCTTTCGATACATAGCGAGAAGTCATTAGAGCATATGTTAGGACGTTTAAATATATTACAATTTAGGGGTAGGCCACTATAACCAATATGGACTTGATTCTTCACACTGATGTTTACTCTCGCTCTAAGGATAATCTCGAATAACTTTGCACCGTCTATTTCTAGAGCACTTTGCAAACAAGTTACTCTAGATCTACTCTAATCATTCCCACCACATCCATCCGTCCATCCTCCAGCACCCTTAACCACCTTATTATTCTTAAAGCATCTCGATCGTACCCATATGGGCGTATCAAACTTAAGCTTCCACTCATACCCTTCTTCAGTTGCTTTATCATAGTATTGGAAGTCCCAACCTGTCGTTCCAAGCCCGTAACACCCATCCATGCTTGGCCGCATAGTTTGTTGGCCCCAATCCCATGTCGAGAAGCCACCACCTTCAATCTCATACGAACTCCAAAGACCGTGGTACCAGCCCTTACATGTGCCTACCGGATCCTCTGGTGGCGGCCAAGGGCGGTTCTCTCGTATAGGGTTCAACTCATAGGTATAAGCGCCACTGCCGCGGACATACCTACCTCCACTCTTCCAGTTCATCTTTCTATCTGTGTCGCAGCTGTGGATAAGCTTTTTCATCGAGTCAATACATTCGTCCTCGTCGTAGTCCGCTACTTCGCTACTAAGAGAGATCTTGAACTCATGCTCGTCGGGTGTGTCTTCGTCGTAGAGCTTGGAATACTTCCAGCCCTTCTCGTGGCTTGGTTGCTCGATGTTCTTGCAGAAATCTTCATAGTGCTTATCAAGCCGATCAGCGCTGGCGTAGATCTTCCATTTGTCATTGGACCAGCACTTGAACTGGTCTTTAATCTCACATGACGGCGCCTTCACACCTAATACCAGGGATCGAAGATCCATCGCCTCAGCCAGGGCAAAACTGGCCATCGTGATGTGTCCCTTGGAGTTTGGGTGAAATTTGGCGCCATAAGAGTTTGGCAGACCAAGACCCAGTGTCAAATCCCTGTCGTGGTCTCCGGGACACTCTGGGGCCTTTGGATCTCGGCGACCCAGGACCCTGCGGATGATTTCAGGATGGTTGGGACTGTTGAAGAATTTAGAGCTCCAGATACTTTCGGCAGTGCGTTTTTCTTCAATTCTGACTTTTACGTCTGTTTCAAAGTCATACCGGTCGTCGAGTACACGCTTCTTCAGATCTCTTGGATAAAGGTTCTCGGGGTTTGTATCAGGCTTGATAAAATGCATATTTGGCTGCTTCTTATCAGGGTAATCGCCTTCGCTGGATGGGGAACACATTTGACCATCAATCCGGTCTTGCTTGACCCATGGGTTCCAGTCTGCAAACCCTACCTTGTATTTTATGTCATTATCCCCCGAGACCTCTGTCACCGCTTCAGCAGTTGCCTTGTTGATCTTTTCAACTAGACTGTTAAACCGCTTACGACGGCTAATGGTGAGCTTCTGGGATCGCTTAAAAGGCCATATGTCTCGGCTAGGAAAAGCATCCCATTGCTCGTACTCGCAGTTGTCCTTATCAGCATTGAAGAACTCGGCATATCCCAAGACAACGACGACGCTGTCTTTATTCATCTTCTTGTTGAGGGCATAAAGAATCTCCTTCATGTTTCTCTTGATGATGGCGTCTATGTTCTTTTCGGCAACGTTTATAACAGCTTCACAAGCCTCCTCCTTACCAGCAGAAAGAAGGATACAGCTTTTTGATGATACCAGCCTATATGAGCTAGTTTTAGTCACACCGCAATGAAGAAATCAATCAATACGAAGACTCACCAGACAAAGATCATTACCACCAGCTGTCAACATAACCAGGTCAAGATCTCCCTTGATCAGCTCGGCTTGTTGGTAAATCTGAGCACCGCGATCACCACTGCATGCGGCGTACTGGAAATTCTGAACATGAGACCCAAGGAATTCATTCACGACCATGGGGTACGCCTGGTCATATCGCGCGCAGTACCAATTACCCCTTCCCTTGATATCTAACCAAGGGCGTGTGTGATATTGAATACAAAGTCGAGATGCTCATGGTCTGCTATCTTCCCCAGAGCCTGGCCAGCACCGATCCCGGCGGTGTAGCTATCACCTATGGCGGCCCATCTTTTGACCCAAGAGAAGTCTGAAGGGTCATCATCTCCTCTCTTGAAGAGTTCAGACGAATGGCGAGAGGCTGAGTGGAGGTGTTTGTGTCTAGGCTGAGGAACGTGACTTTGCGTAGTACATGCAATAGCCAATAGACAAAAGAGAGTTAAAATATTCATAATGGTTAATTGTCAAGAATAGCAAAAGGCCAATGAAAAAGAATGCTGACTTTGAACCGGATGAGTGTTAGAGAATGAGTCGGCTTGATGAACTTTTGAAGACTCTTTATGGGGGTTCAATAGCCACGGCAGGCATACTCTGGATACTGGTAAGCTGGGCTTGACTTGTGAAGTACGTAGCCCTTCAGGCTATGAAGAGGCTGAGCCGTGCAAAACATCCTGGATCAAAGCTCGTGCTTGTGTGTTGGTTAGTTAATCCCGCATACAGTGCAGAGACCACTGGCCAACAGCGTCCAAAGCGCTCCAGCCGAAACACGCCCGAGCGTATATAATGATAAACACCCTATCAAAGGTTTACCTACAGTCGTATCCTGGTCACATACCGTTGCAACACTAATATTAACTCTTTGTGTTGGTACAGGGGCTTCATGTCGGTATGGTCAGATCAGTCCCCGTATATCCTTGCGTCGCATTGAAAAGTGTAGATCACCCGTGCTAGTTAGCGCCCGTCACCTAGATTAGTGGAGTCACAGAGGCAAATTAAGGATCCTAATCATCAATCAACCAACAACGAGATAGAACACTGAAGAAGTTAAATCGGTAAGAGACGCAGAGGTTAGCCATGTCTATAATCTCGCTCTATTAGGCTCAATAACCTGTAGCACATTATCCTACAATCTCAAACCCTCTTCATTTCTGCATCCTCTGGCGTTCACAAGCTTTAAGATGTTACCAATTCGCTGTACTCTCGGCTTGTTAGCTTATGGGTTGATGTCAGGCTTTCTGGTCAGAGCTCTGAACCTAAACACCTTTGCCGGCCAAGCAGAAGCACTCAACCGTCAACGGGAAATCATTATGAACCAACCCAGTGTAGCCGAGAAGGTGCAGCCCATGCGGATGGCCTCCAAACCAGACTCGGATGATAACGATCTGTCTTGCACCAAGAAGAAAGGGTGTAAGCGAGGCTGCTGTGGATTCTTGTAAGTGGCGAGAGTCTTTTCATAGATACAAAGACTAACACGCAAAAACCAGGAACGAAAAGGGCGTCGGTGTCTGTGGTACCGGTCCGAAGTTCTGCGGCGATAGTTGCATCTCAGAATGTGACTACAAGTCTGAGTGCGACCCGGGTGGTTGGGGTCTGAAATATGCCAACGCAACCGAGTGCCCTCTTAACGTCTGCTGCAGTGAGTATGGCTTTTGTGGTACTCTCCCCAGTTATTGCAAGGGAAAAACTGTTGCCTCTCCTCAGTGCAGTAAAGATCAACACACCTCAGACCAGAGGACTGTTGGGTATTATGAAGGATGGAACTACCAGAGGCCATGTGGAAACATGGAACCTGAGGATATTCCTCTCGGCTATTACACTCACATCAACTTTGCCTTTGCCCTTATTGACCCTGACACGTACCGTCTAGCTCCAATGGACCAAGGTACAGCATCTCGATACAGTCGAGTTTCTGCCCTAAAAGAACAACAGGAGGACTTGGAAGTATGGATAGCCATTGGTGGCTGGGCCATGAACGACCCTGGCAAATACCGAACAGTGTTCTCAGATCTAGCCAAGTCTGAAGAGAAGCAAGATGCTTTCTTTGACTCTTTGGTTTCTTTCTTACAACGTTACAACTTTGATGGTGTTGATCTGGATTGGGAGTAGTAAGTCGACAGTTTGCGCTTTCAGATGATAGTCACTAACATTCTGTTAGTCCTGTCGCAGAAGACCGTGGCGGAGTTGAGGAAGACTTCGAGAACTATGTTAACTTGCTGTCGAGACTAAGGCGGCGTTTAAATGCTTCTGGTCGCAAGTACGGATTGACTTTGACTCTGGTATGTTGTATTGATTCGGAATAGCAAACCACTAACAAAGGATCGCAGCCTGCTTACTGGTACCTAAAGGGCTTTGACATTGTCAACATGGAACAGTACCTAGATTGGTTCAACATTATGACCTATGACATCCGTAAGCTCTTGTCTTATTTCAATGATTGGCAACCTACTGACATAAATGTAGATGGTGTTTGGGATGAGAACATCGAGTCCCTTGGTCCTTATGCCCTAGCACACACCAATCTCACTGAGATCCAACAAGGACTCGAGCTTCTCTGGAGGAACAACATCAACCCATCACGCGTTGTCCTAGGATTAGGCTTTTACGGCCGAAGTAGGTGTATTCCCGAAGCCTTCACGACCGGCACATGCTGATATGGAGAAGGTTTTACTATGAAGAGCTCTAGCTGTATGGATGCTGGCTGCGAGTTTGAGACAGGCGCCAAAGGTGGCGAGTGTACTGGCACCGAGGGCGTGCTTTCAGCGCATGAGATCAGTAAATTGATCAAGAATGGAGCCAAAGTCAAGCTCGACAAAAAGGCGGGCGTCAAAATCGTTACGTGGGACAGGAACCAATGGGTATCCTGGGATGACGCCGAAACGCTCAAGATCAAGCTTGACTATGCCAATGAGAACTGTCTTGGAGGGTAAGTTTATAACACATTATCTGCGGAGAAGAACTATTCTAATTATTTGAAACTACAGCACGATGGTTTGGGCTATTGACCTTGATGACGGAACTATGATAAAAGCCCTTGGCCAAGGTATGAAGCGTAAGAAAGCAGAAATTATGCCGCCCTTGAAGGAGATAAGCTGTTTTGGAACGGGAAATAATATCAAAGATGAGCTATGAAGAGGTATACAGTCGGTGTCATGTCTATATAGATCTAGGTAGTGTTCCAAATTGTAAGAGGGTTTGTTTTCTATTTATCTGTGTAACTTTGATCTATCTCGGCGACATATTGGATAAGGCTAACTTTAATTAGTGCCGGAAAGATTAATCATATAGATCATAAAACTACATAACAATCCCAGTAAAATCAACAAAGACCAGCCTTAGTATCACCACCTCGCAATGCATCTTTTACACGTGTAAGATCAAAGAAGCCTCTCTGGGGATTTGCCTTATCACTAAGCAGTACGGGCCTATCCATCAGCTCGCGCCCATATATGTCGAGAAGCTTTGAAACATCTTTAGGCGAGGGACCCTCTCTAAGAGAAATAGGCAACCCATCAGGATAAGTCAAAATTGGCAAACGGTTGTCACTACCCCGGCGCGCGTCTCCTTTACCACCAGCGCCGCTGGGGTAGAGCATCAGGGAAGCTGCGTCGTAACTGCTATCAGGCTCTCTCCCCACGTTCGCTTGAGGCGCCCATTCCATTGCGCTGAAACGGAACTTTCGAGCAGTTGCTGGGCTTCTGCAAAGGGACTCGACTGATATTGCGTTGGCTTTATCCTCGTCTTTGAGGCCTTGATTGTATTTAATCATCCTTTCGTGGGACTCTTCATAGTCGTTGAAGTTCTCGCATTTGTAGTCTTTTGTCTCGAATATTTCACCATGAAAGTGACTGATCCATCCACGCTCGTTGAATTCGCTGGTGTGCCAGAAGTTTGGATTTTGGTGCTCATGCCAAAGACCCCAAGCGTGGCCCAGCTCATGCGCAGCGTTCACAGTCGCATCGAGGTTTCCCACGTGCTCTTTGTCACTGAGATGCATTATTGGGCCAAAATAGCCGTTGTTCTTGTCCACAGGCTGTACGCCGACAGTTGTGCTGAGGTAGCCCTTGTCATTATAATTGATAACCAGGCACTCAGCTCTTTTCTTTTCGCAGTCTTTAATACCAATTTTGGTATATTTAAAACCGTTTCCGTTTTCGCGAAGCTCACCCCACATCTCATTCGCGCCTGCAAAAATGCCTGTGAGCTTGTCTTCGGCCTCTCTGTTGGCGAATGCGTAGGTGAGGGTCTTGTCTGGCCATCTCCTGACGGCCCCGTTTCCTCTCCCAGGATGGATGGAAATGGCCCTTTTGCTGAGAGATGCAGTATTCACTTCCCAGATGGAACTGCCGGCGTGGACTTGGCCTACTAGAAGTAGCGCCAGAGCGTTGAAAAGTAATATAAGTCTCATAGTGAGAAACAATGTTGATGGTGAGAGTGTAGGACTTAGAATACGCCAAGGGAATGAGTGGTTGAAGCGAAGAGACTTAAGGCGTGCCGACTACAGAGTTGAATAATGGTCCACAGACTGAGTACATTAACGATATCTTTTAAAAAAAAGCTGGGGGCTGCCTAGTATTACCAAAACGAACAGAATCAGGCCATACACTAGAATATTACATGGTGGCCTCCGGGGAACGAAGAGGGCGCGTACCGGTAGACCATAGAGTAATGGACGGGGACTAGTAACCAACAGCGGTTTCACATTTAAATAACCTTGACCATTTACTTGTTCATATTTATAGCGTTGCCTCAGCGCCACGTAGCTAACCTGTTGGCTCGACCCAACAGTACAACGGGACAACGGGTAGTCTGTTTCCATGTAGTAACACGGGACAGTGGTGTCTCTGCAGCCTGTTTAACTCTAACCGCTCCATAAGCCGGCTCGGGAGATCGTCACCCAATGGCATGGGGAAGAGTGCTCAATTGACCGAGCGTAGGTATTTACCCCACTTATCCCTCCTCAAAAGGTTTACACTGTGCTCTTTAGACGGGCCGAAGCAATATGGCACAGATATCTACAGGGCTCAACCAACACCCAGCCAAGCTCGGTGAATTCCTATTTGGTAGTGAGATCGTCCATGAGGCTATCTCGTAGTGAGGCATTTCTAGTAATCTCTGTTTCATAGTTTCTTCGACCAACAGCCGGTCTACAGGCCCCATTGTGATGCCTTGAGGGAGATTTCAGACGTTGTGAGTAGATTAGAAACCACCATGATGATTTCGAGTCTGTGAATCTGTCCTTGACTTACCACTCCTTCTACATCAATCAGACATTCTTTCAAGTAGTTATTTTTCTAATTCTTACTGGTGGTGATTTTCCTTTTTCCGTACTCAATCTTAGAGGTCTGAAGATGTCCAGCCTTACTCGCATATTATTACTTCTTTGCACGTTCTTACCATCAGCCTCTTCGCAAGACAACAGACCAGGCGGGCAAGTCCACAATGGCCAGCCCAAGAATTGTGATGCTTGGCATACCGTCAAGGAAGGTGATGACTGCGACTCTGTTCCCAACGAGTACTCGATCAGCAGGAAACAGTTCTTGGCCTGGAACCCAGCAATCTCTGAGGATTGCACAAGCAACTTCTGGCTAGAATGGGCCTACTGTGTTTCCGTTTTTGAGCCGAGTTCCGCTGGTAACAGCATCACTTCCACCTTCGCGATCTCCAAGTCTACTACCAACAATGATGCCACAAAAGATTCATCTGTATCTTTGTTAAGCTCTACAGATGCTTCTAGCCAGACAACTTCGGCTTGCGTTTCTGCCTCTACAGAGTCTGTCAGTACGACTTATTCAGTCCGCCATTCGATTTCCACCTGGAATATCACTACGCCGACTGCTGATTTCTCTTGGCCACCCAAAGCCACTCAGGCTGGACAGCCAAAAGAGTGCAACAAATGGCACCTCGTGGAAGGCACCCAGGACTGCGATACGGTCTTGAACAAGTACAGTGCTTTTATGAGAGAGAAGGATTTGTAAGTAGATCAGCCCCGTGATTCCGTCGCTTTACAACTGACAATCCTCAGTTTCAAATGGAACCCTGCTGTACACGAGGACTGCTCAGGTCTTTTCGTGGGATATTGGGTCTGCGTTGGAGTCAAGTCCAAGGCGGCCCCCAATCTCGCATGGTCTACTTCCACGCCTCCATTTACTCCTCCTCCCGATGCGACCCCCTACACTGCCGTCACTCTTACTCCTGCCGACTCGGATTTTACTCCGTCCCCTACACAAGGCCCATTGCCTACCGATTGTCAAAACTTCCACAAGGTTGAGGCCGATGAGACTTGTCGGGATATCTTGAAGATCTACAATTACCTGTCCGAAAAGCAGTTCTTCAAGTATAACCCAGTACTTAAGAAGGACTGCAACGGCCTTTGGAAAGATAATTGGTACTGTGTCGGTATATCAGCCGAGCTTCCCGCCCCTCCAACTGTGTCTACTACCCCCGCCTCGGTCCCAACCGACAGTCCCAAGGACTGTAGGTCTTGGTACTACACCACTGGTGGGGAGACGTGCGATCTATTGGTAAAGCTATTTGGAACATTCGACCAGAAGGAGTTTGTCGCTATGAATCCATCTGTTCGGGAAGACTGTGACGGTATCCAAGATGAGACATGGTACTGTGTGGCCAGGCCTAACACGCCTACCACCAGGACTGCTCCTCTATTAGTCCCTAGTGAACCGGCAACAGCCATGCCAACCCAATCTGGCACATCTACCAGCTGCAAAAGGTACTGGCTTGTATCAGACAATGATACCTGTAGGTCTGTGGAGCGAGTGAATGGTATAGCCCATGAAGACTTTTTAGCTTGGAACAAAGCTCTTGGGAGTGGATGCTTTGGATTAAAATCCGACTATTATGTTTGTGTTGCTGTAAAGTAAGAATTAATCTATTGGATGGTACAGACATATTAGCATTGATAAGTTTTAACTCATGGATATTTCTACTACATACCTTCATATCAGTATAATCTAATATTTTTACCTGTCAAAATAACTATAAGAGCTTGATTGAAAGTTTAATAGTATACCAGACAATTCATCTTTTGATATAAATTAGTAGGCTATTGTTTAACTCCAGCGGGTCGATTGAATTAGTTAGTAATATTAACATCCTTGTAGCAGTATGCATGAGAATCTCACACTGTGCAGATCATCCGCTACCTATAACAATGCCCAGGTCCCAGCTTGGCTTTGGTTTTGTTTCATCAACCTCACTTTACATCCCCTCTTATTTCAACATGCACCAGCCTTTCTCAAGGAAGACCATACAGCGACGTCTTAAGTGCTGGGTGGATGCAAAACTAATGGACTATGAAGACAGGAACAAGTCTCTGGCTCCCGACTGTGGCCCTGATGTCCCACATCTGCCTAATCCGAGACTGTATACCTTAACGCCTCCGTCATCAGTCCAAGACTTCAAATTACCCCCACAAGACTCTCCATTTCTCAAGAAGTTACCATCCGATATTCGAAATAAAGTCCTCGTCCTAGCCTTTGGTGATCGCACAGTCCACATGGATCTCTTCTTTGACCATCCGTTTGGTCCACCACACCCGTGGCAGTATGCTGAGAGAGGAGACGCTCACGGCGGTTCACAGACACCTTTTGTTGCTAGTGTCGACTATAGCAAGCCTAAACACTGGCAATGGAGGGGATGTGTATGCCATCGTACTCGGGCACCACTTTTCCGCCGCTATGATGATAGGCACACAGGATATACCGACGAGCCTGGTGGGGATCAGTGTCTCACAGGCGAAGTCACTCGATGTGATGAATGGAGTATGACTGTGAGCCAAGGCAATCCTAAGAAGTTGGGTCCCTGGAAAAAGAAGCCCGAGTTATGCCTTATTGGTGCTTTGGGGTGGCTTCTGGCCTGTCGACAAGCGTGAGTGCCCCCAGTGGTTCTTGAGAGGTTTTTACTTACAATTCTTCCCCATTAGTTATGCTGAAGGTGTGCAAGTACTTTATGGTACTAATACCATCCACCTCTCTAGCAAGCCTCTGCTCTGTAACATTTCAACACTTGTGCTGCCTCAGAGGCTGCTCTCTGTGTCATCGCTGGAGATTGCATGGACGATCAACACACGTCAACACTTGGGAAAGGCATACCCACGCTTGGATGAACTGAATCAAATCCTCTCAATATTGGACACCTCCTTCCCACACCTCAGAAGTCTTTATCTGGGTATTAATGTGGAGCGTCCCACAAAGGCGTTTGTCGATTTCGGTGATATGATGAAGAACATAGACTCTTTCGTCAGCAGTCGAACCAAGCGTCTGACAGAACCCGTGGAAGTATCCATCACAAGCACTGCATATAATGAATGGTATGAAGCAATATTCACGGTGGAGCAAAAGGAGAAGTATGGAAGCAGCATACGATGTCAATACTGGCGTTTTCTCAGTGGTGAAAATGCCCTTGCAGCATATGGTTCATCAGCTAAGTCATGGGCGAAGGTCGAGGGTGCAACTAAGCACAATGGCTACTGGGTTGTGCGTGGGGATAAGGACGACGACAGAGCAGCACAAGTGGAGATGAATCGCACTGCCTATTGCTTTGGGTCCTCAGCAGGCCTATAATGGCCAGGGTGTATTTAACATGGTACAAATCAAATGGTTGTTTTCAATATTCGGTTGACTCGAAGATTCTTAATACTGGCAGAGCAGAGAACTGGAGAAAATGTCTGTCGATACATGATATTGGCCGTCAATACTACCTGCAAAATAGGGATGAAGAGATCTCTGACGAAGAGAAGAATCGCGTTCGCAAAAAGATCGATCTTTATCTTCTTCCGTAAGTGCTACCATCATATCCAACTGACCAAGAGCTGTCAGCCACTAATAGCTCCACAGGATGATGATGGTTACCGGGCTTTTACCTTATTTCGATAACTCTACCAATAACTATTGAGTTTACCTGTTACTCTTGTGGATGTATGTAGTAGCTTTCGTTATTACTCTGGCTGTAGAATTCTTTGCTGATTTGATTTAGGCATTATTAGACCCTAGCTATATACCACTCCTCCTTACAGGCAAGGTCTCAGGGCCAACATCGTCTCTTTAGCTGTCAGCTGGGTGGCTGGCGTCTCTGATATTGCATATATGTACTATGGGAATCGTAAGCGTAAGGCATTTCTGGAGAGAGATAGGCATCTGCTCGATGAAAATGACTATCATTTCCGCGATCTTACGGACAAGCAAAACCCTTTCGTTTTAAATATGCTTTAGATAGAAAAAATCAACTAGATATAATATAATTAAATTACATCTTCGAAAGAGTGCTCAAATTGAGCTTGGTTGGCTAATTGCTATATATAATCCCTCTTAATAATATATAATCTCAAAGATTTGACTGATAATATGTCCCCCAAGATTGCAATTTGAGTCCCCTATAGTTACAAGCCAAATCCACTTTCTACAATTAGGGGGTTATTTTTTATGGCTCCCCAAGTAAGGTTGAGACGTAGTATCAAAGGTTCTAGAACCGGGCAAAGAAAGATAATATGGGAAATAGAGAGATCGGACCTAATTGTGATTATATATACTAAATTAGATTTCATATAACACAATTAAAATTTTAGTAGTTATGAAATAGCCGCGGATGGTATGATCACTCATCACGCCGTGGTGGTAGGTGTCTAAGCCAAAATGCATTCTGGTTTTTAAAAACCCTCCGCGGAGGATTTTTTGCTCTAGGGTGACACCTAAATGACCGCAACAGGTGGAAATCAACTAATTCTCCATCCTACAGTACTCTATGCTTCTTTCACGGTGGATTACTAATTCTTAGGAGATTACTGTGGATAGCCTTGCAAGATGCCACGTCTAGTATGATTTAACTCGGCTTGTAGGTTTTGTAAGCGTCGCCCTTCGGCTATCTCACCAACTTTCCGCGCCCCTTAACATTCCCCTCCCTTGGATAATAAAGAAAGTTCTTCATACCTTAAAAGGGATCTGCTTCGCTTTATCTAGCATCTCTAATTCTTTTTTAACATTCACTCCACGCCTCCGCCGTGTATACACTCGCTGCAACACTCAACTTTGCCCGCCCCCAAACCACAAGCTTTCAGCAGATCATTATGACTTTGTCGACAAATCGGTCCATCCTTATCACGGGGTATGTAGAGTTGCATCTTACTGCCTACTCCTGCCACAGTCGTCTGTGTTGGGAGGAGTGGAAAACATGCCGTGCTAACTGTTACTCGGTGCTAGATGCTCACAAGGCGGAGCAGGCAATGCATTAGCCTTGGAGTTCTTGGCTCGCGGCTTTCGCGTCTTTGCAACCGCCCGGTCACTAAAGTCCATAACCAACCTGGAGGAGAAGGGTATTGAGACCCTCACTCTAGATGTTACGTCACAGGAAAGCATTGCCGCCTTAAAGGCCGAGATCAGCAAGCGTACTGGCGGCAAGCTTGACATACTGTTTAACAATGCCGGCATGAGTAAAAACGCCCTTCCAACACCTTGTTGCTCCTATACTCGGACTCTCTCTAACCCTTGAATGATGAGCAGTGTACGAAGCTCCAGCTCTTGAAGCTGACCCCGTCCGCATCCGACAAATGTATGACACGAACGTATTCGGCCTTTTTGATGTGGTGGCAGCCTTCACGCCTCTGCTGATAGCCGCGGTGTCAAATGCTGACCACGCACCTACTATTGTGAATGTCGCCTCCATTGTCGCTCGCGTACCGTTTCCATTTGCATCAGCATATAATGCTTCCAAGGCAGCCGTTTCTGCCTACTCAGACACTTTACGGCTAGAGCTCAGCCCGTTAGGTGTTCGAGTTGTTACCTTGTTTATGGGGGAGGTCTCCACGGGGCTTATGTCTGCGGATAATATCAATTTCGGACCTGATAGCTTGTATGCTGACTTTGAAGGAAAGGTCAAGGAAAGGTCTGTTGAACATGCCAGGACATCTATCCGCCCGTCACCCTTCGCCCAGCAGGTTGTCAATAAGGTTTTAGAATGGAAAACCAGCTACATTTGGAAGGGTACCAATGCCTTTTTGATTTGGTTCCTCAATGCATTTGGTCCTAGGAAGGTATTTGACTCAACTATGAAGAGCTCTGTGGGGCTTGATCAAGAGGAGTTGTGTAAAAAGCTTCAAGAGCGAGGTCAGAAGCTTTTTAGTAGTTAATATAGCAAGTTTTATCTTTCTATCTAATTGGTTGATTTATTTCTCTATCCCTTTAGTATGTAAAATAAGCTTTTATAATAAGTAAATATACAGCTAAAACTTACTTGCTTTATATTTATTGTAGGGTAGGGGTGTACAATAGTAATGAAAAGAAATTCAGTACGAAATAGATTAAAATGATTAGAAAAGTATATGAGTATTGAAAGATATACTATAGCTGCCATAATGAAACTATTTAGTAGTATAACTTATCATAATATTCAAGATAAATAGCAGTACTTTCTAGAGCTTAAAGAAATTTATTCTAATATACAGTGTAAAGAGCAGTTCAAGACTGGATGTTCTAATAATTCTGCGGCCTGGCGAGTCACTTGTTAGGTACGTTGACGTCAGAAACCACTGAGCAAGTTACCAGACGGGAAATGTCATCCACGGATAGAACCACAGGGAATGTGGTGGTATAGAGGTGATGTTAAAGATTTTGTAATGGCGGGTGACGATCGAGTGCCGCATAATGTGTTTAAAACAGCCATTCCGCCTTTGATGTTGCAGTGCAGGGATGCTGTGGAGGTACTGGTTGAGGATGGGACTGCTAACTGGTAGCTTATATGTGATACTGCAAGGAGTCTATAGACTTAAGCCATTGAATTTATTGTATATCTGACCCACCAGTGATTATTGCCGATAATATCTGCCGTGGTGTGAACCCCGCACATAAACGAATCGAGATAAATATTTTAATATGAGTTAGTTATTACTCCTCCTTAGACCTTTCCCGTTTTGAAGAGTAATAGTATTCTACATTTTTAAATATCACAGCGTGTATGATTGTCCTCAGCACCGACTATAACTTGAAATACAGCCTTCATATTATTACCAAAACACTGGAGCTTTATTCGCAAGTCCCATTATGTCAGTTTAACTCACCCTCACAAGGTTTAGCTTATATTGTTAACACACCTGATAGGTATACAACATCGTTTGCCTTCTTTGAGGCCCTCGTTGAGGCTGGGGTTAAGAACTGCTTTGTTAACCTCGGATCAGACCATCCTAGCATTCTGGAAGCTATGATCAAGGGCCAGAGGGAAATGCCCGAGACATTCCCTAGAATTATTACATGCCCCAATGAGATGGTTGCACTGTCTATGGCAGATGGGTACGCAAGACTCAGCGGAAAGGCACAGTGTGTTATTGTGCATGTCGATGTTGGGACATCTGCCCTGGCAGCTGCCATTCACAATGCGGCCATGGGACGTGCTCCGGTTCTAATCTTTGCTGGCCTTTCACCATACACGATCGAGGGCGAGGTCCTGGGCTCCAGAACTGAGTTTATGTAAGCTGATAAACCCTCGATATCGTCTCGAATTATAACTAACATCACAAGTCACTGGATACAGGATGTTCCCGACCAAAAGCAGATTATTTCACAGTACTGTCGATACGTCGGAGAAATCAAGACGGGCAAGAATGTTAAGCAAATGGTCCGTCGTGCTCTCCAGATCGCCACCAGTCACCCCCAAGGGCCAGCGTATCTTATGGGCGCGCGCGAGGTCATGGAAGAGACGATCGAGCCTTACACCATCAACTCGGCATTTTGGAAGCCCGTTGCCCCAGCTGCATTACCGCACGAGGCCGTGAGAGAAATTGCAGAGGCTCTAATTGCAGCCTCTGAACCCCTGGTTATTGTCGGATTCACCGGCCGCAATCACGCAGCGGTCGCGCCACTTGTATCATTGGCCGATGCTATCAAAGGTCTCAGGGTCCTTGACACTGGGTGCTCTGATATGTGCTTCCCAGCTGACCACCCTGGTTGGCTGGGCATGAAGTACGGCGTCGACTCTGCTATACAGACCGCAGATGTCTTTCTTATACTCGACTGCGATGTCCCTTGGATCAACAAACTTTGTAAGCCAAAAGAGTCAGCCAGAGTCTTCCACCTCGATGTCGATCCTTTGAAGGAATCCATGCTGGTATTCTACATCGATGCTGAACAGCGGTATCGTGTGGACGCAGAGACAGCCCTGAAGCAAATAACAGACTTTCTACATATTCATTCTAGGGAAAGACTGGCAAGCACGGAATTCAAGTCTCGAGCCACGGCATTAGAACAATCATACGAGGAACGAATCCGCTCCCTTGACGAGCAGGCCAAGCTACAAGATGTGGGACAACTCACAACAGATTATATTTGCTCGACGATGCGTCAGAAACTACCTAAAGATACCATCTTCGCGGTGGAGGCCATCACAAATACCATCGCGGTGGCAGATCAAATCCGAGCTACCATTCCGGGTCAATGGATTCATTGCGGAGGTGGCGGACTCGGCTGGAGCGGAGGTGGCGCATTGGGTATCAAGCTTGCAGCCGTTGAGATTGACACCTCAATCCCCGGCAAACGCAAGCGGTATGTGGTGCAAATTGTGGGAGACGGTTCCTACATGTTCAGTGTTCCCTCGAGCGTGTACTGGATTTCGGCACGGTACAAGATTCCTGTTCTGACTGTTGTTCTGAACAACCTTGGATGGAATGCACCACGGAGATCAATGTTACTGGTGCACCCTGACGGTCCCGCGTCGGAGGCCACTAGAGAAGAGCTTAATATTTCTTTCGCACCCAGCCCCGATTACGCAGGCATCGCCAAGGCCGCGAGTAACGGGGAGATTTTTGGGGCACGTGTGGTTAATGCTTCTGAGTGGGAGTCGGCATTGGAAGAGGCTATTGAGAGCTTGGATCGGGGCGTTTCAGCTGTATTGGATGTTGCTATCAAAGTATGAGATGTAAAATTATGAGAATCTCACTTGTTATCAGAAACCAAAGAGGGTTATTTCCCCCTCGCATACTTAGTGCCAAGTTAATCATAGGTGCATAGTAGACTAGGTACGAAAAGAGGAATGATGTCTTATGGGAAATAAGCTATTTCAGGATTTTATCCCTTGTTGCTGTTGGATAGATTCCAAGGAATGGATAAGTACTAACAGTCTCAGGTCTGTGGAATGGTTAATTTTAGACAGCCTGCCCAGTAGACAGCATCCCTAGATATTCAACCCCACGAGGCATGCTAACTTCATTGATGAGCTATAGGAATGAAGTTCCCCCTTGCGACCTTAGGCTTAAGAAGGGAAACGCCTCTGTTTTAGGAAATGTTCTCTATCCCCAACTCCAAGTATTCTAACATATGAGACGAACCATGAGGAGCTACATCGTTGTAAATACCCTTCTAGGCTTTGTAGGCACAGCCTCAGCGGCCGACTATGCTTCAATTGATGTTGATACATTCTGCATTATATATTTATCTACGTATCTTGCTCCAGTTTCTGTCCAACCTGGCTTATCACTATCAACACATAACAGCTTAGTGCCAACAACCTTTGGTATGGGATTCCCAATTGCAACGTGTTCGCATACACTCTTATTAATCGGGCAATAGGCACAGAGGATCAGACTTCATCCTTTTCAGAATCCGCTAGAGCCTCTGCAGTCGGTCCTGAGTCTTTGACATTGGACTCAACATTGACCGAGGTACAAAGTAACTCTAGGTCATTAGCATTCAGCTCGGCATTAACCGAGCAAAGTAACTCTAGGTCACTATTATTCAGCTCGGCAACCGTATCTTTAACCAATATAATCATTATATCTCTGATATTAACTATAACCTTGAACCCTACCGCCTTTCTAACGTCGAGCAGTATTGTCAAACTAGCCGGATGACCTATTATCTTTTAAGTCTAGCGATCTAATAATTGGAAGCATTAAGTTAGTAAAGGAGCAAGTAGGGGATTTATTGGGTCGGAAAATCCTGAGGTTTATATATTTACTGCGGTCTTTAATTTGGCTAAAGGTTAGCTTTTTAATAGTAGAGTGCCTCTCTATTACTCTAGTAAAGACTTTAAGCAGCTAGATGTAAGCGATAATGGCGCTCTCGATAGCGGTATTATTACTAGAACCTTTAAAACCAATAGCTAAAGGCTTATTTTCAGGAACTTAGGCCTACCAAATAGCTAGGTAGACTTCTATTAGGATCCTAGCGGTTAAGTATATCTTACCTTTACTGCTAGACCTCCTGGCTATATAGAGGTTACTTTAGGTATTTACGACAGTAAGAGTCATATATATACTTTCGAGATTATAAATGCTAATTAAGGTGTAGTTGCACAATATCAAAATGGTCGGCTCGTAGGCATTAACACTTCAACAACGGCGGGGACGGTTTCAGCGACAAGTACGGGTAACCGGGTTAGTTCTGGAAGTGTCGTCAGCGAAGATTCCACGGCAGCAGGAACCACTAAAGCATTTACCGCTGCTTCTTCCGAACTTGTTGATTCAATTTCCTCATCTTCTTCTAGTCAGTCGAATACGGAGACAGCATCATCAACGGGGTCAGAGGCTATAAGTTTGGCTACAAGTATGTCAAGTGAGGCGACCGAAACTGCCTCTTCTACATCAACACGCTCGAACTCACAACCCTCATCTGAGCCAACTGCATTGATCAGCACAAGTGTTTCCTTAGTGACTGAAGAAACAACCCTAGTCACGTCAGCGTTGACGTCAGAGCTTTTGTCCCCGATCGATGCATCCACTGCAGAGGCTACAACAACACCAACAATCTTCGAGACCACAACTGCCACCATCGATGAAAGTACAACTGCCACTATTGATGACACCACGACTGCCACCATCGGCGAGACCACAACTACAACTGGTGATGATACCACGACTACAACTATTGATGATACAACAACTGCCGACGAGACTACGACTACAGACGAGGCTACGACTACAGACGAGACTACAACTGCTGATGAGACTACGACTGCAGACGAGACCACCACAGCCACTATCGATGAGACCACAACTACTGCTATTGTTGACACCACCACGGCTCCAGACACTACTACCGCCAATATCGCCGACACGACCACAGACCTCACAATGACCACAAGCTCTGCCCCAGAGGCCGGGAGCTGCCCTGCTACTCCTAATCCATTCACAACCGGAGGTTCCACTTTTGATACCTCCTGTGGTATGGCCATCACAGGTGGTACGTCAATGGGAGATGTCGCAGCAGAAAATTTCCAAGAATGCACGGCGTTCTGCGATCAGTTCCCGGATTGCGTTGCCATACAATACGATACAGCCACGCAGGACTGCAACCTGTTCTCGTCGTATTCTGGAACTACTATTGATAACAATTCAGATGTTGCAATTAAGCAGGTCGCTTCTGCTACTACTACAACTGATCTTGGTCCTTAATTGTAAAAGTAAGTTCTCGAAAGGGAGCTAAGTCTTGTAGGTTTTAGTTTAGTTTTTATTTCATGTTTCTTTTAATCGAATAATAAAATTTAAATACATTACTTTTGATGGATATAGTTATTATCACATAATATCCGTCTGGCAATAATCTCATCTATTTTTAACTTATTAGAGTCTTTGAAGCTATTAACATCACTAATACCAAAGAATTCAATATTCTCAATAAATGTCTAGTAATCTTCGACTGGCTTACATCTATTGCTCCGCCTTCCTCACTGCCTACATGAAACACCGCACCTAGTTTCTCGTCTTGGTCGGAAGTATGCTTGGTGTTCTTGTTTCGCAAACCTTGTGTGCTGAGATTCTCAACGACGATTATAATACTGCTATTGGAAAGTCTATCATTGCTATATTATTTCTCTTTCATTTCTTCTAAATTCTAGTCTTTAATACCCTCCAGGTTTATTCTTGGAAGGTATTCTTTCTTATGCGGTAGTATTTAGTTTGATAAAAGTTTATACATTAAAATACAAAACTCAAATAGTAGTATACAAGTAAACTAATAAATAAAAGTGATATTTTATGTAGAGCATAGAGTAGTTAGGGACTTGAAGCTTAATTATTAATAACTGGTTTCTATTTTTAGAACTGCTGTTTGAAAATAGATTAATCGCCCCCAAACCACCAGCCCTACCTTACCTTGTTTTACTGACTACCTCAGTACTCAGCCTCTTTAGCATTAAGTGCATAGATCTTACAGTCTGAAGTCTAAACTGGATTAAAGTGTTTAAGCTGTAATGACTTGATCTTGTCATAGATTTACATTTTTAAAGTCTTACTCCGATGCTAATTACTTTCTATACTTCCATACTAAATAGGTTATATTCTTCAAAGTTGTTCTAGTTGTAATATTATGGTTACTCCCGCTTACTGACGACATGTCTTTATTAACACTGATGTAAGCGGGTATTAATAAAATGTGTCAGAGAATTTAAAAATGCAGATTCTCCGGAAATAGGACTCAAGTAGCTTGAGCTTATGACAGTGGGAAGGTACAGCCCCCAAATTGTCGGTTGCTCAAATTTGTCATGCGATCACCCGGCAGTAAGCAGTGTTGTTACTAACACAAATCATGTGCGATGTGCAAAAGAGGCTTGCAGGTGGGCCAAACATTCGCGAACAGCACATTCGAAATGCGGTGCGGGTCAGCTTTTGCATTTTTCTCTCCTAGCGCTGACGCCCTGACGGGAATAAGTTGTAAGAGTGTGAGTGCACAATGCGTCGTCTTTGCCTGGAGGCTCAGCTCAATATTCAATGATCAATACAAACTAATAAAAGAACAGAATATTCCAATCACTTTATTCAACTCATCATCACACTCTCACATCTTCTCAAGCACAGTAGCACTTTCCAACTACTACAATTAAACACCTCCCGATTACCTAACTCTTATATCTTCCCTTTAAACACTTCAATATGCGCTTCTCCAACATTCTCATCCTTGCTGGCTCTGCCATTGCTGCCCCGTCCAACAACCCAGTTGAGCCTTCCGCTCTCAAGTCTCGAACTTACGAGAACCACAGCCAAGGCAATGACTACGACTCTGTGTTGCCTCCCATTGTTCCCATCAACACCCGCTCCGGTGACAGAGACCTGATCACCAAGCTCATGACTGCACCCACTCAAGCTGAGCGCGCCAGGCTTCTTGACCAACCCGGCGATTTCATTTTTGACTTCGTAAACGCTACTGGCGCTGGCGAAGCTGTTGGCAAGGGTGGTCGATCGGTCTCTGCCACCGCCTTAACCATGCCAGCCCTCATTGGCAACGAAGGCTCCATGACTGTTGCATTCCTCGGCCCCTGCGGCATGAACACTGCCCATGTTCACAACCGAGCCACAGAGCTGAACATCATTGTCAAGGGACGTCTTGTTACCAACTTTGTGCTCGAGAATGGCGTCCGTCCCATCCAGAACACTATGGACACCTTCCAAATGGCTGTGTTCCCTCAAGGAGCCATTCACCAAGAGTTCAACCCTGACTGTACTGATGCTGTCTTCGTTGCTTCCTTCGGCTCTAACGACCCTGGTGTGAACCAGGTCGCACAGAGCTTCTTCAGCCTGCGACCTGATGTTGTTTCCGCTACTCTTGGTGGTGTTAAGACCATTGACGGAAAAGACATTGAGTCTTTCCGGGACATGATCCCAAAGAACATTGCTCTCGGTATTGACTCTTGCTTGAAGAAGTGTGGCATCGAGAGAAACGCTAAGCGAAGTATCGATGAGATCCTGGCTTAAATTGGCCACAGCTACTGATTGCACAATGATTCGTTCAATCATAGGTGTATAAGGGATGCTAGCTTGGGGATTTTACCTTCTTTCCTGTAGATAATTATTTTACTGGTGGATATTATTAAACGTTCGCTCATAGACTATACTTTCTTTCATAACAGATAAGCCTTTTACAGACACAGATACCCCTGGCACCCCCCGCCATGTGACTAGTTATACACTGGGGTAGTTATTAAAATAATGGATCTAACTCTTTATAACTACAAATACAATTCTAGTAAGTAATGGGAGGAGGCGGAGATGATTAAGTGGCGAGGCTTCAGCCTTGTTACCCATTCGATAGCCAACCATCAACAACCGGAATTCAGGAATGCATTGTGGCTATCAATTACCTTCTGACTGGGGACGGCTGTCGCTTTCTTAATTCGGCGGGAGACACAGAGTAAAAAGATCTCGTTGATATTTTAAGCCACACAGGGCTCAAACGTCCTGATGTATTCCTTTCTTGCTAGCAATAGTTTAACGGGTGGCCTTCTTTTCGCAAATGCCTCCTATGTGAAGCACTTAGAAAGGCTGAGGACATGTAACATATCAGCCTCTGTATGATCTTCCCAGATTACAGTCTCTTCTGGGACACGAAGAAAATCTTTTTCAGGCTTGTATTCATTCATGCTTTGACAGTTGGCAAGCCTCGTTGAAACAGGGAAAGTGAGTGAAGAAGTAGATTAATTTCGGCGAGGTATCAAACGAGGTTGCTCAAACATTAACAAGCATACGGCATGATTGAAGGTATATATTCAAGTAACTATTGTATTACTCATACTCGAAGAAGACATTCCTGATGTATCTTATACCAACATGCTATCTCTAATAATACTGTAAAGGCAGATCCCGATCATCGATGCCTTTCTTGAACGGGAGCTGGATCTATATCTGAATAGCCTTTGCCAAGCTTAGCTACTTGGTACTTAGGAATCTAGCTATGTCTTTGCCCAGCAGTCGATGAATGGGCGAGGTGGGGTGAAGATCATTTATCCAGAGGTACTCATCGGCCGCGTACTTGCATCCGTCCAGCTTAGTCTCTGGCGTCTTGGTTCCCCTATTTGATGTTAATATGTCTCAAAAACAATATAGTGAAATATATGGATACACTTACTTTGCGTATTTTGTGCAATAGTTCTTAGTATCCTTGTACACAGATGTTTCTTTAAACTGCGAAGGACGCTGGTATACCTGCTGGAATAGAGGATAGGTATCATAAACAAAGACATTGGCTGAAGGGTGCGCCTTTAGAAACTGTGCCTGGAGAAGTCGAATCCGTTTGTTCCAGTCTTGAACGGCCTCTGTTATTGAACGAGCCTTTCTCGAAGCATCACTAGACTTGGTGATACGAGGCGTATGTTGAAGTGGTGGGACCGTCAAGAGGAGGAAGTTCCTCGCGCCATCTTTGTAGAGAGATTCGATGCGGTTCTTGTAGCTTTGGAAGCTGACATCATATGTCTTTGAAGTTCTGTCCGAATAGCTGAGGACGACATCGTTTATGCCTATCCAGACTGCAAAGAGAGATGAGTCTGAACTAAAGGTTTTGCCCAGTTTGTAATGAGGCTGGAAATTTTCTCTGATCTCACGATCAACAGTATAGCGACTCTTGTCACCATTTGGTGTGCCAACAATTGCTCCGCTAGTGCCGAAGTTGTATGTAAGGAAGGGAGACTCATTGTAGCCTCCAGTCAAGTACCCAACCCAGTTGGGGCCGTTAGAGCTGGTGATGCCCGGAAACGCTGGGTTGCCTATTTTATTCTTACTGGAGGGCTGTGTGCCGCTGGGATCGAAGCCTGTCCGCGAGTATGAATCACCACTAATAACAATGTTAGCTGATATCAACAGAATGGCTTCTGGAATACTAACAAGACAAACAGAGTTTTGAGTTTCGAAAATCCTTTCCAATGGCTTGTTGCTCGAGTCACAGCCGCACCTTGGCTTTCAGTGACTAACAATGTCACAAGTAAAAAGATATTAAACAACATGATGGCTCTGGGGATATTTGCAGTATGAGAAGAGATGTTGAGAATGTGTTTAAGCAGTCTCTTGAGTGTTAAGTCTATGAGTGGGAACCCAGTCTACTATATAACCTTTTCTTAGAAAACTTCCAGAACTGAAAAGACTGCAGTGTGTACCTTGCATATTATCTGGACTAATGCACAATACTCTAAATACGAAGGTTGTAATCCAACCATAACGTCTCTTGCCGATCAAGGGCCACACTGCTTTCCAATATTCTGGTTGAGAACCTTCAAACTAAAAGGGAGCTATACTTAGGAGGGTCAATAATTCTTTCTAGTGCTCTTTGTTAGCCGTCTTAGAGCTTGGAAGACTAGAAAACCACCTCGTATTACCCGGTTATGATGTCGTGGTGATGTATTCAAGCCATAATTCCCGGTCATCGGGACATCCCAGTTATACTAGCTCAACGCCTTTTACTAGACTCTGTGGTGTTTCACTACTACAGCACTAAAGCGGTTGTTTCGGCAAGCACTTTATAATGATCTTGTTGTTAAATCCATCGAACCAAAACGACTCATCACTCATCATCAAAGCGGATATTTTAAGCCGCTAGTTTGGTCTAGATTATTTCCGTGGTTCCTTTGGTCTATACTAGTGACCCCGATCTGGCTTCTCCGGTGCGCCATCTCTTGCTATTGGCTGTTCCTGGAGGGGCTAGTTGGAAGTATTGAAAGTAAAACGTCTCGGCGTTGAAAGATGAGTGCAGTGGCGTGAAACTTCCAACGGCAACCCATAGTGGCGGGAATATTGGCGGGCCCAGCGCTGACCGCACCACTCGTATCATGTGTGCTTTGTGGATTGAGTAAATGAAGACCACTTGCACCCGGAATAGTACATCCGAGTTGATCCTCTCGAGGGCCTATTGCAGGTTTGCGTATTTGTGTATTCCAAATTCGTTGTGCTATTACGGGCGCTTTATGTTGCTAACTGTAACTATATTGCCCACTCCAAGGCCTTAACGCCAGGCCCTGAAAATCCCCAATCTTCAGACCTGGCACTTGCACATCCAGATTGTCCGAGTCCGTATACAAGTGCGTCTCAAGATTGCAAAGATCAACAGGGTTGCTATTCCGCCATGTCGGGGTCTTAATGCTCCGGATGATCTCAACCACACCTGGGATACTCCATCCTGTAAATGGCTTGTCTGGCTTTGTCGCTGGGAGATTGTTTGCCCGCATCTGCTTCATCAGGTAGCCGAGAAGCCGACAGGAACACTCTAATGAGCAACCGACTCGGCCTACCACGAGGTCCTCTTGCAAGCTGTAGAGCTTGGAAAAGAGTTGATCAATGAATTCAACGCGCTTTTGGTCGATCTTGGCTGTTCAGTGTTAGAAATCTATCCCTGTTTGCTGACTCAAGATGACGTACCAGGGACTTGGGTCGGTATAGGTAAATCCGTTTCAATAACACCTTCTGTGTTCACAATAGCCCAGCTGCTAAGCCCTGAAAATGCTGACGAACATCGAAAGGCCCAAGCGATGAATAGCAAAAGCGTTCCATTTCTACCAAATGACTTTCTCTTACTCGCGGGATGTCCAACGACTGGTCCCCAGAAATCTGTAGTCCAGTCGAGGATGCCCAAACGCCATCTATCGAAGAAGATCTGCACAACTTCAAGACAGTCGTAGTAGTCAACCAACAGCCCGATGTGAGCCACGGCCTCCACGTCTAGCTTTCTGGGCACTTGGTAATGATGACCATGGATGATATCCAGTAGAATAATGAGGGCATGGGCATTCCAGTCTGATGCACCGATCTCCAAAAGCCCTTGATCATTAGGTTGAGACTCTTTGTACTTCCCTTCTATCATGGCCTTGAAGACTGGGGACACAATACATAGATGCCTAGTTGATACTCTGAATTGTATCTCATTTGGCTCACCGTTGTCGAGATACGGTGCCAAGGACTCTAAATCCTCCCAAGTCTTGGGCGATTTATTTATATGCTTGGTCTTTATTTCGGATGCAGTGGATTCTTCAGTCTCGCCATTATCTGACGTTTCTAGATCGTTTGCTGGAGGGATTCTTTGTTCATTGGGACACCGCAAGATGAGGAGTGCATCCCCCAGAGGATCTAGTTCGAGAAGAGACGACTTCATCGACAGGGTTAAGCTGAATGTGTAAGGTGGTAGGCTCTTGTGGTCATTATAAGGGACTTGGGTGTCCAAGTTGCTGGGGTCTACCTTGTTTTGGAGATGATGGGTGACTGGCGGTCAGACGCTTCCGAGATCCTCCCCGCTTTGCTTTCATAGCAGCCTTGCACTAAAATCACGTGTTGGTAAGCCACCAAGTCGGTTGGACGCAGCCTTGTATAAGAATCCCTCGTCCAAGAAGATTTTCAAGTTGAGAGTAACTAAAGATAGATATTATAGTAATTAAAGGCAGATCTAAGGGTTAAAGGCATGAGATTCAGTCGATATCCACTAAGAATAATTAAAGCTATTATTAAGAAAACAAATAAAATAAAATACCAATTAGTTACAGAACAACAGCTTACACTTCTTTTATATAATTAATTAATACATTAACCACTAGATACCGGGTCAGTCAACCACTCTGCCAAGAGGGTCAAGTCAAACAAGTATACCCAAAACGCAACAGACAGATCAAGATAAGCCACAGGTGAGTTAAGCCAACTTATCCTACAACTGGCTCGTATTTATCAGAACATGTAGCTACATCGAGAACCTATTACGTGAAAATCAGGAATTAAGGAGCCGCAGTCAACAAAATCGAACAGAAGCGATAGCGGCTCAAGAGTCGACGGATAATGATGCAGAAAACGAGGCTCAGCTGGACACGCCCTCTACCCGCGAACCAAGCCATAACCCGGTGCTGGACGAGACGCCATGGTTCCTTTCGATCAGATCATCAGATATCCCTAATCTCATAGGAGAGGTGGCAGACGCAGCGTTCGCGACGCGATTTCGGCAACTGCTCACAAACCAAGTACTCAACCATACCCTACGTACCAGTTATCCAGATAAAAACCAAATAATGGTGCTTGCGCAAGCTGAGTGTCCTTTTGTTATCGCTACTCAAGCTCGATTCCTGGTTCGAGTAGCCCTGAAGAGCCTGGACTGGCCTTTTTCAGTCACACAAGCAAAGTTCATGACCTGCTCAAGGAGCGGCCCTCTATAGATTCCGTTGAAATCTCCCTCCTGTTGGTAAGATCATGCTCATATCCTTGACCTTTACTTACCATTGCAGTGCCTATATACCCTCAGCATCAATAGGCGCCACTCATCGTTCTTTTTAGCAAGCTCTGCCGTACGGCATTGCTTGGTGATGGGACTTAACTTGAATATGCCAGACTCTCAACTAGAGGATCTGGAAACCAAGGAGCACCTTAATTGAATCTGGTGGTCGGCAAATATGATGGATCATACAACTGCGTCTATCAGCAGCCAAATTACCTCGGTGTCGGACGATGAGATATTTGTCGACCTTCCATCAAGTACAAGGGTTACCGGTACGCGGCAAGCCGATTTCCAGCACACAGAACTGCTCATTGCGAGGATATAATTGGCCAGAGTCACAAGATCGATAATTAAGTCTGTGTATGGAAGGGCACAAGAGACGAAACCATTCCTCCGGAGAGTCCAGCATGCTCGACAAGGTTTAAAACGATGGCTTGAAAGCCTGCCGCCCGATATACAGATGGTTTCCAAATCATCACATTCAAAGTCAATGGCGGTTCAATCTCTTCATCTTACTTTCAACCAGGTAATTACTGCATCAACTTCAATAGCCTCAGCTAACTGTTTCAGTCCGTGATCTTGGCAACCCGACCGGTCCTATTATATATGTTGCGAATGCATATGGAGGCAAAGGGAGAGACTCCGGCCACAGCTGAAGAAATGGTCTCAAACAGCGTTCAGACATTGGCAGAAGTCTACGTCAGATGCGCTCGACACTTATATGCTACTGTCGTCGAATCCTGGATTGGATGATCATTTGAGACTTTCGACTACTTCAACGCACGATATCTCTTCTCATCGGCAACAATTTCGGCTATATCTAGTCTCTTGGATGGGCTTGATAGCTCTGAGAACCGAGAAAACTTTCACTTTGCCAGCCAACTGATAGAAAAATTACGGGATTATAGAAGTTTCTCAGCCACAGATTTCTGCCGTCACCTCAAAGCAATGAAAAGAAAATATCCAGGGCTTCTTAGCCAGAGAGAATTTACCACTAGGCAATCAAGTAGTACCAGGCTCTCAGGCTATTTTAGAGGCGTTAAATTTCCAGGATAACTTACTACAGCCTACCCAATTTATAACATCAGGTATAGCACTGGCTGAGCCACCCTTGGATGCGTTTTTACAAAGCGAAGAGGACCTCCAAGATATAGATTTTCTCTTAGATACTACCCAACTAGGTGGTCTATATTGGCCTATGTATAATCCTCCATAATTAGGCCTCAAGTATATAATATAGTTATCTACTTTCGACTTAGCTTTTCTAATAAATCCTTAACCAGCACCTTTGACTTATCGAGTTCCTGTTTGAGTTCCTCGCCTTGATATTCTCCAGGTAGATACCAAGGTGCAATATTTTGCACCAGTTGTTGAAGCAAGTAATTCTGTTCCCAATGATCTTTATCGACGCCTTTAAGTGGCGTTGGCACACCATTTTCTTCAAGCCGCTTCAAGTACACTTCATACATATCTTTCGGCCAATCATTACTATTTTCAATATAGTCGTTGAGGAACTCATCGAAAGGAGGAAAGAATCCTGCGAACTCAAAATCGACAATACCAGTGATTTGAGGAGGCTCGCCTGATATAAGAACATTCCGAGGGGAAAGATCATAGTGAGTAAAAACGAACGCAAGGGCTCCCGTGTTTAGACTGGTCATGGATGGGAGGATTTCCCGCATGAAATTTCGAACGGGAGCTAAGAGGCTTCTGTTTGGTTCGAATGTCTCGTTTGCTTCTAGCGTTTTCAACTTATTCTCCATCGTGACTTTGTAGTAGTCTTCAACTGTTGCGATGGGGTCAAGGCTTCGGACTCCCTCCCCCAGTATACCACGGATGACAAAGTTTGCCCCCAATTCTCTTGAGTCGATTAGAGTAACGTCTGGTCGCGAGTCTTTGTACTCATCTTCCTGGAACCGCATGTTCCCTCCATAAATCTGGCAGGGAATATTTTGACGCCAGTTCGTAACATGGTCTGCCAATTGCAGAGCTAGATCGGCCAGTCTGTCGTTATCATGTTCAGATAAATCGATAGGCTCCCCAGGAACTCTTGTCATTAAGATCCAGCCGCCCGTATTTCCGTCGAAAGCTTGCTCCTCTAATGGTCGAGTAGCACTCCTATCTCTGTGCGTAACTGCCATCTTCGATCCATCTTGTGACCAAGCGATAGCTCTAGGCACCGGAATTCCAGGGCAAAAGACTTCGATTAGCTGTAGGCAAGAGACTTCATTTTGTATTTTATCGCCTTCAAAGCCGCGACCATTAATCTTTAGAACGAACTCTTCTTGACCTAGATCGCTAGGGTCTTGTTGAACGTCAGATATCTGGGGTGAGCCCTTAAGAAGATAGATTCGATTGTTGAAAGATTTCAATGATGGAAGACTCTTAATGTCTACCAGTGTGACTTCTGGAAGAGCTAGATGTACAAGCTTTCTAATGCTCTTAGTGGACATCTGTATCCCAAAATTGGGGTGATGAGGTGGCGTTGACGGCCGTGAATCAATAGAAGACATTTTTTTCGGATAAGAAAGATAACTGGGGGAAGAGAGCATTAATTAAAACCCACTGGTTGAAATATATATAAGTACGTTACTCCACTACTTGATGCATATGGCTCATTCACTGACATAATGTCGCACGTGACACTAGGGTCAATGATGGCATCCTCGATCAGAGGGGCTGTGTAGTGAGTTAGATATTTATTTCTGACCTTACATGATACATAGAATAAGCAAGTATAATGAATAAGTGAGTAAAATATAATACTTTCCTAAAAGTAGCATAAAGCTTTAATTTATTTTCGTTTCTTTTATAGATAATCTTATTAAAGATTAATTACCAATTTAAATAGATAAATTTAGATATAATATATAGCAATACATACTTTATGATTCATTATAAGTTATACTATCTTAAATTATAAAATACAGTAAAGAACTTTTTATATTAACTTGATAACTAATAAAGTACTTTAATCTTAATATTAATAACTTTTCTATATTAAATATACTATTTTATAGTTTCCACCCTATGAGATTAGATCTTTACTTTATTTTGTTACTATTCTTTAAAGAATTGCTCTTTAGGTCTTCTACGTGTGTAGTATAATGTATACGCTTTGTTATTACTTTCTATTTCTGAGGACTACATTGTAATAATTATTAAATACAATTTTATCCCCATATATTAACCTGTATCATTTCTATACGTACTATCGCCGAAAGCAGTTTATTTCCTCTGTCATAAAGCCTGCACCTCTTGAACAAGCCTCAGCATTAATGAGTGGGTAAATAACTATTTTGGAAAGGTGTGTTATATTACTAAGCTATAGTTATTGAGCTTTTTAAGTATTAAACGGTATATACTCAGGATACCTTGATCCTGAAACCTCAAAATCGCTGACCAGGCGCGTGTTCTCCAAAGTCTCTTCTTCGGTCATGCTGAAACGGATACTGTTCTCCAACACACATCCGACTGAAGTTGTTCCTGAGATAGGGGTGATAGCCGAATTGTCTGTGTTTCCGCTCAAGGCAGTCAGCCAAGAAAGAGTAAGCTGTGCCGGAGTACAGCCCTTTTTCTTGGCAAGGGCTTGACTTGTCTAACCAATCTTAAGTTGTAGAAGAATGCATTTCAGTGGAACCAGGGGAAGCCACTTATCATTTTCTCGAACTGCGACGGTTTGACAATACTTCCGGTAAGTATCTACGCATCAAAGGTCAACAAACAGCGGAACCAGGCTGACTATCTAGGCTGAAGTCAAGAATGAAGATTGAGTACTTACGTCTTTGCCCAGCGGAGAGTAATTTCTCACGACACACAATATCCGCTCTCCCGTCTCCACTGCACTTCTGGTCAGCATCCCTTGTAGGCTCAATGCTCTGATAAAGAGAGTGAAGAGAATACTCACTCCAGGTCAGTAATGCGCATACCGCGGTCAAAAATGCCTGTCCCCCATCCTTCGGTTCAACCTGGCCTTACAACGACTCCCCGATTGGCAAAGGTGATAGACTTGGTACCGGTTTCCACTGGTTTTCTCACAGGGTGATTACACCAATTGACTTACTCTGCACGAGCACATCACATCAACCGTTACCTGTCCAATCTGCCATATAATTGCCGATCCATTGAAAAAGCTATGATTGCAGCTTTTAAACATGTCGACTATGTTAAATCCTAAATTCTTGCGGTTCGTAATGTGATTTCGTGGTCGATTTGCAAATATTGGGCTCCGTGTTGGCGAGACTTTGGTCACGGTAACGTCCGTTCAAAGGAGGTTCTTATAGTAGTTATGTCTAATGAATTTCATGATATTGCCTCTCTCGGGTTCGTGATCTAATAAACCACATTCGCCCTTACCATCTAACTCAAAAGCCAGGATAGAATAGCCGAGGTCTAGGTCCACAAATATGAATGAAGCTTGAATCTTTTCTTCGTTAAATAGCAGCGTGATTATAAAATGCCTGTGTGGGGCGTGGCCTTGTCCGGCAATCGCTATACCAGGCATGATAATTGCTGCGTGGTCTTCGATGAGGTCCTTTGTGTTACCGTTGACACCATTGATAAGTGCACATTGCAGTTCAATGAGTGCTGAAGAGGTTGACACACCAGGGTCTTTTGAGATATCCCCTTTTAATGACTGGGAGGGTGTGGAGATTTCCTAGATATCCCACAGCTGGATTTCAATGTTTCTTGGTCTTACTATTATCCGCGGATAGACCTCTAAACTTGGTACTACAGTGTAGATTAGACGCCCAAGCATTTCAAGCAGGCATATGGTTTCACATCGAAATATTATTTTATGAATGGTTGAGAAGTTAAAGAGGTTGTATTGAAAAAAACCCTGATGGAGCAGCGGAAGAATTTAATTTAGTCTAGCGACTTAAGATCTCGTATTGATGAGGTCTTCGTCTGGGCTCACTGCGTTCATTGGAGGCCGCAATATCGTATGGTCTTCACATAACCATAATTCGGCCAGTCAACAAACTAGCAGTTGGATCTGCCGACAATAACATTGTATTTGTCAGTGTCGAACTGCTGGCCCCGAACGAAATATGCACTCCAACTAGGAGGGCAAGGCTTGCTTACGCAAGGCGGGCTTTTGGTTAGTGACTGGCAACTCGCAATAATGCGATCAACATAGTCAGCCAAGTAGCTGCACCTAGGCTCAATGTAGTGGCCGTTGTCGTTGCAAAGCCAGATAGCATCGCCATAAGAACAAGAGATGCGAGCGCACTTGCCAGGACCACCACCTACACCACATACACTGGTTCCCAAGGAGCGAAGATACCTTTGCTCACGTCGAGCCGCTACCACATCGACATAGCCGGTTCCGCCGACATTGCAAATGATGTTAGACTAGAATATTGGTTAGAATATATAGCTAAAAATAAGAGCATTGAAGATATCTCTTACTGGGTTGCGTGCTTCAATCCCGGATGAGGCGTCGGTGTTGTCTTCTACCAACTCGAACTCCGGGTTAAGCTCCTGGATCTGAGAGATGATTGACTGACACTTGGTGTTAGTATAATTACAGAGAGTCAAAACTGTTCACAGATGTCTTACCTCAACAGTGCCATTCAGGGAAATAGGAGCCTCTCCCTCCTTGATGGAACCCTTCCATTGCATTGGGACAATTTCATAACCCTCGAGAGGGTCAGCAACCACCTGGCTACCATCAGGAAGAGCCTAAGAGATAGTCAGTACACTGTTGATTGCCTTTGTGACTAAACTTGGGTGTAAGCCTTACCGCAGCAGCGACAGTCACTGCGGCGCAGTGAAGAATGATCGAGGTCACAGCCTTCATCTTGAGTATTTGTTGATTTGTAGAGAAGTTTGAAGTAGGAGACGAGTGGTTGTGGATTGCAGTGTTGATTGCGCTGTCGACTCCAAACCAAAGGGAGAAAGGCTGTGGTCTTTATAGCTTTCGCATGTCTCTGCTCTCCAAGGTATCTTACCTGCACCTTCCTTTCCTGTGTATACTCGCGTCTGACTTGACCAAATCTCAGGTCTGCCAAGAACCCTAGGTGTTCGTATACTTCGTATCAAGGGTTAAATTACCCGACTCTCGTGACTATGGACGAATCATTAACACACGAGGCGGAACCTTTGTAAGAATATGCAATGTCATAGTCCTATTAGTTTTAGCCAAGTAAACCCCCCGCTCTGAAGGAAGAGGTCCTTTGTGCGCTTACATGATAGATCCACTCGTAGGATTTTACCGCTGTCTACGGGGGCGTAATAGAGCCAGTCTCGGCGCATGCACGGACAGCATACCAGCTGACCGGTGCTTGGCAAGCAATGTGGAGTATAATAATAACACTGTTGTCTCTTAACTATAAGACTCTGTGTAATAGTTTATTACTTTTTGGATTAATTTAAGTATTCTTAGGCTCTTTGTATCTCTATGGAAGTAAAAGTTATAAATAAGTATGCCAGTACAAATGAATTATAAACTAAACCCTGTAAATTTGTATGCCGGGGTGTAGAATCTAGGCATTTCATGTGGAGCAGTCTTTCCTTTTAGCACATTCATATACAGATTTGCCTTCCTTGCACCTGCATCTTGGCGCTTAGCAGTAAATCCTTCCAAAGCATAAGCTATGCTCTATATAGACAAGAATGACCTGCGGTTAATTAGGGCTGGGCAACATATACTTATTATCAGTCATTGTAAAATATTAATCCATGTTATCTCATAATGTGGGTCGTTTCCGATGGTATCTAGTTTAGCTTATACAGCCCCCTAGGGTAATAAATGTCACTTTCCGTACTTTTCGCCCCTTTATCACAACAGCGGAATTGCAACGATTGGCTGTGTTCTACTCCGTATGCTCTATACTAGTGAGATTTATTCAAAGCCTATTTCCCGAATCTGACCAATTGTGGCTAGTTGACATTTATCACCCTGGGGGGCTGTAAACCTTAACCTCCTGCTTGATTAGTAGGCTCGCTTCATCTTGGCGCGTGGCACTTATTAAACGGGGTAAATAAGTAAAGTTCAATATTTAATACTCTGCATAAATATTATTCTTTACAGTTTCCTATCCTTCGGTATATAGTAGCACTTTTAAAGTCGAGGACTAGGTGCTACTACAGGTGGAATAACTGCAAAATCTTCTGCTCTGTAATTTTGAGGCCAGATGCCATTCTTGCCTGGAGCTAGGATGCCTTTGGGGTCAAGGGCATTCTTGATCAGGGTGTTGAGATGCATCTGAGCATTGTTGTTAAAGTTATACGTCTGTGCAATCTGATCCATCAGAGCCAGATGTGTTCGATACTCGCCCCATCCTCTCTTGGCGGCTTCATCGATCAGCGTGCAAATAAGTCGGTGAGCACGACGGCATGAATCCTCGTCTTCTCGATTGAACACTAGACAGACAATGTGATGCATCTCACGCATGCCAATAACAAAGGTTCCAATGAAATCGAAGCCGGCTTCCTCGCAGCGGGTACGAGTGAGCTGATACTGTGCCATAGCATCGTCACCAGTGACTTTGGCAATAGGTGAGAAGAATAGATGTGCGCCATTGGGGAGCCAGTTACTGTCTGCCGTTAGCTAATGATTCTGTAGGGAAGTGAAGACACTTATGCGCAATAGAAAACTTACACCCATTCTAGTTCAGTGTAGGTAGGGATGCCCTGTAGAGTAAGGTGTCTTGTCTGCAATACAACGTTCTCTGGCATGTCCTCAGGAAAGTAGAACTTGGCGCCAGGGATAGCCGAGAAAGACTTTTTGACAACCTCCCACATAACCTTTCTGATAGGTTCAGGTCCATAAAGCGCCCCATAAAAGTTCCAACGTCCTAGGTTTAGTTTTTTTGCTATTTCATCAAGCTCTTTGTCACCAAGAGGTTTTTTGGAAGTTGTATAAGATGCACGATTACCCTAGATGGATTTAGCAATCGGACTTGCGTGTAGTCTGGACAAATTAAGCTTCATACCATTACTGCTGCATCTAAGAGCACATGCCTGACAGTTGGCACATTTTGAAGTACCATTGAGGTTCGAAGAGGCCTAATGATCTCAATAGCCTGATGGAGATCCTCGTCTCTGGGGATAGTAATCATATAGGACTGGTAGCCACCAGGATTAACCATCAACCAGACGCCCATCTTAACAACAATGCCAAGAGAGGACTGGGTAAAGATTCCGTCGTTGTAAGGGCCAAAACCGTAGTTGAAGAGCTGCCATGCCGAGTTGGGTTCTTGCTCATGCGGAGGTGCATTAGGATCTGCGTTTGGGTTGGGAAGAGCTCCCATTCCTGTACGAACGAGGGTGCCATCTGGCAGAACAACTGTCGAGGAGAGTTAGATGTATCCCACATTTATGTAGAAGGGTGGACATTGTTACCTTCCATACCACAATGCATCATAAAATGGTCCCCTGGCTGATAGTTAATAGGTAAGTCTACCAACTGCTTATGAAGCTTGAGAACTTGCCATATGGCGTGTAGCCAACCCCTCGATCAGTGGTATTTCCGAGAACAGACCCTCCGCCCAGGTCAGGAACATCAACCCAAAGCTTGTCGCGAAGATTGTTGTCTACCAGGTACTGATGAAGGTCGGCATATGTCACACCGGGCTCAACTAGAGCGTAAGCTCCATCGACATCCACCTTGAGGATCTTATTCATGTGTTTGCCTAGATCGAGCGTGACAGAGCCCGGAACTCGCGGAGCAGCCCCACCGTAGCCAACATTGCGACCAACTGATATTGGCCATAGAGGAATGCTAAACTTGTTTGCGAGTTTAACGATAGCTTGGACCTCGGAGACGTCGCGGGGAGTAATGACGGCTGAGGATATAAAATGTTCCTTGCCCGCAATATGGAACATGTCGTGGACCTTACTCTGATCAAGATAGTCCTGCTTGTTGCATTGAGCACTACTGCTGACAATTGTGACGTTTTCCGAGCCACTGACACCCTTTGCATCGGTGATGAACTTATGAAATGTCTCACTTGATGTCATAGGGGGCAAGACGATGGGGTCGGCTGCTGACTGGGTTGAGCCTGCATTCTGCTCTGGGTATGGGGCAATAGATGCCCGAGGTGAGTCTGGTTTGAAGGGAGGTGACATATTGAAGGAGGATTGAATCACGACAGTTTAGATAGAGGAGGAGGTTTAAGGATTTGAGAATGACAGAAGAGATGTTAGCTCTAGGTTGTGCGTCCTAGGCCAAGCTATATATCTATGTGTAGAGGTGGGAGTTACTGTTTTCAAGCACTAATAGAAATGATTCAATCATCCGGAGACAGAGTCATTCGGTCATGAGACCTACTACACAGGAAGATTTGTGCTGATCGTGATGGAATCATTTAATATGGACTGAGTCTTGAAATTGTGTTTTTAGGTTGTGTAGCAGTGGGGAATTATCCGACGTGGGAGATATAGAGACTAAGTACTTGCATTACTACGTACTGCATTATCATTTTGGATCCACCTATAGTAGCATCAGTGGCTTGATGAGCTTGAATCTATTGAAGTTTAAGGAACAATCAAGAGGTATGAGTAATTACTACACTGTAAGCAGGTCAGCAGGGCCTTGTTAGCGTGTTAAATGCCGAGGTAACAGCCGAGATTACGAGTATCCGTACCCCACTTGAACAACTCCGTACCAGTGTATATTCTCCTTCAAAGATGCGGAGGTGGGGAAATTCCCGGTGGCAATGCCGATTTAGCTGCGGGGGTGGTAATATTCCTTCAAAATGAGATCCGGGGATGCAGTTGGCTTGGGATTTGATTCTTCACCCTGTATTACCCATTTGGCCTACCGAAAACTAGATTCATCAATTGCGGCCCAATTGAGCCTTGACTTAGTTTTCCAATGCCCCCGGTTGTATAACCCCGAATTGACCTGTAGCCCTGAGTGGCCCGCCAAACTAACGAGACCCTCGTTTAGTCACCATACAGACATGCATACAGAACTCAACTATCAACAAACTTCCACTCAGTTACTACCAGGATGGTTCAATTCCAGTGTTTAGTTTGCTCCGCTCAATTTGCCAAGCCAGGTATATTTACATCACATGTCTTTATGCTTCAATCTTCCTCCGTCAGCTAAAACTCTTGTGTTTGTCTAATAGTTTATTGACTAATGGTATTTCACAACAGACCATCTTGCCCGTCATGAGTTATCGCGTAGGTTCAGACTTATCCCCTATAAGGAGCTTTCACTTTCATCTATCTCACACACATTAAGATGATAACGAGCGTGCATATATGTGCGGATTTTGCCCTTTGAACTTCAATCGAAGGTGGGTTGCCTACTGCATTCGCATTGAGACAACATTAACTCATACCAGGGATGCACTACTTCGACACTGGAGGACGTGTAAGAGTCGTATTGAGTCGGGGCTCCGACCTCTGGTTTTACCGGCTAAAAAGCGAGGAAGAAAGTTCAATGCGTGTTTACGTTGCGCACAGTTGAAAAAGAAATGCAGCGGAGCGACACTATGCACAACATGCGCCGACCAGGGTCAGCAATGCACCTACTCAAGGTCTCTTACAACGAAAATAACACCACGCGTTGAAAGGGACGACCAGGTTTTAGCTCCCCCAGTGTTGTCTATCCCACCAAACTTAAACACATATATACCCGACATTGAGTCTTTTTCGGTCGACCTCAAGGAATGCAATGTTGCCAATTGGTGGCCATTAGGGACTGAGATATCTGGCGGTTCTCAAGATTGTTTTCAAAATGGACTTTTCCCATTCTCCCTCCCTGGAGACAAAGTCTTCGACGTCCCCCCACTCAACTTCAGCACCTATCCACTGACAGATAGCAATGAATGGGACTTATCTATCAACAGTCTAATACGGCAACCATTCATAACAGCCCCAAGCTATCTGCACCTCGATATTCGATTTCTAGCCAATATCACATCAACTCATGGTATAGCAAGCTCGTTCGAGATCGGAAGCTCATTGGCTCGAAAAAGAGCCATGTCTAGTATGAGGCAAGGCTGTAACATACCCTTGATTACTAGACACTACGAAAGGGCCCAGCAGACATATGTTGAGACCGATTGTAGTGACCATGATATCCTTTCATCAAATCCATTTAAACACACTACCACAACCAATACTTCACAACCATTGTTGATAAAGTCGCAAGAGATAATCAAGGGAATCCGAGAGACGCTTTCAAACAGAGAGCCATCCCTTGCATATAATGCCAACTCGTCCCAGTTAACAGAGCGCTCCTACACCTATTTCTTCTCTCCGCCAAACCTCGAAAGATTTATAAGTATATTTTGGCATTTCTGGTACCCCAACTGGCCCGTCTTTCATGAGCCCACCTTTGACATAGCGCAAAAGCCACCCCAGCTTATAGCTGTGCTATCACTCATTGGAGCTTGTGTTAGCCCTGACAAGGTCGATAGAGACCAGGCATTGTCGTTGCTTGAAGTTGTGGAAGAATGGATATTTAATGACTCTGACTTCTGTGAGGATACCATTCCTGAAACAGACGATGAATTCATGCTTTCTCAGATTGAAACTCGACTTGACACGATCCGTGCAGCATATGCTCTCATGATTGTTATGACATGGGAGGGCAATGCAAAGCACATGGCGAGAGCACGAAGAACAAGATTTACCGAGACAGTTTGTGTAAGCCGGAGTCTTTACTTCTTCTGCGCTCCGCAGAGATCCATGTTGAATAACATTGCTTGCAACGACCATTCAAGATGGAGGCTGTATTCCTTGAGGGAGGAGTGCATTCGAACGCTGGTATATGTTTTCATGCTCGATTGTGCATTCGTTATGTTTAATAATACAGCCCCACGAATGGTGATTGACGAACTGCAGTTTAGTCTGACCAGTCCCGAGGAGTGGTTCTATGCTATGACTGCGGATGACTGGTTAGATTCTGTTGGAAACTCACCACGGATGGATCAGGGGATATGTCTATCTGTCGCTATAAGAAAGATCATGCAAGGGGAGTTAGATGACACTAGCTCAAAGGTACTCGAACGAACCAATTTGCTGAATTATTTTGCAATCACTGGCGGTAGGTTATCAAACAGATCTATACAGGTTTTTCAAGAAGAACGATACTAACGAGAACACAGCTTTCCATAACCTCATCTACCTTCATAATTATGGCTTTGACAGTGGTTCTCAGCCTCCTCATCTCTCATGTGGCTTGAAGAACTGGATACGAATTTGGCACGCTCGAGTACCATCTCCGCTTATTGATGAGCCACTTGAGAGGGGGCTTGCAGATCGGATTGGGTTCTATCGGTATGCCAGGGAGTATTGGTGTTTGGCAGTGATTTTATATAGTCAGTTCAACAAAGGTCAGAGTATGCGTGAAAGGTTTGGTGCTGGCCCTTGCAGCGATGATACCAAGCTGGCTCGTGCTCTTGATAGTTCCGATATGGGTCAACTCCATGAGCTTATTGTTCAGTTCAGAGGGATGGATATAAGGCAGGTACTAAGCTAATTAAATTGTATATTATTCTAGGGCCTTGGCTATCTAATCAGATGTTTCATTTCTAAAAGAGGAGATAGAGAAATCTCCAGAGGATTGCTCTGATTTAGAGAAGTTACTCCGGACGCTCAAAGTTGAGCACAATAGTAACTTGAGATCTCACTTAAACATTAAATATAGGCAATCCAATTGAAGGTAACTCAATCCAATTGAAGGTAACTCTAGATCTTGGCTAATACTAAACTACTTAGTATGGCATCTCTGTAATCGGTGGTGGGAAGCTTTTAACTGCATGGCCTCCATCTAATGCCTGGGGAATCTCATGTTCTGGCGAGACAAGGTTTAAGAGCCACATGACTAATAAGATACATGCCACCCGGAGCTGTGGCCAAGTGAAGTATTCAGAACGGCGAACCTTTTCCATCCAGGCATACCTCGGCCCCTCATACTCTTTGTCTTCAGCATCATCGTCCATGATCATGTTGACTATGTGTGCTGTTGACTTGGCCACCGAATCACTGGTCCAGAGGAAGATCGGCACGATGATAGCGAGAGTCCTCCATCGATCTCCAGTGAATGTACCATCGCCGAAGAATCCATCCACGATCAGGACACCGTTGGTATCTGCTGCTAAGAGCAGGTGGAACTGGAGAATATATGTCTCCAAAGAACACCTGCCTAACCAGGCCATGGCCTTTGAGTGATAGTTCCGGACTGGGGCAGAAACATTACGTAGCGCGATAAAAGCAAGGATTGGAACGAATGAGAAAAGCGGGTGCCACATTCGGTAATCTCTCATCGTCATTTGTGATGTTGCGTTGAAGTAGTAGCCAACTGCAAAGATCCCACCAACTGCGATAATGATGCGAAGACCCAGATGTATCGCGGTCTTTTTCATCTCCTGGTTAACAACAGCTGTAATCATACCGACATACACGATAAACATATCGAGCGTGACGCGGTACTGCCATTCATGACCACTCCACTGGATATTAAACAAAATCTTCAACAGGCTGAACATCCACTTGGTGAAAGGTGTTTTCAGAAAGGTAGCAGAAACCACAAAGCAAGATATACATATCTTTGCTAATAGTATCTGGGGATCGCCATTATGATGTGAGCTGATTGCCATGGTGGCATACACAACCAGGAACCAGAACGAGACCAGTGGTGAGAAGTAGTAGAACATATAGTTTGTGTCCATGAAATATGCGAGCATACAGCTGAGAAGGTTTAGTCGCAAGAGGACAGCGGCAACACGGTTGAATGAGAAATCTCTCTTCTTGATGAAGTAGAGCGTATGCCCATATCCGGTCTGAAAAAGATATGCGCCCACACATAAGCGGATAAAAACATAGATGGTATCGCTCCTACTTCCAGTCCAGTGGTAGATAAGGATCAAGAACTGCATCCATCCCTTCCACTCATCAGTTTGGAATCGCGAAAGGAAGGGCTCATCTGGTTCATCCACTACCAGGCTAAGCTCCTTTGGAGGAAGGGAGTGAGAACGCCGAATTGAAACAAGGAGGATAGAAATGCAGGGTGCCACGAGAGCAGCAAAGTCTAGCGGTAACCAGAGCTTGCTTCCCTTGGCCATCATTTGTGTCCGGTCGGCATAGTAACACATAAGTAGCGCGAGGATAAGAGAACCTGCCTTCATGTTAAACAGACTCCAGCGTGGTTTCTCTCGTTGAAGATAGATATCGATGATTTCGCATATAATACATGCGACCAGGTAGGCAATGCCGGCAAAAACAACACCCAGCTGGGACATTGGTTTGACGCCGTAGTCGGTACAGCACGTTCGTGAGTAGGGATATGATTTCATCCGATCAAGCTTAGCATTACACCTCAGATTGAGGAGAATATTTGCTCGAGTATCTGCAACCTGACTCCTGACGTGGAGTCCAGTGTAGAGCGGATCGATCCAGGTCTTATCCTGACCAAATGTGAGTCTTGGGATTGCCCATACGAGAGGGATCTTCCATTTCTCTTCCACCTCGCTCAACCAATCTTGCATCTCAATAACCTCAGCCGCTCGTCGATTAGTATCGCGCGTATGTCCAGGATCGTCTCCAATGTATAAAGGTCCTGCAGGAGGAGCATAGAAGATCTGGTTTCCTAGACCATCAACTGGATCCATTGTGGCTGTGAAGGGGTCATAGTCAGGTGCATGCTTGCTGATAAAGTGCTCAATCTTTGATATATGGTCTTTGTAGATCTCAAAGCGTTCTCCCCAAGGAACATTTGATGCGCGGTTGGGTTTTGCCTTACTGGTTGGCTCTGTTGTTGTATCCGTCGAGTTGGTTATATTGACAGCTGCGGCGGTTGCATTGGCGGCCAGTTCAAGTCTATACTTTTCGATCATACTGTATTCGTTGGTGAACCAGACGCCTCCAGCCACATACATCAACATGGGGCCTTCCTGGTTCTGGATGGATGGAAGGGTTTGTTTTTCTTGTGCATAAATATCGAGGGCTTCTGCGAATTGCTCTTGGCCTTCAGTACCATGAGAGGAGAGCCAGACATTAGGAAGGCGTTGGATAAGTTGACCACGGTATGTCATGTTGAATGCTTGAGACTTTGGCATTTTCTTTGCCTTCCGGTCGTGGTCGTTATGCTTTCTATCGAGCTAGACGAAAAGGTCAATGTATTAGCATATGTGGTAGGAAAAGAAACAATCTCTAAAGGTACTTACCAGACGAGCAAGGCCATGAGCGACATTCCGAGAGGTAGAGTCACCAGAGACTACTATCCGACGACCTTCGGTGCATCGGCGGATATCTCCAGATTCATAGTGGTGGAGGATGCATCCGTCCGGTTGCCATTGATGAAACGGATTTCTGTTTCCTTCTTCATCTCGGGGCGGATCAATCCAGCGTCCTGTATCCTTCACAGCACGACAACGATATGGATCATCGCCAGGGAAAAGTGTCTTGAGTGTAATAGCTATTAGAAAAAGTGTTGCGAGAACGGTAGAAATGATCCTGGCTAATGGAAGACTCATTTTGTTGGAATAGTGAGGTTCGTGAGGTAGCTAATCCTGACACAAGGAAGGGGAAGAGATAATGACAATACGTCAAGAGGATGTGTTTTTCTTTGTGATTCCAGACATTATCATATTTAAAATGACGAGAGGGCGATATCTTTACCCCTTGCCAAGCCTAACACATGTCTTCTCATCTCATAGCTGAACACCAGATAAGGTAAGGCTAACATTCCACTACTGAGTCAAGTGGCAATACATAAAACACATACCACGTAATGTGCAGGGCGAACCGGGAATAATCAGGGAGAAGCTTCTCATTCTCAAGGGTTCCTGGTATCCCAATGCTTATTATCTTGTCTCAACCCATAACCCTTGATTGTTTGCCACATTACAAGCTACATATTTTAAACTCGAGGTTAGCAAATAAGCTTACTTGCTTAGCTCGCCCTGATAGTCTGCGACAAATGGTGGCTTTGCTACAAGGGCCTAGGTCTCAAGCCACAGATTGCACAATGCTACCCTACGGAAGAAGGGATAGAAATCCTAAGAATAATAGATCAGAACAGTCCAGCCCCAATTGCACCATAATATTTCCAATATAATACACATAAGTTTAACTCTAATTAATATTCAGATATCATAAGTAGTGTGGTGCAGAGATCCATATTAAAAGTGGAATCCTTTACTTACATCTCGCAATTACAGAATATATGGACGATGCAGCTGCATTAACTTGCAACGTGTTTAAGTGACATATGTGTGTCTGTGCCATAGCCTCTGCGATAAGAAAATTTCAGTGTTCCCGTTGGTTGCCTGGCTGAGGAATGCGGAACGGGTACCTGGTTTACCTACCAGCTTCGCCCAGGATCAGAAGTCGCATTCTCCCTGCAATGGCTGGTAAATATTGTTTTTCGGACAAGACTCATGAGTGAATGTTAAATTCGTCCGATCGCGAGGGATAGAAAATGCTCAACAGGTCGGAACCGTCGCATATTGTAACACTTACGTTATTTAATATCTTAAGAGACCCAAGCATAGACCCGAAAACTCGGTCGTTCTTAGCCTTGTTGAACTCGGGCAGGATATTATTAAACGGGGGCTTATTGGTTAGTTTATACGGTATACGGCCGAGATAGGCATTACTATAATATTCTTCTCCTTCAGATACACGGCTGTTGCGGGATTAACAAACTTTTCATACTTTCTAGAGTACGCCGCCGTGGCTGTAACAGCACGGATTTCCTCTGGCGTCAACCAAAGTATAGACAGGAAGTCCGTTAGGGTATATGATCTTGATGGAGTCGGTGTCTTTTCAAGTCTCGTCTCGAACGGCATTGAGACACGGAGACACGGCGATACGCCATCGCATACCCGTAAAAGTCCCGGAATGCCGCCACAGCATTAGTGCTGGGAAGATACGTGGCGTGCGCAAAAGTCTCTGTGTCCTCCTGTCTGAGACAATGCCTCGCCCGCAATAAAGATACGAGGACCCTTGACGAGGCCTTCACTAATTAAATCTCAAATACCAGCGTCAGCACTGCCTACATCGCGGACACTGGTGAAGCCGCGCAAGAGCATCTCGCGTGCTGTGAATGCAGACTGGAAGGCCAGGGTGCTCGTCTCGGCAGCATACATGTCTTTGAGGACTGTATCACCGGGGGTTACCATCAGACAAACATTACAATCAGTGAGGCTAGCATACGCAAAGAGGTCTTTGAGGTTGATGACGTTTTATGACTTTGTATGCTGATAGTTGTTGCTGTTGTTATGATCTGCTGTGTAGACATTAACAATCTCGCCCTGGCGCTGTAAAGGATGTCTCTCGAAATACACTCCCTAATGAGGGGCCAATCAGGGACGCATTCTCATGTGATTACGTCGTGTTCAGAGGCATACTCCCATAGGCTTTGTTTAATGAGGGAATATGACTTTTTACTACTTCGAGATGGATAGATCTTTCTCCTTCTATCGGATTACACTACTAGGATTCTACGCGTTATCATAGACAAGGCGTATACTGATAGAAATTATGGTGACGCCTAAACAGCTAGGGGGCCAGAGCATTTATTCTAATAGATGGTTACGATATCACAGGACGATATGTTCGCAGGCCAGATATAATAAACCCTGGGAGAAAGCAATGATTAAGAACTGAAAAGGAATTTTTATAATTGCTGGTTTTGTTCGCATATCTAGTATCTACCGGCTACCCCCAATGTAATTACCTTCTTGAACCGTCTCCAGACCTCCTTTCTCAAAGCGTAGTACTCGAGCTTTGTTCGTGAAACGGCGTCCCTGTTCTCTACCGCTCGACGGAACAAGTACGAGATACAGTCACCCAGTGTTCCCCAACTCAAGCATTTATAAACTTCGGGGGACGCGGGGACGTTTGATTTAGGTTCAGTTGAGAGCTGGAGTAGTGCGCAGCTCACTTCATCGGCCATACCGAGAAGCTGTCCATACTGGACCTTGACCAGGGGTAACCCCTCCTTGGCCCGCTGTTGCTGAACTTGGCAGGCGTGGAGCACACTTTGCTTGTTATGCGTAGCGAGGAACAGGTTCACCTTGGGAAAGCCACTGGGAGTGTTGGGTCCGAGGTCCTTGTATCGGCGCTGTAGCAAGCCCTCTGCCATGCTGTTGTATGAGTCATCGGTCTGCTGCTTTGTGTCGTTGATAAGTCTCCGGGGCTCCGAGTTTATGTAAGCACCTCGTACTAGCTTGACACCAATGGTAAAGTCCTCGTCCTGGGCATTATGAAGATGGTCAAGAAGTGTAGACGGTGTTGACTTTAGGTAGGCTTGGTATGTGTTGTAAACGGTTGCTTGTTTTCGGTTATATCTACGCATGAGGTTAAGCGCAACATTGTCGATCGCCGGCTATATAAATTGCTATTCGGCGTCAACAAGGATGCTCGCTTTTAGCTCTATAGCCTTTTCGCAGATAGCATTAAGAGCATCCTGCATCTACTTTAGAAGAGTAGTTTGGTTCTTTAATGCTTACATTACCCCGACTCCAGCTCCGGTAAACCTAGATATTGTTAGCGTCGATGCAGAAAAGAATGTCAGGGATATACTTACTTAAGAGCTAGAAAGTCACCTTCTTCAAGCATAGAAGTGGTTTCCAGCACGCCCTGTCGCCATGCTTCAATCCCCTCATCAAGGGCTGGCTCTTGCGCGGGAATGCCCTCTTCTTTGACCTCCTTGACTCCGGCACCAACTTCCTGCTCCCCAGAAGCTTCAATAACAACCTCGCGAGCATACATTAAGATGACACCTTTAAACCCCATATCCTTAATGTTGCTGATTGTCCCTTTAACTTCACGCACATCTTCTCCAGCACAGAAATGTCGATATATGGTGGACTTGAAGAGGGCGTGGAGTAATGGGTTCTTCTCGACGCTGAAAAGAGCCGAGCGAGGTTTGGTGAAGAAGGAGAGTACGGCTAGCGAGGGTATAAGGAGGATTCGCTTGCTGGAGACTGTTGCAATGAGCAATGATCTCAGCAGCATCCCCGTTGGCAAGAGGGAATGTGGCGGAGGCGCAGAAGTTGGGGTTGTTGTGCCTGTAATGTACCGTCTTTGCGAGGTTCTATTAACTCGAAGAAGAGTGAGTGAAAGAGATGTGCGTGTTGGGCGCATTATGTCCACGCAAAGTTATGTTATATAGGTATTTATAGATAGAGATTGTGGTATTTAGAATCCAAGCCCAAGATTCTAGATAAATAGATAAAAGAGCACTGGCAGCTTGCATGAAAGAATTATATTTAAGACCATACCTTGGTTCTTCCATAGCTACTATCTCTGCTAGGACGCAGTAGTGACATATAGTAGTAGTTAAGAATAGCGCTAGTTTTACCCACTATATTAATACTTGTACCCGTAGCCGATACCTCTCCCCCAGCGGTAATATGTCACACACCATGTCGGTAGTTTACATAGCCGCGCCTCTCCCAATTTGTCAAGGGAAGAATAACCGACATTATTACTATAACCCCTCATCACGCCGGGAATTTCCCCGCGATTCGATTGGGAATATTAGCCCAGAACGATAGCGCTATTGCTAGGGTAGCACAGAATGCATTAAATCATTCCATGCGCGTTAAGTCAGAATAGGTACTGTATGTACAGAGTAGTAGAGATATTAATGCTTGACTTGATCCCTTCGGTTAAAGTATTATTAAGACGATAATCTACCTCTCCAGGTAAAAAGAAAAAGTAAGACTGGTTTGAAATATCTACCTATACTATTATTACTACTAACATTTTATTCTTAGAAAAACAATAGATTATTAACTAATTTAATTCCAATCTCTAGCTTGTAGTCCGTTTAAATTGAATAAGTCTTAGGGATTTTAGACGTTATGATATTTACTTATATACTAGTCTAGAATTTAGTATAATACATAAAAGTAAAGTGTTATATTTACTTGTGACTTCTAAACTACACCAGAAGCTTTCAAACCTCATTGGAAGGGTAGTCAACCTCGTCGGCCCCAACCAAATCCTCCTTCATACTCCTAATGCTTGTGAAGCGAGACAGGAGGTTGATGCTGGTGGCCTTGTCATTGGTGCCCGAAGCACGACCGCCTCCGAAAGGCTGGTGACCAACAACGGCACCACTGCTCTTGCAGTTGATGTAGAAGTTACCAGCGGATTGTCGAAGACCCTTCTCGGCTTCAGCGATGGCGGTTCGGTCGCGGGCAAAGACGGCGCCAGTCAGAGCAAACTTGGTAGACTTGTCGATCAATTCCATAGTCTGCTCGTACTCACCATCGGGGTACACGTAGACGGAGAGGACCGGGCCAAACAGCTCGTCCTTCATGAGGTTGTGCGAAGGGTTCTTGATCTGGAAAATAGTAGGCTGAATGAACCAACCCCTGGATTTATCGGTAGAGCCTCCGGCAAGCAGCTCGACCTCCTTGTCAGTTTTGGCATCCTGGATGACCATGTTGAGCTTCTCCCAGGACCGCTCGTGAATAACAGGGCCAACGAAGCTCTTAAAGCTCTCAGGGGGTCCAACCTGGAGCTTCTCTGTTTCCGCCACCAGCTCCTTCTTAAACTCGGGCCAAATAGATTCTGGAACAAAGAGGCGAGATGTAGTAGAACACTTTTGTCCTTGGTACTCAAAAGCTCCACGGATGGTGTTCACAACAGCATTTCGGATATCGGCGCTCTTGTGAACAAGGTGGAAGTTCTTTCCACCAGTCTCACCAACAACACGAGGGTAGCTCTCGTAGAGACCAGAGCGGATGCCATCACCGATCTTACCGTAAAGGTCACGGAAAACATCAGTGGAGCCGGTAAAGTGAAGAGCACCGAACTTGGGATGGTTGAGAACAGCCTTTGTGACCTTCTCGGCATCACCGGGAAGGAACTAAATAACACCGTCTTCTCTGTGTTTAATTATATTGTGGAAAATAAGCTTTTTAATTGACCGAAAGCTATATCTCTAGAATCTTAACCCCGATAACCTTCAGCCACCTCAATAAAACCCCTCCAATACATTACATGCCCTTATGACTCATTCTATAGGTTTCTACCGCTATATCTACTCGCAGTCCTATTCTCGGGCTTTCTTTCACTCTCTTACTTCCTCCTATAAATCCAATACGGCATATAGCGAATCCAGATTGTCCCCTAAGGTGGTGATAGCCTCTTCTTCAGTATATCCTTTCTCGGCAAGCTCCTTTAGCTTATTGGCATTTTTATAGCCTTTAGCTAGAGCCTATTCTTTCCTTTTTGATAGGTAAAGGAAGGCGATATAACTAAATCACGCTATTACGGCAATAGTTTAGTTATTAGGTTTAGTGGTTATAAGCTAATTAAAGCTCTTATAGATATAGAGGTAGCCTAGCTCCTGGTTATTAAAGATAGTAAAGTTAATATCTTATTTAAGGATTTTAAAGTAGGCTAGCTGCCTAGTTTGGTAGCCAAGGAAGAGATGGATTTCTAGAATAGAAGTTATGATTATAATTATATTATATTTTTCTAGGTTAGATTGCTTAGCGGGGTCTCTTGTAGCTTCTTATACCTCTCTAGAGAGGGCATTTTTGGCGATTTAGGTTATAAGCTTTAGTGGTCATTAAGGCCAAAAAGCTTAAAAATAGGTATCTATGAGGGCATTAGAATATAATACTTAAATCTGTGGAAAAAAGGCATTATCTGAATTTCGGTTATAACCTTATTCAAAGAGGCCACATCACGATATCACGACGAATGTCTTGTCTAGTGATTGACTTGAAAGATAGAAAGGCTTACAGTCTGGCCACTGATCTTTAAGGGAACGTGAATGGGGAGGCGTTGCTTGAGGTTGTCGAGAGCTTCCTGCAACTTCTGGCGCTCCTGGGAGCCTTTTGCGTAGGTAGGCTACAAAGATGTTAGTATGATCAATCGTGTCAGGCTGAACCAGGTACGTGTTGTGTAGTGTGGTATACATTAGGCTCATTTCGAATCGGGGGACCCTGAAAGTCCCCAAGGAGCGGGTGGCGAGCTGTCTGGGAGCTGCTCGGGAGCGAATAGCCTGACGGACGTTCAACATCATGCCTGAATATATGTTTGAGAATTGGAGAAATGTATGTGTTGAAGAAAGTTAGAGGGGGTAGGAACGACAAAAACTACTTGAAAGGAATACCAGCTGATAAGACGGCCCCAAACAAGAAAAGCAAGAGACCCCAGAAATTACTTGCAAACTCTGTCATCGGCTACAGTCGATGGCCCGGCGGCAACTACCATAATACCACACCTAGCTAGTAAGCTCTTGAGGGGATCTGCCGATCACCAACTTGAAAGACAATGCCCTCTCGGCTGGTTTTTCCGAAATGTGAGAATGGCGCGATTGAAAGCCTGTCCGCGTCTGTAAAAGCTGTGACCCACCCTGGCAAACAGCCGATGACCCATGGCAGATATCCGATGCCTTCTCTATGTCACTTTCCCGACCTTTTCCTATCATACCCCCATACTCGACCCATCCTGACAAATTTGCCGAATACGGTGCGGTCACAGAATGTCCACCACTTTATTATTGATGTCGTGGGTATTAACTACCGTCGTGAGGTATCACTAGGCACAAGATCCAAGTCTGCAAATAGACCAAACCCTCCAAGACACACACACATACGACAGCCATGACAGACACGGTCAAAGATGTCACCGCGGGAGCGATGGGGGGTGTTGCCCAGGTTTTAATCGGTGAGTATTCCAAAAATGTTATAAATCGATGGAGACACTCACCCGTTATGGATGAACAGGGCAACCATTTGGTAAGATATACCTCATTCAGCCACTTCTCGTCACTCATTATGTACATCATTTCTGAACAGCACTTGTAGACATTGTCAAGGTGCGGCTTCAGGCATACGGCGGCAATGCATTAAACATTACCCGAAAGATCTGGAATGTTGAGGGACCGCGATCTTTCTACAAGGTGAGGAATATACTTTTTGGGTTCTGTTGACTGCATAAGTGCTAACCGAAACCTACTCAGGGCACTTTACCACCACTCATCGGAGTCGGCGCTTGCGTTAGACAAACCATCCTGTACAATCTTCAAGAACCGGTTACTAATTGTTCACCAGGTTAGTATTCAATTTGGCGCATTTCATTTCATCCGGCAGCAGCTCGAGAGCTTCAATAAAAAACAACATCCTAACCATAATGGCTCCTTGTCTTTGAACCAGGTCTACCTAGCTGGAGGATTGGCCGGTGTCACCAACAGTGTCATATCTGGACCTGTTGAGCACATAAGAATCCGTCTCCAGACACAGCCCCATGGCGAGAAGAGGCTCTACACTGGAGTATTTGACTGCATTAGAAAAGTCTGGCAACAGCAGGGCATCTCGAGCATTTACCGCGGCCAGGTCGTCAACATCCTCCGTGAGTTCCACGGCTATGGAGTCTGGTTCGCCGCCTACGAAGGTCTTGTCCAGTATGTTATTAAGATGGAGGGTAAGAAGCGAAGCGAGATTGAGAGCTGGAAGTTTGCCATATGTGGTGGTCTTGCTGGCGAGTTGCTTTGGCTCCTGAGTCATCCCCTCGATGTCATTAAGAGCAAGATGCAGAGTGATGGATTCGGTAACGACCAAAAGTACAAGACCATGCGACAGGCTTTCCGACAGACATGGCAAACGGGTGGTATCTCTGGGTTGTTTGAAGGTATCGGTCCTGCATTACTGCGAGCTATGCCAGTTTCAGCGGGGACCTTCGCCACGTGAGTTTTTCTTGGTTTGCCTCGGTTCGCAAATTAGGTAGGGCAAAGCTGACTTCCCTTCAGTGTCGAAGTTGTTCGCAAGATGTTGTCAAGTAAAGATAAGATGCCGGAGACACTAGAGATCTAACCAAGGAATCGTCTAATATAATAAAATGAACTGACCATTTTATATATCAACCCATAACAGTCGCGAGACGAAGGGGGATGTTAGAGGGCAAGAGAGGAGGTTGGGAATGAGATAATTTGCCTGACGGCTATAAGCCAGAAATTTCAATATCTTATCTATCTATACAACCAATAACACACACCCAGCAAGTTCACCTTGCTTTCGACAACCAGTGTGGGGAGTGGTAGGGTATGCAACACAACTGATATTAAGACTCTAGACCAGGAAAGAAAAGCAGTCATGCCTAGTTTAGTGCTTGTAATCTTTTTAAAAGTCTTGTTGTTGAATTTGATATCTCATCTATCTAATGAGATCTGATCCTTGTGTTGTAACGCCGATTTAGTAGCTTCTTCCAAAAAGCGTCCACTTCTGCGCCAATCTCCCACACTCTGGACTCAAGCATTTCTATCCCTCTTCAATCTCACCAGGCTGTTCGAATGGAATACATAGACTCTTCATTCCCATTAAAGCAGTTCCCAAATCGCCCGAGTCATCCTCCTTAGTGGTCAACTGCTTGATGCGATCCTCACATTTACCATCAAGACAAAATGGAATCAGGAGCACATTCTTACTGTCCAAGGCTGGTATAACCTCGTCCCATTTTGTAATAACTTTGCGGTTCTGGCTGTATACCAAATTCGCCTTGTCGTACATGTCCTTTTGAATCCAATCGAGCAGTTCGGTCGCCTAAGGGGCAACCTCGGAAACAGGTATCGTGCCCTTTTCGTTGCTGTGTCTAATGGCATAGCTAACGACATCATTCTTTGCGTCTTTTGGTCCAAATTCTAATCTCAAGGGAACGCCCTTCATCTCCCAGTCATTAAACTTCCACGCTGGAGTGTATCCCTCACGCGTATCCACCTCGACGCGAAGACCCAACTTCTTCAAGGTGTTGCGCATCTAGTACACCTAATCTAGTAGATAGTTCTTATCTTCAGTTGAAGTTTTCTTGTTGATGCCGACAGGAATCATGACCACCTGGGTTTAGGCTACACGAGGTGGTAGAACCAGACCCTTGTCGTCACCGTGGATCATGACCATAACACCAATAACTCTCGTAGAGAACGCCCACGAGTTTTGCCAGGCATAGATGGGTCCCGAGCCGGCTGGATCTTCTACACAAATATCAAACATCTTACTAAAGTTCTAGCCCAGACAGTACGAGGTAGCTCCCTGTATACCTCGTCCATTAGATAGGATATACCCTTCCAGGGTCATTATATAGTATCCTCCAGCAAATCGTTCGTTTTCCGTCTTTCGGCCACGGACGACAGGAACAGCCAGAAGATCTTCATAGAGCTATACGTATAGCTCTAGGATTTCGAGAACCTCAATTCCTACTTGCTCTTCCGTCAGATGAGCTATATGACCTTCTTGCCAGAGAAATTCGCGGGTTCGTAGAAAGGGCGTCGTTTATTTTATTTCCCAACGCACAACGGAATTCCACTGGTTTAGTCGCAGTAGAAGATCTCGGTGACTTCTGATCCATTTGCTGTAATAGGGATACATAATTGCCTCGGAGGTCGGACAAATAGCCACTAGGACTTCTAGATTCTTTTCACCCCTAATAAATATTAGCATAAATACCTGCGCATTTATTTGCCGACTTACGCTTTTATTACCCATGCCAGCTCTGGTGCAAACCCTTCAATATGATCTTTTTCCTTTGCAAGTGACTTAGCCGACAAAAAGAGAGGGAATGTTGCTTCGCCAATGTCCATTTCATCGAGATGGTTTTGGAACCATTTGCGCATCTCGCTCCAAATAAACATAGTCAATGGGCGGAGAACAAAAAGCCCTGCAATTTCTGTATAGTACTCGACCATTCCGGCCTTGACTACAACTTCTTGATACCATTGTGAAAAGTTTTCCTCTTTCTTAACGGTGATGCCGATAATCTCGACAGACTTTGGGTTTAGGGTTGGAGGCGGTTGGGAGGACTGAAGGTGTGTGTGTTAGCGCTACTGTCGAAAGGCAAGCTTAGGGAAGAGTTAATGACACACCATTGCTGCTGGTTTGGGTGCGGCCAAGTTAGATTCAGGATGGCATCAAAAATAAATTAATACAAGAAAAGATATTTGATAGAATCTTGGAAAGAGCCTCACCAGTAATTAAAATGGGAAATATTTAGTTTCATACTACCTTGAGATTTTTAATCTGGCTGCTTGCTAGTTCGGTAATATTTGTCGGTACGTCTGCCGATGAGGGTGTTTGTGCTCCACATCGTCGGCTATCTGTCTGTCCTTCGGTAACACGTCGCCGAATTATAAATGCAAACCGATATTACGTTATTTGTGAGTTAAGACCGTAGTGGCTACCAAGCGAGGATAAGATCCTTTTTAGGATACTATCATCTGCTCTATCTGCAACGCCGCAATCTTTAATTAAATCATCGAGACCTCTCTTTCATCACTCTATCCCGATTCACAATATTAACATCTCCTTCTAACACCATGAGTAATCAGGACGTTTGCGTGGCCTTTATCGGATGCGGTACTTACGACCTGAACCATGCATGCAATTAATTTTTGAGATTGCTGATAAGTATAGGCAACATGGGCAGTGCCTTGGCCAAGGGTCTGCTGGACGCTTCGGATGCGGATTCCACCAATTGTCCGGCAAACCTGCGGTTTATCATGTGCACCAACACCGAAGCTTCATGCAAATCGTTACAGGAAAGGTTCAGGCCGCATTCTTCGCGTATCGAATATCTCTATGCCAATAATGTCAAAGCGATGAGGGAAGCCGATGTTATCATCCTAGGGTTTAAGCCATATATGGCAGAAATGATTCTTAAAGCTTCGGGTATCAGAGAAGCCATCGAGGGAAAGCTTGTGATTAGCATGTTGGCTGGGGTAAAAGCTTTACAGATCCAAGATACTATTTCAGGTGGTATATCATCAACCAAGGCGGTACCCTACGTCGTTAGGGCGATACCCAGTGTCGCGGCCCAGTATCGCCAAACCATTACCATCCTCGAACAAACAGAGCCGGCTTTACCCCCTGAGCATTCGAATATGCTTGAGATGTTATTTCAACTTGTCGGCTACATCAAATACCTACCAACCACTCTAGTCAATTTGGGAACAGTCTTGACAACCGGCTGTCTGGCTACGCTCTCTGTTGCCTTGGAGGGCCTTTTGGATGGCGCAGTTGTCGAGGGCCTTAAACGCAAGGATGCTTTAGAATTGGTGGCCCACGGTGTAACTGGCCTGTCTGCAATGCTCGAGAATGGCGCGCACCCTAGCCTCATGAGGGAGGAAATCTCGTCTCCGCGGGGTTGTACCATCCAGACGCTGATGACGGTTGAACGGGGTGGTACCCGTGCAACCTTTGCGCAAGCTTTGATGGATGGAATATGTCACCTGGATAAGGGAGCCGCGAAAAGATAAAACATATAATCACAGTTTACAGAGTAGGCTGAATTTCTTTCTGTTTAGTTGCATGTGATCCAATGCATAAGTAATAGACATGTACTAGGTATTCCTTGCTGATAGATGCTTTCGATCTTGCTACAGTAAACTCATAGCTGTGTTGGGAGTCAGCGTGGTGCAGAAATGATTGTTAGAGTTTGGAGGTCCCTACCATTGATCCCGCCTTAGGCAAGGTCCGTCAGCCACATTATGTTATGCCCTAACCGTCCTATCCGAACCTTATGGTGCGGTAGGGCTATCGGGTTGCTAACCATCGGCAAGATGAGTCGAGAAGGTTACCGATTCCGCCTCTGGTATTAGCCGATAGTCTAGAACGTACTCGAAGGAAGAAAGCTTTGGTCGTGAGTCCTGTAATAGTATAATATGTTTTGCATATTAGACATTACAAATTACTGTTTTTCTTCAACATCTGAGATCATTCCCAATAGTTAATACAAGACTCAGTATTAAACCATTAATGCATGCGATAACCTCTCTCAGAAACCCTTTGCTTATTATTGATACTTGTCATTTCAAGGGAACCAGGGCTACACGCAGCAATAAAAAGCAACAATGACGCTTATCACGAAGCCATCACAAACCAATGGCAGCTTTTTTGGAGGCGCAGATTACTACCCTCCCGATGCCAACGTTGCCCTGACCGAAGCATATCATAGAGACCCATCACCAAAGAAGGTCAACTTGGGCCAGGGGGCGTACCGGGACGCACACGACCTGCCAAAGACTCTGCGCTGCGTGGAGGAGGCTCTGGACGATCTCAATGAGAAGGGGTTAGACCACGAATATCTGCCCATCTTGGGGTTACATGGGTTTCGAGAACGCGTTGCTGAACTAGTCATCGGCAAGGACATTTGTGAGTCCAAGAAGGAGCGAGTAAGTAACAGAATGATCATCAATCCCATATCTGCTTTTGTCTTGCTTCGTTGTAACAATCGACCAGGTGGCAAGCTGTCAAACACTCTCTGGCACCGGTTCGCTTCACCTGCTCGGCAATCTAATCGCCCACTGCCAATCACCAAAGCCAAAGGTCTTGATTCCCCAGCCAACATGGTCTAACCACATCCATACCTTTGCATTGCTAGGCTTCGAATGTATTCCTTTTCAGTACTACAACCCAAACACCAAGTCACTAGACTTTGAGGCTTATATGGCAGCGTTGAACGAGGCAGAGCCAGGTACAGTCGTCATTCTACATGCTTGCGCCCACAACCCTACCGGCTGTGATCCTTCGCAGGATCAATGGCGTCATATTGGCCAAATAATTAAACAGCAGAGGTTGTTCCCCGTCTTTGACGCTGCATATCTCGGTTTCAATTCTGGCTCCTATGATCGAGATGCATTTCCCATAAGGCACATTATCAACGAACTTGAATTGGAAGCAGCTATTTGCATTTCTTTTGCTGCTAATATGGGACTTTACGGTATGTTAATTCAGCGTCATATGTCCTTTTATTCTGATCACTGTACTAGGTCAACGTGTCGGATGCCTTCTTCTCCATACATCAACGCCTGAAGCAGCCACGAGTTCAACATCCGTGCTAGAGCGACTACAACATGGTGAAATCTCGAGCCCACCTGCTTACGGTGCAAAGATCGTTGAAAATGTGCTGAGCAATCCGGTATTCACCGAAATCTGGCATGAAGATATGGCCAACATGAGCAACCGGATCTCGTCTATGAGAAACGCCTTATACAACTGTCTCCTTGATCATGGTAGGAATCGTCGTTCCATAGCCACATACACTCATGCTGACGTGGCTTGCTGCAGCAACCCCGGGCTTCTGGAAGCATCTAATACGGCAGTCAGGAATGTTTGGCTTCCTTGGTCTCTCCCCAAATGTTGTCAAAGAGTTACGAGGTATGGACAAGACTCGATCCCGGTTATCCAGGTACTCGCTGACTTGACAAAAGAAACATACCATATATACATGGCTGATAACTCTCGAATCTCTTTGGCCGGTCTTAATGAGAGCAATGTTGCATATGTGGCTGCTTCCATTGCTGCGTGTGTTCGACGAGAAGTACTGCACTAACCGGCCAAGTGGTGTTATTTCAGTGGTAGAATAGATTACAGCATATATGCATTATACATTTGGCATGCAAGTGAGCTCTTTTCGCTATTATCTGGTTGGATAAAACTATTGTTATGACTTCAAAGTGGACCGGTTAATGCGAGGACTAGACTTAGAGGTACGAAGAGCTACTTCGTCAAGATTAAACAGGACAATTACTAGATAATAGCTACAAATTTAACAATTTCAGCCCCACCTCATAGCCCTCTTACACATTGCAAGTGGCTATCAGACACACAAGTGTCTTTATTTTTTTATAGTTCTTATCTCGAAATCTTAGAATCAGAGGGCATGGCTATCCCCTGTTCATACCTCACTACCCATGACGTTGTACGACTGCCGGTTAAGACGGGTATCCTATAAAGTCCAATACATCTAGTCCAGTCAAGCCCATGAGGAAATTCTGGTCATCATGATACAGGGTTGAAAGATGGTCAATCCCCACTATATCTAACCTTAACGCTTCATTAGACAGTGGTATAGGTGGCCTCACTGCAGAGGAAGCCTCAACCCCAGGCTCCATCACTCCATCCCAGCTCTCTCCAAGAGTTATTGAGACTGGCCACAATAATGGCATTCCTCCTGCTGGTATGTTTCCAGGAGTTGACTCCCTTCTCGGCACCAAATCTCCTTCTCCCAATGACCGCTCCTGCGCCGCAAGCCACTCTGCCCAGTCTTTATACGCTGAGGGCGATATTGTATCTTGTCGTTCTTGTGTATCCATGAAAGTGCTAAACTGGCGGATCTTTTCAGCCGCTTCGTCAGATATAGCCTGCAACGTTTCGACGAATCTGACGCCCACTGTAGCTACTGGGTTTCCTTTTGCCATCTGCCGTAGACAGTTAAGACCAAAGTTTACTCTAATATCAAAGGTAGAGTCGCACTCAAGGATACCTACAATAAGAGTAATAATAGTTACAATGCTGCAACCTTGAAAGTCTGTAAAAGAAAATTGAGCAGAGTTTCCAGAGTAAACAAGTTTCTCGAATAACTAAAGCAGGCTTTTAGCTGCTTTAGTACAGAAAGCAGATAGATTCTCGGCAGTCTAATCAATCGGATAGGATTAAGATCCTTGGCTGAGGTAACATCGAAGATTTATTCTCACTCTCGTGATTAGAGAGGCCTTACCAATAACAATCCAAGCATAGTAATAATTCAGGTAGAGATGGAATATTGCTCGGTATCTCGAGTCTCGTAGATCAGTATCCTCCAAGTCGAATTCTTCCAGTGTTGACTTTTTCCAACTTCTTAGTTCAGCTTCAATTTTATTTGAATCAGTTGGCGTTAAGGGGTTTGTAAGCCAGCTGATACTTTATATTAGCTATGAATGTTTTCATAGAGGCGACTTACGCTGAGTCTAAAGAGCCATCGAGGATCAAGATAAGGCGGGCAAAGGCTATCTGAAGCTGGATGTTATCGAACTTTTGATCCTTGTCGAGAGATAGCATAGGCGATAGTAGGGGTATTTCGATGATATTTACGGGGATAGATCGGGGACGGTTCAACTTGATAGTTGTGCAACTACACATTTGTTAGAAAGAATATTCAATGATGGTCACATACTGAGAGTTCAACAACCGTTCAAGTGAATATATTGACCACCAAAGTCGACATCGAATCTCCTTTTCCCGATCATCTACCATCTCATCCTCCAGATGTTAATGCAGATCGAATGCCAATGCCTTCCGCAACGCCATACCCATGTAGACATAGGAAGAACCAAGAGCATTTAAAGGCATGAGATAGACACCAAGAAGAAAGCATACTTGAATGGCTTTCAAATCAGATCTTTCAATAACATCAGGTATTAAAAGTTTAGCTTGTCTAAAGAAGACTCGGCCGAGATCGCTGTCATTACCATAAGGCAATGGGGAGTTGATTGGCCTCTCAAGAGGTGTCCAGTTACTTCCTAGAGCGAATAGCCCAAGAGCAAGGCAGATAAAGCTTAGATCAGTTCGAAGCGGTGACAAGCTGTTTGTATAGAACTAGGTGATGTCATCTACAATTTGAGCTTGGTCAAAATAGAAAAAGATATCGACACCATATCTAATACAAACCGATACCAAGAACTCGGCCACATGTCGTAGAGGGAAAGAATCAATCACGGATTTCAAGCGTGTATACTCACTGTCTGAAAGGCGGTTGGTATTAGCGATTTGCTAGAGATGTCAGCAAGTTATTAGATATTCGAGTACATCAACAAACCGCTTAGGTAACGACTATCTCCTGTTCTTCAGGACTAGGTACAGAGTCTATAAAGAAAGCTTCCCTCAACTTAGAAAGGAAACAAGGCCATAGTGTACTTTCAGTCGGGTCTTGGTGACTAAGCAGAGGTTGCATGAACAGGCGAGTAGTTAACTCACGATTATCGATAGTGATATTTTCTTCGGGTCTATTCAAGTCTTGAGTGGGGAGCGCAACATTTCTAGGTATTGAACTCTCGCTATCTAATAAAGGAAACCTCTCCCTACATTATATCGATAAGCCTAAGGTTAAGGCGGCAACAGAAAATACATACTTTTCGAAATAGCAGCTAAGGTTACTGGCCTGACATCTTTGGCATATTCCCGGACGTATTTCGATACATTTACTTTTTCTTGCTTTACATCGATCGCACCTAGTTCAAGGATCAATCAGTACTACTTTAGAGATAGTTATACTTAGGGTGATAAGTGCCTACGCTCTCGCTGCTCGCTTTCGGTTAGTGTCTGCAACGCGACGACGCCGCCGGGGGCGGTTCTGAGATTGCTGGTCCATTAAGCGGTAGCAAAGCTCTTCCGTCGGCTGAAACAAGGTCTGTGTCCTGATATCGATGACTTCATTTACTTGCGATACGAATTTATGAGGTAGAGCGTGGAGTTGATTTGGGGTTGGCAGGTTGGTATTTACTGCATGCGCCTAGCTGGTGGCTCAAGTTGACTAAGCAACAGCAACAAGCTCTACCTTATTGGTAGAGGTAGCTACGCTAATGACATTTCAGTGGATATCATCAGTCGGATAAATGATAGCCGTGGTTCCGACATGATAAGACCTGTGGACGGAGGTGAGAATAGGTTATTAAAGGTATGTGGGATTTAAGTTGGACTGATAATACTATGAATAACAGTATGTGATATAGCTGATATTTATTGTTACCTTATTGATAATATTCCTGTTGTCGAATGATTAGCTCGTAAAAACGTTAATAATCAGAGAGGACAAAATCTTAAAAAATAATAGTGAGATAAGAAGTATAATACTCCTGCCTATAGCTATAATAGCTTTAGGGGATTGCTATATCTTTCTCTTATGGTATCTTAATTATTGACAAGAAATAAAAGCCGCTTTAGGGAGAGAACCTACATACTAATCTGACTGCCACCTACTTCTTACCATAGAATATTATCCCAATACGTACTATGACGGATAGTTTGCCTTAGAATCTACATGTTTCTAATGCTAATGTGATAGATAAAGCTAAAGAGCTCTATACCTATTTACCTAATTACATTTTGCTCTTAACAGGAGTAAACAAGTTAGCTTGGGTAGAGATAAATAAAGAAGTTCAGGGAATAAAAGAGTAATAAGAAGCAAGTGAAAGTCTAATTTTGAATAATATAAATAATTTACTAGTCTAATCTAACTAAGCCAATTATGTATTTCTTTCTCAAGGTATAAATGAAAAAGCTATAGGTTTGCTGAATTCATAAGTGACTTTTCTATTCTCACAACTGATTCCAATGCACCAATATCTCCTGCACTTAACTTTTCCACATCCACATTTGGCAGTAGGCGCCTGACTCTTCCACTGCCATAACCGAACCACTTCTCACAAGCCACTTTGACTCCTGAGATACCAAACTTCAGAAGAGCCCAATCAGCCTTAGATAGCTCCGCTTATATAGTCTTTGCCTTCTCAAGCTCACCAGCAGCATAGAGACGAATGACCTCGATATGAACTCTAGGAACCACATTTGCCAAAGCTGAGATGACGCCGTGAGAGCCGGCTACAAGCCCAGGCAACATAAAGTCAGCCTTTCCTGCAAAAGCGGCGAATTTTCCTGGATCGATCGTTGTTGAAATGCGTTACAGCTTGCCCAAGTTACCGCATATAAGCTTCACACCCACGATATTAGGGGACTCATTGGCTAGCTCGATAATAAGGTCTAAATCAATATCGATACCGCTGGTGACTCCCAGGAAGTTATATATAAGTACAGGTAGGGGGGATTTAGCAGTAACCTAGAATACAATTAGTATATGCAATAACAATAAGTAAAAGTTACTATACTCTAAGGTAGAAGGCTTTAATGACCTGTTTGTTTATGGCTGCACTCCAGTAACTTAGAGGCAGCACAAGAGCAAAGTCAGCACCCGCACTATAAGCAGCTTGGATGTAGTGGGTTGTTTTCAGCACGCTGTTTGCGCTACATCCCGCGATAATCACAGCATTACTGTCAGACTTAGACACCAAGGCTCGAATATGTCGAATAACTTGAGCTCGTTCATCCGATAACAGGTGAGTTGCCTCTCCGTTGCTGCCGTGAATGACGAGTCCTTTCACGCCAGCCTGAAGCAGTCTGCTGACATGCTGTGTTATGGCGTCGTAATTAATACTTTCGTCGTCATAAAAAAAGGTAACGGCGGGGGCATAAACTCCAAAAGGTGGCGGTCTTGGTGCCATAATGATTTTCTGAGTTTATTGTTTAAAAGATATCTTTAGATAAAGGAGTGAATTATAGCATTCTAGGTTTCATTAAATACAAAAAGTCATATCGACCAATACGTTTGACCACGGCTACCTGCCATTGTCGGCATCTGTGACAAGTCGGAATCTTGACTTGCCTCTTAAGTCGGATATAGACCCATCGTAAGTTTTAATCGCAGAGTTGGCTAGGTTACCGGTTATCCGGCTATATCCGTGGAGAAGATTAGGCTGGCTCATAGCCGATATTCTCTTAGTGCCGCTTTTACATTCTCGGCTATGACCCGAGTCCGAGCATCAGACCAATCACGTCATCAATCTAGTTCCAGTGCATCAGGATTCCACCTCCGGTTATGTCTGCACCACAGGCAATTAGGTTACGAAAGGATTGAAGGACATTGGCAGAGCCGATAATAAAATACAACTGGTGCCAATTCCCGCCACCCCCAGACTGCGGCCTCTGCTATGGAGGCTATGATGACTCAGGATCAAGAGACGGAAGCTACCGATGCAGTAAAGGATCCTGGTGATCACGACGAGGCCCCCTCTCACCTTCAGGAGCCAATCTCCCTTACCATCGATCACATAGCGGGTTGTAGTAGTTCGTCAAAACTGTGCCAGCACTTCGGATTAGCAACATAGTAACATACTATTAGCTCACGATAATAAATTAACAAGTGCCAAATGTCTCCCCAAGTACAATAAACATTACCTATCATTACTACATATTAGTAAGTAACATAACAAGGCAGCATGTAGGTTAATACTTCAATGTTGGCTTGAGGGGTCTCTCAATTAAACTTTAAAGTCAGGATCTAAGTATATTTCATAGTAGAGAGTTCTCTACATATTAGTAGGAACTGGTTAAGATAGTCCTATTTAGAATGTATCTTCACCTTTCGCCTGCACTTCTACCTACTTCAAGATGACATCTGGTTGAGGGTCACTTTCCCTATCCCAAGGAAATCCATTCTTGAACATAATCTCATCTCTTGATTTCTCAGTCGACATAACCACCACGCACGAATATTCACTGACATTCATGCTGACAATTCGGTAGACACCACGAGCTATGTGCTTAGTTACCTGCATGACTGCATGGTGAATATGTTGGTTTGTGCCCGTTTGAAGAATGCGAAAGTTGGAGTCTCCGTTGACGTTGATAAAGATGACATCGACTCTGTTGATAATGGCATTGCCATGTTCTGGAGCTGGTGGGGGCCAGGAGGCTGGGTTGGTGGAAGGGTCGACTGTGTAATGGACTGCAGGCTGATTAGCCATAATGCTTGATTTCTTTTGATGAGATAATTGGTCTGGCTTCTTGAGAGGATAGTAATTTCATTCAACGTGTAAAAAAGGATAGTCAAGAGGACTGGGGTTTATTTATATAGTTACGTCTTACTCTGGTTACTACATATCACTTGTTAGCTTAATATTACTCCCTATAGCGAAGTATCCAGGTCTAACTGTGTTAGGTCGCTAGTTGCTATTGGAGAGTTCTCAGAGGGTCACAAAGCGTAACAAAGCCGTAAAAAAGACCACCCTAGATATATAAACAACCAGTAGAGTACATACTATATTAAAATAAGAAATAATTTCTACTTAATAACAGGATAATATAGCAATATAATTTAAACACTTTAGAATGTCTTGTTCATCCTCACCCTACATAATAAAAACCATTAGCAATTTCCTATATGGTGGCTTTTTGTTATAATTACCTTACTCAAACTAGTTATATTAAACACAGTATGTTCATTAGCAGGCCAAAGATTTATTGTATTCTTACTATCTATGCACTTATCCATGGTACGGACCTAGATGATCTGTGGACTTATCTCTAATTAGAGAGTACATTTACCAAGTATAATACTGCCAACATGTCGTATGAGTCACTACCTGCTCGGCTATCGGCACAAGAACGCCCGCTTGGTTATGCAGTTCGCGCTTTAAATAGTGTCAAACCGGGTTGATAATGATAAGAAATGAGTTTTATTTGCTGGTTTACCTATAACCCTTTGTTGGTTGTTGTCTTGCCTAGTCAAAAGTTCCACTAGCCTTTATATGCACCTGCATGAGTTATTATCACCTCGACCTTGTTTATTCAAAAGTTCCACTAATAAGCTCCAAAACTTTTAGTCTAAACAAGTGTGCTGATCGGCCGTGAATACACATGTAAATTAGCCCAACCTCGGGTTAAAAACTTGAAGTTATAACTACTGTATTACATTCAAGGACTGAATACTTTTTGAATTTCAAAAGTAGCCTCTTAATCAAATTTGGAATTAATGCTATATACTGATATAGTACAAGTAATTCCATCTAGATTGCTATAAATTACCAAGTGATGAAATCCTTCTCTCTTATCTTTCAGCCTAAAGCTTCCAACCTATCCGTAATCCTACACTGAACCAACAGCCAACAACCAACAACCAAAAACTAAGGAATAACAATCACCATGCTCCAACGAGGCGTGGCGCCAGGCCATACTTGCTAACGATAACCAACAGCAAAACTCTTAGCCATACCCTCTTGGCCAGGTTTTACTAGGACAGTCTGGGTGGTCAGACCATAGGCAGAGAGGTCCGAAAGTAGTTCTCAGAGGGCATTTAACAGAATGGAATATGTCCAGCCCAGCTCAACCATTTTCACATATAAAAAGTAACCAAAGCCCTCTGTAAAAAAACGACAAGCTTCTCAAGCCAGTTTATCTCTGTACCTCGCAAGCCTCATTCATCTTTGTAAGATACCACAACCATATTTACGAGGCACGGCCCAACTGACCTCGAATTGCAGCATCGATTATGTTCAATATGTTCTGCACAAAAAGCCTCATGAAAAACCTCCTCGCACTTGCCATGCTGGGCAATGTGGTTATTGGTGTGCCTGTTATACCAGCTGAAAAGGGCAAAGGTGGCGACACCGACAAAGTAGAGCAAGTCTTCTATTCTGTTGAATGTGAGCCGAGCACTTGGGGAATAGCTTCCCATTGCCAGGCCTGGTGTAACGGCAGACATCTAAATTTTAATCACAGCCGATGCCCTGTTGGTGGGCACAATGCTGACGATCTTTACTCGGATTGCTATTGCGTTGCAGAATGTGAACCTTGTAAAGAAGAGGGCAAAGCACAGGATTAGAAAGCAGTATGTTCCATTATTAATTAATTATTTAAGTCGCTCCAAGCTTTTAGCATCCAGATTCATTTCTCTCCTGTCCTCACTCTAACCTAACACTCTACCGGTGGTGACCATATAATTAAGTGCGGCAGGGATATTGTCAAACGCAGGCTTGACATCTAATTGAACCGTCGTGGGACAAATGATTTGGGGGTGGATTAGTCGTGGTGGTAATGGTGGCAGAATTCTAAATAACACTATAGTACAGAACGAAAGGATTCTGCCTCGTTGGAAGACCTGCCCGTAACTTGGGAGCGAGCCTCATCATGATGGCACATGGGCATTTATTTAAACACCTTGTGTGCTTCGTCTCGGAATTGACTAGCTCCAACTTCGTAGAGAACGACAAGCGACGAGGCAAGTATGTTGGACTCAAGAACACAGAACAATAAAGAGATCATGAGGTCCTTGTCTGCAAGTACCGAATTCCGAGATTTTCCTTCACCGTATGCTCAATGACGACAGGGTGCTTGTTGATGGGGGCTTAAGGGTTGATTAGGTCCTTCATTATGTCTTGAATGTATCGGCTTCCAATATGGCACGTCCAAGAGACAGAGTAGCCTTCAATGCTAAGTTTCTGTTTCAGCCCATTCGGATAGAAGAGAATGGTTAACCCCTCGCGAGAGGTGAGACTGATAGATGCCTGCTGCGTGGTAACGAGCTCCAACTTGACTTCAGGGCATGCAATGTGTTCATTTACATGCATTTCCGACCGTCACGGTCTGTGGTAAGACGAAGGTCTTGATCAATGAGATACTTTTGTTTGGATAATGCGTTGAAAGCAGCCTCTTTCCCAATGGAAGATTGTAGAGTTATTCGAGTTAATTTTGAATGGCTGTCTCCTTCAGTGTGAGGACCATATCAAAGCCACCGATTGAGGATATTTTGTGAAGAACCACAGAGAGTCAAGTGTTTGAGATTGGCCTTACTACGCCTGGTGACTATGCGATGGGGAAAACATGGAGTAGCATCTACGTGGCCAGCTGAGTCCTGCATGACACTATTGAATGCCTACACACAGACACGAGTGTGAGAGCAAAAAGCTAAGCGGGGCTTTATGCCGACAGCAGAGCTCATTTGCCAAAGACGGCAGGGGTCCTAGACCATCGCTGCTGTGACAAATATTATTGTTGCCGATGTCTACCACCAATCCATGGATAGAAGCGCACGGATGCTCTAGTGCCAGTTAAATGTCATAAACACAAGGTCTGTGCCATGTACTGATTCACATGGAACCAGTCTGGTAGCCCAACCTTTGAACACTTTCTCGTTTTTCCCACAGCCACTCGACGTTGTAAACGCCATGCTGTAGCGACCCCTGCATTAACACACTTATTTAATTAAGGGGTCAGTCACAAATCAAGAGAAGTAATCTGTCACATCGCGGTACCAGCTTCAGCAAGAAGATCGAGGTTTCTTCCTGCTCCGAGTTCATGGGGCATCATAAGCCCACGAGCCTCTTCAACATCGATCTGTCCACCAACAGGCATTGCAACGCTTAAGATAAATACATTCCAACAGTCTATAACTAATACAAAATAAACATCTACCTAAGAACTGAAAAAACAAATACTATTAATTACATCCACTAATCCAAAGCTTGCGCCTCACACATCTTGCGATATATACCGCCTCGTGCAATTAGCTCTTGATGCGTTCCAACTTCCCTGATTTCCCCGGAATGGAAGACATAAATCATATCCGCATCCTTGACTGTGCTAAGCCGATGAGCAATAGCAATCGTGATTCTTTCACTATCCTTGGCAGCCGCCTTAGATAATACTCCCTGTATAATCTTTTCGCTTTCTGTGTCGAGCGCGCTTGTCGCCTCGTCAAGAAGTAGCACCCTTGGCTTACGAATAAGTGCACGGGCAATAGCAATGCGTTGTCGCTGGCCACCAGAGAGTTGCGTACCATTAGAACCAGCAGGGGTGGAGAGACCTTCCGGCAGAGACGACACAAAGTCCCATGCATTAGCAGCTCGCAATGCCGACTCAATCTCTATGTCCCTGACCGTTCCTGTGGCGCCCGAGGAATTGGTATCGTAAGAGGGCTCATCAATACCCAGCGCGATATTCTCCCGAATCGATCCTAGGAGCAGTGCTGGTTCCTGTTGAACGAGTCCAACAATGCGACGATATAGTCGAGGGTTGAGAGAAGTCAAACTGGCCGAGTCAATGTTGATTGAGCCTGATGTGGGGTCGTAGAACCGTTCAAGCAAAGCAATCATCGTAGATTTGCCGCAACCAGATGCTCCGACAAAAGCAACAAACTGACCCTTCTTGATCTACGTAGAAACAATTAGTCGTAGGAACAAAGTGGTGAAATGTGCTACTTACATTGATGTTGATGCCTCTGAGGATACGTGTATCGGGTCGAAGAGGGTAAGAAAACTGTACATCGCGGACATTTATCGCATCGCCAGACCCAGGGCTGTTTCCACGGTTCTCATCTGTTTCTCGTACTGATGGCCGAAGGTCCTGAAGCCAAAAGATGTAGTTTGCTGCATTGATGCCTTTGGTGATGCTAGTCGAATATTGGAAAAGTTGTGCAGCCGACTGCCCAGAGAAGAAGACGCCTAAGAATGCGACGAAAAAGGCATATATACTGATTTGGTCAAATGATAAAAGGTAGCAGCCATACCAAAATCCAAGAGCCATAAACCAGTATTCGATGGACTGTGTAAAAGCGAAACAGATCATCATGGTGAATACAGGTCGTTTGGTGCCAGCCAATGCAGAATCGAGCTCATGGGAGTATCTCGATAGCACCGACTTCTCAATAGCAAGGAAAGAAACGGTACGGATAGAATTTATCGCTTCGGAAGCGATAGAAGAGCTGAGTGATAGGAGTCTTGATGCTTCGCGGTCCAGTTTAGCATCGAACCGGATTTTGAGATAACCGGCAATGACTAAAGGAGGAAGACCACTGCAGGTAACTACCAAGCCAAGTCTCCAGCTATAAACAATAGCTAAGACGCTGCAAGAAGTAATGTTGAAGACAGTAACAAGAATGAGACCAGCATTATAGCCCATAAGTTCAAGAACAGCCTGTGGGTTCGAGTCTATCTGACTGATCAGCGCCCCGGTGGTATTCTCCTCTCGATCGAAAAACTGCAAATCCTGCCGGAGGATGTTTTCAAGAATGACTTTGCGGAACTTGTGACTCAAGGTGTGAGCGACAACGTTTGTGGCGTATCCTAAAGCGAAGTAGGCAACAAAACAGCCGCAGGCAAAGATAATGAACATTTTAGCATAAAAGTTGCCTTGATGTTCCATCTCAGACCCTGTGAGAGAGAAGATCTCCACAATGTTGGCAATGAGAATGGCCAGGCCTGGAAAAGTCGCGCCTGCGAGACGTTAGTGACTGAGGGGGGTTGACAGAAACAAAGCCAGAGGATGACTTACCTGCCACGATGCATGCCATCAGGATGACAATAAATGCCAATCTCAGCTCAGGCGTCTGAGCAATAATACGAAACAAAACAGAGATAACACCGCGTTGCTCATGCTGATCATATCCACTCAAGTCCTTGCTTCTGCCGGCATCAGTCTTGTGGGAGGTTTCATGCCGAGTCAAGGTTCTGCTCGGTTCAATAGATATCGGGGCATGAGCAAAGGATTCAGACTGGTCCGTGACGACTCCAAGCTCATTGATAGGGGCTGTGAGGTTCTGAATCTGCACGAGTCGAGCATAGGTACCGCCAACATTGATCAAGGATTGATGGGTACCTTGCTCGACAATGCGTCCTTTCATCATGACGATGATATTATCCGCTTTCTGGATGGTGGCCAGCTTGTGAGCGATGACGATTGTTGTGCGACCCTCAGAGGCCTTATCTAGCGCCCTTTGAACGATACCTTCAGATTCGGGATCAAGGGCGCTTGTAGCCTCGTCAAGAAGAAGAACCTTGGGTTGGGAAATAATGCTGCGTGCAATGGCAACACGCTGCTTCTGGCCACCTGAAAGTAGACCTCCACGCTCACCAATCTGAGTATAATACCCATTGGTGAGTTTAGAGATAAATTTATGGGCAAATGCCATCTTGGCAGCTTCCTCGACATGGTGCATTTGCTCCTCTACTGGCGCATTTTCCCATGCAGTGCCAGTAAGACCGGAGCGAATATTATCAAAGATAGTTCCTTGAAATAAGACAGGCTCTTGCTGCACTAAACGGATGTTGGTTCGAAGCCAGTTCAGATTCAGCTGATCGATTGGGTAGCCATCTAACTTGATCGTGCCGGATTTGGGATCATACCATCGTTCAAGAAGACCGATGATGGTGCTTTTCCCGGATCCAGATTGACCCTGTATGAAACACAGTTAGACATGCTTCAATATCAGTGGAAACACAGACTCACAACTAGGGCTGTAGTCTTTCCAGCAGGAAACTTGACGGAGTAGTTATCGAGGACCGTGACGCCGGGCCGGGTTGGATAGGCGAAAGTGATATTATCCACTGTTATTTCCCCTGTCGTCTCTGATGGAATTTTACCGGTTGTGTCGAATGAATCAATCTCGGACTTGCGGTCGATCAGATCGAAGAGTTTCGCCGCAGCAACAGATGCACGGGTAAAGTCGACAGAATATGGCGCCAGCATTGTGAGGCTAGTGGCGGCGATGATAATGGAGAGGAGCACGCTTGATTGTTAGCGGGCAACTTGGCCAACATGTGCAAAAGCAACTTACGTGAAGATTTCTCCAGGCTGGTCTATCTCACCCCTAGAGAACATTCGGATACCCTGCCAGAAAGCGAGACCATAGCCCAGGTAGACAATGCAATACTCGGCTGAAAGGAGAGTACCAAAATGAGGTGAGATCTTATTACCAACGTGGTGGGCATCAGTCAAGAAAATGTTGAATTTGCTGACCAGCCTGTCACGCATCTCAAATGCATGGATTGTGCGTGTGTTTAACAGAATGCTTTCGGCAAACGAGTTGGCTTGGGCGTGAATTTCCAAAATGTTGGTTTCGTGGCCCGCCATGATACCAGCCGCAGCTCCGTTAACAATAAGCGTCGCAGGTGCTATACAGAGGCAAATGAGTGTAAGTTTCCATTGGAATATGAATGCAATGATGAATGCTGTCACGAGGGTAGATATGCCCTGGAACAGAAGGCCTAGCTTTTCGCTGATACCACCCTGAATCAAGCGGCCATTGGAAGAAGCTTGGGCTGCGATGGAACCGCCGGTGCCGAGATCAAAGAAGGCGACTTCTTGACTAAGAGCAGCTTTGAGGTATGCGTGTCGAATGTTTCGAGTTATTCGGTAAGCCGTGTAGGTCAGAAGTGTGTTGTAAACGTAAGATAGAACGAAGCGGCCGATGCCAAGGTAAACAAAATAAAGAGCAAGTGTTGCGGCGTTGTCGCGGAGATCGGCAGGTGATATCTTTGCGGATGTGAAATCGATAACGACAGTGATGAACTTTCCGAAAATAAGATTCTGAAGGGCAATACCTGCACCGGAGCAGATGGCAGCAAAGATGGCGACGGTTTGCATTGAATGCTCGAATAGCCCGCCGAATCTGAAAATTCTAGCATAGGGCCATGTTTGAGGCTTCTTTTCGGTCGTCATCTGCTCTTTGGAATCCATGCTGTCAGTGGGTAGAGATCGTATAGGCTATCGTGGGCTTTGAAGTTTAGGATTGCTGGTAAGGAATGACTTTTGGGTTGTCCCAAGAGAAAGCGGCGAATGGATTTCTTTCTTAAAGAAAAATATTAGATATTAGTTTCCATAATAGGAGAATTTTAACAGTCATGGTGACAGAGTCAGGCCGGAGCTCAAGCATCTCATTTCATCTAGTCTCGGGCAGCCGGGGATCAGAAACCAGAGGCTCCGGCCGGCTAGATAGTATCTACAGTTTGGTGCTAACTAATATCCCAGGTAGTCTACATGTTGGATGTGATGACTCTTGGTCTCGGCGGCCGGTGCTCGCGGGGCCCGTGACCGAGCCACCGAGCAAGCGAGCGATAGCCCGAGTGAGTCAAGTATCACCCCACTACATTCAAAGCGTCTAGACTATTGGCCAGCCAAGTGCTGCAACAGCCACCCACTGTCGTCTACGTCAATGCTATGGAGACTTCACTCTGCTTCTGATTTACGCCAGAGAAAAGCTCCACTCCCCACTGCAATGCTTGAAGAGCCGCCCCCCTTGTCTCTATACTGTGCTTCGCTTCATCCATTCTCGGAGGCCGAATTCACTGCTCCCGACCATAGATGCCCTCGCCTTTACATACCTGAGCAAGTAGCTGCGACACCTGTGCCGCTACAAGATGGATAACGACGGTCAGCTCGAGGTCAGCGGGCTCGGCGATGCCCCGGAATGGTCGCCAGTGCCCTCCGATGCAAATCGTCGAGCTGTGGGTGCTCCCATCTCCTACTTTCCAGCCTCCGGACACACATACTAACTTCTATCGTAGTGTGATGCTTGTCGTGCTCGCAAGGTATGCGTCTATGCATGAATGCAAAAGACCCCAAATCCTTTGACTCCTCTGCATCATCGACTTTAGAGGCTCAAGCTTACATGGCCACGTCTAGATACGCTGCGACAGAGAGTTGCCTTGCGCCCACTGCACCAATGCCAAAATTGTGTGTCTTTACACTCCTGTCCAAGCTCCAAAGAAGCGCACACGCATTCTCCTCACCCCCCAATAGTATGTAGAACCTAGACCCCATCCCCATGTATTCTTTCTCACAACACTCTATCATTCTGTTTGCACATTATCTAACATATCAACCCCCTGCCTCCCAGCGAACGAAAGATAGACCTCATCGATAGCAGGCTTGAAAGGGCAATCGGGCTTTTGGAGAAGCTCCGAGCGAGTGATCAGTTCAACAACAGCTCTCGATCATTCAAAAGTTCACAAGCCTCTAACCAGGCACACTCCTCTATTTCGACGCCAGCCAGCGACTCGACCCAACCGAAAAGGGCTCATGGGCAGGTGGTCGAGGGAGACTCTTCGTTGACAGCTCACTCTGCCTTTGCCAACGAGTTCTTACAAAAGGTGGCCGCCACCGGTTCACTACAAGGTTCCAGTCCAGAATTATACGACACTATTGATGAACTATCCTCTATACTCATAAATGAAGCTGTTGTGAGTGATGAGCTGGCATATCCGCATACCAGGCCCATCAAGGGAGCCAGTCCCCCAGATTACGAGATGCCTCCCTTTAAGAAGGCCATTTCTCTGATCCGTCTTGCAAAAGGTACGGCCTAACCCATTCTCGCGCAAGTTCTCATCCACATCATCACCTAAGCTAACGCTGTTGCTGGCACCTTAGCCAAAAAGCTCATAGGTATCAGCTGGATCTACCAGTTCCTTCCGTTTCAACGATTCATAGACATGTGTCTTGACGTCTACTTCAATGACAATCATTCTAAAGCCAACTTCATCACTGTCAATGCTGGCCTCTACTCACTGTTCTTGGACTATAGTTTCCACGTTGTCGGACAGGACAGGGATGCATACGTCGCTCATGCTCATTTGTGTCATGATAACCTTGAGACTATTCTATCAAGCCTATCATTACACTTGCCTACAACCCCTGACACTATCCTTGCTCTTCTTTTTGGTGTAAGTGGCCTCTCTAATTATCATGCATGCATCTGCTGATTGCTTCCCAGGCCTCCTATGCTATTGAACTCTCTAAACCTTCTCTTTCATAGACCTTGTCGGCCAAAGGATCCAAACTTTGTCAGACCCTGAGTTATCATAGACTTGCATCAATAAAGAACGACAAATACGAAGATTTCCGATATAAACAGTTTCTATTTTGGAGCATCTACTTCATTGAAAAGAGCCTGTCTCTGCGTCTAGGACGACCCTCAACAATTCCTGACTGGGATATCACAGTACCACATCCATCAGCCAATGACTCCATTTCCGAGGCAGTTGTAGCCTACTTTGTCATATCCGTCGAGACGGCACGGTGTCAGGGCAATATTTACGAGATGCTATATACCCCCAAGTCCATGGAACAGCCCGATGAGGTAAAGCAGTCTCGGGTCGAGGCTTTGGTGTCTGATCTACAGAACTTGGATGCAAAGATTTGGGAAACCAATGTGGGTCAACCTTAACTACCAAATCAGTGATCAAGTTCCTAATGTACCCCCAAGACAAAATGGTTCGACGAAGCAAAAAAGGAGTCCGGTGAAGATTTAATAAACTTCTTTTACATTTCAGACCAGGTCCTCCGCCTATCCCTCCTTACCCTTGTTCATCGAGCCGCGCCACCCATACTAGGATCTTCCACGACCTTCAACTACAACTGTGTTGTCGCCGCAAGAGCCACTTTGGAGAAACATGAAGAATGCGTGGCGCATATTCACAGTAGCTCAACACCCTACCTTGAGACTTACATACATTGGTAAGCAATGGAATCTATCTTTATCTTTCTTGGTTTATTTGGGGTGTCTATCTGGCTCGGCGCTAATAGACTCAGGACACTTTTATTCGCTCCCTTTGTTCCATTTATTGTCATATTTTGCCATGTTATTGAAACCCAGAATGAGGAGGATCTAACCCACCTCCAAACCTTTGTTACTTCCATCCAGTCTGCTCCTTCTATTTCCAAGCCCGCAGGTAAGATACAGCACCTATTTCAGGTTCTCTGTAAAATTGCTAGTGGCTATGTAAAGCTCCGCAATTCGACATCGCCAGTGGACGAGTCTCAGGATAGCTCAAAGATAGACAGTTATCTAGACGCCCTAGGATTCTCCGCTACTAATGGTGGTATCCCTGGCCGACAGGAGTATCTCCTTCCTCAGCATGATAGCAGCAATATGGAGGCGGAGCTCAATGATAGAGGAACAGGTCTGGACGCATTTAATGATACTCTTAGAGCGATGAATCCAATGATATGGATGGCAAATAGCGCAGAGTTGGAGGAATGGCTAGGTAACAATGAGTTTATGACAGGGTTAATGTAAATACCCAGGACAAAGAATGCTTTACTACTATGAGACTTCTAGATAGCTATGGCCAAAGCCCTTGCTAGAATAAGCTAGTAAACCATGAGAGAGATCAGGCAGGTGAATAGGAAAGAAAGGCGTGAGTAGGAGGATAAGAATGAGACACCTAATCTAATAATCGTCAGGGATGCGGTAAGTAGTTACTGTGGAAAAAGTCTGTGAAAACACTCGTGATGATATGATGTAGGAAGAGAGCAAAGTCCCTTAGCATCACTCTTCGACTTAGCTTCTTATTTGAGTAACAGATGATATTGATGATATGGCCTCTTTGAATAAGGTTATAACCGAAATTCAAATAACGACTTTTTCCACAGATTTAAGCATTATATTCTAATGCCCTCGCATATGCCTATTTTCAAGCTTTCTGGCGTAAATGACCACCGAAGCTTATAACCCAAATCGCCGATAATGCCCTCCCTATAGAAGTATAAGAAGCTACAAGAGACCCCTCCAAGCAATCTAACCTTATTTGAGTAACTCTTTAGTTACTTATAGAGTGGGTGTACTAATCTCATTAGAGTTGTGTAAAACAGTTTGGTTCTTGTATATCATACTAACAGTAAGCTCTGTCTTAACTCTATATTAGGATGAAGGATACTCAATCTCGATAGGCTGAGCAGGCACCAACGTAGCCAGCGACAAATGCGGCCAACTCAAGCCATGAAAGTTAAGAATAACAGTCTGCGAGTACTGAATCTGCGTGTAAGTCACCGGAATCGTCTTAGGGCCTGTGGCAGGTCCTGGGGGTGTGATAGAGAATGTCGGCAATGGGGGAGGCGCCTTGCCGTCACCCTGCTGATACGCTGGCTGCAGAAGAAGAGGTTTTCCAGGTGTGTAGTTATGAATAGTAATCTCAGACTTGATTGTCTCGACCCAGAATGTAGAGTCCATCTGTACCGCATTTGCATTGGGGCTCTGGGAGTTCGCTCCGACGAGGAAGGCGATATTGGCTGTACCGCCGCCAGGGGTTGGGGCAGGCTGGGTGGACACGGCGAAGGTGCTAGTCTCGGTGATGTTAAGCTGGCTGTTGATGTCGAGAAGGATCTGGATTGGGTTATCAAGAATAGCCTGGGTGATAGTTCCCTGTTGAATGAAAAGACTAAGATCCTGGGGCAGACGTGCTGTGTTGTTAAGGGAGCCCGTCTGACTGGGTTTGACAGAGGTATCACCCGGATTTCCAATGACGAAAGGAGTGATTGATCGTTGACTAATCTTCGGTGCTCCCTGGGTTACATCTGGAGGGCTACCCTGTGCATTGATGGTAGTTCCGTGCGGGATGGATCCAAGACGAACAAGTGTGTTTCCCTCGACTGGATTGTCCTTTGTCGGAGGAACGTTCAACCAGAAGCCAGTCTCAGTATGGATACCCGTCTTAGTACCATCAGCTTTGCCCGTAGTCGTGTTGGTGACATCATTGACAGTCTGGAGATACATGACACCATTGATGATAATGTCATTCTGCTGCTCAAGACCACGATTGGGGACTTTTCCCAGAGATTGAGAGAAGACGAGGTCCTCTTGTGTCAGATTGAGCTCAAGGACTGAGACATTGGGAGGGGAAGGAGGGGAAGGGGTGACAGGGTTTTTGAACGTGGTGGTTGTGGGAGAAACAGAGTTTGGTCTGAAGATGGTATTAAAGCCAGGTCCTGTCCAGGATCCAGTGAATTTATCCAAGATACCCAGAGGAGGATCGGGCTCGTTTCTTGGAGGGGAGGGGGTAGGGTCGAACTTGACTTCATCGTATTGGAAGCCTTTGGGAAGGTGAATACCAGCGCGCAACGATTCCTTGGTTGGAGCCATGATGATTACTGTATGACTTGGAGGTTCTTTGACAGATTGGATGTGAGTTTGGTGTTCTTCGCCAAGATAACATAGTCCGGTTGGGTCAGGATTACTCACTGGTCTTATATCCACAACAAACCGTTCATACGTTAGCGCTGTGTCTTGATGCGAGCATACAAATAAATATTAATACATATCTAACATGCAATGCATACTTCACATACCTTCTCGTGGTCGATCTATGCTCGAACGGTACGATTTTGCCTCAACAGCTTACTGAATTCAGTAAAGCTCTTTATCCGTGGCCGTGCCATCCAGTAGCAATGATCGTGCACAAAGGCACTTTCAATCCAAACGTGACGCGGCAAAGGCTCACTAACGAGTTCACATATCTCAACTCAAATGATCAATCAGTAGTTTCTCTCAGTGGCTGGCTGAAAACATTCATGACCCTCCCCTCCCATCCAGTAAGCACCCTCGAATTAGCAAGCTGAACACCTGTGGCTTACCGGCACGCAACTTCTCCGTAGCGACTCCGAAACATCACACAGCCACCCACGTATCAAAAATGTGACAGAATTGACTCCTTGCGCTTGTCACTGGCCACGGCCCGTCCCGGTGAATCTAGATTGCGCCGTGCTGGTCTATTACATACCTGTAATGAAACGGGGACTCAGTCCGTTCTTGATTGTAAATATTATTCTTTTTATTGGCATGTGAGATTCGGACTGAAAATGTTGGCATAAAAAGTGATCCAAACTTTACATGCCACCTGCTGTTCAAACCCAAAGATCTCCCCCCAACTTGCGGGAGGTGTTGACGGTATAGTCATGGCATCAGAATGTTGCTTCAGTGGTCGCCTTGTCGATACCGTGGCTACTTGTAGTGCTTGCGTTACCGGCCAAAGGCTTTAGTATCCGATCAAGTCTATCTCTTCCACAAGAGCTTCGATCACACTGAAAGGTTATATCATCAATGTGATAACACCAGGGGAAGACTCGTCCTCAGAGCTGCCATAGCGTCACCAGTTCGTCACTTCATCTTCAAATTCAACACGGCCGTTCAAACCTAGATCCTCAGGTGTCTCAAAGTTAATCCGCACTCCAGAATCCAATGGAAAGTTAAACGAATTGGTATTGATAGCTATTATTAGTAACGGTTAGGTAAGCCATCGATTCGAGGGTGTCTTCTAATTGTAAAGCATTCTCAACTAATATAATTCTTAACACAGTATGTTATCTTTATCTCACAGGTAAGGTTAAGGTTATCTTGTCACGAGGCTTTCTTTACATGTATTTATATATAGGTTCCTTCTAGTAGCTACAGTAGCATATAGAAGTCAATAGAGAGGCATTATTAACGAGTGACCTCTAGATTCTATTTCTCAAGCTCCATTCATTTTGTTGATGTAAATAGAGCCTTTTATCCATATTCCTTATCCTAGACACAAGTCTGCTGGCAAGTCTGTCCTTGGCGGACACATCGGGATCCGCACTTATCACCGCACCAGGTGCAGTAAACTTCAAATGGGTTAGTGAATGCCTTTCCATGGAAACAACCAGGGGTACACAGGGGTATTCTTACGTGGGGGGTCCTCAGCGTAGCAGCTGCCGTCACCAATTGTGCAAGATCCACCCTGGCCAACGCACTCGCGGCATCGCTTGTCAAGGCCGCGACCAAGGAGTGCATGAGGCTGTGCACATTGTAAGCCTTCATCACATACAGGTGCTCAAAGGAGGTCACTTACCACCTCTCGAACAGTGGTTTTGCCTTCAATCTCGACAACCTCAACTCCCATGGGCAGGGCGTTGGGGCCAGCGATAGCAGTAGCAGCCATCGAAGTCAAGAGAAGAGTGAGGAGTCCGGTGGTCTTCATATTTGCAGTTATGTGTGTGTGTTTTGTCTTTGTTTGTATGTGTGTGTTGTGTTGAAGTGTGATAATTAGAAAACAAATTACCTTTGAGATTTGTAGCTCTTATATACCTTTTTTCTTATGAGATCGGCTCTTTCATAACCTCTTTAATCATTACCTATCATCATCATCATGCTTACTCTCGTCTCTATCTGGAAGGCCATACAATACTTCAATAAGTGGATGCTGACAATGCACGAGAATGGACCATGACTGAGACAATAGCCATCAGGCTGCTACTCTTGCGATCGTCATAGTAAATGACCTGACTGTCAGAGCTGCTCGGGCTTAATTGTTGTCCCTTCACATGGCACATTAGTCATTTAGGATTCAGGGCCTCAATCCACAGGCCGACGATCCGTAAGCGAGGCTACCAATCGGAACACATATAGTCCGGCCTCTCGGCACCTAAACTCCTATAATGCCGATCTTGTCAGCTGTAGATCTGTTACGTAGTATTCCGAAAGCAAAGGATCAAGGACTTTGACCGGAACTCGCCAGTAGACACAACAGGCTGCGGCATCACACACCTCTATGTGGATACTACCTTTATCCTTTAAAACTCAAACAATCCTATCAAACTTTAAGGGGTAGCATCAAGCTGCACAAATAATCTGATCTATGATGTGTTTTTAACAAAAGAAGTTACTGTAAGCGAGGTGTATTTTGGGGGCGAGAAATCAAGTTTAAAGAAGTATACTTATTTTATTTTCTATACAGTAAGAGTAAGCCTATATAATGGACAGAAACCAGCGGTTCTACAAATTATAAATAATAATCTATGTGATATATTCTTTCTCTACTAACTAGTAAATACTTAAAACTTAGTTCTACTAATATTAAGAAGCCTAACCAGTCTCATTTGGGCATGAGAATTCCGGGCAGTATTCACATTAACATTTGCCGGATATGCTCCTCCAGCTGCTTCTCGTATTTATTGGGTCGAAGTTTACATGGTTCAGCCTTATTTGAGGGATGCCTCGGGTTCCGTAAGCGTTACTGATCACCGCTGTAGGATTCACACATTGACTAATCACATCACATCTCAGCTATGTTCTTCCCGTATCCCCTCGGCACTGCGTTGATTTGTTGGAGAAGTTCCACTTTAACAGTGGTAACTCAATACTGCTTCCTAACCTTTGTGAGCATGACGATATGTGCAGGGATCATACTCCAGGTCCATGGCACAAAAGAACTTCTGTACTGCATGATTATAATGATCTGTTATAATGAGACAGCGAGAAGGATGCCGATGCAGGTAAAAAAGGATCCTTTGACAGAGCACAGTGTCAGCGGCATAATGGGTCTGACTTCGACAAATCAGGTGCATAGGACCAGAGACGATCTTCTTTGTTAGTAGGGCTTAGACTACATAGTCGGCCGCTTTAGCTATGACGGTCCTCGCCAGTCAGGATATAAGTTGCCGGGGTGTCAACGGCTGATGGAGGAACTCTAATTCTCCGATGTACCGCTCGGGACCTCGGAGTGTACTCTCGCCCGTTAGAAGTAGGATCGACATCCTGGAATAACAATACCTACCAGAGTGGTACTCAAAAAGGAGTCCCACTCCTGGCCGACCAGAAGGATTGTAGTTTGCAAAAAGACCCTTCCTACGCCTAGAGTACCTTCGGATGAGGAAACTACAACTCCAGGCTTCCAACAGCGGAGGTGCAAGGTTCTACAGATACGCCTGAATGCTTCTAGAGGTATATGGGAATACAGCAAGCAGTCTGGGTGGAATGACAAGCAAGTAACTCGCAAGCGTAGTTCAACTAATGAATAACATCTCTTCATTTATCCTTCCTGCTCGGAAAGATGGTCTACTTCATTTGCTTCCTCGATAATTCAATAGTGGTAACATTTAAAAAGACCGCCGCCGTTATTAAAGACCTGTTTGTAGCGGCGAAGTCGTTGATGCTTTGTCGTCAGATATGCTCCCGGCCCCGATTAGGCAGCTACAAAGTCATCCATGGAACACAAAGACAAGTTGGCCGACGTCATAGATCCAGAAAAGCCTTTGGTTATTGTTCTTAGTTTATTTCCAACAAAAGATCCTGAGGCTGTACAAAGTGGCGATGTTGCTAGGAGAAAACGTGGTAACGTGGTATTCCCAGCCCTGACAATGATGTATCTGTCTCTAGCAGGTATTCGGCGACCGGCTCTACTATTGAACCACAAAGACAAGCGTAGGCTCATCAGCCTCTGGTTTCCACATCTAAGGGAATCTCGGGAAGTCTAATTCCAGCTCCGCAGCTCACTCAAGAGGGAATACCAGCTGGGCTATAAACCTATTACCAGTCTTATCTTGCGCAAAGAATAGCAATACTGAATTGACCTATGCTAGCAGTGACCTAGGGATGAAAGGCACTGGCTTCACCACTATATTAGATCCCAGCAACTGGACGGTAGTAACACACGTTTCCACAGCAGCCTTGGATGCTCTCATCACGAGCTCAAAGGATAGTAGCAGTAGTGCCACTGCGTTAGTACTCATTCCAACAAAGGTTCCATCTCTGACCGTCAACTCATGGCTCTGGAATATTGGCACTGTTTTCCCACTCGTGCTGCCTAGTAGGGCAGCCGATAAGGAAACGGATTTCTAAAGTCATGATTGTGATTATGCTGTGTTTCTGTAGGTTAGATTGCTTAGAGTGGTCTATTCTTCTTATATTTCTCTAGAGAGGGCATTTTCAGCGATTTGGGTCATAAGATTCGGTGGTCATCTGGGCCAAGAGCTTGAGAATAGGCATCTGTGAGGGCATTGAAGTATAATGCTTAAATCTGTGGAAAGAGGCGTTATTTGAAGGTTGGTCATAACCTTATTTAAAGAGGCCACATCATCGATATCACCACGTTTCTCCACTCGGCTGCTGAATCTTGCGAGACGACCGAATTCAATAGATAGATTGGACCAAGACATCAGGTAGTGAATCAACTATACCAAGCGAGCCACTAAGGACACCTGGTCTAAATCGAAGGGGAAAAGTAGTTAATCAGACCCAGTAATAATAGCGGTCAGATTGATAGGTGGCCAAATCACTATTACTTCTTTTAAGCTAGTAGGCTATTCTTTACTTCTCGATAGAACCATTACTGTGTATAATTGTTACCACTCGCCTCTTATATATTTCTCTAGTTATTATTCTAGAATGAGCCATAGATTCATCTTACCCTCGTCTTCTCATACCCTGCATAAACCATTACCTAAATCATTGTGATATCTCTCGGCCATAATCAACAGTCTTCTTGATTTCATCTATACTGAGAGGTCACTCATGCAACTTCTAACCTTTAACACCTTCTACCAACCCCTGGAACCTGCTCATAGTAGAGACCCAGTTGGAAATAGAATAAATATATGAGCTTATAGAGTGATGATATGCCTATCTTACAGACTGGAAGTTTCTTTCTTTTTATCAATAGAATGTCAGTATAATAAATATTTATAATGATTGTCCACACTTGCTCGCAGTACAAGACTGACTTAAGTGCTATAGATGTAAAATGAGTGTGTAAGTTATAGTGATCGGAGCTTCTGGAAGACTGTGTAGACAGCAAAATGTCTTGATTCTCTCAAAGTTCGGGACTATCACCAACTGGGCCATCAATCTTGAATGTCACAGCCTCCTTCTGGACACAGATCTCATCAGCAGGGCCGCTTCCATGGCTGTTATCGCAGGCAGTAGGGATATCTTTGCCTCCTCGCAAATCGGCATGACTAGAATTTGGTTAGCACTGATCAGTGGGCGCCAAACTTCATTACGGGAACATACGAATCTCCGACATCATGGTAGATCATAACGCGGAAGTCTGCCCCATGTTCACCAGGCCAAAGTGAGAAGGCATAGTCAGAATCACCACATCCCTGGATCTTAACAGGCTCAGGGAACGGGAAGTTTTTGCCGGAGCATCGGAGGCCCTTAGCATCAGTGCCGTCAATCTTGAACGAGATGCTCTCAATCGTGTCACCAACAGGGCTTCCTTGTCGATGAACTGAAAGCTTTGACAGTGTTACTGTCTCTTCGCCGCTGGCAATGGAACCAGTGACACAGGCTGCGAGAGTGGCGTAGACTGCGGTGCGCATCTTATCGGGTGTTAGAAAGGTTGAAGTACTGTTGGTGCTGGGTGTTAGGGACTAACAAGTTGGGAACAGAGAGTGCTAAGACTATGTTAGTTTATATAGTTGGCTGATGTCTTATTGTCGTGTAGGAGATGTGGCTTTTCGTATTGTTAAACGAGGAGTAAGAAGCCACTATGCAGTCATATGTCAGCTTGACGGCCTATAGAGGAAGTCACCGAATGTATTTAGGCAACAACCAGCTTTTTCACCCACTACTATGTTGGAATAAACCGATATTTGCTCCAGGAATAGGGCAAGCTCTAGACCAACTGCATATAAGTAGTATAAAGGTAAAGACTAAGAAACTAGTCAAACCCTCTATAGAATTTATTTTATGGGAAGCTACGATGAGAAGATATTTCACATAAGGATGGTCATAGAAGCAACCCAGCTTCAGCTGACAATGGCTCAATGGCGCGGTATTTCCGGCACAATGACGCGGCAGTGCAATTATCCTTGTCATCCTTGGCAGACGTAAACCCATTCAATACTACGTGGCCTTTTCAAACCTTGAAATAGAATTCTAAGGCTAGAGACATTATATGACTTTTCTCAGCTATATTGGAATGATTACAAATAATTCAAGCTTTAATATAATTTCTATAGTAACAAGACGAACTGATTTTTAATATATATGTAAACTTTAGGTATAAATAATAAGAATAAAGGATAATATAATTTCTAAATTTAATAGTATATTTAAGAACTTTAAATATCTTTTTTAACTTTTTATATTTAGATTTAAGTATATAACCAGATATAGTACTAATGTAATAAGAAATAAAATCTAAATTCTAGCTATTACCTATTAGTAACTAATAGAATGAAGAAAAGATTTATATAGGTCTTTAGGGTAAGGCCCAATAAAGAAAAGATATTACTATTTAGTCGATATAATTAAAGGATTCCTTTAGAATCTTTTCCTATTGCTATAAGGGCTATAGTATATTTGATATATCCTTTATATATTTACTAAATATTAGCTATATTATTATTAAGGGTTTTTATAGTATTAATAAGAATATTAACTTTCTTAGAGCTAACAAACAGACTATTCTCAACGTGAATTACTTAGAACAATAGAAGAGGAATATCCACCTGGCCAAAGACTCAGTCGAACGCTTCAGTGCTAAAGGATTTAAGACTAATTTTTAATTACTTGCATAATTTAGGGAGAGGCTGACTGATGACGTCGGCCCAACCACTAGCTGATTCCTATCCCACTTCCATTTCATGTCACACAAGTGACAGTCTTGTCAGAAACCAGCGCAAACACAATTTGCAGAAGGTCCTTTTAACTCCACGGTTGATTCAAATAGATTACTCTCCCTTCTTCCCCGCCTGGGCAATAGCCCAGTTATGAGACGCCAGTGTAGCCTCATCCAAACTCTCCTCAGGCAGTCCCAAAAGCTCATTGTGAGTCTCGAAGACACCATCACGAGTGGAGTAGAAGGCACGAGAGTACAAAGCCTTCAAGAAACCTGTGCCCACTCCCTTGGAGAGTTCATCCAATCCCTCCTGGAAACGCTCAGCGGCAGGTTGACAAGAAATAGTCCAGTCCTTGTCAGTCTGACCCAACAACTTGTTAACACTATCTAGTAACTCTCGCTGGCTAAGGGTGAAACTCTTGATGTAGACCGGCTTGTTGACGAATTGTGCCAGCGTGGTAGACTCGTCGTTCTCATCCTGTGGGAGTTTCTTCATGTTTACCAACGCTGCCAGTGCGCGTCCAGTTTGAGGCCAGGTGGTCGTGTTAACCCGGGTCTTACCCTCATCGTAGAACGTAACTTTCTTGTTGGGAAAGTCGAATCCGTAAGTTAAAGGTCCGACACCCAAGCTATACTCGTACCAAAAGTTAGGTGTAATGGCGAGCCAGTTGGATCCAACCTCCTCGACCTCCTTGACACTGGCGTGGATGTACTTGAGAGCCTCAATGTCATCCTGGAACTTTGGGTGGCCGTAGAAATCAACGCCGTAAGCGTTGGGTACGATATAAGAAACTCCCGCCTTGCCAGCCGCCCTGACAAGTTTGCTGTGGGTGTCCGGAGGTGCAGTGAGGGCCAGAGTGATGACCAGGAAATCTTGACCCTTCAGAGCTCCAGCAAGGGAAGCCTCATCGTCGTAGTCGACATGAGCAAGCTTCACACCCTCTGGAACGATGGTCTTGCTACCCTTGCGGGTAAGGGCAGTCACAGTCTGCTTGCCAGACTTGACAAGATGCTCCGTGAAGACTTTTCCGATCTGTCCTGTGGCCTATACATGGGTTAGCATGATTGACCTCGATAGTCCGTCCCTACAGGTATACTGACACCAACGAGGGCTACGTTCTTGATGGCATTAACGAAGCCTGAGGTTTGGTCCTTAGCGTACTTTTCGTTAGCCATAGTGGTCGAGATGTAGTTATGAATATGAGAAGAAGTTGATCGAAAGAGAAAGAGAAGTTGTCTTGTTAATGGTTCTCAACTGAAAGGTGTCTTCAGCAGTCTCTTATATCTCTGGTAGGCTTACAAATTTGTATACTTCTCCCTCTCCCACAAAATCCCGACGACGAATCAGCGACCCAAGTGTTAGCAGCTGAATGATGAAGTTTGTAGATTTTAAGTTTAGACCACTCTATATCCGGTGTAGCCGAATCGACATCCCTTGAAGCCGTAATCGGAGCTACGGGTCAACCTTGAGGGGCTGTCGACGTCATCGAAGGCAGTCACTGATGAAATGGAGTCCCCGGTCTTTGCTATCTTCGCAGAAAAAACAAATACGAAACCGAGAACGCACTTGAAGATTATTAGTGTTTACTTGTCGACATTCTTGTGGCAAAGACACAGGCTTCAATTCATGAGCGGCAGAGAAAAGATTGATCAAGTGATATTTTAGATTACATTTCATTGCCTTATATTCATATTCCATCACCACTAGCTCTGCAGTCTGATAGTTAAGGAAGCTGTAATCCTGTAAGCTTTTCACAAGCATCAACAACCGCTTCTTGCAAATCAACCTCATCACACTCGACAAGAGGCACACCCAATCGCTTCTTAGGCTCAAAGTACTTTCCAGTCAGGCTTTGGTCATAATCCCCTTCAGCTAGCATGACATACGTCTCCACTCCATCCTCAAGCTTATCAGGAGCACCCTGACCGCCAACCTTTGTGGCAACCCAGCCTGGGTGAACAGAAAGAACTGATGTATCCTTGAAACGCCTAGCTACCGCATTGGCGAGCAGTATGACGTGTAACTTCGAGTCGCAGTAGGCGGGATAATCCTGGAACTTGGCTTCTCCACGCTCAAGCCAGAAGATATCCTTAACATCGGTTTTGGCTTCCTTGTGCAATTGAGATGCAATGTAGACGAGTCGCTTAGGAGGGGTTAAGAGACAAGTAAGGATGTAGAGCGCAAGGATGTTGACAGCCACCATTGCCGGAAGTCCAGTATCGGGTGTTTTTCGGAACGGTCCATAGAGCATGCCAGCGTTGTGAATAATGGCATCAAAGGTCCCAACGGCGTTGGCTTCCTTAGCGAGTCTCTTTGTCCCCGAGACGAGAGATAAGTCAGCAATGAAGACTCCGGTTGCACCAGGGCATTGAGCCTTGGCATCAGCTGCACGTTGAGCATTGCGTGCGTGGAGGTAAACTTCATGGTTGTGTTGGACGAGTTGACGAGCAGCGACGATGCCGAAGCCATCAGCAGAGCCAGTGATCAAGATGCGAGCCATGTTGGTCAAAGCGAGATGAAAAGAAATTGATTGATGTTTAGAGATAGTGCTTAGAATACTGATAGTGACAAGAACGTTAATATTGTCAAGACTTTAGTATATAAATATTCCTTAGCTCGCCTATATTTTGCTGACTCTATTGCTGGCTATTTGTAACTAACTTTTTTAAGTCTTACTATCGGCAGTTGCCAGCAAACTAGACTAACTCACTACCACTCCGTACACCCTGTCACCCTATATACTTCTCCTACCAAAATCACTTAATTTAGATTACTATTTATAAATACTTATAAAAATATTATTACTAATATATAAGTATCTAATTTTTCTTTATATCTTAATTTATCTATATAGATATTTATCTTTTTTATATAATCTATTAGTTATTTATTATATAAGATTTAAATTAGTTATTTTTATTCTTTAATTTTATTTTATTTATTTTTATTATAAAATTCTAATTTAATGCTTTAAAATTAATAATAATAGTTATTTATAGTCTTTTTAAGCTAAATTAATATAAAAAAGATATATTATTTTATAATTATCTTTTAGGTATTTTATAATATCTATTATAAATAATACCTTTAACTTTATATTAAAATATAAAATAAAAAATACTTAATATAATTAATAATATTTTAAATAATTTCTATATTATATCTTAAGAGTATAATTATCTTATAAATATTATAACCTAGCCTTATATATTATATACCTATTATACACCCTATAAATTCTAATTAGTTAGTAGAGGATTACTTCCTTAGTTAGATTACTATAATCTAGGAATTACTATAATCTAGAATTACTATAATCCCTAATTATTATAATCTACTAAGTATATATATATATTTATTTAGTACTTAGATAGAACTTAACTTATTAGCTATTATTATAATTTCTTTATCTTAATATACCTAACCTATTTTTATTGACTATTAAGAGATATAACTTTATATTACCGCTTAGATTATATCTTATAATCTTATTAATATAAACCTAAAATAGCCTAGTTTATCCTTTAGAAAACCTAACTATTATATATTAATAGCTCTTATTTAGTATTATACTATATAATCTAAGTAATATCTTTATATTATTAAGATATTAAACTCTAATAGATTAATACCTTCTTATAATAGAGTACCCCTTAATATACCTAAACTTATAATAGAGCTTTAATAGCTTTAAAATAAAGTTATAATACTAAAAAGATAGATTAAGACCTAGAATATTATATCTACCTTAACTATATAATAGGAGAGAGACCTAAGGGAGATATTAAAACCCCCTAAGCTATTACCTTTCTATAGATAGGCTACCGATATAGTCCTATTTCTTATAAGAATAAAAGGGTATTTCTATATATTCTCTAATTAATTTAATACCTCTAAAGCTAAAGTATTCTTTATAATACCTTTAATCTAAGGAACTATAATTAACTAGTAAGAACCTATCTATAGGGACTATCTTAAGTATAAAACCTATAAAGACCTATAAGACTAGGAAATATAAAATATTTTTATAAGTTAGGTTAACTTTAAAATAGTCCTTAAAGATAATTTTAGAGTTATAAATAAAGAATAATAAATAGCTATTAAAATTATAGTATTATACTAAGATAAGTCCTATATAGTATATTTAGCTAAGTTTAGATAATTAGCCTTAAAGACTAAATAAGATAATAATATACTTATAGAAATCTATTATAGAGAACTTAAGGAAAAAGTAAAGGATAAACTATATAAAGCTAATTAATCTAATATCCTCTTAGAATATATTATAATAGTAATTAAGATTAATAAGCAGTAATATAAATATAGAAGGGAGAAAGCTATAAAGGTTAAGGGAAGTAACTTTAATCTATATTATCCTAATAGAAATTATAATAATAACTAAGGTAACTCTAATAACTAAAGGACTTAATAATATTAAGGAAATTAATAAGGATATTAATAAATAAATAATACCTTATATAGAACAAACTCTAGACTAATATCTCTAGGAATTACCTAAAAGGATAATAAGTAATAACTAATATAAGATATATTTAAGTATAAGTACTATAACTATAATAATTATAGATATATAGTAAGAATATACCTAGAATTATTAAAACTAGGTAGATAAGAATAATATTAATACTATATAAAGAATAAACTAGAATATAGGGAATAATATAGGCTATATTCTATAGCTAAGAAATAAAGATAAGATAGAGACCTAAAGAAAAAAGAAAAATAACTTACTAATATAAGAAAATACTACTAAGAAAAGATAAGAACCCTAAGAGTATTTAATAAAGGAAAAATAATTATCTCTAAAATAGAAGAATAACTTAATATAAACCTAAAAAGTAATATATTATACCCTAAGGTAATTATAATACCCCTAGGAAAAGAACTTATAGCTATCTAAAATAAACTCTATAACTTTAATAAAAATAAGCTTAATAATAAAAGAAAGAAGATTATTAGCTATTAAATAGTTAATAAGGGGGAAAAACCTAGCTATTTATAACTACCTATTGGCCTAAAACCAACTATAAAAGGAAAAGCTATAAAGAATTATAATACCCTTAATAATATTCCTATATACTATATACTATTCTAATATAAGGAAAAACTAGTATATAAAGAAAGGAATATAGAAGAATAAGTATATAAAAGAAACTATAAAAACTAGTAAAGTATAGGATATAGAGGAAGAGCAATAAGATAAGTAGCTAGATACCTCTACTATAAAGATAAATACCTAGAATAGAAATAGTAATAGGAATATTAATTATTTTATAATAAATTAGGATTATATTACTATTTATCTTAAGAAGACTAGAGAATTTAAGGAGCTAGAGAATATAGAAGTATAAATAATATTAATAATATCTTTATATAGGCTTATTATATTAATAATACTATAAACCCCTATTATAAAGAACTAAAGATTAATATATAAGATAATATAAAAATACTATTAATATATAATTAATATAATAAAATTATATAGGTATCCTATAAGTACTATTAGTATAGATAATATATATAAAAAAAAATAGATTAAGATTATTTCCCTATAATAATACCTAGAACTCTAAATAATAGACCTTATCTTATTAAAGAAATAGAAGGATATAAGGTATATAATTAATATAAAAACCTTAAAGTAATAAAACTAAGATTTAATATTCTATATTATCGATAAATACTTATAGCTAAAGAAATACTAAAAGGGATTAAAGAATTAATAGACTTTATTATATATACTTAATAGGAGTTTAATAAAATTATAGATTATAAGTACTAAAATAAAGAATTCCTTAACCTAGAGATACCCTATATTAATAAATAAATATAGAATCTAAGAGAATAATACCTAAAATAGGTATATAAAGAGATATACCTAAATAAATACCTAGATAATAAGAACTACTATAATAATAAATATAGTTTTAATTACCTAAATATAATAGGAAAAGGTTAATACTATCTATAATAAAGCTATAGATAAGTATAAAGTAGGGATTAATAATAGAGATATTAAGAAGAACTCTAAGGATCTTTAAGAAAAATAACCTATAATACCTAATACTAAGAGTCTAGATTAAAGGTAAATAGCTTAATATATAGATAGATTATAGAGTAGAAGATAATTATATTATACTAAGAGTAATAAAAAGTCTTAAGCTACTATAGAAAAAAAAAAGAAATCTATACCTTTTAATAAATATAGAAAGATAACTCTTTAACTATAATAATAATATAATAGACCAAGAGATTAATTACCTTAAAGTCTTTATTAATAGAAAAAATTAAGAAATAGATTTTAATATTATATCTCTAGAAAAGGCTAATATACTCTTAGGAATACTATAGTTAAAGTACTATAACCTAAATATTAATTAGAAGATAGGCTAAGTTACTATCTAAAGTAATATTAATAATAATAATAATATTAATTATAAAGATAATATAAGATCTTAAACTTTAACTAAAAAGGATAATAAAGTCCTATATAAAAGAAATATTTTATTATCTCTAAAGGGGATATAATATAAATATATAAAAGGTAAGAAAAGCTAAAATAAATAAATCCTAAGATTCCTTAGATAATAACTATAAAACCTAAATAAATACCTTAAATAAAAGAAAGCTAATAAGATAAAAGAATAATAAGATTAACTTAAGAATATCCTAGAAGAATATTAAATCTATAAGAAGCTATTTAGTAAAGAACTTAAGATAAAGGTACTATAGTATAGCCGCTAAGACTATAAAATTATACTTAAATATAATAACCTTCTATTCTAGAAAATCTATAACCTTAATAGAAATAAGCTTAAGACCTTATAAGAATACCTAGAAATAAAATTAGAGAAGGGAAATATTAAGATATCTAGCTTAGCTATAGGATTCCCTATAATATTTATCTCTAAGAAAAATAGAAAATTATAACTTATTATAGACTATTAAAGATTAAATATACTTATTAAAAAGGATTAAACCTAACTTTTACTTATTATAAAACTTAAGGACTATCTATAAGGAAAATAGATCTTTATTACTTTTAACCTTAAGGGAGCCTATAATTTAATATATATTAAGAAAGAAGATAAATAGAAAATAGTATTTAGGACTAAATTTAAACTCTTTAAGTATCTAATTATACTATTTAGACTTATTAATATCCCTATAATATTCTAGAAGATAATTAACTATATTCTATAATAATACCTAGATATCTTTATAGTTTACTATCTAGATAATATCTTAATCTTCTTAGATAATAAAGAAGAATATAAGGAATATATCTATAAGGTACTATAGGTATTATAAGATATTAATCTATTAATTAAACTAGAAAAAAGTTACTTCTATATAAAAGAAATTAACTTCTTAGGATATATTATTATATCTAGAGAAATTAAGATAAAAAGAAAGAAAATCTTAATAATAATAAATTAACTAAAACCAATAATAGTTAAAGAAATATAGAGCTTTTTAGAATTTATTAATTATTACTAAAGATTTATATAATACTTTAGTAGAATTATTAACCCCCTTATAGAGTTTATAAGGAAAGATTAAAAGTTTATATAATTACTAGAAGTATAGAAAGTATTTAAAGAACTATAATAAGCTATTCTTAGTGAATTAGTTTTAATTATATTTAATCTCAATAAGGAGATAGAATTAGAAATAGATTTATTAGATTTTACTTTAGGAGGGTAAATAGATTAATATAATAACTAAGAAAAACTTTATCTAATTATATTCTATTTCTATAAACTTTATAATATAGAACTTAATTACTTATTTATAATAAAGAATTCCTAGCTATTATTAACTACTTTAAGAATTTT